>CM029613.1:2500-1202500 GCA_017311315.1 Dendrocalamus latiflorus | reverse complement strand
CAACTCATAACCACACAGCTTGGTCAATGGACAATTTACTAGTCAATACTTCACCTTCTTTGGTTCAAACCAAAGCTTCATTTACTATTCATGATTGCACAATCAAAACTGATAAATTAAAAAGGAGCATATACACATCTTTTTTTCAACCAGTAAAAACCTATTTCCATTCATAAAAAGAAATGCCACTGTCTGAATCAGCCCTTAGATTCTCTCAGTCTATTTGAACATACTTCAGGAGAACCATAAAAATCAGTTATGAGATCAAAACCCAAAAAAACTATTTTAAACAGATTTAGTGTTACCCAGATGTGGATAGTGATATTGTCTTAAACAATTAAATTGTCCAGGATGGCAAGCCAGACAACAGGACTCAGGGACACTCATGATTCATGACACACCTAGTCTTTTTACAAAACTGTGTACCAAAACATAGGGAATATTACATATATATGTCACTCGAATTGTCTAGTCCTAAATTTGGGATGAAAAATACAATCTCCATCAATCCATTTAGACAGATAGTATCATTCAGCATAGATGGAAGAGTTTTAACTAAGTATTGGCCACAAGAATTCAAGACGTGTCTGAAGCAACACAAGGGCTAGGCTCCAAGTTTACAAGTAACACTGCAAAATTAATGCTTTATTATTTACAGAATCGTACTTAAAACAGTGATCTTCTCAAGAGTCCCTTAATAGTTGACAGTCATACTAGGTAGCAACTTATCAAAAGATGCAATGATGCAATCAAATGCACTTGATGG
The DNA here is from genome assembly GCA_017311315.1 of Dendrocalamus latiflorus. Classification (NCBI taxonomy): domain Eukaryota; kingdom Viridiplantae; phylum Streptophyta; class Magnoliopsida; order Poales; family Poaceae; genus Dendrocalamus; species Dendrocalamus latiflorus. The sequence continues at coordinate 1,201,734 of CM029613.1, read as the reverse complement.
AAAGCTGAATTAATACCAAGGATCACCTTTGCAACAGGAGCCATCTCTGCTGCTATGTGGACAATGTGCAAACCAGAACTGCATTAATCAATGAATGTATTGTAAACCTAAAGAATTCAGACCAACTACTTTCTAAAGCACAAGTTATTGCTATAAACAAGTTTTTTCTAATACTAGCAAAGAAGAAAGTGTACCTGCTTCCTGGTAATGTCATCTTTAGAAAACTGTCCATAATTTCCCTATCTTCCATACCTCTGCATGACAAGTACGCTTCCCGAAGACTATTATCCCTTTTCCTAGCCATTTCTCGTAACGTATTTGCATCATTGTAGGATATTTTTTTCTCAAGTAACCATCCATCAATCAAAAGTGAGATTCTACTCCATAATTCCGAAGGCATGTCACCTGCGATATGCTCCAGTGATCTTTTCTCACTTTCCTCTATTAGTTTGCTAAGAGTATCATGAAATTCCACTATTGAGTCCTCGTACAGTTCAATTTGAGAATGCATTTCATGATTACATGCTTGGAAGCGCTCCTCTATTGATTTTACCTTTTGCTGCAAAAGATCAACAAAATAACAAGAGAACTTTGATACATTTGCTGCTTGCAGTGATGCCTCTAATTTGTTAACCTTATCTTGCAGGTCATGATTGCCGTCCAATACCATAACAGCATGCTCTACTTGGTTTGCTGTGGTCTCAAGCAAGTCTTGCAAATTTTCTACTTTCTCCCACCAGGCATCATATTGCCTAGGACCAAGTTTCAACATATCTGCTTGGGCAGCTATAAACCTAGACTCCAGCTCCCTAAGGGAAGCATCTAAAAGAGTATGCTCTTTCTCTAATTTGAATAGACTCTCCTCTGTCTCAGCAACCTCAATAAGATTTGTTTTAAGAAATTGTATGTCATCCTTCAATAGCATATTCTCTTCCATTAGAACATCAAACTCCAGTGCTGGTGGAGTGTCATTAATCTCTGCATTGTACTTCCCTTCAGTTGAAAGCTTGAGTCGTGCATCTGTTTCTGACAACCTTGACTCTAAAATATCGGTCTTCCTCTGCAAGACTTCCTTTTCTTTAAGAATCTTGTCAGCACGTTCCAATGCCTGAAGACGAGCTTGATTCAGAAGTAGTATATCTAACCAAATCAAATATGAAATCAGTGTTTATTGTGCACATGCTTACAGCTTTATGCATCATATAAAACTATAGGAATATTCAAAAGGAAGGAATCCTTACTCTTCTCAGTGCTCTGTATCATTTCTACCAAATTTTCCAGTTGAAGGTTTGATATGCCATCTTCATCTTCATATTTCTGTGGGGGAAAACACAAAACCCAAAACTCTTAAAAGCAACAACAGTAAACAAATAATTGCAAACAAACAAATGATGATATTTCAGAACAATTTCAATGATAACATTAACTTTGTTTAACTACCCATGGTGTTTATCAATGAAAAGGGCCCCCCTGGCCGTTTGGTTTTAAAAATAGATGTCAATACCAAGTATGCACCTTTATCTGAAAATTTTACTAATTATTCAAGTAATTAAATGAGGATGCATTTCACTTTAATTCAACAAAAATAAAGCTGAAGATTAAAAACCATGGCAAAGTATATGCAAAATAGAATTATTGAGTGATTGGGGCGTTAGATACATATTAGCACTAAGCTACTCTTCAGCCTTTATCATGGAATTGAAGAAACACTAGATATGTCTCATCATAAGAATTGTAATTGACTTCACATGCAATTGCTGCACGCCTGCACCTATGTGGAAAGGGGGAAGTGAGGAAATATGATAGCCAACAGAGTTGAAGGATACTGCATATAATCACCAGTAGCTTGAACACGAAATGCAAGCTTAGGATCAAAATGCTTCTTTTCCAGGCGTAAAAAGCCTGTGTTCAAAAACTATGTAGCTACTTTTCTCTGAGGAAACGGGGTTTCTTAAAAGGACAACTTAAAAGAAGCTTAATCCATTTTCAATGTTACTAATGCCTGTATGATAGCATTTGTTTTATTGGTACAGCATTTTATTTGGACTAACACTATAATTACAGTGTCCTAAATACACTAATTTTCAGATGACCGAAAAATAGAATTTTATCATTATGTAGTAACATAAATATAATCAGCATGTAGTAAGAGTAAACAAACTAAAAGTGAACACTGGGACTCAAATAGAGCTCAGAATGCATCATCAATTTGTAGTATTTTGACACCTATACATCAATATTAAGGATGAAAAGGGGGCCTTCAATATATCTCATGTGAAACATGGATGATGGATCCCCATTGACAGACTCCACATTCCCAATTAATAAGTTGCAACATATGATAGAACCTATATGGAATGTGAAATAAATACTCAATATCACGTAGTATTTTGAGTAGAAAAATACCTTATGACAGAAAAAGAAATAATCCACTTTTTTGGCTAATGAATAAATAAGTATAAGGCCTATGATTGTATAGCAGTATAGCTTACACTGTATTGGGTTTTCTTTGTCATTTAGAATTACAAGAGAATTTTACTTGGAAATAAGTTAGTTGCAAATGATGTGTGTAGATAAAGTTACATAATGATAGTGATCCATATATATTTCAGTTCAAAAAAAGATAGCAATCCATATGAGTAATGCCTTCATGGCTTAGAAAAGAAGAATAACATCCATTGTAGAATTACTCTGCATCAAACAAATGGATCGGGAAAACAAATGAATTGTAAAGAATATGCTGCAATACCTCTTGCCGTTCTTTGTCAGTGGAAGCCGCCGCTTCATCTCTCTGGACATCAGCCCCATTAAGGGGAGTTACCCTCTTCCGAGGATTTTGAGCAGCAGTCCTAGAACCAGGAAAAATAAGTTAACTTCCCTTTTCAAATTTGTAAAGCCAAACAACTAAACGTACAGATATAAGGAATTTCGGCAGCGTCGATCTCTGATCTGATCATGATTGCAGAAAAGGATATTTTGCCAGAAACCATTTTCGGATGGGTAGAACGGTGCGGCAATACAAGCATTCCAGAATTCACCAACCTAGGAAGCAACATTCATAGCTCGAATCTCCACTAGATTTGAACCAAACAAACATGATCATAGCATCTCATACATACAAACCACGTACCCCAAAAAATGTCGCTTCCCCCAGATGCCACCCAAACTAGAGAGACAAAGCAACACGAATCCAACCACGACCCAGCGATCACCAAAGCCCTCAAACGCTCCGTATACGCATCACAATTCACAAGCAATACCCCGAACACATGACAAACACCTTCCCAAACGGCAGCAAGCTACCGATACACACCCGCGCGCGCTCAGACCCACCCACCAACCTGATGTTGCGGTGGCGAGTTCGGCAGGACAGGGCGAGGCGGTGGCGCGCGGCTATTGGGGAAGGGGCAAGGCGGCGGAACAGGAGCACGGTCGCCTCAGCTCCCGCCGCGGACGAGCACGCCATAGGAGGTGGAGGAAGACGACTAGAGGAAGCGGCGGCGGCGTCGTCGGGGTTCGCGTGGCGGCGGTTGGAAAGTAGCGGAGTGATGGAAGCGTGGCGGTGCGTGCTGGGGCGGCGTGTCTCGTGCGCTGAGCGCGGGGAAGGCGGCGGCGGAGGAGGGCCAAACAAAAGGCCGGGCTATCTGGTCGCCTGGGCCCCGCTGCGTGGGAAGTGGGGCCACGACGGCAGCCGGCAGTGGACAGAGCATGCGCATTCTGGAAGTAGGCGCCGTATTCGCGAACGGGAACGGCTTGAAATCTTATTGTGTGTTTGGTTCATGGGACTATGGGGGATGGGATGGGGGCGGTTCTTATTCCAGAATCCCTCTAGGGAATATTCTGCGAATATACTTTCAAATTGGGGATGCTCCTGTCCCCCAAAAATGAGGGAATGGTGAGGGATGAGGTGGGACGAGTGGGCCCCACGAGCTGTTGCAATCCCAGAAAAGAGGCTGACAGGTAGACCCTGCATGTCAGATTTGTCATCCCAACCCTTTTGTCCCTAAACCAAACAGAAAACAGGGACCGTCCCATCTCTTGCAACCAAACACGAAACATGGTCGGTTCTATCCCTAAAAAATGGGTTGGATCCGTCCCGTCCCACCATGACTCTGAACCAAACACACCATTAGTGCCCTGGGAGGTTTACTGTTTTCGTCGCTAGCGACTGGATGCACGGTGGAAAGCTTTCTATTGTAGGCCCCTTTTTTACCCATGGATTTAATTTAAAAGAGAGCCTTTTGAGACACAATAAAAATTGGTGAGACACAATAATTAAAGAGAAGTACTATCGCACGGTATGCCGTCGGGAGGTATCCCGACGGCATATCTCCTCTTGCACTATCCCTCTCCTTTTCTTTATGTTTCATGGAGGAAGATAAGAATACGTTATTGTTGTGTCGCCCCGAGCAGCTCCGCGCGTCTTCTCCATCAGACCATCACCCCCACCCCCTCCACCACCATCTGTGGCCAACAAGCCATCGCCGCCTCGTCGTGTCGCCCCCAGCCCCTCCTAGCCGCGCCGTCCCGCCCAACCTAATTGTCACATCCGTCGCTGCCACTGTCCTTCTACCCTGCCCATCGCCCCCACCATCGCCCCCCGTCGGGCCGTCGCCTCCCTCCGACATCCTTCTATGCCCGAGGGGAAGGAGAAATCCATAGCAGAGGAGCGGCATTTTCCTTCTCTGACGCCAGATACGGCGACGGCGGCGGCGCCCCTCCAGGCCGCCGAATCTGGCTCATGGTGAGGCCGGTTGTGAGCAAGGGTGAGGAGATCGGCGGTGGTGCACACACGAGAAGGAGAGTGAGGAGGAGTTCGAAGAAGCAATGCGAGGCGAAGGTCTGTGCAAGCGGAGTGGATGAGTGGTTATGTACAATAGAAATAAATATTCGCAACAAATTGAGACCCGCAGCGTCTACTGCAACAAAAAGATGAACATATGCAACAAAAACACAAAACCTCTGCAACAATAAGGTGGTGAAAGCAATAATTTTCCATAAATTGCTGAAGAGGAAGAACCTAGCGACGGCACTAACGGCATAGAGTAAGATAGTCTCAGTGCCTTCGTGCCTCAGCAACCTCTAGGGGATGGGGGAGGAGCAACTGGCTTAATCTCTCATCACTGACTGTCCAGATTTGAAGGCGATGAGACTGATCTGTCCTCTTCCAGTCTATGCAACTAGAAAGAGGCGTTGGCTTGTAGTAGTGGAAGGCTTCCATTGCTCACAGTCCACATCCCCGAGCTCCATCGTCCCCAACCCCTCCAAATCCAGCGAGTTTCGCCCCTTTAGATACATTAATTTTCTCAGTGCAATAATTCGACATCTTTGAAGCAATAAAAAATAAACTTTGATGCAATAAATCAAAATGCAAACTACAACACGCATTCAAAATAGTAATGGTTCTAATAGTAGTATAAAAAAGACATACACACATTCAAATAACATAACAAAAACTATCACAACAGATCACCGAAATTGATACAACAAAAACAAACTTTTTATTGCAACAACTGAAAAATACTATTGCAACAAGTCCAAATCTACAACAATTGAGGACAATTACTACAACATCGAAACCAACCTTTTTGCAACATCTTGCAAGGTCCGCCTCGATAGCTAAGCTCACAAAGGCAGTTATATGAGAAGTCACCGAAGGTATGCAAGCTAGTGGTGGTGGACTGATGGCAGGGAGTGGAGGGGCCATTGGAGGCACTCAGCCAAGGCTCGTCGGAGGGTGAATCACCGAAGAAGCCTTGGCTGAGGCTCACCAGAGAGGGTGCGGCAGGATCTCGCCGGAGAAATCACCGGTGATGTCTTGACTGTAGCTCATCGAGGCTGGTCACCAAAGGCTCAACCATGACGAAATAGGGGAGGGAGGGTTAGAGAGAGGAGGGGATGGTACTTGGTAGCATGGAGAGGGTGATGTGGGTACCATGGTGACACGAGCTCACCGAAGATATACTTGAAGAGGGAGATAGAGAGAGAACGGTTGGACGAGGGGAAGCTGGTTGGATGTGGATAAAAGATTGGGAGAGTCGGAGGAGGTAGGAAGCTAGTTGGATGAGGTTCACACCTGGTAGCATCCGATGGTATTAGATCCCATCAAACGTAAGAGCCAAAGTATTACCCTAACTTTTTTTTATACATGGGAAATGATCAAATGAACTAAGCAAATCTTGATTCGGTTAGTCGTGCCTTTTGTTTTACTAAAGTCATATAGCTTAAGAAAAGGAAAGGCCATACAACTCAAAAGCCTTGATTACAAAGCTGGAAACGCTAGGCACGGCTGAAACTTACATTGATGTTTTTTTTAAAAAAAAACCAAAAACTTACATTATTGTTGCACCATTTGGATCTTTTTATGTCCGCGACACATGTGTGATATAGAAGTAGCCTCTACAGGTAGCCGCGTTGAGTCGTTGACAGGATAAAGGCATTAGGTCCTACTCATTTCAATTTGAGTTTCTGATTTTTTGTTTATGTTTTACTATTCCTAAATTTTATCTTTTTATAGTTTTTTAGCTTTTTTGAATTTTTTGCCGATTCTTTTTTTGTATTTGCTTGTGTTGTCTGTAATGGGCTAATCTATTTTTTTTAAATTTAGTTACGTCAAATAAATCACCATCAGCTACAATGTAATTTTATTCATGTACAGTATAATTTCAGTCATAAATCAGTTTATTCCAGTCCACCGAACGGCACTAGCGTTTTAAGGATGAACATTTATAGGTAACTTTAGTTGCATCAGAAGAAAAAGAAACTTCAGTCAAATTTTAACCATAGAAAACTTAGCCAGATCCGTCGAACATATTCCCTCCTGTTCGTCAAACTGAAAAGAGCTTACTACATTTTAAAAATCTCCTCGTTTCGAAACCTTGGTCTATACCATATACTTATAACATGCTAAAAGCAAAATAAGAGCGGTTGACCTTCAAAAACCAAATGATGAATAACAACGTTCCAAAGATCGCATGTTCCCCCAATTCGGTCCAGATTCATGGCCACTACTCTCAAATCAGAAGGCAGAAAAGAACATTATTATATCGGTGCCACGTAACAAGTTGACAAACATCAGTTGGTACGTAGGGGATTCCTCTGGGGACTGACCACATTGAGAGGAAATGGGGTCAGTCCCGGATGCCCGACACGTGTCAAGGGAGCACGGATCTCGGCGCCGCGCCGTCTCCTCCTTTTCTCCGCGCGAACGCCTCTCCCGTCTCCCGTCGCGAGCTCCGCCGCTCCCTTCCCCTCCTTCGCCGCCGTCGCCGAGGCCCCGCTCCTCACCTGGACCGACCCCTCGCCCGCCCCACCGGCTGGCCGCCGTCTTCACCGCCGCTCGGAGGGCCGCCGCCGCCAAGGCCGATGCGCGGCAGCTCAGGGCCGCATCTGGGAGCGCGGCGTCGCCTAGAAGCAGCCCGACACCACCTCCCTCGTCTTCCGCCTCGACCACGCCGGAGAGCTCGAGCCCGCCGCCCGCCCCACGCTCGGCTCTTCCCCGTTCCTTCCTTCCTCTTTCCCTCCGCCAGCACCTTCGCATCGCCCACCGTCCGCCGCCGGCACCTCCCCGGTCGACTCGCAACGATTCCCTCCGCCGCCGCCGGCACCTCCGCGTCGCACGCCGTCCTCGACCCGCCTAGAGGTGGCGCACGGCCGCATCGACGGCGTCCCTGTCGGAGGCGACGCCGCGCTCCCAGATGCGGCCCTGAGCTACCGCGCATCGGCCTTGGCGGCGGTGGCCCTTCGAGCGGCGGTGAAGACGGCGGTGAGCCGGTGGGGGCGGGCGAGGGGTCGGTCCAGGTGAGAAGCGGGGCCTCGGCGACGGCGGCGGAGGAGGGGAAGGGAGCGGCAGAGCTCACGACGGGAGACGGGAGAGGCGTTCGCGCGGAGAAAAGGAGGAGACGGCGCGGCGCCGAGATCCGTGCTCCCTTAACACGTGTCGGGCATCCAGGACTGACCCCATTTCTTCTCAATGGGGTCAGTCCCCAGAGGAGTCCCCTCGGGTACGTAGGTTGACATTCAAGAAGGAGTCCATGCATATGCTGACGTAACCCAGTCTCATTTTTTCTACATCAACAGCAAAAAAAAGTCTTAAAAACCAAAAAAAATGTTTTTAGAAGCCCAGGCCCAACCCAAAGCCCATTCCACCACAAGGTATACACACACCCTTCGTCGTTCGGCCTCCGCAAGCCACCGGCCGCAATCCTCAGCTCGCCTCCCTCACCAATCCAATCCCTCCCAGCGCCCAGGCGCCGCGATGCTGGCCGGCCAGCCGCACGCGCACGAGCCCGACGGTGGCGGCGGCGCGAACCACTCCAACCACCGCCCCCACTCGCCGCCTCCTCCGCCGCTCCCGGCGGAGGTGGTGCCGGCCTTCCCGCCGCCGGAGTCGGAGGACGACGAGTCCTGGGTCTGGAGCCAGATCAAGGCGGAGGCCCGCCGCGACGCGGACGCCGAGCCGGCCCTCGCCTCCTTCCTCTACGCCACCGTGCTCTCCCACCCCTCCTTGCCGCGCTCCCTCTCCTTCCACCTCGCCAACAAGCTCTGCTCCTCCACCCTCCTCTCCACGCTCCTCTACGACCTCTTCCTCGCCTCCCTCACCGCCCACCCATCCCTCCGTGCCGCCGTCGTCGCCGACCTCCTCGCTGCGCACTCGCGCGACCCGGCCTGCGTCGGATTCTCCCAGTGCCTCCTCAACTTCAAGGGGTTCCTCGCCATCCAGGCCCACCGCGTCGCGCACGTCCTCTGGGCCCAGCACCGCCGCCCCCTCGCGCTCGCGCTCCAGTCCCGCGTCGCCGACGTCTTCGCGGTTGACATCCACCCCGCCGCCGTCGTCGGCAAGGGCATCCTCCTCGACCACGCCACCGGCGTCGTCATCGGCGAGACCGCCGTCGTCGGCGACAACGTCTCCATTCTCCACCACGTCACCTTGGGTGGGACTGGGAAGGCGGTGGGCGACCGGCACCCCAAGATCGGGGATGGGGTGCTGATAGGCGCAGGAGCGACGATTCTTGGCAACGTGAAGATTGGAGCCGGGGCCAAGATTGGGGCTGGCTCGGTGGTGCTGATAGATGTGCCGGCGAGGAGCACGGCGGTGGGGAACCCTGCCAGGCTGATCGGCAGGAAGAAGGGCGAGGCCGAGAAGGACGAGGACATGCCCGGGGAGTCCATGGATCACACCTCCTTCATACGGCAGTGGTCGGATTACACCATTTAAGGGATCGACTGGCCAAGGTGTATTACTCTTCCTCTGTGTCATCAGTAGTGTGCTTCGGTTGCATTGGGTGTGAGCTGTACTGTAGCGTGTGTGATCAATCATTTTGTCAGCTGAGTGCGTCATGCTCAGATACTTATAACTGATGATTGATGAATGAATAAAGTTGTACATCTATAGGCGAGTCAGTTGGATTTTCTCACTTGCCGGACGAGTCAAGCTTCAAGGACATATTGGATCATGATGTTTTAGTGCGTAAAGCGATATTTTATCTGGTGGAGGTTTCTTCGTTCTCTATTTTGTTCTTTCTTTGGTGAAGAAAGTTTTATTATTATTATTTTGAATGTGCTACGTTGTTTACTCATAGAGGATACGAAATCATCAGGAACCAAAGCAATCAGTACTTGTGGAAGTCCAGTCTATCTGTGTGCGGTTCAACCACAATGATATCACAAAATATAGTTCGGGACATGTGGAGTTGGTTCAGGTGCCACACTTTTTTTCCCAACCCCAATATCATTATTTTACAGGAAATCAAAACGAAATATCGCTTAAAAAGTTTAACTCTGAAAATCTGAAAGTTTTTGAAGGAATTCATGAATGTCAGTCTAACTTCTTTGTTTGGCTGAACCTCTTCGACTTGCTAATGTCTCTTGGGAAAGTCTTTATAAACATGTTTCCATAATAAAAACAAGTTCAAATCTTCTAGCAGTATGAATCTTGGTAGTTCGTTCTCATTAATTTTCATATGTTTTCTCATCCATTTTTCTCTGGAAGGACATGTGGTAGTGTTCTGCTATTGTTGACGTTGAGCTTCACATGTTTTGTCTATCTGCAACAAGTAGTTAGTTACTTGAAGTCAAGTCTTTTACCAAATTGGTTTGATCGTATTTGTGCCAACTGTAGTCATTTTATTGCACTTTGTTAGATACCTAATTGTTGGCAGTGTCGAAGTTACCGCAGTTGAAATCACCACTCATCTGTCAAGCCTTCCAACTCTCATGACTAATGACTTTTACATCTGCCGAGCTTGCTTTTAAATTTGTTGTTTGTTTTTATACGCTATCCTTCTGATCACTTGTGTAAACACTTAAGACCTTGATGTATATGTGATTATTTGGAACTATATGGAATAAGTGAATAGTAAGTCTTGACTAGCTTCGGTTTCATTTCTACATTTGTCCCAGCTTTTACACAGTGGTAAAATGTCACACAGTCATGATTCATGGCGTAGCTTATATGTAAGCATTTTATCTTCATAATTATTTGATTTTCCCTTCTTTTCTGTATATCTTGTACTTTTCTGCTGGCAAATGGTGAATAGTTCTTAAGTGTATGAGTATGACAAGGAACAGTTTGTTTATGCATGTGCTCTGCTTATGAGTAAAGTAGCACATGTGACGTTGCAAATTCAGCAAAGATACTTTGCATTGTAACAATAGTTCATACATATTGATTCAACCATATATTCAGTATGTTTACTTACAACTTTTGCAAACTAATCATTGGTGCTAACCATAGATGCATTGCCTGCTACAGTTAGTTGCATTTCCTGCCAATTTGATCTGTCCCTGTGTCCTGAGCCCCTAATTGCTGCAAAATGTACTCAATTACATTATTGGGAAGGCACTGGGGTTGAATATCAAAATCATAGACCACAGTCTTCTACTAGTAATTTTTTGAAGCTAAAGGCCATCCTTCAATTACAAAGATAAGTTAGTACCTGTTTGAATGGTGTGGATTTGGCTCTCTTGGGAAAATATACAACCAATCTATTTAAGACTTCGCTTAGTCCAATCTTTTTAAGTTGTTGACTAATCCACGACTAGTCATTGAGTCAGTACATGGTGGACGACTAGTGAGGCCGACTCGACTGGAGTGACTAGTCGTGAGTTCGGATGATTAATCGGCGACCAGCCGCAACTAGCCGGGTTGGTCTAGCCACTCGACTAGGGGCCTACTAAGGCACTAATTCAGTTTCAGTTTGAGGCCCACTAGGAGAGGCTCGGCCTAAGAGTTCCCAGTGAATGAATGGAGGCCTAGCCCGAGAGTTCCCACTAGAAGAGACTGCACTTGCCGCCCAAGAGAGTGAAGTAACCCCGGATTGTCATCCTCTGGAGTCTCGTCCTGTCTCCCATGCGAGCCGCCATAAGTGATGACACGAGCGGAGCAGTAGCAGCAACAGGCCGCCTCCCTCTCCAGTGGCCATCACCATGCCGTCTTCTCCAATGGCCGTCACCGTGCTATCTTCTCCAGTGGTCGCTGCCTTCTCCTCAACCATCATCTCGCCTCCCTTCTCTCTGACTCCCTCCCACCATGGCAGTACCTTCTTCTCCTGCTGCCGCTGCCTCCCCTCCTCCTTATCCGCTTCCTGAACCAACCCTAAGGTGCTCCTTCCTTGCTTATATGCGGCTGCTTCTGTTTGATTCTTTTCTTTTGGGGGGATTCTGGTTGGGTTTTTCAGGAGAGGTGTTGATTTGTCTGTTTGGTCCATTGTCCGCTTCCTGAATGATAGATTTTGCTCTTCTTTATCAGGTGGGTGTTGGGATCCGGCAGGCGGGTTCAGGTATCGGCCGGCCTGGTAGCCACGTTGCGCGCAGCTCCATTTTAGACAGGCAACCAAGCTACTCAGGCCACTCACTCATTATAGTTTAAAATTTTCCATGTAATAATCAAGTCGCCTACTGATTTTACTTAATTAGCTTCATCCATGAATTGCTTGGTGCTTGGGCTCCATTGGGTTAGCTGCCACTCCAATTAGCTCCATTCTGAATTTCTGATTACACATGTGGAATATTTATGTAATGTACTCTCTTGGTTTCTGCATTCTTTTCAAGATTAACCCTTCTGATTTAATGTAGCTTTACTACTCTAAACAAAACTTAAAATATAATACCTGACTGGGAACTAGTCGGTCGACTAGTCGCCCAAGTCACCCCCTTATTACTTGATTTGACTTTACAACTTAATAACCTTGGTTTAGTCCTATTTTGATAAATAGTTTTGGATTAAAAAAACTTACATAGAACTAGGCTAAAGTGTTATGGTAAAAGGCACACCATGGTCTTTCTCCTATCCAAAAGATTTTGTTTCTTTGGGAAAAAATCTTCTCCAAATATTTCACTAATACAACGGCTATTGCTAGGAAATATAATAGCTAACAAAAAATTTTATAACAATCAATAGCAATTAGAAATACGCAAAAGTTTATGACAATCAATAGCAATTAGAGATATTGCTATGGCCGCGTCATCTGTAAATCTGTCGTGGGTAAACGGGCGAGGCAGGTACGGGTGGAGCTTACCCATACCTGTGCCCGTTTACCCAACGGGTAGAGTGTTCCCCCCGTTTCCATACCCGTGGGTAAAGAAAATATCCATACCCAGCTCCATTAGGGTATTTACCCACAGGTATACGGGTAAACGGGTACAATTGCCATCCCTAATCAAAACCAACCAAGAGACAAGCACATCAATCAAAACAAGATAGACACAAGAGTTATATAACAATTGATAAATTGCTTACTTGAGAAGATAGATTTTGCAGTCACTCCACTCTGGAGGACAAAGAGTACACAAGTCACTCACTCTCAAAACCTAACCCTAGATATGAGAATACATGAGAGGGGTTGGATGGTTAACCTTTACATATCTCCATCTCAATCCCCTTTTATAGGTGGGCAACCAGTCACCTACACCCCTTAATAGATCCTTTCTACTATTAAAATGGGGGAACCCGTTAACCTCCCACACGGATTTTACTCTCACAAGTTCAATTATGCATGCTTTTCAAAGCACATAAGTGTATATCTGCTAAATCCTTAACCTTGATCCTTAATGTGACGGGGTAACTATTTCCTACTCGTCCGAGATGGAAAAATGGTTAACACTTTACTTATGGTCTCTGTTCCGAGTGAAAGTTTGGTAGATCCTTATATAATATCCATATGTAAAGGAGTCCTACTTGCCCTCTCTTTGCCTTTTCAAGATCTCCTTTACCCTATTTTATACATATGCTTGTAGTCATGTTACTCCTCTCAGCCGGACTACTACTTTACCTCATCTCTTTCTTTTTCTCCTATTTTTCTTCTCATTCATACATCTCTCATCTTCTTTGTCGATTTGACTTTTTTAAATACCTTTTTTAGATGCAATTATACTATAATGATACAGAAAGCAATTTGTACATTTGACATAACTATATTCGTGATCAAGAATTAGCTTGCCTGAGTAGTAGTAAGTGCTGGAATCCTCCTCCTTTCGACCGATGCCTCAGCCTTCGGCCGCTGCCCTCTTCCTCCCCTGCTCTCCCTTCGTGACACTTATGCTTGCTTCCTTCTCCCTCCGTCCTCGAGGCTTGCTACTCCCTCGGCTACCATGCGTACTCAACCCTTCTGGCTTGGATCCGGACAGATCTGACCTCCTCCGGGTTGCATCTCGCTGGATCTACTGCTATCACTGCTCCCTATCGCCGGATCTGGTGGCTACTAATTGGATCTAGCAGTTACTCGGCTCCCTCGATTACCTGGTTACTCTGACTACTCAGCAACTCGACTCTGACTGCTTGGCTACTCTACTGCTCGGCCTCCCCGACTACTTGACTACAACGACTACTCCGACTACGACTACTCGGCCTCCCTCAACATCCTCTTAACCCTCAAGAGGATACCGCCGGGGATTGCTATAGTGGGATTGGCTTGATCGGATTGCTGGGGCTGAGGCTTAGTTGTGACTACTCTCCGGTTCTACCTTCTCTTCTATCCTTACCTGAGCTTCCTGGCTTTGATTTTAGTTAATGTTTTCGTTATTTTTACGCATTTGATGTACCACACCTAGTTCTGGGGAATCCTTGCGGCTATGCTGATGGAACTTGGGTTTGGGGTTCTTGTGCCCGAGAGCAGTTCTCCAAGCCTGAGGGCACTTCACGGTACTAGGGTGGTCGTTAGTTGCTGTGGTAGCCACTGGTTGGGCTAGGCGGTTTCTCCCTCCTTCTTAGCTGCCTGGCTCAACCGGACAAGCCAATGAGGAGTAGTGCCGAGCATTTTGTGTGCTTACTCGAGACGAAACCAAAAAGAAGAAAAAGTGGGAGGGAATGTGGGCCTACTTGTGTGTCGGGCTGACTATGGAAAGTGTTCGATTGGTGAGGGTTGCAGTGTGGTCTTCACGAGGTCGTAGTCATGGATGAAGGTGCGGTCGAGGTACTGGTCACGATCGGGGACATCGTCTTGTGGTGGTTGTCGCCTTGTGGTGGTCTACCTTGTCGGCTTCCTTGTCCCGTGGTCCTCGCTCACCTTCGTCTTCCTCTACGTTCTGCCTCCCCTTCTCTGACACTCCTCTCTTCTCACTCGATGGACTGCGCCTTTGGTTGGTTTAGCTCTCTGACCTTCGGCCGAGAGCAGAGATGGATGGAATGGCTTGGCTTGGGGGCTCGGTTGCTCTTGGTTGTTCTTAGTTGTTCTTGGGGCTTTCTATGTGTGTTGTGAACTCCTGACTGGTTTGCTATCAGTGGTTTCTGGGAATGCAGTGGGCAATATAAGCGATTGGCTAGATTAGGGCTTATACATGAGGGGTTTTGGCTTCTTCCTCTCTGCTTTGGCTGGAGTCTAGATGTGCACAACTGGGCAGCGCCAATCTATCCTCTTTTGTGTTTTGGTTCTCTGTTGCCCCAGACCGAAGGTCCTAAATGTGGGCTAAGCACTATTTTGGGATTTACTGTGGGTGAAGTAAGTTTGGAAAATGTGGGCTTTGGATTTCAATTGCCGGATGATGAGGCGCACTAACGGTGAGCAGCGTCGACCGGCCCAGAACAGTCTAGGAACATCTAAGAACGCTATTTTATTTGGCTCTAGTACCCCGAGGGTAGTGATGGTAACTATTTCGCCCCGCTCTCTTACTCTCCTTTGGATTGTTATTTGATTTGCTCTCTGCTTACAAAAGAAAAAAGAACATGTTGGTGTGGCCGGTTTGGGGTACTAACATTGGCTAATTGCAGGAACAAGGAATGCAATGCATCAATTAATTTCAATTTTAGTTTACTGCAATTTCACTCTTAGAAATTAATTTTTCTTATGCACCTTTTTTGTAAAAGGTTGTAATAATTAGCTTTAGTTTAATTATTTGAGATTTGAGCCAAAGGCTGCAATTCATTCTCGTAATTACTGCTTGTAATAACTCTTAATTAAATTATTAATCCTTGCTAATTATACTGTTTAAAGGTAATTAGGGTTAGGGTTCTTTCAATTTGGTTCTTGTCTGGTCATCCATACGTTATGTATCTGTACTTTGTACCCAAGAGCATCTGCATGTCAGGTGTTGTATACTTGTATTTAGCCAAATAAAGTATATCTTTCTTTTGTTGACAAGGGTCCTAATTTCGAATTAATAAGGGCATCTCCAATGGTTCTAGTTAGCAACTAACTAGAAGACTTCCACATCATTTATATAGTACACACTAAAAGCTAGCATTCTAAAGAACCATCGATAAGGATAGCCATTTGATGCTTACATGCACACACAGAAAAAGACTATCATTTATAAAGGTTGTCTCGTTTTGCGTTATAGACTAGTGCTTAAGGAAGAGCTGACTCGGTTTTTTTTCTTTTGCATACTCTCTTTCCTCCACGTAGGATATATGCTGATGTGTACATACATATAGCTAGCTAACTTAGACCATTGGAGATGCCATAAGTACGACCAGAAAAACCAACGTCTTCTTTCATATAATTCCCACCTGCGTTGCGTCAAATAGTAATAAATGTTTCGTAATTTATGGTTGGCTTCAGACTTCAAAAATCAAAACACGCGTATTGACGTTTTTGACTGGTCTTCTACAATCTACTCAACCTTCAAGAGTCATACGACTAGACACAGAAGACTCGACACTAGCAAGTAAATTGCTCATTTGCTCCTCCCTTTCTGTGATTGATTCGTTGCACAATCTCCAGAGGGGTTCGCAATGGAGACTCTCTATTCTGCAGTTCTTGGTGATATTGTCAGTAGATCCATATCATTCTTGGTCGCGAAATACCGGAGGCAGCCAACTGTCCAGGAGAATCTACAGAGGCTACATCTTGTGCTACTAAGGAGCGGCACGATCGTCGAGGAGGCGGAGGGGCGGCATATTGCAAACCGAGGTATGCTCCAACAGCTCAAGATCCTGAGAGACGAGATGTTCAGAGGCTGCTACGTTCTTGATGCCTTCAGATACCAAGCCCTTCCTCGAGAGAGGAACAAGGATGAGGAGGTGAGTCGCCCATTTGCATTATCCAGGTTCAACCCGGCGAAGCGTGCTCGCTTTGCCTCTAGTAATTCAGAAACCATGGTGCCCGGTGTTGTAAATTTGGTGGAACTACAACTGATGATTAGTAGCCTAGAAAGCATCATTGCAGCCATGAAAGAGTTGGTTATATTTTTGATGAGCTACCCTCCCTCGTATCGCCAGCCTTATAGCGCACACTTGTGTTTTGGACAAGTGCATGTTTGGTGGCCACGAGGAAAGGCGACGGGTTGTCGATTTCCTGCTGCACAATGAGCCTCCTGGTGCTAGAAATTTGGGTGTCCTTCCAATCGTTGGTCCTGCGCTTATTGGAAAGAGCACTCTTGTGGAACATGTTTGCAACGATGAAAGGGTGCGCAATCACTTCTCCTTGATTTTGTTTCATAGTGGCAATGAGCTTAAAGATGAATCAACGATCACTTTTAGAGGTAATTGTGTAACCAAGCATCAAAATAGTGCCTCAGATGAAAGATTGTTGATTATCATTGAGCTCTTAGGGGATGTGGACGAAGGGGCATGGAAGAGGTTGCAGTACTCTTCTGAAAGATGCATGGCACATGGGAGTAAAATCATAATCACTAGTCGATCAGAGAAGGTTGCGAGTCTTGGAACAACGCAGGCTTTTAGACTAAAATGTTTGCCTACTGAAGCTTACTGGTATTTCTTCAAGATGCTTGTGTTTGGAAGCACGGATCCAGAGGAGCACCCAAAGTTGGCATCGATAGCTATGGAGTTAGCCCTTGAGATGCGGGGATCTTTCATGTGCGCATATATTGGTGCTGGCTTATTGAGAGCTGATTTCAGTGCTCAAAATTGGTGCAGGGTTCTCACACGTTTTAGGGAGTACATACAAAAGAATCACTTTCTATTTGGTGAATATCCTGACGATCTTAGGTCGAAAGATCGTCCTCGGTATACCTGGAGGGTGGCCGAAACAGCACCTACCAAATTCTTTTTACTGCATGAAAGTTACCAAAAAGGTCCAGCTCAAGATGAAGCTCCAAGGATAACAATGGTGGATCTTCTATCGGGAAGTGCGAGTGCTCACCCGCGAGGAGGCAAATTTGAGGTCTTATTTTGGAAATCTGTAATACCACCATACTACCGCTATATATCTGCTTGTGAGTTGTACGATACGCGGGCGCCACGACATATATGGCTGCGATCATTGTGGCTGATGCTACAGTGGTGGAGGCTTATTTGGCACTATTCACAAGTTTCGTCTTTTTCTGAAATTTTGGCTTTTTGTTGAGCTTTTTTGCCGGTTTTTTTCTCGTATTCGTTTGTATTATACGTAATGGGCTAACATATTTTTTTATTTTTAAATTTTTTTAAATTTAATTATGCAAAATAAGCCTCTGTCAGCTACAGTGCTTTTTTCAGCCAGCTATAGTGTTTTCAGCCATGTTGATCACAACCATACAGTAGGATAGGGAGAAGAGAAGAAGCGCTCCTGTTCTTGTCTACAGTCATGGCTCACTAGATAGACAGACGAAACTCCCCTGCTTGTTGGTCTCAAATGCTGTAATCGCTTTGGTGCCTTGCGAAGTCTAGCGAGGTGCGTCATGTCAGAAATAAATTCCAGGTTTCATGTTGGTGTTTCACTTCGAAAAAGCGGGCGTCAATTACCTCTTCTGTTTCCTACTCCCGTCTTCTGCAGCTCACCGAACGCAACCTGAACCGCGCGTTCCGGCCGTCCGCTGCGGCGAGCCGCCACAGCCATCTATACCAACGACCAGCGACGAGTTCAGGGCCATGCTTGCACGTAGCCTCGAGGAGTTCGCTGCGCCGCCTCAACAGCTTGCCACTTCCGAGGCCACGCCGTAGTCACGGCCCACGAGGGAGGTCGGCGTCTGGGGCGGTCCGACGTTCCGGCTGAAACCATCGAACAGTTGTGGGTTTCAGATCTTGGAAGTTAAAACACAGAGACGCTGCAGCATCACAGTATTGAGGCTTGAGCCATCGAACTAAAATTGCAAATTGTTGCAACAGAAAGTTGCTCGATTCTGGCTAGCTTGGAGCAACTAGTATAGCGTCCGTGCTAACGTCACGGCGGCATTTCAGGGATGCACATGAAAACAACCAAATGACGATATTTTTTTCCATAGATTAAGTTTCACGCAATTGTATATCACCGTGTATATAATCTGGAAAACACTCATGTATATCACCAGCAAGTTCAGGTCATGAAATTACAAGCCTAGGCCAATTATAATGCATAACAAGGCAATAATAAGTCATGTCTCACCTGAACCATCTAATTTCTGATTTGCTTAAGTAGGTCTTGGAGTTCTCCAGGGATAATGTCTTTACATTCATTTTCACTGCTCTTCAAAATGTCCACCAAGAAATTCGTCCTCAGTGAATGTGATCGCTGTGCATGGCAGATAATAAGTTAACTTATTAATTTGCTATGTAGTCTACAAAATATACATAGAGAATATTATATGCTCACAGTGTTTATCACTGGGAATCTTACGCCATTCCACGACCACATGAAACTGTATACAAGGAAGCCTTCCAATTTCCTGGAGAAGAGCACGTGTTTAATTGTTGTAGATAAGTCAAATGATATTTGATAATAAAGATGAAACATATTATAAGTTATTACCAGTCCGTAGTTTTTGGAACCCATGTTGGGAATTTACGACGCCAGTAAAAAATATCGTCTTTCCACGCAGGATGTGCCAATTCCATGGCGAGTTTGAAATTATTGGCAATATTATGTAATTTAGTTATATATGGGATGCTTGGATCATTACCCTTGTACCCTGATTTTTTAGGAAGCGGATCCATAATGTACACAGTTCTCTTAACCATGTCTAGTATGAATAAAATGTAGGACGTATGTCGATAGTATGGCAGTAGAACCTGTAAACAAACACCCAGACTATAATAAACCTGTAGTCACATGGCATGTACCCATCTGTTTGCATTCTCTCTTGGATCTTCTCAATAACAGGCCATGTTGAAACATCAAGGTCCTTCCACTTGTCTCGGTTAAGCTTTTTATTATGTTCCAATACAAGTTTAATATGTCTTTCTAGTCCTTTTAACTATTGTGATAATTATATATCATTTCAGGATTAATAATAATATAATAAGAAAACATTTCTAAAAAGGAAATATTTACTCACTGTAGTTTTTAGGTCTATACGGTCCAATAGTTGTAGTCCCATTGAATCGAGTACATGTACCTCACATTTTTTAGCATTGACAACTGCCAGATACCAGTGGCATTTTTCTATGTTAATTGGAATGAAAACCTGCACCAAACATTGACATTTTTTAAGTATTGACCATCAATATATCCATTATAAAGGAACAGCCCAAATACATTATAAATGGCAGATTTAAGTTTTACCATGTCAGCTTGTAAATATTTGTCCACCCTTTGATCAATGGTGTCTGTCTTATAACTTAATGTCACCTCAGGGTCACCATCACGCTTAAGCAAGCTGCAAATAAATGTATTCTCCAAAAAAACCTTTCCACCTTCTCTATGAAGTAGATGCTCTTCATCCCTGATACAGTGAATATATGCACTTAAGACCTATTATAAGAAAAGAATACAGTAAGTAGATCATATAGGCAGGTTTAAATATCAATAATTTAAAGTATACACCTGTACTTACTTCGCCATCCAATTGCATGTTATCATGAAACATACATTCCATATCATTTCTCTTTAGCCATGCACTGTCGATGTTCACCAGAACTCTTTTTTTGGGTGCTGATTTCAGGTATTCAATAATCTCAACATCTTCTATGGTGCACATGCAATCTACAACAAATAACATTATAGTTTTCTTAAATAACAGCGCAAAACAAAGAGAGGCAATAAAGTAAGAGAAGAAGCACTAATTACCCTGGGGCACAACTTGAGCTATGTTTGATTTCTTTGGTTTGTTATGTTGCGATATTCTAATCATTGTCTGCAACTCATTTTCTTGGTTAGGGCTTGATGGGTTACCAATTTGTTCCAACATGTGTTCATCGGAGCATATGTGAGTTGATTCATTCTAAACCTCCAAATAGTCCATCGCTGTCACATCTGTATGCATGAGAGGGAGACATAAGTTTATTATCCTCCCCCCTCTATAATATCCAGTGTGATTTCATCAGTATGCAGGCAAAGAGTGATAACAACGTTAATTTCTTGACAAAAACGTTAACAAGCTATTGTGCAACATCTCATTTGGTGTGTAATATTGATTGATAACAGTGCTTACCCTTTTGTTGTGTGACATCAGCTTCGGCTGGCACTTGAACTGAACTGGAAATGCAGTCGCTGCCCGCCACAACTTCGAGCATAGGATCTTCAGAATTGACCGCATAGAATCTCATGATATACAACACCACACGGGAGAAAAAATTATAAACACAATAAAAGGCTAAAAAAATCGAGAGGTCATTACGCTTGTTCCTAATGCACCAGAATGCAAAAACAATCTAAATAGGCAACATGCATAACGGTCTCTGGGTCCAGCTCGCCGGAGAACCTCGCACTGCCCGTGGTCTCCCACTGCCCGATCACCTCGTCGTCGTCGAGCTTCTCCTTGCCGCATGACGCTGTGATCTGGTGCTTGCGCCGAATTGCAGGCTGTCAGTGCGAGTGAGGAGCAGAGGGAGATGAAGTGAGGAGCAGAGGGAGATGAACGGAGGAGCAGAGGGGGCACTTATGTGGCGTCGGCTCGGGAGATAAGGCGTCACCTCTGCACTCAGGAGGCGGGCGAGTACCGATGCATTGTTGATGGCATTGGGCCCTGAGTCCATGGCCATTAATGGCGGCGGCGGACCGTTCTGTTGACCACTGATTGATAGTCTTCTATTCGGAGGAGTGCCATTTGAGGTGTCGTCATTGGACTTCGGGCCAGGTACCTTCTTTGCAGTGAGTGGCCTATTGGGGCTCACTCGTGATCCAAATGGCCCTTCATGATTATTGTTCAGTTGCTGCTCGATGTAGCGTTTTTGTTCCTGGGATGTGAAAGTACCAGACAAAGTGAAAGAGTTAATATTACGCCAGCAGCAGTCTGGAAGCATATCCCAAACATAGAAACAATCTAGGCATTCCATGATGTGGCCATGTACAGTCCCAAGTTTCATTTTTCCCTAGCTATGATTAGGTATCACAACACCATCCAAATGAATTGAACTATTACGTGTAGCAAACCGGCAATTGATGCCAAAGTCAAACGCAAAAGAGGAATGCAATTCTATGACCCAAATGTCAGTTGCAACACACATTCAGCATACTGTAACTTCAAAATATTGACAGAATGCAATAGAGATTTTTAAAAGGCATCCCATATTCAGGAACCAGTGGCTTCCATATTTAAAGATCAAGTAGCACTCACAGCTAAAGCAACAGGCATCCACTGTTGTTTTTCAAACAAGTACCTGGAATTTTGTTAACAAGAATACGAGCTATTTTAAAACCAGCACAGTTTGGTAATATCACTCAAATAATCACAGAATACATGCAGTACTTTTGATTTGCTAAAACCAATTATTAACATACCCGGTTATAATCTTCAGACTTCAAGCCAGCTTTCTTCCTCACATGCAGACATCCATCTTTCAACCTTATCTAATATTTCTTTCCACCTCAATGTTTCTTCCTTTGCTATCTGACCATCCATATTTGCAATCAGTTCTGATGGTTCTATGTTCCCTGCCTCAGTCAGCACCGGCATAGATATCTTCCAACTCAGTTTGCTTCTTGAAAGCTATTTCTTTCATCTTGCTGTATTTTAGCTGGTCTAGCCTTTGAACCTCTACCTCAACCTGAACAATTTGGAAATAAAAAGTCAAATAGGGTGGAAGGAACAATTCATAGCAGGCGGTAACCCTAGTAAATAATTTACAATGTAATCTCACTTGTTCAATTAAATCAAGGGAAAGAGCTCCAGGTGCAGTGACTTCATCTACAGATGCTGATCTGTTGCAGGTGACATGATCAAACATGGCCCTTTCTTGCATGGGGGCATCCATGAGATCCCAAAGATCATAGAGTTGACCAGCAAGCTCTTGAAGCTGAGAATAGGAAGTGAACCATTGATGAGATTGTGCATGTAAAAAGGGGGTGCGCTTCAGATTTTAAGAAGGGGGTGCGCTTCAGATTGTAAAAAGGGGGTCTTCGCCTGCGGGCTGCGGCCTGGACTGCCGGGCTGGCGGCCGGCGGACTCGCCTGGTGGCCGTGGGGGAGAGGAGAGGAGGAGTCAGTGGGGGAGAGGATCGCCGTGCCCTGGTGGCCTGCCCTGATGATCGTCCGTGGGGGAGAGGATCGCCGCCGCCCTGCCCTGGTGTTCGTGCGTGCGGGAGAGGAGAGGAGGAGTCCGGGAGTCACGCGCGGGGTGGGCACAGGATGGGATGAGTGATGAGGTAGGATCCAAACAACCTGGGCCGTTGGATTTTGAGTGAGTAAGAGAAAGGAGAGGCTAGAGTGGATATCGTCCCTTCGTTTCAAAGGTTCGCTGGTTCTGGTGCAGTTGGTTTGGTGCATCTAGGAGAGGTGAGAAAGGAGAGGCTAGAGTGGAAGGAGGTGCGGGGGACATTTGTTGTGGTAGCTGTAGAAAAGTTTACAACTGGTGGTTTTTAGTGGTAGAGATAGAGATAATAATAGCGAGTAGCTAGCGCCCGGACGTTCGATTCGGACGTTGGCTCTATACGATTGATCGCAACATTTTTTTATCATCTACGTAACATTTCTCGACCATATATGTAAAAAAAATTAACAAGAATATCAACGTTACACGTATGAAATTAAAATGTTGCATTCATGAAATTAGAAAGAGATAATTGATGAGTTACCCCGTCTTTTATTGGCATCAGCTCATGTGGTAGTACCCAGAGAGAATAGCATGAGGATGGTGTCGTGCGCGAGACCACAGCCATCGACAGCGACGGTGGGCATGCGGAGCGTGAGGTTGGGCACGAGACCGCAGAAGTGTTAGGAACTTCTACCACAACCACAACGACTACGACCACGATCACTTCGACCATTGCCATGGTCGTAGTAGCAGTGGTCGTAACGGCTGTAGTCGTAACGGCCGTGGTCGAAGTGACCGTAGTAGTAGCGACCGTGGTCGTACGGTCGGTCACAACATTTTTTATTCATCTGTGCAATATTTCTCGGCCATATATGCAACAAAAAATGATAAAAATATCAATGTTGTACGCATAAAATCAAAATGTTACACACATGAAATCAAAATTGTTGCAACAAAAAAATAACACCTACCTCCCATAGCAGGCGACGGTGAGGCCTCAGGTGCGGCAGCGGTAAGTGGTGTAGATCCAGCGCCGGTAGGAGAAGGCGGCGGAGCTTGTGTAAGTTCACGAGGCCGCTATCATCGATCATGGTCAGGATGGCACGGAACTCGCGAAGGTTGCAACTGACTTTGCCGAACTATCAGGTGGCAGTCGCAGCAACGAAGCCAGTGCCCCACGCGGGATTTAGGGCGGGAGCGAAAGCTCAAATCAGAGCCCCAACGCCGCGGGGAGTAGACGGAGTTGAGAAGGTGGGAGGCGCACTTGCGGATCCGCATGCGCAAAGCGATTGGACGGTGCACAGCCGTAGGGGAATGGATATGGAGGATTTGGGTTTGAGGTAGGAGATGGGAGAGGAGGCGAACAGGAATGGAAAGAGATAGCCGTGGGGTTTAGAGAGGGGATGAGTGAAGTGATCGAGTGAGACATCCTATCGATTTATTCGGTCGGACATGAGAGCTATATCAATTCCCATAATAATATGATAGCAAGAGTACCATTCACGTTGGCTAGTTTGGAACACGAAATCATTATCCACATATGTGAGAACAGATTGCTATACATTCAGACTATTCCTGCATTTCTGGGCTACACTCACAAGACGAGGAATTTCAGCAAGAGCAGAGGCATCATATGACAAAGGGCACCTCTTAATTGCCAGCATCTGGATATGGAAGTAACCTGAATGCTAGTAGCAAACATCTTTCCAAACAAAGCTCATACAACCAAATATAATCATAGCACAACAGGAAACAATGCTGGCAACATGTACGAAATGTTAAGTCGGTGATAAAAAGTGGATCTCTGATAGCATACAAAATTCCGACAAGCGACAAGCAACTCCGATATACAAAGTCGACTAAGACAACAGCAAATAATCCACATGCAACACAATTATTTGTTCGATTAGCAGTGGCACAGTAATTCACGGATGAGCAAAACTTAGAAAGTTGACAGCAACGATGCTATGCTGTTCGAGACAGTACATGCACTTCACTTCCCACCAAGAGTTGGGAATTGGTTTTGGTCTTGAATTGCGGGCGCAGCCGGTGGGGCACGATGACCCCCACCATATCCACCTCTGAAACCTCCACGGTCCCCACGGCCCCTGCCACGACCACGGCCACCATAGTACCTTTCCCCTTCAGCGGGTTTTAAGAACTCATTGATGCTCAGAGACTGAAAAAGAAAAGGAAAAAAAATCCCCGAATCAGATATTGTAAATGTTGATGTAAAAATTGGGTGCACCAAACATGAAAAATGGTAAATGCGGTTTTAACAGCAAGTCAGAGAAATGGAAAATGAATCAAAGACAGCCAAAAAGGTGTGTTTATCATGTCAGAAAGACCCAAAACAGGCATCAGGGCAATTAAGCGGTTGTTGACTACACCAGAATAATAACAATATTTTTAGTGTTTCATCAACTTGATAGGGGGAAAAGTAAAGTACTAATACATCTAAATAGATGCAAGAGATGTAAGACCTTCTTAGCACGCTCATCACGTTCAGCATTTTCTTTCTTCTTCAAAGCATCCTTATCAGAACCCTACGAAAAATACATATATATCAATCACACATATCCAAAGACTTAAGAGCGTGGAAGGATTACAAGGCATAAATGGCAAAATACCAGTTTGATGAAAACATCATCATTTCCTTTCTTGGTCGAAAGTGGTTGCATAGACTGCAGATCCTTATCAACTTCAACCTTCCTCTCTTCAGTCTTCAAAGCAAGAAGTGCTTTCCGCTTCTCCTCCCTTAGTTTCTCAAACTCCTCGAGAGTCATCTCCTACATCATTAAAGATTTGATTTATATGATTGCAACAGATATAGCATATATTCTTCCTTCATTCAAAAAATTGGTACGGACATAGATCACGATGACATCATCTCCTAGCAAATGATGGCAACAGAAATAGATACAATAATAAACAAGTAAACAGAAAAGTTTATGTATGTCTACAAGCACCTGATGGAGCTAGGGGGTGCAGTTGCCTAAAACTTAGTACGTGTATAATAATCACTCAGTTTAACATTTGGCCCTGGAAGAGCATCAATGGCCATCAGGATTCAGAAACAGAAACCGAAAAAATACAATCAGCATAAATTTCAAATTGGGAGTACCGTACTTCATGTCATGGCCAAATTGCCAGGCTATTAGAATTACAACTATCTGTTGGTCTGTAAGATAAACACAGTAGCCCTATGAATATTAAAAGCAAGGTTCCAATCAGTGCGTCCTCCTAAAATAGATATCATATGTTATCACAAAGGGAGACAGGCCACAGTCTATGCCAAGACTATTATCCTCACTATTCAATCAGTTCTGTAAATACATACCAAATGCAAGTCATGAAGCCATGGCAGCTTTGTGGCTGTTGTGAATGTGAATCAAAAATAAAATAAAAAATTGGATGCCCTTGCACTAATAGAACATTCCAACAGAAACATTCCCAAATCCCATCGACTCACACAAGACAACAGGACCACAAAATTTCCTTTAAAGTAAAAAATTAAAAATTCCCAGCAACTAAGACATGCACTACATAAAACTTATGTGAATAAAGAAGCAATACATCATCCAATTACTATGTAAAAACAAACATATCACATTCAAGATGAAATACAAACAGGATCGGTGGAACAAGATAACACCAAAACGATAACTTTTAGACCTTGAGACAATAGTAGCAAACAAAACACGTTAACAATCCACACTTGTTGCAAAGTTGAGAAGAGGACTATATATGCATAGAATTTTGTCTTAAAGTTTCAACTTAATCCGGTACAAACTTCTCAAAAACATTATTCAGAGTTTAGTGCAGCAAGCAGAAGTATACCTTATCTTCTTCCTCATTTGCAGTGGCATCTTTGTTGTCCTTGTTCTCCTCTGCCTGTGGTGCATCCTCCAGTGCACCCTGCTTCTCAGCAATAGGAGCCTTCTCATCCATCTTCAGGGCTTCCTCGGTTTCCCTGGTCACCCAAACAACACCGCAAGTTACCTCTCATTTCACCAATCTACATATAAATAGCTAACAACAAAGAGCAGATATCTTACTGAGCAAGAGTTTCATCAGTGGAAGTTCCCCAGTTCCCACGGCCTGCACCCTCACGCTTCATCTCATACCCACGGCCAGTACCGCTGTGGCGCTCATAGGTCCTCCGAGGGGGCCTCTCAGAATCATCACCAAACTCACCATCCCGGTAACCACCTCGCCGGCCTCCACGGAAGGGTGGCCGAGGGCCCAGCTCCCTGTCTTGGGCACCTTCTTGACCCCCAACTCTGGCACCACCTCCAGCACCATATCCTCCCTGGAAGCCATTCATGTCTTCGCTGCCAAATTCGTGGTTCTGACCATACACTCGCCCACCTCTGCCGCGGCCTCGTTCACCACGCCCGAATCCTCCTCGTGAGGGCGCACCACCATCTCGAGACTCCCTCACTGAAACATGTAGAGCATGAGATGAGCATTTCACCACCCACCCCCCCCCCCCACCCCCCCCCCCCCCCAACAAAAAATCGTCTTTTATGGCAGAAATAGCTATAATCAAATCAAATTTCCGAACTTCACAGTCGACATTTTTTACCATGGCATCATAATCAATGTTTCGCACCCTGATCACTTAAATATCCTAAAATTGTTAACGAAAGGCCCCTCTTCCCGAACCCAGGACTAAAAAATGGAGACAAAATCCACTACCATACACCCTAAACTCCAGATCCGGCACCCTCGCAATTCAACGACCCCGAACTTACCAGCCTGCGCAGGTGGAGCCGGCTTGGTGGGAAACTTGGCGGCGGCCGGCTGCGCGCCCTTCCCGGAGGTAGCCACCGCCAAATTCTTCTGCGCCGCAACCGCGGCGGCCGCCAGCAGCTGCGCGGGGTCGTCGCCGTCGTCGTCGCCGAGGATGTCAAAGGGGTTGAGCGTCGCCATGGCAAAGGCTACGGGCCTACCGGAAAGGTCACACTAAACTCGCGAGCTTGTGGGGTGGGGACTGGGGAACTAACCCTTCTGGCTACGAGACTCGACTAGCTGACTGCATCGCCATGGCTAGACGACGTCGAGGCGCGGGAGTCTTAAGACTAAAGAGGCGGCGGCGGCGAGAGGATGGAAACGAAGCAGGGTGGGAGAAGTGTGAGAAGACGAAGAAACCCTAGCCGCAATCCCAGTCCTACTACTCCTAGTCCAGCTGCGCCGCGAGTCGTATCGTTTCGCCATTGTGTTGCCGCACGAAATTACCACTTTGCCCTCGACTAATGAGGCATTTAGCGACGTTGACCGTGAGTTTGATGGGTAGTTACGGCATTTGTGGCTTGGATGGGGTCCGCGGGATGGGCGCTGCGCTCGTGGGCTGTGGGGCCGTGAGATTGTAATCGAGCGGCTGGGATTGCCTCCGCGTGCAGAAACGGGGGTTCGCCTGTCGGTGTTGGGGGGTTCTCCGCGGCTTTGGTCGGTGGTGACAGGCGAGGGTTTTACGGTGCGTTTAGAGTCTTCTTCGTCACACGCATTTTACAGTAATTTCGTAGAAAACAATTTAATTTTCATAGAAATTCAAAGAATTTCTCCGTGTTCTAAATAGAATCAAATGGTATTATTTTCATTTTAACCTAAGTAGATAGACAGCTTAAAGAATTGTCTTAAACATATTACAAGAAGTCAGAAACCTAAGATAAACTAGTTAGATGCATCGTCTTTGGTCTTACAGCTATATGCAGGATATTTGGTTGAGAAAGTTTATCTTGGCTAGGTTCACGTAAGAGTTACTATCGCCTACCGTACCTGTGGAGCCAAGTTAAGGTGCATACAAGTTCTTTGTTTTTATGAAAAAGGTTACCCTCTGGACTATTCAAAAAGCTTACTTAATATCCCTCAACTACAGAATGGAGTATGTAACCCCCTTAAATTTATAAATCTGTGTCAGTTTATACCATAAAACATGTTTAGAGGTGGTTTTGATGATGTGTCAGCAAAAAACGATGATATGGTTGTCAACATGGCAAAAATCGCGATAAGTTGAATCCCTCTTAGTAAAATTGTCCTTCAAAACCACCGTAGGGTGTAAATAAATCCGGTTTTATAATGTTGAGGATTAGATAACTAGGTTTGTAGTTAAGGGTGTTAGGTGGATTTTTTTGCTAATTTCAGAGTTGTAAATATAGACTTATTCGAGTTTTAAGGTAGTATATATAGGTTCTTGGGATACAAACGGAATACTCAAGATACCAAATATACCATCAGTAAGTAGATTCGGATACGTGATCACTTATTGCCAAAAAAAACAGTACATGAACATCTAAGCCACGGAGGCTAGTGCGTAACCAGGTTTTTAGTGCCTTAAAACGGCAACAGACAAATCACTTTGGCGCCGCTAATTGGGAACGTAGCTCTAGAGAATGGCGAGACGTGGAAGGATTAGTGGCTTAGTTCATTGCTAATAATTGATTATTATACTAGTTTTGCTTCTGGGTATCAAAAGTTGCTGTGGTGTAGTGGTTATCACGTCAGTCTTACACACTGAAGGTCTCCAGTTCGATCCTGGGCAGCAACAATTTTTTTTTGTTTCTTTCCCTGTTGCTATGCTTGTTTGTACCTTCATTAAGACTACTTTAGAATTGTTTTCTGAAGACTCTTTTAGCATTGCTTTTTTTCTTCTTTCTGAGACCTTTTTAGGATACTTGGTGATTGTTAGTTGATGCTAAATTGCTAATGTGTGGGCGGATCGCAAAATACAAACACAATTTTATGGCTCATGGCTGCGAACAGGCGGCGTCACTCTTCGTCACTGGAAACAAGTAGCACACCTAACATATAGTAGCATTTTTTGCACAACATTTGACATTTGGATTTATACCACCACCAATAAGTAGTGAAGGCTCCCTCAATAAAAAAAAAAGTAGTGAAGAATTCAGGAGTCATTGCTGGGGGACTGGGTGTGGCGACGGCGTTGATGCTGAAGAATTCAGTTCTCATGGTGCACTTCAAAGGAGGTGAACCGAAAGGCTTTTCATTGATAAGACCATGCCAGAACTTGACGCAGATGGATGAAGAATGGTGCAAAAAGTTCAGGTTTTTTTCGTGGTAGATCTTCCGATCCTTTCAGCGCATTTCTTTGAACGGTTCTGGTTGTGTCTGATCCTCTTTGGTGCGTTCAGCTCCAGTGTCGGATCATGAGATCATCACCAAGTTTTCAACACCACTAGAGGGGCCAAATAGACTCAGGTAATCGTATCGGTCTGAAGTACAGTATTATTGGCTTAGTTCAGATACGGTACGACTTAGGACTAAACGGATTGTACCGGTTCAGTCCGAAGCGGTGTGCCATATTTAGGTTTAGACCTCGGCCCAGCAGACTGGTCTAGCACGACATGCATATTACCGTGCCTAGCTCAGCACAACCTAAGCATGTCACAACCCATTTAGACACCATCTACTCTCTAGTCTCCACATCTCAAGCATCTCATCTCTATATCATTTACATATCAATAATATGAATAATTTTATATTGGGTTAAACTGATAATAACCACAGTAAAGATTGAAAACCGTATAAAAATTTCAAGAGGCGACGGTGTTGTGCTCAGCGAAAAGAGGCGGCAGTGGCTTCGTCGTCAACCTAGGAGGCAGCGGCACGGAGATTGGCGAGCGCCGACGAGCTCGGATCGAGCGGCGAGACGGTCATAGGCGAGGTAGACATCGGGGGCGCTGGATCCGGTTATCATCTCCGTCATCGGCGCCTGTGTCCTGCAAATATGGTGTCGCCAAGCTCGAATCCGACGAGATCCAGTGACGCTTGCAAGCTCCATCTCTCCGATCATTTTCCTCACATCCGGTACATGCTCCCACTCCCTCTGCTCCCTCGTCGACCAGCTCACTAGCCACCGTGTTCTCCGAGATAGGCTAGACGTGCCTACCATAGCCCGTCGAGTTATACGTGCTTGGACCAGCCCAGCCCGACCCATGAGCTCAACAGGTCATACCTACGTCCATTTAATCTATCGGGCAAGTAGGCTGGATCTAAGCCGTGGCACACTCGCGGACAGAGAGAGAGAGAGAGAGAGAGAGAGAGAAGCGAGAGGTGGCGATGAGAGGCGGCGGTGGCGGTGGGAGCCGGGCGCGGCAGAACGCGGTGCGCTCGGGCCTGGTGGTGCTGGGAGCCGTGGCCTTCGGCTACCTCTCCTTCCGCGTCGGCTTCAAACCCTACCTTGACCGCGCCCAGGAGGCCGTGGACTCCCACAACTCCCCCTCCCCCTCCGCCCCCGCCACCGCAGCGGACGCCTCTGACCCCGGCGCCGCCCAGCCTGATCACCCCGACGGCGACCCCGCGCCGTCCAAGGACCCGGCCGTCGTGCTCCGCGACTGAGGCGGCTCGTCGAATCTTCGCGTGCCTGTAGCTTTGATTGGTTGTGTCATTTTGGCAAACACCTTGTAAGCAGATCATAATGGAGCTGCATTGGCACCGAGATTTTTCCTACAGCTATTTGTATGTGAGAATTCCCTACTGTTATTTGTGTGTGAGAATTTCCTACTGTTTTGAAATGATTTTGAAGGGGTCTCTGCTTGACGCGCTCTCTCTCTCTCACACACACGCACACATATATATCACTAAAATCGATAGATTGTGCAGGGAAAATAATTACCTCAAGGGATGGTTGTGTTGGATGATATGCTTGGTAATGGGAACGGCACATTATGGCAAAAAAAAGTTTGATTCGGAGGAAGAAGAAGAGGCGAAAATTAGAACAGAAGTATCATTTGATTCGATGATCTTGAAAAATGAGATATAAGAAGCAAAGTTAAGGATGCCATTCTAACTGATGAGCTGTTCATAGAGGAAGGATGTGATGGTGCAATCCAAACATTTCGTGAGATGATTTCAGCAGTCTGATATTTCTCACCTTATAAGGAGCATGAAGAAATACACTTGGATAGATCAACGTAGCCAATGCAAAAAAAAGGGGAAAAAAAGAGAATAATGCTAAGATGGAAGAGACATAATTAGCAGGTAGGTTCATGCTCTGCTGCTCATGCTCAAAAAGGAAGACGATGATGACGTGTCCCTCGGTAATCAAACGTTTCCTGTAGAAACTGTGACATCATACCAAAGCTCATCTGATACGGCACAATGCTCTCCTTATACATGATCGTCTCTCCATTAAAGCACAGAAACTCCTTGCGCCACCTATTGTAAACGGCCGCCTTGCGCTGACGATCACCGATGTCAACTATGCGAACGACCACCTTGTTCCCATGGTGAACTCTGACCTCTTCAACTTCATGCTCGCTCCCTGGTCCACCTCCACCTTGAAGTACATCCTCATGTGTCGCTCCCAAAATCATGTAAATATAATATCTCGGCATGAACAGACATGTCAATCCTCCTCTTGAGCTGCCAACTCTGTTGCTTGTCGTAGTCCTCAAGAACCCACATCTCCATCATCATGGACTTGGGGATGACAAGGCTGCACAGCTCAGCCAGTCCTCTTACCCAAGTATTTGTGCATTGTGCATTGTGGTACACAGGTATCCATCCCGTGACCATATCTCGAATAAACCGAATCCATATATATATCCGGCTTGTTCGTATTCAACTCTGAATGTAAGAAGAAAATATAGATCACAATACGAGAGGAGTGATATCTATCTGTATCCGGCCTGTTTTCATCCCTAAATACAGAACACGATTCTGTTCTTCCAACAAAATTGAGGCTCTTTCATAATGTGTCCCCTCCGTGATGTCATTATCTGAAGCAACAATAAATACCAAATGAGTAGGATAGGAATACCGAATTTTATATCTTCAAATGAATCGTTGCAATAGCTCAATTAAAATGCTGCTATGATAATTTTGAAAACGGCGCAGTTGAAATACGCTGCAGCAGTACAAAATTTCAACCCGCGATCGTCTGTAACCATCGCAGCATCCTATTTTTTAACGGCTGATTTTCCTAACAGAAGGACGGCATCAGATACGTACGGTGGATCCAGGCCCTCCCTCCGCACGAATCGTAAAGCAAAACCCTCGTGCCCCGGCCGCCTCCACCTCCGCCCCCTCGGAACCGCGACGCGCACGGGTTCAAATTCCCCACCTCCCACAGCCTTCCCGACCGTTGAGCAGGGCCTCTCGAGACATGCAGAAGAGCCAGGGAGGCAGGTCGACGGCGCGGCGGCGGCCGCTCCGCGTCCTCTCCGGCAACAGGGCGACCCCCGCGCCGGAATCCCTCGGCCGCAAGCCCGCTCCTCCCGCCGCGGCCGACGCGGCGCTCGACCGCCTCCTCCTCGCGCGCTCCGATCTCGCCGGCCTCGTCTCCCAGGTCGACCCCCCTCAGCGTTCGCGCGAAACCCGAGCCCTCTGTTTCCATCTCGTCGAGTAGTCGGTAGTTTAGGGATTATGCTTGTGCTTCGTTCGAGCGGAAATGGTGGTATCGATTACTTCAATTCAGTGGTCGTTCGAACGGGGCTGGGTCTGATTGGTAGCCAGTATCCTGGTGGGGTTGTGTTCTCGGGTAGTGCTAGTGCAGTACTAGTACTAGCAGATCTCGGTAGCGATTTGGGGCAGCAAATTCCTGGTGATGCTTGTAGTGACGGCCTGTGGCTGTGTGGTAGTGTTTGCATAACGTCAAGAGGGTGGATTTAAGAAACCTTCATCCTGTTCTGTTATTGTGAAGTTTCCTAGAGTATATCTGTTGCTGTGTTCGATTTGTCATCACCTCCAAACGAAAAACAGGGAGAATATCTTTGTGTATTTGTGAATTGAAACGTCATTGACATGTTTGTTCTTGAATCAGTTAGTCACTTGCTGATTCCTGAATTGGTTATGTAGTATATAGATCTGTGCAGTTAGACATATCCCAAACATAATTTGAAACATCAATGTTTTCTTTTGTGTAGCACGAACTTACTCACTTGTTGGTTCTTATAATATTTTCCTTTTCTCCCTCAATCAGATTGACGAATTGGTCTCCAATGCCCTTCAATGCCAAACTATATCCAACACAGGAAGACAAGAGATAGAATCCTTCAGCTGCTTTGTCTCAGACACTAATTCTTCTTTAAAGGTTTGTACTATCATCAAATATTTGATTTTTTTTTTCTGAAACAAATAGACATGAGTGTGAGCTTTCTGAGATTTTAGCTCTCCCCGTAACAGTCATTTTTCTTATTATAATCAGCAATGGTCTGCAAGACTTAAGCAAGCATTTGAAGCTCCTCCAGCAAAAAGTGAAGATGCCTCAAAGCACACCATGGGAACCTGTTCAATTTCTACTGCAAAAGGGAATGACAAGTTGTTCTCCAGC
Source organism: Dendrocalamus latiflorus (assembly GCA_017311315.1). Lineage (NCBI taxonomy): Eukaryota > Viridiplantae > Streptophyta > Magnoliopsida > Poales > Poaceae > Dendrocalamus > Dendrocalamus latiflorus. The sequence goes on along the minus strand of CM029613.1, from coordinate 1,167,677 downwards.
AGTAGCAACTTACCCAATGTAAGCCCAACATTATCGCCTTCTCGCAAATTGGTCTCCTGCAGCACCAACTTAGCTGAGACCGACCTGATTGTCTCGCCTTCACCTCTCGTCTCCTGGCGTACTGGGGCATGTATGTTAGACGGTGGCAAGCAGTTATTTCTCTTGACACCATTGCCGAAAACAAAAGCGTGCTCATCTAGATGCCCAGGATCATCAAAAACGCAGTTGAAGACACCAGCTAACATGGATCGGTTAAATCTCCCTAATGTACCTCTTTGGAAAGTAACCATTTCTGATAATGATCGTCCTGACATGGAGAAAAGTGTGAAAGTAAAGGAAGCAAGGATGACACCTCACTGTATTAAAGCAAAGAAGGGCACGCCAGAAGACAAGCTCTTTCCGCCTTTCAGTTTCTCAATTCAGAAGCGCAGGCGAGAGTTACCTAGCCCATGCCTGAATACTGCATTGTCAAGTAGACAGCAGCAGTTTTCTGCAATATTGGAGGGTGCAAGAAAGGAAGACATTCTCAGCGCTGGACAAACCGAGAGCGACAAACCTTCTGGAGCCTCTGATGACACGCTATCTGATGAAGTCTCAAAGGATCTGGCATCAAGGTATCCAGACCTGTATGGGTTCAATCAATCTACCAGAAATACATACCGAAGGAGAGAAGCTGACGAGACTCTTGACTGGTTCCTGTCACCCCTCAAGACATGTGTGTTAATGGATCCGTCAGATGATAAGCCCGTTCCATCTCCAGTAAGGGACAGCAAGTCCATGATTGGTACTCCTTGGAAAGGCTTGGAAAGCATTAACCTTAAGGGGATACAGGAACTTTCAGATGACAAGCCCATCCAAACTCCTGCAGTGCACAGCAAGGCCTTGCTTGGTACTCCCTGGAAAGGCTTGGAAAGCACTAACCTGAAGGGAAGGCAGGCTGGAGAAACCACACTAAAGAAGGAGCTCTGGACTAGATTTGAGGCAGTCTCTACCAACGAGCTGCACTTCGACAAGTCAATCTTCCAGAGGTCAGATGGAAGGCGTTTCATCGACGTACTCGAGGAAGCGTCGTGATTCTAGAGTAGCAGGTGGGCACTTGGGTAAAGGTTTTTTTGTTGTTGTAGCAAGCCATGTGGGACTGGACAGTGAAATCCAATCCTTTGTCTATAATGATATATCGCGTACGAGTGGCCAAAGCCAAATTGAAGTGCTCAATGGATCATCAATGTGTTGCTCGTGCTGTGGGCTTAGTGCCATATGTTCAGGTGGAGATTCGCGGAGAAGAGTTGCTACTAGTCCGGTAGACCCTTGATGTTGTATCAGCTGAACATAAATTGACTTACCTTTTGCATTTCTGTGACGTCAAACTGTATACGCCTGCCGTTTTTTTATTTTCCTGGGACTATGGGCCTTGGTTGATTTGTCTCCCAGGAAGTATGTCTTAGACTTGAGGCTCTTGCCTTGGTATTTTTGTTGTATGATTAAAAAACCGATGCTGCTGAGTTGGTGTACCATTTTGATCTCTTGGGAGTAATTTAGCTCTTCTGAGCCATTGTACAAAACTACAAATGGCTCCAGTAACACCGTTGAAATATTGAACTAGTAGTTGCTATATGTTGACTACAAGGCTAACTTGAAACTAGAGAGGTACAGGTCACCGCAACACTCACACTTCTCAAACCCTAACCCTAGAACACTTAACTAGCATAAGAAATGATTGGATGGTTAACTAATAAGTCTCTATCTTAATCCGTTAAATAGATAAGACAATCAGTCCACATTTAATACTAATGGATACGATCCAATAGCACAAATAAGAAAAAACCGTTAACCGCACATAACACAGATTTTACTCTCACACTTAACTCATACATGTTTAAATTTGTTCTGTAGCACTGAAAGATGACCTCTTTCGAAAAATACCACCAAAAGAACTCCGTTCCGAAAATTACCACTCAAAAATTCACCTCGCTTCGGAATTTACCAGTCTGTTAGTAACAGTGTTAACTGAGACAAAAATACCCTTACCTGTTGGAGATACAACCTCACTTTGGACCGATGCTGGAACCAACATTCAACAATCTGGCGCTCCCAAAAATTCACATCAGGCGCTCTCAACTATTCAAACATTGCAGCCACTATTCGGACAAAATTGAAGCACTATCTGGTAGGTATCTAATACCACCCATTATTATTATACAAAAGCATGGAGGTATATCACAGTTCAGTACGGACAAGGAAGAGGCCCAAATTTAAAGCATGTTTTTAGGATCCTGCAGTGGATGACTTTCCAGCGTCCTTTTTCTTCATCTCTTCAAACTTATCAATTGCGACCTGCAGCTCATCTGTGCCTCCCACCGCTCTCATGGTGTAGTAGTAGACTCCCAGGACGAAAGCAGACAGTCCGCCAGCCACCACCAGGTTCTTGGTCTTGGGTGCAAGGCTTCTGAATCCCACCATATTTAGACTACACTGAACACTGCAGGAAGTGAGGACGTTGAATGTTACAAGAAGTGGAGCCATGCTGACATCGGTTGAAAGCGCTATATGGCATACACAATTTTGAACTGGACATTAGGGGTAAAGCTAGATATGCCTATACAGATTTAGGCATGATTATTTTTCAATGTTCTTCTCCAGCTTGACCCCACTGGCAGCTATACAATTTCGTAATTTAGTCATTTTACAGCAAAGCAAATGTAGATTACTCAGCTAAAATACATGTTTCAACCGCTCCAACCAGTAAATTACTCAGCAAAAAGAAGGGACGCAGGCAACATCATCAGACAAAGACACTAAGCCATATAGTGCTAAGACAAAGACACTAAGCCAGCCAGTACCACTAGCATTTCCTTCAAAAACAACAAGGCATTAAGCCAGCCAGTACTACTAGTATTTCCTTCCAAAACAACATTAAGCCATCCAGCAAATTACTGTACATCTAGGGTTTGAGTCTTACCCTTCAGGGATCTCAGGTGGATGCATCCTTCGTGGTCTTTGCCCGGGCTTTCTTCGGTGGAGGCAGCAGATCTACAAGCTCGAACGCCGCCCGCCCCTCTGGCGAGATCGCCTCTTCTTCAGCCCGTCGCCCGAACGCCGCCCGAAGCCGATCTGTGTTGCCGGAGCCGTGGCCGCCGCCCCCCGCTCTCCCCCCCCCCCCCCCCCCCCCGTGGCCGCCGCCCGCCGCTCTTCTTCCCCGCCGTGGCCGCCGCCCGCCGCTCTTCTTCCCCGCCGTGGCCGCCGCCCGCCGCTCTTCTTCCCCCCGTGGTCGCCGGCGCCGCTCGGTGTTAGGGTTTGGGGCGGAAATGGAGCCAGGTGCGGACTGGCTGAGGGCGGCTCGGTGGAATCTGGGGTGGGGTGGGCCGAAATGACTAAATGAGAGTGCCGCTCGGTCTCAAGGCATGAGGGGTAAAAATGGCATTACGAAAATACGAAACAAACGGAAACTAACAGACTGGTAAATTCCGAAGCAAGGTGAATTTTTAAGTGGTAATTTTCAGAACGGGGTTCTTTTGATGGTATTTTTCGAAAGAGGTCATCTTTCAGTGCTACAGAACAAATTTTCCCTTTTAAAAAACATGAGTCTGAATGTGCTAAGTCTTCATACTTTGATTTACTTGATCATCTCAGTTTCTCTTTGACATAAACCACTTTTCTAAACGCCGCTCAAACGCTACAGTTTTGATCCAATGTAATTTCTAGTATTTGGTTGTCTTACTAAAATAGCATTTCTTGACTCGGTCTTTATTTTCCCTTGCAATCAATCACTATAATTGTCCCATGTAGGTGCACCACTGGCTTACCATACGTCGGCAAGCCTCTCATGTTCATATTCTATTAAACTACGCCTCACTTGGACCGGCCAAGCTACATGGTATAACCTGTCGCTTGAATTTTCCCTTCAATATTTTTCATATTTCTTGTGCCATACTTAAGCTCAGTCATCTTGCCCGGCATTTTTGAACGTTCTGACAATGGTTCCGATACTTAAGTTCTATGAGCGTAGTTCCGATCTTGACTGTTGACCATGGTTGAGTCAAGCCTTCCTGCATATCCAAAGACAAAGAAATCATTTTCGGACAAAGTTGTTTACAACTTGACCCACGTTAATTAAAACATGCTTCATGTAATACACATGCACTGACCTATATCAAACTAAACCAAAACAAAACCAATTTTTCCAAAATTTCCAATTCTTCATCGAAACAACCCATCTGACTGATATGCCCGCTGGCGCCGGCCGGTCTCACCATCTCCGAGACACTTGTTCAAATATCGAGCAATAAAAATCTGTAACTTTTGACATGGTCATTCACACATCGAGCAGCCCACTCCGCGTGCGGCGGATGCGGGGAGTAATCCCGGAGTACAACCACGCCGTGCTGCCCCCTCCCCGTGCCACTGTGCCCGGGGAGAGGCATCGAGCGGCCGTCGCGTGCCACCCGATCGCCGGGGTTCGCTGCCACCGTCCGTGCCTAGTCCAGATCCCGCCGTACCACCGCCGCACCGCTTACGAGTTATTAACGCCACATTACAGCGGTTCTCTTGTCAGAAAAAGCGCTGGCTCAACGAGCATAACAATTGAATAACATTGCTTTCGCGTTGTTATTTACAGCAACAATGACGAATAACTATGAACAAATTTCGGCGGGGAAAAAATCACAAGCCTCTGCCCCTACTGGAATGGAACCAGCCGACATTCCAGCAGGTGAACGAACGCTGTATCAAGTGAGAGTCCTGACTCCTGAAAAAAATTATCGTCACATGACGCCCATCGCCCCGGTGATGGGTTTCGGAGCACGCCTTCGTGAGCTCGATCTCTTTTCCTTTCTCCGCTTCACGGAAGACTTCTTTGATGGGGGAGCTTTCCTGCTACCTGGTCTAAGCTTTCGAGATGGTTTGCCGGTCGTTGAAGGGGGCTTCCCACCAGACGCAGTCATCTGGTCCAGTAGCTCCCTATGGTATGCCTGGTGAAATGTCAACAGCAAAAAAATGATTACTTGTATGGTTAACATCTGCTGCTTGGCAGTAGGGCACCCATAAATCATTACTATTATAAAAGAATGAGTTAGTGGTAGTACGTTCATTCTCCTCTAACCGCTCTATTTTCTTAACTTCTCACCATTCTTCACTTTCCAACCAATCAGAGTAACTCTCTTCTATAGCACAATTCTCTATACATTCAATGAGTTCCGTTGCAACATACGGGTACGTAACAGTCGTAACTAGTACATAATAAAGGCCAGTTGCTCATCTGAGTTGTACAGAACTGTCAGGCAGTTGTATGCTAGGCAATAAGTGCTTGGGAAACGAAAACAACATTCGAGCAGCTGCAGTACCTGGACAACAAAATTGCGCCTTTCACAGTCCAGGAACATTTGAGGCATCCAACCAACTTTAGCCCTTATTTTATCCCGGACGGTGCTGAAACTTATCTGATCCCTGGAGGTGAAACGGTCAACTTCATTGAACCAAAGGCATGTGAAGAGATTCGTGATGGGGATGTGTTCTCTGATGATCACACAACCTTCAGGGACGTCTGCACGCAATGCAAAAAGGTCAAGATTAAAAATTTCAGAAAGGAACTGAACTTGCTCTTGCCATACTCTGATGAGATCACTGACCACTTGTGATAGGAAGCTTGGCAGGTGAATAATGTGTTAGGCCCTCGTTTCTGTAAAACTCTATTTGGTAATCAATCGATGCATTGTCGTACTTTCCAGCAGCTTTATTAGCTTCTGCTTCTTCAAATACATCAAAGCGTTTGTAATGCCGAGATATCGCAAAAGTAGCATTCTTCCTCCACAGAAACCTAATTGGTAGAATATAGCAGTCAGGCTCAACATTATAGGTGACCAAAATTTCACACGAAGTCAAATATTTGCAATTTTATGATACTAAAATGATGGCAAACCTGGTCATTTCTAACGTCAGCAGATTGACAAGTAAATAACTAAGGAACTGAGTGAATAACTCTCATAAAAAAATGTGTTTTCCGAGAAAACTGTTCACAATCTTGCTAGTCTAAAACCCACCACAGATCCAAATCTATTGTAACCAGTTGACAACAGTAATGACATGTGGCGGATGTTGAAATTGTACAAAAGATGCCAGGATGCAGAGCAGCCCACATATTTAAATGTCATTGCCCTTGACACAACCATAGCTCTTCGCCAGTTTTTTCTCCTTAAGAATACACTCACCAAAAAAATAACATATAATAAACCAAGCTCTTTACATCAAGCATACCTCTCAAGCAGTAGATAGGGATCCACAACGAGCTGAAGCTTTGCATCTATCCAAACTGAAAATCTCACATTTGGAAAAAGCCTATGGAGCAGAAGTTTAGGAATCTGCACAAGGTATTTGTTCACTCAGCATGCTCAAAACAACATATAGATGTAGAGATAATCTCATAACCATGTTGATGACCATTAAAAATATGTTTTCTGCAACTGGACTACTAAAGTCATGGAAACTAAAATTTCTTTAGAAGAATTGTCAGCTAGACATCTGGAGAGGATTCCCTCAAACAACACCCAAAAAAACCACATCAAAGGTTGAACTTACGACTTCTCGCACAATGACAAGCGGTCTCAACTATTGAGCTACAGCATGGTCCCCAAATTGAATCAAAGTAAGGTTTTTAGAGCTGGAGGGAGGCAAAAGAGGATTTAATGAAATACTGTTAAATTGGTCAGCATATGTTGAGTATTTACGAGACCCCCAAAGATGGATAGCGCAATAGCAATTTTTTTGCAGGGTAGCCCCTCAACAAGCTTGCCAACATGTTGACCATATCACTTTATCCATTTTATGTATTCACGGGGTTAATTTTTTATTTAAGTATTTAATTTAACATGAATTGCACATGATGTATTAGTCTATGACTATGTTTAATACCTAGTGCTCATTAGTATATAATTTACATAGGCAATATATCAGGTCAACTACTTTCTACTTGCTAACAAGCCTGTGGAAAGATGAAGTATATGGTAGCATGGAAGTACTTTCAGTTCTAAAAGAAGCTTCATGTCCTTATATTAGGTACTCACTCAGATATGAGATTCATGTTCATTAGGGAGAAAATATACCATTAAAGGTTGCTTCCTATAAAGATACTGATAATTAGTAGCACATATCCCAAGGACATAACATTGACAGAAATTACAGTTCATAAGAAAGGCACCTTCCCCGTACGCCTTGGATCCTTATAAGGGAGATTTCGAACGACTACTAGCCTCCATAGGCCAACTTTAGTATCTCTGTACAGTGAGCTAGAATTCTTGACATAAGCCTTGGTTTCTTCATCTACAAACATATAAAAACATGCATTTGCCTTCGAAAAATCACTGATGTTGCTTGGATGTTGAATTATATCATAATTCCCTGAGCAATGGTACCAAATTGTGAGCAGATAAATTGAATGTAATAATAGCTAGACTATTACTAAACAGTGCTGATTACCAAAAATAGCAGAAGCTACAACTAGCTCACGGCATTGCTCCATCTCTTGCAGATCATCATGACTGATGTCAAATCCAGTCCCTTGGCCGGGTTTCTTTCCTCTAACAAAGCTGATAAAATAGCACAAACCATTTACTTCAGTGTTCTGTTCTCATTTCAGAGCTCAGACATTTAATTTGTGGGGAAACTGTAGATTTAATCTGGACAAGGAGATGCATGTAACTGTAACCTACCCGCAGTGGACAGTCATTGATTCATTAATGTCAAAAGATTTATTTCTCTGCTCCAGAGATGGATGCCCTCCAAATACAGAGCCCTGGTTTGAGAAATTTGCAGTGATGCTGTCTTCATATACATAATTTAAGTTCGTAAGGGCAGGAGACGGTGAAGCTTGTAGAGGCATCAGAGCAAATGCCTGATCTACGGAGACATAGCAAACAGGGCATGCTACAGGGAAAAATGAGAAAAATCATATGATCCGCGACATGTTACACACAAAAGAATTTGCAATGCTAACTAGAAAAATGCAAAGAACTAAGCTTACGCCGTGGTCCAGTGCGTTTCTTATCAACCAGGGGCGGAAGAACTGAGAAACCTTCACAAGGATGATATGTAAAATTTGCAAATGAAAGATGAAGCCGATTTGGAAGTTCAATTTTGTTGACACCACTAGCAGAGTATTGGTCTCTGGACATCATTAGAGGCCTTGTTATGCTGGGATACACGGAATTCTGTATAGCATTCGGGACTTCATAATTATTTGCAATGATTATTGAGGTGCTGTCATCTGAAACAAGATATAAAACAGAAGAAGTGAGTGACCATACTTTCAAGCACCATCTATTTTAACAAAAAAGCAACATTTATTTTAAATTTCTTGAGCGCAGAATGAAGAGGTCATCCAAGACGGGCTACACAGCTCGGCTAAGCTGAACCCTTCCATTTGAGATCTCTCAGACTTCAGACCACTTCAATGCATCAAAACCATAATGTACACTGCCTGAACCCAAATATACAGAACACTACCAGAGTACCAGATACCAACGGAGCAGATCACCAGCTAGGCAGCTACAGTATCAAACTATGGACATCAAGAAGACTAGGACAAAGGAAGGGGTTCGCACAATCTGCACAGAGAGTACGTATCGGGTCCAAGCATTTGACAGCGTACTATATAACTTACAACTAACAAGGGGTGTGCAGTATGCACACACTACTTATTCTTTAAACCATCTCCAACTCCAAAAAGTAATCCAAATTGTGTAAACGCCAGCTGCGTGACCTGACGCAGCACGAAGCTATCCAAGGGGGATCCACGAGCGCAGACCTTTGACGACGGCGAAGAGTGAGCAGAAGACGGCGGCGGAGGCGACGGCGAGCAGCAGCAGCACGCCGGCCCTGCGGCGGCCGACCAGCCGCAGCGCGCGGTGCAGCAGCTGCAGGCGCTCCTTCTCCCCGCGCCACCCCAACCCCCTCGCGCCCGCCTTCCTCCCGCCGCCGGCGGCGGACGCGAGGGAGCCGTAGCTCCCGGAGCGCAGCCCCAGCGACGCCGTGCCGCTCATCGCCTCCGACGCCCCTCTCTCATCCCAATCGCCGGATCGCGCCGACGCCCCCTCGCGAGCCCACCACCTCCGGCCAATCCGCACCGCGAGACTCGGCGTCCGCGAGGAGGAGCAGCAGCAGGGGAACCGGATCAGGTCAGAGACTCAGAGGAGAGCCGGCGCTACTACTTAAAACGGGCGGGAGGCGTGGCATCAGAGGTGGGTGGGGGTTAGAAGCGAAGCGCGGCGGCGGTGGGATTTGGATTTGGAGTTGGAGCGGACGGTAGGTGCGCGCCTGCGCGAGCATGTGATATTGCGCGTGAGACGAGACGAGACGACGCGCCTGCGCCTGGGGACGGTTCCCACTCACACTGCGCGGTGGTTTCGTCGTCTGCTTCCCGGCCCCGCCTCGCTAGGTTGGTGGGACGGTTAAAGGAGCTTCGGTTCAACTCGATCGATCGCGTTGAACTTCAGCGAGATGACGAGAACCGGATCTGAAACTCCGGAGCTTGTACTCTTTTCTCTTTGGAACGAACTGAGGCTTGTAGATGACGTGACGAGAGGAGGGTCGGCGCTCGCCTTGTCATCGCTTGCTGCTGATGGAGAAATTGGTGGATTATTTCGCGTGACAGTGCCATTTGGCAGGGTGACATTGCCAGAGGTTGGCGAGGGACCAGCACGTCTGCGAGAGGAGCAAAAGCGTTGAAAGTGGGAGCAGCACGAACAACGCAACGCCTTTTTCTTTTACCAAAAAGTTACATCAATGCCCCTCGGCCTCGGACTTATCTTCTTAACGTCGATTTAGGTTAATCCTAGGCTTTGACCGAAGCTTTGACAATTCGCTAAATTGGCACGAGTGTACCGGTTAGGCCCATTTCTGTGCTGAATTGCATATCGGAGTGATGATTTGGCATGTTTGTTGCGTCCGGGGGGGAAGACAAACATGACTGAACTTACTACCAAGAAACAGATATACAGATAGAAGCCCTCACTACTATAAAAAAGAGTCATTATAAATAATTTGAAACTGTTATTACAGACGATTTTCTAAACCGTCTGAATTTATGGATCAGTGATAATCGGAGGTTATCACAGATGGTTTGTGAGCCGTCAGTGATAAATACAACACAGACAATTTGTAACTAGAATCGTCTGTGATACTCTTACATCACAGACGGCTCGAATAATGATACTCTAACATTATAGACGGCTCTAGCTACCAACCGTCTGTGATGGACGAGTATCACATACAGTTGTAATATAGAACGGTATGTGATAGTATTTTATAGATAATTTATACCACAAAACTGTCTGTGATGGTTCATTCTATATCTAAAATTTTTCTGTTTTTTGGCTAGCTTCAATAAATGTTAACTATGTCCTTTGAAAATAAGCAAATACAATAACAAACACGGCAGCACATTCTATTAGAATCCACAATTACAACATCACAAGATAACAAGAAGGTTACTCATCTAACACAGTAAGAACACATCTCCTAATTCTACAAACCCAACTCTTAAATATGCTAAGAACGTATCTTCTAATCCTACGAACCCATGGCAAAAACATCGAAGAAAGAGAGATACTAGCAGCGCGCCAGCCGGATATTCTTGACGTCGACTTGAGTACCGTCTTGGTAGTCATCTGCTTCCGTGGCGCCTTGCAATGAAGGAGAGGCGCAGGTAGCGTCACATCTGTGTCACGACGGTGACACTGCACAAGACACTCTTACGACACTTACAATAAAAGCATCTTATAGAGTGAACCGTGGTGTCACAATGGAGGCACTAGCTCATGGCGGTAGTCGGCGTTTGCCAAGGAACAAACTAGGAATGGATGAACTAGGAGCAACCGTTAGAACTCACGTATCTTGGAGTGAAATTGGGGAAAAAGGAGGGGGAGTAATTAATAAGGGGCGAGAGGTAGGAGAAATCGGTGCCTACCGTTCGATGCGCAGAGAATGGATGGGTGAGATCAGAATCCTAAGGAAATGCCACGGATCGGTGTCATGGCATTATCAGAGACGGTTTGTTATACGACTATCTGTGATAATGCACAGATCAGAGACGGTTTGTTTTACGAACCGTCTGTGATAATGCACATATCAGAGACGGTTTTTTATACGAACCGTCTATGATAATGCACATATCAGAGACAGTTTTTTTATACGAACCGTTTGTGATAATGCAATTAGAGATGATTTGGAATACGAACCGTCTGTGGTGACACTTAAAAATGCGCGCCCTACTCCGGCCTGTTAATATTCCGATGCAAGCGACCCTTAAACTTCCAAACGGTTGACTTTATGTGCAGCGCAGTGTACAATTCCTTGATACCACAAACTTAATCTCTTCTAAACTGTCCTCTCCCTCTAACGACATCTAGTGTTCTTTTGATCTCCTTCCTCTTATATATCCATCATAAGTTGTTAGGCCACAACCTTACACATGTGGCCAACAACTTATGTCTAGAGCAGTTCCTCCGCTCACGGCCTACTCTCATTCCTCGAGTCACTTCCATCCGTCAGTTGAACCTCATCATCCACTATCGATGGAGGTGTCTCCTTGCCGCTCAAGAAAGGGAAACCACACTCAGCCTCATTCTTCTCTGCAATGTGCGTAAATCAAAAGAAGTTCTTGCGGTAGTGGAGAGACACATGAATGACCTTGCCGATCAAGCAGAAGTAGTTGATTCTGAGGAAACTTATTATGGCATCCTTTTTGAGATTATGGGCCATGCTAATGATTTGCCCATGCTAGAGGAGGAAGTGGAGAGGGCAAGGATAATCTTCACGGCATTCGAGAACTCAGCCACTGATCCTTCAACTCCAAAAGTAGAAGAGTAAGCATATGTAGCCTAGAAGACCAAGATATGGGAATCTCTTTTTTTTAGACTTTTGTAATAATCTAACTTGAATTTGTCTTTTATAAAAGTAACTGGTCACACTTGTTTGTTCCAGCTGAGTGATCGGTAGCTTCTGCAATTTATATAACAAAGGACAAAACACAGACGGTTCTATTTAAAAGCCATCTGTGATAATTGCAGACATCACAGACGGTTTTTAATCCGAACCATCCGTGATATTACGTGTTTACAGATGATTTTAGAGAACCATCTCTGATGTGACGTCTAATATTAGGCTTTTATAGTAGTGCCTTGTAACACCGATGGCATAACAAACGTACATTACTCAATTCACCTTAACTTATTACAGCCATCCACTTGCTAAGAGCAGCTTACAGATATACTGTAACAGAAGAAATTGACCAACAGTGCACAGTACTACAATTACCGCACTAATTCATCTCCAAGAGTTAATTAAACCTACCCGATTTATTCAAGTCTGGCCTCGGCATGGAACGGCCAAGCCCTACCTTAAATTCTGCTACACCTACAAGTACATCCTTGGCAGACCTACCTAGCTAGCTCAGTAGCACTTGTAAAGGTATTTGGGGCGGAAGAGGAAGTTGCCGACGGAGTAGAGCCCCTGCAGCCCATTGTCGTGCTTGACGAACTCGTCGAACTTAAGCGGCAGCCCCTTGCGGCCGCCGGGGTGGGCGGACACGCCGCACGCGCTCACCGGCGACCGCGGCACGTACACCCTGCAGTCCTGGCTCGTGAAGGACGTCACCTGCGACGTCTGGATCAGGAAGTAGCCGTTGCTGTCGGTCACGCCCCGAAACGACACCGCGCGCCGCCCGCGCCAGCACCGCAGGTACGCCACCGCACCTGCACAGCCGATTTTGATCGGAGTCTGTCAAAACGATCGAGCATGCATGCATCTCACGATTAAAGAATCTTTAGGCAAGCTAAGGCCCGACCTCCGAGCGGCGACGCGTCCATGGGCGGGTAGTAGCCGCGGTACCTGCACGTTTTGCAATAGACCATGCCCTGCACGCCGATGCTGAAGTTCACCGTCGGCGGTGGCGGGGGCAGGCCCATGGCGGAGGCGCCGCGAGGGGCGACGCCATCCAGAGAGAGGAGCATGGCGGAGAGGAAGAGTAGAAGAAGGCACTTCACTAGTAAAGCCATCGATCGTGATTCTGCCCTAGCTAGGTAAAGGCTACCCAGCTACTGCACAGACAGGAGCAGCTTGGTTAGAGGACAAGACTAGGATACGTTGCGAAGACAAGCAGCGAGAGAGGTTGCAATTTATAGCAGTACTGCAAGCTCTTCGCATGTGAGGTACTGATCAGGTGCATGATAGTTAAGATGGCTTCGGATTAGCAGAGATATGAAGGTTCAAGTTGTGCGGAAAATACGAGGGTTCGTTGGGGAATCGAGTGCCAAACATGATGAACTCGCATGTGGCTTGGAGTGCATCGCAAGCGAGTACGCATGCATGCAGCTTCGTTGATGGTAGAGCCTGTTAATTGCTGGTGATAATTTAAAAGCGCTGTTACTAGGCTTCAGGTAAGTACGTTAGAATATGTACCAGTACCACGTACACTGCACCACCCGCGATAATTCGTACGTCTAGGATCAACGGAATTCACATATCATATGATATAAAGTTACCGTCCTTACTAGTAACCTGATCCAACCGGCAAATCGAGGTTGCATGGGATGAATAAGAGGGCAACTTGAACGCACACATCAGAATAATTCAGCATACGTAGCGTTCAAGGCATATCGGATCCATTTCAATCGGGAATGTAAGCTTCAATTCTTAACTGGTGGTGAGTTCAAGGTTCTATTTTTAAGAGTAACTGAAGGTAAATAGTGGCATGATCGACGTAACTAAAGCAACAACGGCGCCATTCCAACGAGGCCAGCCGTTGCGCCTACATCCCAAGGGAGGGTGAACGCTAGTAGAAAAATTTTCGCGGGAACAGAATTTGAGGAGTCAACTCGTCAACGGAAGCAACTGTTCAACGTTTGCCGATCATGTGTGCAGCTGGGTTTAGGGCTGTTCGTTCGGTTATTTTAGAAAATATGGTTCGGTAAATATGGTATATATGATAAATACAGTATTATTAGTTTGGTAAATATGGCGTTTTTAAAAATACAATTTGGTATCGATAATTCCCAATTTAGTTCGGTACGGTATCAGTAAATATCATATTTACCAAGTTGACGTAAATTACAAATGATATAGCGATTAGCGAGACAAGTAGGCGCTAATATATACTTCTAATTAGAACTTTATAAGTACTTCAGTATATTTTGAGTATGTAGAACTGTTCAACTTTTTATACATAATTAAATTTCGGTTCGGTTTAAATTTGCACGGCACTAGCTGGGTTGCCCTCCCTTTCAACCTTGCAGAGTCGATAGTTTGCATAGTAAGTCTAACATCTCTGTCAAGTTGTGGCTTATGGATACGACTGATGGTTTTTGACACTAGCGTGAGCGCTTGTATGAATGAACTGAATGTCGGTAAGCCTATTCAAAAAGGTTATTTTAATGAACCGAATACCGGTTTTCATCCGATCGATCAAATGAAGGCTTGATTGAGCGAATACAGAAGTGATAAATATGTATTCAGTACTATATATATATATATATATATATATATATATATATATATATATATATATATATATATATATATATATATATATATATATATATATATATATATATATGACTCCGACTTTAATGAATAATATAGGATAAACGATATTTGTCCGTATGCATCTAAATGTTATATGGTATGAGAAAGGCTATGATGACTTCGCTTAGCAATAGAATAAAAAATAGACAGATTGTTGTATCTGAGTAGGTAGGAAATACGAAATGCTCTTCTTTTGACATCTCAGTAATTAGTCTCGCACGTGTTCGTTGTGACTGCACCATACTGTTTAATGACTGTGCAGGGGTGCAAAAGAATCAGATAATTTTTGTCCGATCGACCGAACGGAGGCTTGTGGAGTGAATACAGAATGATGAAATAGGTATCCAATACTTATCCACAGGGGCGGAGCCATGATTTGGATTTAGGGACCAAACAGATGATATTTTTTGCCAAGAAAGAGACAATCACAGAAAAAATATAATATAACAATAGAAAAGAAAGCTACATCTATTAATTTATATTTGAGTCTATGTCTACTAAGAAAAAAAAGCATAGATATCAATAATTTAATCAAAAGTAAACTTCGCTCCCTCATTTATCACTTCCGGATTGCACCCTGCGAAACACGCGTGGAAAATTCCAAAGCGTGGAATCGTTGCCTGGAATGGCGTCGCGTTGCTTCGGGCCGGGCTCAATAGGCTAATGCATGTTTTCAAACCGTTTGGACCCGATCTATTATGACCCATCTATTCTGGGCTGGGCTGGCATTAACTAGGCCTAAAAAACATAGCAGGATCGAATTGTATCCGAGGAACAGGGGATACAAAAAAAAATGATAAGAGAATCTCAGAGACCAATCAGGCCCATATGGACTGGGGACCTACGTATTTTTGACAAGAAAAAGGATTCCCAAACTCATCATTAACCTGACGAAAAGGACCAACCGAGAAAAAGTTACACGGACGAGCAAACCACTTCAACGTACGTCCTCAAACTACAAGAAACTAACACTCCATCGAGACACGTACACGACTACCATTTCTACTAATTATTATTGCCTCTGAGGCTAGCTAGCTCTGGCTGCGTGCTCTTAACCAAACAACATCCATGGACTTGTGCGACATGCATGCATCTCAACCTCACGATCTGACGACGTTAGTGCGGCGGGCACTTGCCACCGCTGCCCGGTCCATACATGAGCACGCTCCTGGGGCGGTAGACACCTCGCACGCCCTTGGGCAGCGACGCCACCGTCTCCCTCTCGAGCGTGATCCCGAGCCACCTGTTCGACGGGATGAACGGGGCGCTGCAGAGCGACGTCGGCGACGAGCCGAGGTACACCCTGCACCTGTTCCGGCTGAAGGTGGCCAGGTCGTAGACCATCACCAAGAAGTAGCCGTTCTTGTCGGTCGCCGTGCTCGTCATGTTCAGCAGCCTGTCGCCGTAGCATACCAGCTGCGCCGTCGCGTCTGCATATATAGTACGCGTAGTAATAATTAGGCACGTAATCACAGCGAAATGTTAATTTTGGACAATCGTTCTCTGGTACTACGTGAGCTCAAACAGATTATTGTAAGTGATTTTTCAGAACTAACTGGGGAGAGGGGACGCGTCCATGTAGGGATTGTAGCCATTGAGCTTGCAGGACTTGCAGTAGATGACGCCTTGCACGACGATGACCGGCTGGATGCGGCGCGTCGGGGGCGAGGAGTACGGCGGAGGCGGGGCTGGAGCTGGAGCTATGTAGTTTGCCGACTCCCCAGTCGATCCACGAGAAGGGACGAAGGCGCCAAGGAAGAGCACCGCAACGGCTGCTGCGGTGCCATGGATCTTCATGGAGACCATCTTAATTTCCTGCTGACTCCTGAGCCTCGCGAACGAGCTATGCTAGCTCGTAACTAGCACTGAGATGGGAAAGCGAGTATCGAGTGTGAGATGCTGTAGGAACATGCATGAGCTAATTTATAGAGGTAGCTAGTTAGGGTTTCTGTTTGGTTTGCTTTGTGGTCAAACAACTGATCGAGCGACCAGTTATATGAGATTCCACTGCAGTTAATGTTTTTGTGCTCTTACGAATAAATCCAATTATGACAGTGTAGAGCAGAGCGCGTCAGGCTTCTAAAGGAGTAGCCAGTGTTTGTGGAGTACTGAACTGCAGGTTTGCAGCAAGTCTTTGATGCCTGCAAGGCTGCGACAAATTAAGCAAGAATGTACTGACTGTTGCTTGCCTGTTCTACCTGGCTTCATTTCTACTCTTTGTCACCATAGTTTTCAGCATCCGTGCTCGATCGGTGCTCCGTCTTGTTGCTAAGGCTAAGCTTAAAGCGCGGCAAAAGGATACAACTATACTCCATTCGATCAGATCAGAGTGTTTGCTTTGACAAAGTTTAATTAAGGATGCCAATTGCAAATAGCTAGCTGAATCTTAATGCCCGCATGCGTCTTTTTTCCCCCTAATAGCTCGATCCGTTAGATTCTCCTTCTCACTGTAGTGTCAATACATACTCATACTAATCGAAAGAAAAAAAACTCGATGCTACTACAGCAGAGGGCGAATCTATGGTCTTCGGGGCGCTAAAAGATTAATCTTGTCGTTGGGGAGCGTGGCTCGGAGGTTTGCGCGGAACGGCGACCTTTGTTTGTACTCGTCTCCCTGACAGACGAAAGATTAGTTTTTTGTGCTGGGTTTGTGTGTGGTGTTGCTGCTAAGGCAAGCAAGTTGCCCCTCCTCCTCGCTCCCATGATTTCCGGTATCGAATGCGTCCGCCGATAATTAACCAATATTTTTCGCAGGAAACTAGACTTGTTGCAGTTAGCTTCAGTCAGTTTGCAGGTGCATGCTGCCTCGACAGGGCCGTGAATGGTAATCCCCTGTAGGCAATAGGCCTCGCCGCCGGGCGCCGGCCTTCGTATATCGTCTACTTGCCAACCGGCTGATTCCACCGGCGGCTTGCCACTGGTCGGCCCGACACGACCGGATACTGGGCCATGAGGCCACAGAATTTAATCTCCGGACACGCGCAAGTTCGGCCCATACGAGTAGGCCACATTAATCCGCTCTCAATTGTATCTATTTTTTAAAAAAATTAGGAGCACGTGCCAGCCAAGGATCTATTTTTTTCAGCTTCTAAAAACTATTTTTTAACTTTTCTACAGTAAGTATCTTCTAAATAGAGTATCTTTTCAAGATAGAGTCTACCAGTTAATTGTAGTACATACTGTACCGACTTTATTTATATTGGCAAAAACTGCACGTGAATTTCTGTTAATCTGTAATCTCTCGCACGAACAGCCTAAAACCCAAAATACATAGCCAAAAATCATAAGTTTCAGCGTAAAAAGATCAGCCCTAAAATTGATCTCGCGTTCTTACATTTATAGATCACACCAACACAGGTACGAGTAACGAGTACGACTTAAGGTCAGAGGACTAGCGAACGTACACAACTGTAGCTAGCCGGTGGTCTCCACGTGGCAGCTGAAGATAGGGTGTACCGCACTCCAAACTTCCCGTCGTTGTCGGCCGGCCTAGCACTCCAAATATCCCCCCAACAATGGACGCCTAGCACTTCCCGTCCCTGACGGCCGGCCGGGGAGGCCATGGAGGAATTCCAAGAGGCAGAAATCCTGTGGCCCAACTCCGACGACGACGACGTCGACGGCAAGGTGACGATAACTCACGTGCCCTCAGTTCTTCCCAAGGTCTCGCCGGAGTCGTTGTCTGCTGCGGCACATGTGCCTTGCCGGAAGCGGCGGTCACGCTCCTGGACGTGGGAGTACGCCACGTTCGATCAGACCAACGGGAGCGGCGGCGGCGGCGACGACGGCGTTGGTTGTACTGACGATGCGAAGACGGCTACGAAGAATGGTATTGTGATCGTGCCGCCGCACGTTCTTGTTGAACGGACGAGGCTTGATGGTAGGACGGCGGCGTACTCGATGTGCGCCGGGAAAGGGAGGACGCTCAAAGGGCGGGACCTCCGCAATGTCAGGAACCTCGTCCTCAAGATGACCGGATTCATCGAGAAACGAACACCATGGATTGCTCTCGCGAATGTCAATTAGTGGACGTGTTTAAAGTTTATGGAACCTGAAGTTTTCAGTAAGAACCTCGCTGAACAAAGGCAGAAGATTGAATGACTCTTGTTTGGTTAATCTCTAGTATGTAACTTCCTAGTCCATGGAATAAATGTACATATAGCTAATTAAGAAACAAAGAAAAAAAAAGGAAAATGCCAACTGGTAGTGAACTCCTACAACATTTGTTTTTGCTGCTGTAGGGCCGGATAGGCAATAAAGGGGAATGAGTGATGCCTTAAAAATTTTCAAAACATTCACTTATTCTTTACTTTATATATATAAAACTATGAAGATTAGGATAACAATCCTACTAAAAAAACCAGCAACTCTTAGAGTAGCGTTGACCAGAGACACATTCACGAAAGATGTCCAGGAGCTGAGGTCGGTAAAACAATCGTGTAGTCGATGACCCGAGAAGTCGTAACAGTTCAGAATATAACGAGAGTGGTCTACAACCAATTAGTGATTGAAACTAAAGTGGTCAAACCAAATCGAACCACGACCAGTGAGGTCGACGACCAATTAGCGATCGTAACCAAAGTAGTCGAAACTCGTCGAAGCACTGCCAGTAAGGTTAACGACCATTGAGTAGTCAAATCAGACGTGGTCGAAAAGAGACAATGTGGTCGAAAACCTGAATGTGGTCGTAAACTTAAACGTGGTCGAAAATCAGAGAAAACAGACGATGAACATAGGCTTTTAACAGAGTTTCAAAAACCAAATTTGATGCAACTTTTGATCTGTATATCCAAATGATATGAAACTTTGTAGAGATTTTCTCTAGGGTATCGTGAACCTATTTCAACAAACGATCATGAGAATCATGGCCAAAGTTGAGACCTTTTTTAGTTTGATAGAAGGTTTTCCCAAAACTGAGTCAAAATCGAAATTAGTGAATACAACTTCCTCGTGGGTGTATGATGATCAAGATGAGTCTAGATATATTCCTACATGTCACAGCAAGTTAGATCACCAAAGAAATCAACTAAAAAAATACTCAGATCAAGAAATCACACTTTTAACCTAAATCAGGCAAAAAGGGCTTTCCCCAAGGACTTCATCTAGATCTTGTCTAGATGGATGGGATTTTGTCTCCAAGAGATATTTCCTCCTTTTGCATGTGCTTGGCACAAAAAAACTCAAGATAAGAGAAATTCAAATAAGAAAGCCAAGAAAATTAAAAGCGCATGAGGGGATTCATGGCACAACTTACTTGGGCAAAGTTTGGGTGTCCATTTCACTTGGAGAGGATTGTTTTTACAGCCAATTTCTTAGGATAGTAGAGCTCTAAACCTAAAGCATACACACACAAGGCTCTAACTCAAGGAAACCTAATCTCACATGGGAGGGAGAAAGAGGTAGCCACCATAAAGATTTAGCCAAAAATCCTTAAATCCTAACTCTTGACTCTTCTCCCCTTATATAGGCTCACAACCTGAATCCAAAATCTAATAGATCCCTCATTAGACCAAACCGGGGATAACCTGCTAACCCCACTTAACATCGTGTTTTACTCACGCACGTTTTTCAAAGCGGTTTACAACCATTAACCTACTAATGAATCAACACTTGATCCACTTCATATTTTTAGCACATACTCATGGGATCAGTTTGTTAGCCACTCTCTCTTGGCGATCTAGGGATCCTTGACCTTAAACTCATGGGATATGAGTTGAAGATGAGATAGCTTTGGTGGCAAAAGTCAACCCATCTTGCACATGGGCACACCTACAAGTGTCCCACGAGCCGATTGTGCAGGCTTTGTTCAATGCTGCAACGGAGGTGCGTTTGGGGGATGGAAACACTACCCTGTTCTGGCTCGACAAATGGATTGATGGAAAATCCGTTGAATCTCTCTACCCAGCTGTTTCGAAGTTGATTCCTCTGAAAGCAAGGAAATCTACCACGGTGGCCGAAGGTGTTACACTCAACGTGCGGGTTCGTGACATCCAGGATGCTTCTACAGTTACCGCACTCCTAGAGTATATCCACCTTTGGGTCATCATACAATCCATTTCTCTTGGGCCTGAGGGCCTGTTTGTTTCAGCTGTAGATTCTGAGAAGTAGCTGGTGAGTATCCAGCTACTCAGAATATGGAGAAGCTGGATAACCCTAGCTTATGGCTACTAGTTCATTTTCTGGATTCTGTAGCTTCTGGCTACTTAGAATCTAGATGAAAATCTGGACTATTTGGGGGAGCTATAGATTCTAGAAGTAGCTATAGCTACCAAAAGCTGAAATAAACAGGCCCTCAAACTAAAGACAGGTGGGTTCAGAGGATGGATCCCTCTCTGGTCTTCTTAGCGAATTCAGCTTATAGTGCATTCTTTATTGGTAGGACCGTTTTCTTAGGTCACAGGGCCTGTTCTTTTCGGCTGCGGCTTATGACTTTTGGCTGAAATTTTTGAATTTTGGTTGTTTACGGTACAGATTACGGAGAGACAGATACTCACTTGCGATTTTTGCTAGTGCAGATGTTGGGCTTTTAACGTGTAGATCGTTTAACCTGTAGACCCCGTCTTGAGAAAATACTCCATTTGAAAGTTAAGTACTGTAGCAAAAGCCAAAAGCCGTCGGCTTCGGAGGAAAAGAACAGGATCAGGTTTGGAAAAACAAGGCGCCACTCAAATGCAAATTTTTTTCATGGGCAATAGCCAGTGATCGCTGCTGGACGGCTGATAGACTTGCATGTCGGGGAATACTGGTGAATCCTATATGTTCCTTCTGTGCTCACCATCAGGAGACTGTCAACCATCTACTAGTTCACTGCCCTTGGGTCAAGCAAGCATGGGGTAAACTCGTAAGTGTCTTCGGTGCTAGCCAGGGAGTGCTTACGCCCCATGATCGGCTACTGGAATGGTGGATTGCTGAACAGCTGAAGGACCCTAATGATCGAAGGAAGTGCTTTGATACTTTCGCAATCCTTTTCCTCTAGACCATTTGGCGGGAATGGAACGTCCGAGTCTTTGACAATGTCCAACAGGATATGGACGACCTCCTGGCAAGCTGCTCGAGGAACTATCATGTCGTCGCTTTAGGCCATACGAAGACTGACCTCTTAGTTACCTTCTACTGCAGCTCCACTGTGTAGGTCTTAGTCTTAAGCGTTGTGTTTCTCTTCCTTCAAACGCGTTTGTAACCTTGTCTCTTGCTTCTCTCAGCCTCTGTTCTTTTGTACCTTCCTGTACTGTTTTATCTATTAATACAATGGCGTGCAAAGCTTTTGCATGTTCTGAAAAAAAAAGAAATTAGCAGGTAACTTACATTCACATATATCATCTCGGTGCTCCTAGCTCGTCCATCATGCAGAGATCTATACAAGGAACAAGCAAGTTTGTGATCCCTACTATCCTATCAGATGATTTAACTGTTTGTGATCTAGGGAACATATGTGCTCCTGCATCATTGGTTGCAAACTGAGTGGCGTCCCTGGATCTCTTTTGATGTCATGCCTCATGTCAAATAACATCAAGAAAAACTAACTATGCAAATTGTACTGATCAATATAAATCCTATTTTCAGTCCTTTAACTGCCACACACTCACTTTTCGTTGCTACGAGAAGATCTCTTGAGTTGTTCTTGTGGGGATGAAACTTTTTTTTTGTTTCAATTATGTTTTCACGAACCTTGTAACTTATTCTTGCTAGATAGTATTGGATACATCTTTGCACTGACAGATCATTTCATTTTCAAGAGCGCTGATGCCGATCATTGCTTTGTGCAGCTGATTAATTATGTCCCCATATTTTGGCTACAGCAGTAGCTGGTGAGTTATCACCCTTGTTTTCCTTTCTTTTGACTGCTTTCGCGTTCTGTTCTAGAGAAACTCTTGCTGCTATGAAACTGTTTGCATGTCCGGTTTTTCCCATCCGATATATTTGCTTAAATAAATTTGTATTGCAGAAGGGTGAGGGCGTGAGGCTTCCGAAATGTACAGCCCATGCTACCATCATACCATGTATAGATATAACCTGTTTACTTTCAGCATGCTCGCCTCGTTGTTGTCTTTGTTGACAGAGGCACTATGATGACCAGACTCTATAATTAGACTTTCCATCCATAATTGAGACTTTCTATTCATGATTAAGACTTTTTATCCTGATATATTATATATCATTGTACTTACACGTATTTAAAAGTAATCTAAAGACAGAGAGGCCTGGTGACCAGACACGATAGTGCTTCATTTCAGCGTCCTATATTGATTTTCCTCTGCTGCTAATTCGAGCTTATTAGTATGAAAAGTTATTCACTGCAGGCCTTTGGTGTAAAAGCTGAGCTAGCCTGGGCTGTGTGCGTCATATGACACGACATACTACTATTCGAAGCCCAGCCGTCTCTGATTCAGTGAAGCAAGATGCACAAATAAACATTCTCAGATTCAGATCATCACTAGCCTTCTTCATCTGAAGCATTGGATGATTGGAACCCAGACACCCAGTTAGGAACGTGAACGGAGCAGCAAGAGCGGGTATATGCTATTCCGTGGCACCCAATGCAGGAACTACTACTAAACTGTGCTTTCAGATCAGAGTGAGATAACAATGCCACGAACGATTCTCTGCTCGTGATGCTACGCAACTACTTGAATTGCTACAGCCTATACAGCTCAAGGTCGTCCGGTGCGCACATGGTGTCTGCCTTTGCAGGGAGCCTGACGAAGAACCCTGCCGTGAAGAAATGATCAGTCATCTCAGCCTGCTTTCTGGTCAACTTTCACCCCTCCCGACCACCACCCCACCCAAATATTAGAGGAGGGTGTCAGGTATCTTTTGTCACATCACCTGGGAGGTGTCGCCACCTGAACGAGAGCAGTACTTGAAACCATGCATGATAATGCCATTATGGATGGCCCCCTGCTTTGCTCCTCTCGCTCTCACACGAGCTCGAACGCTTGTCCTCTTCTGAACATGGCCGAGGACTAGCGACTTAGCGAGCAATGCACCTCTGATCGCTGCACTGTGCGCCTGCCCTGTAGAGATTGGATGGATCCACATGCGCACTGATCTGTCTCTGGAAATTTCATTGGGAACTTAGCACTACAGTACTAGTGTACTACTACTTGTTCAGTTGTTCTTGGGAGGAGAGGGTGATCCCCAACATGAAATTTTCTTTTTGCTCTCTCCAAAATCTAGTACTGCTTCTGTGCCGTAATGCTACTGTCTCCTGTCTGTACGATTCTACACGTCCGATTACTCCACGTATGTATCTCTTCGCACTGATGCTATCTAGTCTTCTCTTTGCAGTACCACATTGGCATCAGCTAGCTGACCGCTGAGCAAACCAAGCTGTTACTGTAATCAGAGGAAATTATATATCCACGCCCCAAACCACCAATCATATGCTTCGATTACCGGAACTCGAGTGATCTCCGACCTGCAAAGTATAGTTGTCAGCACGGCGCCTGCTCCGTCCAGGAATGTTCAAACTCACCAACTGGCCTCCAAAAAGTCTTGTGGAGCCGAGCCCCTACAGAGAAGGAACCTCTGATCTTCTTGTGTGACTTGAGACAGCAGCGGCGGCGGCAGTAGTACCTAGGACTTGAATGGCTACATGGCTACAAATCTAGCTTTTGCTCCCCACATGCATGGTCATTGATCAAACGATAGGAGGTTCTTTAACACAAACGACTGTATGAGCTTTGACCTGCAGCCAGGTTGCACAGTTGGTCCTCGTGTAGTATGCTTGCTCTTGCTGGTGTGCACTGCTCCGTCCCAAGCACGACGAGGGCAAACCATACGAACTTATGCCACTGCACATTACACTTCGTTACTTCCCACGAAGCCCTGGCTTACAATGTATACAGTGGCTGCCATGTATGCCGTGCTTGGTACAAAGAAGAAAAAAAGAGGCCGTGTAAATGCACCTCCGCGCGTAGTAATGGTTGCCTCCCGCTCGTTTCGGCTTAGCTTCTGACTTATTTTGCACTATTTATAAATTGTCTTTTTTAATTTTTTACCGGTTTTTTTTCTCGTATTTGTTTGCATTATACGTGGTAGGCTAATATGTTTTTCTATTTTTAAATTGTTTAAATTTAATTATGTTAAATAAGTCTCCGTCAGCTAGAGTATTGTTTCAACCAGTTACAGTGCTTTTCAGTCATAAGTCACTAAAAAAAGCTAAATTTTGTTCTGGATCGACGCAAACCTTGAACGAAGTCAGGTTCTTCGAAGTGCTCAGTCCAGCTTCGAGTCTCAGGCTCCCCTGCCGACCGACGTCGTGGGAGCTTTTCCATCGAACTTCCGGCCGATACGACTGGGGCAAATGCTAGTGGAACCTTATCAACTAGCCTCATAGGCGCGGCGACACGCCGCGCCAGCCACCGTGTGTACCGAAGTAAAAGAGACGATAATTCGTGAGGAGTTTTTTTAAAAAAATCGAGGACACGTACGTAATTTCGAGAAAGCTAAAGGGGTTTTTTGGAAAAAAATCAAGGACTTGTAAGGACCTGTACGTAAGTAAATAAGGGCCTATACGTAATTTCGGGAACCTGCGGGGCGCTATCCAAAAAAATTTTTGGGGAAAAAACTTGCAGGGACCTTTTCGCGAGAAAAAAAGATCTATACGTAATTTTCGCAAAACCGGAGGAAAGTGCCTCCCCTGGCCGTACGGGAAAACCCCCGCCACGCGCCGGCCAGACGCGCGGGCGGGGGTGACGTGGCCGCGCGGGGGAGCCGGAATCCCCCCAGGAGTAATGCTGGTATTATTTGGTCACCTCCTCTAGGACACTCATGTGATCTAGTGGGTAAAGCAGAAAGTTGTGGTTGTTAAGGTCTTCAAGTTCAAATCCATATTCTTCTTCCTCTTCTTCTTTAAATCAAAGATAGGTAGTTTAGTTCCTTAAGAATGGTTTTTTCATATATATATATATAGAGAGAGAGAGAGACGACATCCATACTCTATCTTAACCTATAGTTGGTGGCGCCTATTGTAACGCCCCCGTTTCCAGGGGCGTGTACAGACACGGCATTCCGCAACTATTCACGCATGAACAGTTATGGAGTGTCGCGCAAGAGTATACCATTGCATGCTTACAACAAAAGTCCAGCATATACTTCACATGTAGAATAACATTTAGTTTTTAACAGCGGGGTGTGCAAGCCCAAAGTATAATTACATCACAAAAGTTTCCAGAATCCGCTTCGAGCGCGGCGAAGACCTAAAGCCACGGGTCCTCGTCGACGAAGAGATCCTCAGGGACGTTCTCGACGGGGAGGCCTTCACCAGCGTCTTGATCCTCTAAAGAGGGGATTAAGCAAGCCGTGAGCCAAACAACCGGCTCAGCAAGCCCCAAAGGGACTCTATCTTACTACATGCACGGATTAACAATGGAAGGGAGTATACTTGGTTTATTACTTTGAGTGGATACAGTTTTATTTGTAAACATTTTGGTAAAACGGACCCAAAACTACTTCTTAAGATCTCAGGGGGTTTTCACGAAGAGTTAATTAACCAACTAATCAAGTTAAAACATTTACAAAACTACTTAAGCTTCGCTGCTGGAATCACCCAAGTGACACAGCTCCATTAACCGGGACCACGATGTATTCGAATACCATTTATTTGACTCTGCAGAGTTTGCTCAGCTTTACCCACACGATCTCTTAACTCCCGCTAAAGAGTTAAGAAAGCCAGGTCGTTTCACTGCTCAATTCTTTATATAGGCTCTACCCGGTAGAATCCACTCGGGTCTGGCACAAATAAATAATAATAATAATAATAATAATAATAATACAAACGTCCGCTTCGAGTGAATTCTACCGTTGTTAGGCATCCGCAGTACGGCTTACCTAACCTCACTGCTTAACCTCCTCCTCCTCCACATCTGTACAGTTTCAATCGAGTTGAGCATCTACTAGACCAGTGTTGACAAGTCAACTCATGTGGTTGAAAGATCACTATGACATTTGCTCAGCGTAGGGTATCAGTCCTTATATTTTCGCATGGTCCGCAACCTCGCCAGGCCCGCGACCCAACCTAGGGAAAGCGATGGGCAAAAGCCGTCTCGCGGCACCCCACAACACCCTTACCCTAACTTCAATCCTAGGGTAAAAGATGGGCGAAGACCGTCTCGCGACTCTTCTCCAACCCTTACCTTACCTCGTGCACGCCGGCACTCCCCGCTCTAAGATACGGTGTCCCATACCACCCTACCTTAGAGTCGGGTTTTCCAAATTCTATTGGCTCACAGCCACCACCTTATTAGTGTAAAGACTTTGCATGATAATAATAACCTACAATTATCTAGATTAACAGATAATTAATTCTAGGGTTACAAAGGCATGGCTACGAGTTTAACATGGCATTTGTCGGTGGTAGGTCTAGCTACATAAGCAAGTCATTCTAATCATTTTATTTTACTTTAAACTAACATTTCAGAACTAGCTTAATGCAAATAACATAATAACGTAATTAAACATCATGGGATACAATATGATCAAAGGATTTGGGATTTGCCATCAATCCAGATGATCTCAGCTAGCTCGAACGAAGAAACACCTGGATCCTGAGCCTGCACTTGAACCTCCGGAATCTCCGACACTAGCGCAAACACATAAAATAATTAAGTCCAGCTTGAGACTAATCAAGCGAGGAAAAATAAACTAATTAAAAGGAGTAAAATGCATAAATCTCCAAATGGGAATTTTAGAGATTTATCTGGGATGAATTTGTGGAAGTGGAGGCCAAAAATGGGTGCAGGATATTATTTGGAGCAAAGTGGTGAAATTTGAGAATTTTGGGGATTTTCTGTGATTTTCTAGGATTTATTTGGATTTTCTGAGATTTTAGTAATTAGGAAATCACTGGAAAAATTCAATGAACACTGAAGGGCCGGCCTGGTGCAACAGTGCGGGCCGGCATTGTGCGGCCCGCGCGGCCGAAGGCCAGCGCGGCCCAAGGCAGCGCACCTCGGCGGCCCACAGGCGCGCGCGCACCCGGGCGAGGGAGCAGGCCGAGGGAACGCGGCCCACGCGGTCCGGATGACCGACACTTGGCGCTGGCGGACGGTGGAGATGGCGGGGAAGCGGGTGGATGGATTGGAGCGGGGTGTCGATCGGACGGCTAAGGAGGAGGGAGGGTGGCGAAGGGGTACGGGATGATCCGACGGAGGTGGATGGCGGTGTTTATGAGGATCCGACAGTGGCGGGGATATCTGGATCGGGCGGCCGCGGTTAAATGGCGACAGAGAGTAGGGACGGCGAGGATAGCGCCACGCCGTCGTCGTATTCCTCCAGCCGTGCGCGCGCAGCAGAGGGACAGGGGTGGCGGAGCTGCTGCGCTCCGGCGACAGCGATGGCCCCCGATGGATGGGGAGAGCTCCACCGAGTGCTACTCGACTCGGAGAACTCATTTTTGGGGTTTGGGAGGTGGGGGAAACAGTGGAGGGGGCAGGGGACAAATGGAGGTTGCTCGGCTCAACGGCGGCGGTTAGGGTTGCCGGCGATGATTCAGTCCAATTGGTTGCATTTACACGGCCAGGGGGCTAAGGGGCTCACAAAGGCGGCGGCGAAACGGGCTGGGGAGCTTCGGAGCGGTCTGGCCATGGTGAAGCACTTCTGCCGGAGAGGAGCTTCGACGCCGGCGTAATCCGGGGCTTCACCTGGCCAAGGGGACCCACCAAAGCGATTAGCACAATAAGGGGAAACTCAGGGGAGAAGTAATTAGAGAATGGGGTAGGGAAGGGGGAGATTGGCTCCCGGGGGTCGCCGGCTCACAAGGCGGCAATGGCGGAGCACGGGCGGCGGGGTTCCAATCGATGGCTCTGGGAGGTAGCTAGGAGTGGTGGGAGGGGATTGAGCGCAGTGGAGTAGCTCGGGAAGCAAAGATGAGGGAGGGAGCCGTGGGGCGGTTTTTATACCGAGCGGAGGGAGGTGGAGACTTTGGGGAGAAGGCAACGGGCGGGGCACGGGGTCAACAGGGATGGACGGGAGCAGGTGAGGTGTCCTCTCCGCGGGATGGAGCGGTGACGGGAGCTCTGCACAGGAGTAATGGCAATTGGACGGGAGAGGGAGCAGGTGAGCTGCGGCAGAGCGGGGCGCGTCCGCGCGCGGGAGAAGGAAGAGACGGCGACTGCCAAGTGGGGTCGGGGCGACGCGTGGCACGGAGGCGCTGCCGGTTTCAGACCAAGGCGGTCGGGACGGCGCGGCGTGGGGAGAAACAGTGGGCGGCGAGGGCGCAGAGGCGGTGCGACCGCGGGCGCCAGCGCGCACGCATGCGTGAGGGGAAAGCGGGAAGGGAACGGGGCGCCAGCGGAGAAAGAAAAAGGTGTGGGCGCCGGGAGAAGGAAAATGCGGAAAGGGGCGCGACGCCAACGAAAGGGGGTGGCGACCGCGCCCAAAAGGGAAAGCGGGGAGACCAGGGACTTTCTAAAAAGGGAAAGTTCCCAAAATTCACTCAAAAATCCAGCAAAAATCACAAAATTTTTCTGGTTTGAATTTTTGGGGGTTTTCACCTATATTATCTCACCGTCTCCCCTATGGTAGTAGGATCAACGAAATCTAGAGTTGGATCTCGCAGAACCCTAGAGTGGAGAGACCATAAATCGGATGCTTAATCATCGGTGAGAAGAACAGGCTATTAGCAAAAATCAGGCACCCTCTTGCACATCAGACCTCGGTCGAAAGGTTGGCAACAGTTGATTCCCATCACACACGCGCACGCGCACACTGTTTGTCCGGACAGGCAGGGCCCAGTCTCGTCAAATCAGATACACCGTCCCTACCATCCCATCTACCGTCCCATGACCCTGTTCTTTAGACCCCACTCATTTCAGTTTCAGCTTCTGATTTCTGGTTTATTTTTTACTATTTATAAATTTCGTCTTTTTTGAACTTTTGGTTTTTTGAGCTCTTTTCCTGATTCTTTTTGTTCGTATTCATTTGTGTTGTCGTGATAAGCTAGCATATTTTTTATTCTTATTTTTTTAAATTTAATTACATCAAATAAATTATCTTCAGCTACAGCAAAATTTCAGTTGCTATAGTGCACTTTTAGCCATAAACCACAGCTTTTCAGTCTAACCGAGCGGAGCTTTAGTGTTTTTCGTTTTGGCTTTTTCAAAAATCAGAAGAAACGAAGTAATTTTTAAAACGAATTCTATAAACTGTTTTTCGAATTCAATATAATGTGCGTCCGTTACTTCGGTGTTTCGTCGTGAAAAACAGGGGAAAAAAACCATCGGGCTTACCCCAAAGCTCCTCCGCCTCGCTCCCTTCAGTCCCCTCTAAAAATATCTACGAGCCCAAAAAGCGGAAACCCGCGAGCACCAAGCCGCGCGGCCACACACACAGGCGCGCGCGCGCAGCACAAAAGCTATCATGCCAGTCTCCATTGGCCTCCTCCTCCTGCCCCTCCTCACCATGGCCGCGGCCATGGACCCCGCCGAGAGGGAGACGCTGCTCCGTGTCATGGAGGCCGTCTCCTCCGACCGCGACTGGCGCTCGGCCAGCCCCGACCCCTGCAGCGCGCCGTGGCCGGGGCTCGAGTGCAAGCCGCCGCCCGGCGGCGGCGGCGCCTCGCATGCCCCGCCGCGGCTTCACGTCACGCGGCTCGACTTCGGCGTGGCGCCCAACCCGACGTGCAAGGACGCGGCCGCCTTCCCGCACCACGCCTTTGTGCTGCCCCACCTCCAGTCCCTCTTCTTCGTTGACTGCTTCAAGAACCCGGCCACCACCATTGCCCTCACCCTGCCGCCCTCCGCGAACCTCTCCGCCTCCCGCCTGCAGCAGTTCAGCATCCGCTCCAACCCGTCTCTGTCCGGCACGCTGCCGCCGCAGCTGGCCAGCCTCAGGTCCCTCCAGGTGCTCACCGTCTCCCAGAACGCGCTGATCCGCGGCGAGGTCCCGCAGGGCATCGGCGAGCTCAAGAACCTGGTGCACCTCGACCTCAGCTACAACTCGCTCACCGGACCGATCCCGAGCCGCATTGGCGATCTGCGAAGCTTGGTCGGACTCGACCTCAGCTACAACTACTTCTCGGGCTCAATCCCGAGCGAGCTCGGCGAGCTCGCCCAGCTGCAGAAGCTGGACCTGAGCTCGAACAACCTCACCGGAGGCGTCCCGGGCAGCATCACCGGCCTCACGTCTCTCACCTTCTTGGCATTGAGCAACAATGGGCTGAGCGGGCGCCTACCCGCCGGCCTCTCCGGCCTCCGCGACCTGCAGTACCTGATCATGGAGAACAATCCGATGGCCGTCCCCTTGCCGTCCGAGCTGGGCAACATCGCGCGGCTCCTGGAGCTCCGGCTGGCCAACTCTGGCTACTCGGGCTCGATACCGGGGACGTTCGGGCTCCTGGCGAGCCTGACGACGCTGTCGCTGGAGAACAACAACCTCACGGGAAAGATCCCGGCGGGGCTGACCCGGCTCAAGAAGATGTACCACCTGAACCTGAGCAAGAATGGCCTGGACGGCATTGTGCCGTTCGACGGCGTGTTCCTGCGGCGGCTTGGGCGGAACCTCGACCTGAGCGGCAACCCGGGGCTGTGCGTCGACGACCGGGCCGTCGTGCCGGACGTGGGCGTCGGCTTCTGCCGCCGCGGCGACAGCTCGGACGCCGCGGAGAGCCCGGTTGGTAGAGTGATCAGGGGAGAGGTAATGAGGGTCCTCTGGTCTGGGCTGCTCGTGCCTGCCTCTGTAGCGCTGTGCTGCCTTTTGCTCTGAACTCGCAAGCATGCAATTTGTTTGTGCTCTTGCGTTGGTTGATCTCTGATTCTCTCATTCTCTGTATGTAATTGTGTTGTTGTAACTTGTGATATCAAATTGTCAATTGTGCAAGCCATGTAGTGGCATTGTGGCAAGAATTCCAAGTGAAGTTCAGTGTTAGATTGATACGTTCGCTGATCGCATTGGTGGCAATTGGCACGTAGGTTTTTGTCTCATCACGTATTAATCTGGGCCCCAGTGGTCAACCAAAGCACCTGGGCGTGTCTTAACCACAATCCCTTTTTTTTCATCCTACCCTGTTTGCGAGTTGCGATTTGTGCATAGCCGAGCTGGTCATAATTCTGCCTTCAATCTGCATCAGTTTTCAGTCGCTCTCTGTACTCGCTCCTACTTTATGATTGCCACTCAAGGGTACGGTCCGAGGGTTTTGAAGAAAGAGAGAAGAACAGAAATTGAATCGAAGGCTAGCAAATTGCCCATGACTGAAACTCTTTGATTAGAAAAGGAAGTATTGTTAAAAGAGGAAAACGAAAGAAAGGAAGAAAGAAAAGATAGAGAGATGAAAATGCCTACATGTATAACTAGCGGTGCAAAAAGAGCGAATATGTCCCGACCGTTCGTCCATCTCTCTGTTTTAATTTGAATATAATTCGGAGCAAATTTTCGGATATCCGACGGATACAGAACTATCCGGATATTTTTTCGGATAGTTACCGGATACGGAAACGGAGTCAGATACCTGATCTCTCCGGATACCGGCTACCAGATATGAATGCCTTGTGGAATTATTTGCTAAATGTAATGAGGTTAAATGAACTAGTGATATATTTGGCTATGGGCAATTCGTAGTTTTGAAACCATATGGCATGTAGCTAGTTAGCTACTACTTGTTAAACTAGTCTCTATTATTTACTTGCTACTTTGCTAGTTAGAATTTACTAGTTGCTTAACTTGTCTCCGATACTTGACTTGCAACTTGAGCATATCCTGTGGTTTCTGCTAGAGCATGGTTCAGGTTGTTAAGAATATCATGGACATGTTGTAGATTTTGAATAATTACCTAAGGTTTTAGAGTGTTCCTATTAGAGGAAGGAGTACGATAACTCGAGTTTCGCCTTGAGTTTTCTGGTCGCTCCACACGACTTAGCAAGCACGAACAGGTAGGAACATGCAAATTAGATGGGCAATGTCAATCATTCCGTCGTTTCTAACTCCTCCGGGTGATGCAGGATATTTCATACCATTCTGACTAATGAATCATAGGGGATCTATCATGGAGAGTCATGCACGGCATTTGCAGTGGTGTCACCGATTGTGTAATCTCGTGCTTTGAACTGAAATATTTTCGGTAAGGAACTTCCACAATGGAGAACGATTGGAATCTAGGAGGCTATGTGGTGGATTCAACCAAATTCGGTGACTTGTTCGATCGGATTGTCAGTGTTATTGTCTTTGCCCAAATTTTTGCCAAGGGTAATTTCATCGACATCGTGACTAAGTATCGGCTGGTCCCTAATTCGCAGGAGCTGCTGGCAAACGTCGCCCACTACTGCATTGAGAGTACCCTAGCTCTCAAATCGTGGCGTCATACTCTTGTTGCTTGTTTGCTAGTCGAATGCACAGAACTTGCCGTGGTGCCCAACCATTCCGACAAGGTTGAGACACTTGACTTCCCAGAAAGCGTTGATGACTGGGGCACTCTGTCTTCTTCTATCCGGTTGATCTCACTGGCTCAAGGATCGGTGACCCCTAGGAGGTAGGATGATGACGAGGAGGTATCGTGTTCTATAGTGCGGATACATGCGTCCATTTCAAGGTTGGCGTAGTCTATCAGATCGAACCAATTCTCCCCACCCTAAGTTCTTATCATGATCGCATAGGAAATGTTGACAGAAACATGGAAAGATGATGTTGATGATGAGAACCTCTAGGAACTTAATACCTGATCCCCACGGACAGCGCTAGTTATCGATGATAAAATCATCGATTTTTATAAATTGTGAGAAAAAGGCTAAATCTCTCAAAAGGATTTAAGACGAGAATGGAGACTATCTTCATTGTTATGAACCGGTTACAAAATGCTTTCAATGAGATATAACAAACGGGATGTTTCTAGCCCTAGGAGCACTATTTCTTTCCTATATAATTTGCTTTCCGATGAGAGATCTTTCTTAATTCTCTAGAATATGTCTATGTCTTATATGGTGTATCATTCATCTCTTGTCAGGCTTTTAAATAGCGTCGAAGAGATGTCGGTTGTCCACGTGAATATGTGCCTTATCAATTTTTTTGTTCGGTTGTGCGAACGATTGCTGTTAACGAGAGAATCTTAACAACAACGATTCTTGGTTATTGACATTTTGTTAAAAATCATGGAAGCAACCATAAGGCTATTGTCGTTAGCAACGCGGGGAATTCATGTTTTTGTCACTCTTAAGATTGGCCAATTACCTCTGTCACTTACATGTGGGACCGCCTGAGTCACTGACAACGGGCCAGTGTGGCAAATCTGTTGCCCCTCACCTCATAAGGGTGGCAAAAACATAAATTTTCTGTTTTCTGGAGGCAGGTCTATACATCCGTTCGTAAGATTTCTAAGTGATGAGTGGTCAAATAAATAAATAGTGATCTTTCAACCAGGATATTCGGATTATATAATCGTTGGTAGTTTACGATCGTACTAATCTAAAATCTTAATTTAGTATTAAAGAAGTATCTATTGGATGATGTAATATCGTCAACTGTTGACAAGAAAAAAAATGATAAGAGATCGACAAAGTTAGGGCATGTTTGGTTCATAACTAGAAGTT
Source organism: Dendrocalamus latiflorus (assembly GCA_017311315.1). Taxonomy (NCBI): domain Eukaryota; kingdom Viridiplantae; phylum Streptophyta; class Magnoliopsida; order Poales; family Poaceae; genus Dendrocalamus; species Dendrocalamus latiflorus. The sequence continues at coordinate 1,133,592 of CM029613.1, read as the reverse complement.
CCCTAGCCATAAGTTAGGCGTGCCACAGTTTTTAGGTAGCTGTTTGGTTCACTGACGTAACTGTGGCATGCTAAACTTTCTTAGCACCCGGCCCCACACGTCATAGACTCAGTTTCTTGCCAAACTTTGCCACAAGTGTGGATTCGATTTTGCTAGCCACACTTTCTGTGGTAGTCACATATTACCTAAGCTTAGACATGGTAAAGTTAGACACCAAACAAACAGCCCCTAAGCAAGGTTAGTGTGCTCGCCTACTAGCCTGTGGGAAGCTGTACTCTAGGGGCATGGCGCAAATTATTGTACTGTGATAAGAAAGAAGTGAGAAGAAACAACAAAGCGACCGAAGTGACATGCACAGGAAAAGAAAGAAAATGGGTTCTTTGCAGTATGGTGCGTATCCCAGTACAGCTGCCGACTGGATACCCTAGCTAGTCCTAGGCGTAGGAAAAATTTAAACCTTAAAGTACCAAACTGTGACGTGATGCATATTGTCAGTGGTCTTCGCGAGTCAAATCAACAGCTGCAACTTGTTTAGACTGTTCATTGTCATAGGTCTTGTTGCCTCGCAGCGAGGTGCTGTTATCGGTGGAAATTCAAATGTGCTGTTTGGCCTGGATTAATTAAGAGACTAGATCAAGCAAAGGTTAAAGGCTTTATTTTCTAGAAATTGCATGCAGGCAAACCATCCCATTTTCATAGAGAGACGTCGACGGAACAATGTACTACTACTGCCCCGAGTGGTTCAGGCACGGCTTGCAGCGCAGAGGCACGCAGTCACAGTGCGAGGGCGCGGCCCGGTCGGTCAAAAACACGCTGCACCAGCTTGCTCGGCCTCTGCACGGCACGGCGCGGCGCGGGAAAGACGGAGGGAGGGGTAAAAAAACGGGGGGCGAGCGGCACAGCGGCGAGCTGCGTGCGCGCACGTACGGGAACGGCGCGCGCACGGGCGCGGAAAAGAAATGAGACCGGACGGCTGCGTACTTTGCCTGTGCGAACTGCTCGTGCTCACGTGGGGGAGCGGCGCGGGTGGGGGTACCTGACGGTATGGTGTGCAGTGGCGCGCCCTGTGGCAGTATGGCGCTGGCCAGGAGTGGTCAGGACTGGCTGACGGAGGACGGTGAATGGACGGACGGGTGCGCGTCTTGTTTTGTGTGGCTTTTGATGCTACGCTGCATATGCTTCATGCGGTGGTTCGGGGGGAAAAAAAGTTGTATGGGAACGACCTTGAAACCCAGCTGTTAGGGCCATGGCGATTGCTGAATGTGGAAGCACACATCTCTAAGCTGGTAGTGCACCATATCGTGCCCGCACTCCCTTCTCTCGTCTTCCCACCGTGTCCCCATTGTCTTTCCACCATGCTCCGTATCTCGTCTTCGCACTGCACCCCCAACCTGATCAAACATTCGTTGTGTCGTCTTCTAGCTGCGTCCCCAAGCCAATGGAGAGGAAGGAGCTAGAGTAGGTGATCGCCACAGCCTCTCCGACTTCTCTCTCTCCGGCCCTATCATCAAGATCCACAGATATCAGACTCGGGGCTGGCACCCAACGCCAGCCCCTCCGCCGAACCCCATCGCCGCATGGCCGATGTCTCTGGCTTGGAGCGAGGCGGAGCGGAGCAAAGCACATGGCTGCCGACTTCATAAATGTCGGAAGCGGTGGTAGCACAACCTTCAACAAATGCCCACATTGTCGGCTTCAAGTATGTCAGAACCCTTACCGAGGTAATGCAATATAACAATTGATGCTCCTACAATCTATGTGTAGTGTAATAAAATTTTCTTAGGGTAGTTAGACCAATTCAGTTTATATCCTCTGTACTGTAGGTGGAGGATAAAATAATGAATATATGCTTGTTCCTAAAGTTGGAATGGCTTTTAAATTAGATAAAGATGCATATGATTTTTATAACTTCTATGCTGAAAAAATCGAGTTAGACATATTCGAAAGAGCCCCACAAAATTGAGATGAGCTGGGACTGTGTACCAAAAACATGTAGCTTGCAATAATGAAGGAGAATGAGATACGCATTCGTCACATGACACCATGACAGAAAATGCTACTACAAGGTGTTCAGTTTAGTATTTATCGACAGGCCATTTGGAGGGTGCAAAAGGTTGTAATTGAACACAATTATTATATTGCAAGTCCAAATAAAAAACACATGCTAAGGTCATAGCACCGTCTGGTATAGGTTGATACACTTATGATTAGCCAGATGTGTGAAGCCGAACTAAAGCCTGCTGAAATGTACAACTTTTTCAAGCAGGGGTGTTTGACGTGAGAAATCATTCTCGGAATTTTTGGCCGTGAGGTATAAGGTGTGGACGTGCCAGTGTACTAAGATACATAAAAATAAATAAACACAAAAAATATAGGGAAACATGCATTTTATTCACTCATTTGAGAATAGCAAAATTACAAGTCCCTTTTATATATATGTGCTCCATAGCCTACTTTGTACAACAAATCTGATATGTGGCACCGATGACATGGAAAGTTCTCGGTTAATTACATCCGCGGGGTGAACCCACATAATACCTTTGATTAGGTTGTGCACTGGTCGCCATCTTCAGTCTTCGCTATACGTTCTCCATAGCCTCGATGGTCTATAGGGACGTTGATAGCGTAGCCTTGCATTGATCACACCTGTCTCTGCCGTTCGACCTCATCGTTATCAAATGACACATAAAATTAAGGTGGTTAAAAGTGTGCATAATTCACGTCAACACATGGCTGATTTGATGATATAGTAGTAGAATCGATGTAGTATACGTACTTAATTTGGGCGGTGAGGCTAACAGAGCAGAACACTTGTGTTAGATGTTGAAGTGGTCAAAAGTGACTATCGGGAAGGACCCCACTGCAGTTTAGTGCACTTGGCCGAATTCAGGTATCGTAAGGGCAAACTATCCTTACTTTTAACATAGCAGAATGCTAGTGTTCAGTATCGACGTGGTCGAAAGTGATCGCTGGGAAAGACTCCTCGAAAGCCGAAAGCCATTGGCATTCGGGAGTGGTCGGTAGTTGAAAGCAGCTGGAAGTCATTCATGGTCGAAAGCTGTTGAAAGTAGTCCATGGTCAAAAGTCGTTGGAAGTCATCTATGGTCGAAAGCCATCGAAAGTAGCCTATGGTCGAAACCCATCAGAAGTCGTCCGTGGTTGAAAGCCATCCAAAGTCGTCCTTGGTCAAAAGCCATCGAAAGTTGTCCGTGGTTGAAAGTCATCAGAAGTAGTCCATGGTCGAAACCTATCAAAAGTCGTCCGTGATCAAAAGCCATAAAAAATAGCCCATGGTCGAAACCATCGGAGATACAAATCCCTACTCCACAAATCAACACTCACCGATTCATGAAGCCGAGGTACAAAACGATGCCGCACAAAGCCAAGAAGAAGGCGAGATTGCGCCACACGGCCACAGCCGAGTCGAGAAACTAGAAAACCACCGTGTGTGAGCACACGGTCTAGAGACGAAATCTGAGGACAGAGAGCAAGAGCGCCATAGCCTGGCGACCGTGCAAGCACGGCGTTGCCGAACTCTCCCCAAGACCAAATCGGCCACCGAGGTTTGCATCTAGTTGTTCTCTCTTTCTTTGCCTCTACCCAGCTCTCCCCATCTCCGATTTAATCCCAAAGAGGCCGAACAACCGGGAGGATTCGATGGCGCTCACGACTAAAAATAGCCGAAGCCGCCGCCTGAAGGAGGCGGTGAGGATATAAGAGAGAGTGCCCGATCAGATCTCGATCCATCCGAACGGCTCACCCACTCTATCATTTTCTCTCCCTCTCTTACAAGTGGTCCCCAGCCAATTTTCTTTTTCCTTTTTTTCTTAAACCAAAAATAAGGAAATTACAAAATAGCCCAACAGTATACACCCCGATTGTAAATGAACTATCTCGTTACCGCGAGTCTGTGAGGCATGTGTTTCCTGCCTGCTTTTTGAGACTGCGGGGCGTGCTGCTTTTTAGTGGTTCGTGTGCAGTGATCCTATGTTTCTTTGGATTAAAAGGGATAAACGATAAAAAAAATCCTCTGATACAGACAAGCAAGAAAGGAACAAAAAAAGTTTACACGCTGAGGTAGATGAGTGCTAGGTCCAGGCACGAAGGGAGGATCTATCACTGTGTACGGGCATCTATCACCCTAGCCTTCACAACAAACAGGCTACAAATCACACGAGGAAATCTACACAATTTTTCAAGCATGCCTTGGAAGGAACAAAGCCCTACGGTGGTGATCAGATGGGCTTAAAAACTCATAACTTATGGCTGAAAATACTATAGCTGGCTGAAAAAATATTGTAGCTGACAGATGCTTATTTAGCATAATTAAATTAAAAAATTTAAAAAATATGTTAGCCCAATATGTATAATACAAACGAATACGGGAAAAAAAGAACCGGCAAAAAGCTTAACAAAAAGCCAAAAGTTCAGAAAAAGACGAAATTTATGAATAGTGAAAAATAAACTAGAATCCAGAAGCTCAAGCCGAACCGATCAGAGAAGTATACTTCTAGGGTCCTTTGTCAAACCGAATCACCAACTAGCTGCAGCCTGCAGGGTGATGGGTTCAGCCGGAATCAATTGTGAGCCTTTTGCTCACAGGCAACGATTGGTTGGAATTGAGGCATCCAGCAAAACCCCAAATCACTGTCCTTTATGGGGATTGAAATAGGATATAAAGTAGGATAAATCAATTCATCAGTCTCTTGATCTAACGGTTAAATTTATCCTGCTTGTATTTCAGTCTCAATTCTACCTCTTGTATCCTAGAGTCCAAACGGCCCTTACGGCTGGGACGACCGTCGTTCTCCCTCTCCCCCATCAAAAAAAGCGAAGCTTCTTGTATAGTTTTGGCTTATGTTGGCTTTAGTTTTTGGTTTTCTTGATTTTTGTTTTATTTAAACCAAAAATTACTTAAAATACGTTGTTTTTTAATTTTGACTTGTTCCTTTTTATTATCTGTGACCATATAACATTTTTTTGATTATCTTTTAATTGAATAGCTAAAAAACTATTATAATACAGTTTTAACTAAAAAATAACAGCAAAAGAGGGAAGCCAAAAAATTATATCCCGTTTATTTTGGATTTAGCTTCTGACTTCTAACTTATTTTTTATTATTCATAAATTTCGTTTTTCTGAACTTTTGGCTTTTTTGAGTTTTTTGCTGGTTCTTTTTTCCTGTATTCGTTTGTGCTATCTGTGATGAGCTAACATATTTTTTTTTCTATTTTCAAAATTTTTAAATTTAATTACGCTAAATAAGTCACCTTCAGCTATAGTATAATTTCAACTGGCTAGAATACAATTTTGATCATAATCCGTTATTTTTTAGGTTATTTTTTAGTGCAACCGAGCGGGCCGTAAGCTGGATCTTTGTCCACGGTGATGGAAGCTGCTCCTCACTGCAACAAGTTATTACGTGCTGCCAGGCGTCAACACTTGCACGAGCCCATGCCCCCACTGTTTTGCCCGCTGCCGCACCACCAACCAACACAGGATCGCGCCAGGTGAAAACCCACCAGCAGAGGCCGGGCGCGCGTCGTCACGTCACGTATGGAGGGAGGACACGAGCCGTCCACCTGCCGAGTGAATTATTGCCGTGCGCCGCGCCCGCACCGCACCAACAACCAGGACGCCGCCGCCACGCCGCCCCACCCATCCGGCTCCCTTGTCTCCTCCCCCGTACGGGCCCTACCTCCTCTCCCATCCCGTCCCGTGACACACCCCTCTCTCCCCCCAGCCTCGCCTCCCACCGCGGCGGCTCTGCCCTGGCCGCGCTCTGGGGGGAGAGCTCCCACTCGCCGTCTACCGCCGTGGTCAGGTAGGGTCCCAACCCCCCTCTCTAAACCTCTTCTCCTCGTCATCCCTTTCATCCTCTGACGCCATGCTGGCGAATTGGGCTGTGCGTTTGGGTTTTGAGTCGGTGAAGCACTGATGCTTCGCTCTATTCTATACCCACTGCTCGCGGAGAGAGATTTTTGCTGGCCGCCTCCCCGCGCCGCCAGATCGGGGAGCTCGTGTCCGTGAGGTGCCGTGTGCCTGCCCGCGACACAGTGCGGTGACAATCCGATTTCGCTTTGTGTAGGCCAATTACGTGTATTTTTCTCTCGAGGGAATTAATATGATGAATCAGCAAGCGAGTTCCAGTTTCCTCCTCCTCGCGGAATAAATTGATGCGTGTTTCGTGTCTGTGTCGCATCAAGTGCAATCATGCATGTATAAATCGTCTAGTAAAACCAATGATACAGCTTAAAATTGTAGTTTTGAGTACTCGCGAGTTAGTAATAGCTTTAACTTTATTTTGCCCCCGAACTAGTATAATATGATTTGGTTGTGACTTAGGTAGAAGATGGAGGGAGCTGGCCGAGATGCGAACCCATTGGGCGGCTACCGAATTGGCAAAACCCTGGGGATTGGGTCGTTCGGTAAAGTGAAGATTGCAGAGCATATATTGACAGGCCACAAGGTGGCGATCAAGATCCTCAATCGCCGTAAGATCAAAAGCATGGAGATGGAAGAGAAAGGTTGCTGTTCATTTGCTTCGTTCAGAAAATTGGTTTGTGTTTGTCGCATGCGCGCACGCACGCACACACGCACATTTAGTATGCATGGTTGCATGCCCTCTTATTTCTAGTAAAAGGTAGAAACTATTCGTTCTTATTTGTGCTATAATACTTTGGTAATCAACATGCACATTTTTTGACTTTTGGGTCTAATATGAGTAATTACAATTGGCTAGCCATAATTTCTTTTGTTAAAAGTTATTGTTTGTAACTTTGCTAATCAACATATTCTCTGACGCTTGCCACTTTTGTCCTTTGCTGAAGTGCTTGATTTTAATGTGTTGCTTTCTTCATTTACAGTGAAAAGAGAAATCAAGATACTAAGATTATTTATGCATCCTCATATCATACGCCTTTATGAGGTGATAGATACACCGGCTGATATTTATGTTGTTATGGAGTATGTTAAATCTGGAGAGTTGTTTGATTACATTGTTGAGAAGGGAAGGCTACAAGAGGATGAAGCTCGCCCCTTTTTTCATCAGGTAAGCTTTCTTCCATTTTCCTGCATCCATTCTAAAGTTTCCACTCAGCATCTTAATCTCTGGTTTTAACTGTGGTATGATTACTTACCATAAGCTACTCTGCAGACATGTGCATCATTTATGTTTGTTAACTGTGCATGTCACCATTTGTATTTCATTTTTTCTGCTGCTATCATATTGGAGATGGACAAAAGTATTTATGCGTATCCTATTCATGGTTCATTGTTCATGGTAGGGTAATTTTCCTTTTGTTTGATCTTTTATACAGATCATATCCGGTGTTGAATATTGCCATAGAAACATGGTGGTTCACCGTGATCTAAAGCCAGAGAACCTTCTGTTGGATTCGAAATGCAATGTTAAGATTGCAGATTTTGGCTTAAGTAATGTTATGCGTGATGGTCACTTTTTGAAGACAAGTTGTGGTAGCCCAAATTATGCAGCACCTGAGGTCTACATCTAGAACTGCTTGTATTTACTCTTTTACAGGCCTTCTTCATGGTTATATAAATGTAGATGTCTTGCTAACATGTCACACCATACAATTTCTTCTCCATTTGTTTAGGTGATATCAGGTAAACTATACGCTGGTCCTGAAGTTGATGTTTGGAGCTGTGGCGTTATTCTTTATGCTCTTCTTTGTGGTACTCTTCCATTTGATGATGAGAATATTCCAAACCTTTTTAAGAAAATAAAGGTTAGCAAACATCTGCTGTGTATAGTTATCTGAAAATGTGCTATCCAGTAAAACTGTTAACTATTTTGTCATTCTAGGGTGGAATATATACCCTTCCTAGTCATTTATCACCTTTAGCAAGGGATTTGATTCCCAGAATGCTGGTTGTTGATCCTATGAAGAGGATCACCATACGTGAAATCCGTGAACATTCGTGGTTCAAAGCTCGACTTCCACGCTATTTGGCTGTGCCTCCTCCAGACACTGCACAACAAGTTAAAAAGGTACTCTGATGTTATTGACGCTGATGCTATTGTGTATCAACATGACAGTTTGGATTTGTTATCTTAATACCTTTTGCAACCTTTGCTCTTTGTAAGCATTCTACAATAGTGTTGGATCTATCTATTTTTCTCACATTTTGTGTGCTGTATGTGTGTTTGGGCGGGTGAGGTTATGTTGACCAATTGTACTTGTGGCAAGGATTTGCTTGTTGAGACATATAATGGGAGCCCTTTTCTGCATTATTATGCTTTTTGATACTTCAGCGAATGATATGACTTCACTGTGAGTTTTGTAGCTCGACAATGAAACTCTTAATGATGTTATCAAGATGGGGTTTGACAAGAATCAGCTAATTGAATCTATTCAAAATAGATTGCAAAATGAGGTATTTGCTTTACTCTGTTGCACTTTTTGGCTGCTCCTCGATGAAACCATGACTAAACTGCCTGTGCAGGCGACGGTTGCATATTATTTACTCTTGGACAATAAGCTTCGTACAATCAGTGGCTACCTTGGTGCTGAGTACCAAGAATCTATGGTGTGTTGGAATTTCTCTGTTTTTTGTATTGCTTGTTGACTGCTGAATGCTCTCGTACTTGTGCTGCTGCTGATTTGTTTTTTTGCTTTCTGTGATCTGTAGGACCCTTTCTCTCAAACTTCAGCTGAAACACCAAGTTCTGCATCTGAATCTCGGCAGTACGGGTCTATGGAATCTTCAGGGTTCGGCTTGAGGCAATGTTTCGCTGCTGAGAGGAAATGGGCTCTTGGTCTTCAGGTAATTTTTATTTGAAGTTCTTGCCATTTTGTTTCCCCCCTAAATTCTCGTAATTCATTTATTTGTATTTATTTAACAGTCTCGAGCACATCCACGGGAAATAATAACTGAAGTGCTTAAAGCTCTGCAAGAGCTAAATGTTTACTGGAAGAAGATTGGACACTATAACATGAAATGCAGATGGAGTCCTGGCTTTCTGGAGAGTATGATGCATAACAACCATGGCTTTGGTGTGGAGTCTGCTATAATTGAAACTGATGGCCTCAGTGAGAAATCAACCCACACCGTGAAGTTTGAAATTCAGGTACCGTTCTGAATCTTAACCATTTGCGCTTAATTAATCTGTGGCCAGGTCCGATAAGAAAATTTGCCATGTAGACCTGTGAACAATGTTGAAATGCCCATTACTCCTCTATGTGTGATGACTAAGCAGCATAATTAACAGAATTAATTTTGTTAGGTTTTCATTTGCATGTGAGATTATTGTGAACTGTTATCATATTCAGATTCCCTTGAGGAGTATTTTCATTACCGGAGCATATCCCTTCATCATATCACATGCATTCTTTTTGTTTGTGTAAAGCTTGCTCCTCGGAAGATGTGTTTGGTGTTGATACACTTCTGCTCTCTGCAGCTTTACAAAACAAGGGATGAGAAGTACCTTCTCGACCTGCAAAGGGTCAGTGGACCACAGCTCCTCTTCCTGGACCTGTGTTCTGCCCTTCTAACTCAGCTGAGAGTCCTTTGATTCTGAAGACTGTGGCTTCCCAACTGTAGTCCCTGTAGCACCTTGCGGAGTGCCAACTTCCCAACTGTAGTCCCTGTAGCACCGTGCGGAGTGCCAAGTTACACTCGAGATGTACATAATGATCATAATCCTCCAGTAGATTATACTCCTGGAGTATGTTGACGGTAGAGGCCGTCGTGATTCATTTCGATGGTTATTGGCTTATCGTCTAAACCAGTGGTGGCAGGCAAGAGGCAACCTTGTTTGTTTTTCTGTTTGCCAGTAAGGGCGCTATGTGACTTATGTCTTACGTAGCCCTATACTTAGGACATGTTCATATTGAATATAGGACATGTTCATATTAACTATAGTTGATGGTTTTTGGTTAAAAATAAATAGTAATGTTTGAAAGTGGCTTTTAGAAAGAGGGCGCGAGTAGTGGGAAAGTGAGCGTGATGCGTGTACGAGACGGGAGCGAGAGAAGTGATGTACGTGATGCCATCGTGACTTTCTATTTTATCATCGGAGCGAGACAGGAACGAGAGAAGTAAGAAAGCTGCTTTGGGAAACCAAGTGATCGTATTGGTTTCTGGTTTGGCTGATAATGATATTTATTAGCATAATGCCCAGCCTGAGAATAACCTGTCATTATAATGAAAGTTGAGCTGTTGGCGTTGCCACTGTTGACCCCAACCTGCACTTCATGATTACTGATAGTTAGCACGATGCATATGCTTCAAGACGAGCCGTTGTTCTCCCTTAGTGGCATCATAATTAGTTTGGTTATTAAAACAATCACTTCTGTGAGTGAGTTTGTCACAGTTTGGAGTTCCAGCCGATTAGACTACAAAACCTAGCACCTTGACCAAGCTAGTCGGTCGAGATTCTAGAATGTCGAGTCGCCTTTCAGCCTTCTATAAGCTGAAAGGTGACTCGACATTCTAGAATCTCGAGACCGCACCGTGGTACATTTGAGAAAAGTCAAATTTTATTTCTTTTCTTAAAAAAGGAAAATCCAAAGTGTGTGATTTGTCACTCCTCATATGATTTGATTAATTAGGTCAGGAGACATCATCAGATAGGCTCAAGAAAGCAGAGAAAAAGGTTTTAGCAGAAAGGATGGCATACACATAACAAAGCAGGACAATGGACTACAAAAATGTATCTATGCTACTTTAGCTGTACAGTGTGTCACAAGGACACAATACACACAAGTTAGTGATAATATCTGAATAGGAAATGATATGAAGACCCCACTCTCTCAAAAACAAAAGGAAAAAAAAGGGGAAATACTGTACTAAAGACTAGGCTAAAGTATCAAGGCATCTAAGACAGCCTAAACAATAATGTACATCGCTGTGACTTTACATACGGCGATACTGATTATGAAGAAGTGGAGATGTTATGCCATCAGGCTTTCTCAGCTGAAGCAAGGTGCCCCATTTGCTCAGTGATCTTATCAACGTTGTCCCGGTGATTGAGGGAATTGCAGTCTACGGCTACGCCTATTCTTACATCAGTTCTGTTTTACCATCAGCATCCTGCATTTCTGACTCAGCCCCGCAGGCATAACAAGATTGTGGAGTTTCTGTGAGAAACCGCTCCCAGAATAGATCGTTCACCTTAGCCGGCTCATGGGAATCTCCAGTTTCAGTGGTCTCGTCTTGTGATGTATCAGTGGTGCTAGTCTCGGAGTTCATGTCAACTCCAGTCGTCTTATGGGCATCTCCATGAATATCTGCTAATGGTAGCATTGGGCTCTGCACATAACTCGGAGATTCTGCTAGCTCAGGAGATGAATGGACACGCCCTGCGTTCGGTGAAGAGGGCCACGGGCTAGCTGATGGCTGCAGATTGATGTTGGTCTCCATTGATGCTGTCTGCACCTCTCCAAGAGTTAGAGCAGGGCTGGGTGCAGTAGCACCATTGCACATGTCTTCAGAAGATGCATAGTTTGCCCTCTGGAATAATTTCTCCAAGGAAACCAAGGCCAGCTCCATCTTGTCCAAAGGCTCAGCATTTGCAGGGTGCACTGGGAACATGCTTGGTGTTTCTGCAGCCATTGTCCGCATTACTACGGGTTCCTTGACGAAGAAATCAATCTTTGAAACTCTCCTCTTCTTGCTGAAATGGTCCGTTTCCACCAGGGAGCTTGAAACAACACCACGTCTCTGCAAGATGTCACACAAGGAAGCCACGATATTCTTCTGACGTTGCTCCATCAGCATCAACCTGTCCTCTAATCCCTGCATTTGCCAATTGATCCCACACTGTTGTTGAGTCTGCCTCTCAAGATCTGCCATCAGCACACTGTTCTCATACTTGAGCCTGTTGATCTCGTCCTCAAGCTCACGCCTTTCTGACTCTGCTAGTGGTCCAATGATTTGGTTCTGCAACGAATGGCTGTGCACAGGTTTGCGTCGATGGATATTTTTCAGAAGGTGCGTATGCCCCCTTACGAAGTCCTCGTTAGCGAACTCCCATCGCTCGGGGTCAATTTTTCGAAAACCCTAACAGATGACAAATGAAATCAGCAATCAGAACAAGGGAAGTGCATAGTGCCCATTCGATGATTTAAGTCAAACCATCCAACCAACTTAGAAAAATCTATAAATGAACGCTTTTATGGGCGGATTAAATTTCCTAATTTGTTCAAACATGTGTTGCAGTGCCTGCAAATAGATAATTGTTTCAATGTTTGTTTTGTTTAAACAAAAAAAAAGCCTAACACATGCACCAAGGATGGAAAAGAAGACATTTTGTTTAGGCAAAGCATGCCAAATGGATGTCAACTTGCATACAGCAGCGTGAAATCATTGATATGTTGGAAAATTGTTTACAGTATGGTCTCTGCTCCTAAAACTGAAACTTGGAATTTTAAGTTCTTGCTAAGTTACTATGTAAAAAGAGCTAGCCAACCATCTGAAGAACATAGGAGTGGTGAAAAAAACATGCAATGCAATCTGCCTCATAGTCTTCCTTGTTTGGAGCCCACAACAGTAGCAAGTAACAACTAATACCAAAGGGGGAAAAAAGAAAAATGAAACGAAGCAGATAGCGATCAAACTGGAAACACTCACATAGGTGTTGAGCTGCCTGATGAAGCTGGAGAAGTTGTTGTGCTTGAAGTACTTGGGCAGCAGGTCCCGCGAGAAGTCCGGCGGGTTCCACACGACGAAGCTGGCGCCGCCGGAGCCCCAAGACACGACGTGGTTGGTCGCCGGGTTCTCCACCATCTCGTAGGTCTTGATCAGGAACGGCGGCGGCGAGCTCGAGCCGCCGCCGTGGGAGCTCTCCATGTCTCTCGATCCCTACCAAGTGCGCGCAGCCAGGTGCCAACCAATTAACTCAACCCAACTCAGCTCAAGACTCAACCGGCTGCCGATAGAACAAAAGTATGTATTAACTCGGTCTTAACGCCGCTTCCCACCCCACTAACCACCCGAATGGACTCGGCACCAGTTCATCCCACGACAAGTTCACATCGAACTGCAGCGGAAATTATCGTTCACATTCAACTGCAGCGGAAATTATCACCAAGTTGCCAAAGACAGCGACTTGTCGATCGACCAGCTTGTTCTGCAAGAACGGAGAAATCAAATACAGGCACGTAGGTAAGCGCGGGTAAATAGTTAAGCAAACATAGCCGTAGGGGTAAAGAATAAAATTGTAGTAACTAATTAATTAAGCACAGTGATCGGACTGGCTCCAGTCCTAATCAAAGACACGGGTAACACTAGCTTTGTTAAATCCATTTGGCAGTTTGGCCTGCGAAGGCGAAGGCTCTGATCCAATCAAGTAGACAAGTTTTCAAGTGAAGGAACGGAAGAATCGGAGGAGAGATCCGGCACCCAATCGCCCTCCAAAACCTCACCTAGTTGATCAGCGTCGAATTGGCCTTGCGACAAGCAGTTCTCCGACCCGGGAGCGAGCGCCGAGCAGATTAAAGATACCGCGCCGTGCGTGACAACCCGCGGACAGGGCGCGCGCTCGGCGGCGCGTCGTGTAGGCGGCAGACGAGGGATCGCCGGGGGGGGGAGGGGGGGGGAGCATGCAGAGGGCGGCTGGTGGCGGCGCCACCAGTGCAGGTGGAGCGCGGTGGTCTTATAAGGAGGAGACCGGGGAGGCGGGGTCGTCGCCATGTGGTGGATGCGTATGCGGTTGCGCGCGCATATTACTTTGGTCGTTGCATGAGACGTTTGACTGACCCACGCATCCTTGCTTCTAGATACTAGCAGTGGAAACACGGTGCCATGCTACAGTGTGGATCAACGTAAAAGAGCTGATAATTTGTAAGGAGGGTTTTCTAGAAAATTTAAGGGCTGGTACGTAATTTCAGGAGAACCAAAGGACTTTTCCGCAAAAAACTAAGGACACGTACGTATTTTTTTAAAAAAAATCACGGGCTTTATCAAGCAAAAGGACTTCTCTGGAAAATTGAAGGACGCATATGTAATTTGAAAAGATAGAGGGCATTTTCGCAAAATTATTGACGTGGTAGGAACCTATCTGTAAGAACCGAGTACCCTTACGTAATTCTGAAAATTTGGGAGCCTTTTTGCATAATTTTTTTTGATGACAACGATATTTTCAGACGGTGAACAGTAGCCGACGGCTGGGATTTCGCATAAGTAGCCGGTGAGGGCAATGTCCAAGAGAGAGAGATGCACTATTGGGTAAGAAAAGGTGTTGAATTAAGTGTGGATTTGAATAAAATTAAGTTTCAAAGAAATTCAGGTTCGTTAAAAAAATTTTGGTTGTTTCGCCTCCTATTGCCCCGACCAACAGTTACAGCTTACGTCCGGCGACCTGACGACCGGCGTACATACGCCTTTCTTTCTTTTCCCTGAAAGCCTGAACGATCCAATGGCATTTCTCTGGATACCCGGCCGTGTCAGATTGACAGTTGGAATCCATAATCCATTTGTAAGAGCATCTCCAACAGTATGAGCTAGTTACTAGCTATAAGACAACTTCTCCAATAGTTACTAACTTTTAGCACATAGCTCATAACATAAATAGCCTCACATGACACTCTCACATAATTTGGAATGTGTGTATGAGACTAGCTCTTGATCAAGAGATAGCTTTTCTCTCTCTTCTATTAAAATATGAAATAATATGGTTAGAGCTAGCTCATAAGTCACTATTGGAGATGCTCTAAGCCGCTTGTAGTCAGCTCCGGAGCCAAGGAGTCTTTGAACACCTTTTCGCACGCGCGCCCGGAGAACAGCAGCAGCCCAGAATGTAACGGGCTGCCCAGCCAGGAATCTTTCTGCCGCTTCCCCGCTCGTTTCAGCTTTAACTTCTGATTTATTTTTCACTATTCATAAATTTCATCTTTTTCTAAACTTTTGTCTTTTTAAAGCTTTTTTGCCGGTTTTTTTTTCTGTATTCGTTTACGTTGTCTGTGGTGAGCTAGCATATTTTTTCTATTTTTAATTTTTTAAATTAAATTACGCCAAATAAACCACCTTCAGCTACAGTGAAATTTCAACCGCTACAGTGCAATTTCAGACATAAGTCCCAGCTTTTTCAGCCCAACCCAGCTGCACATCAACTGAACTGATCAATCAGGCAAACGGCACTCTGCAACCTGCATATCACCGGCAGGATACCGAACGGTGTAGCTTCTTTCCCCAACCGACTGGTCAGTAGTCTTCGCAGTGTGTGAACTCGGCTACCGTTCCAAGCGAGAAATTTCACCGGGAACGCCGGGGGCCGTGGAAAAATCATCGCATCGTGTGGTTACAAACGCACGCATAATTTTACAATACGCCAAACGACGGCGATGTTCAGAACCTTCTACGCCGCAGGGGCGCGCGTTCTTCGCCCCCAAGAATCACTGCAACTGTGACACAGGGACACGGGCCCTGCCTGTGCGCTTGCGCATCGGCTATGCTGTTGCCATGCAGAGGCTAAGCTTCAGGTTGATTTCTGGAACTTTCTTGTGATCCCACATATCGGGTTTGTTCTTTGTAACTGTGGCTTATGATTTTAAGCTAACATTTTTAAATTTTAGCTGTTTGCGACAGAGATTACGAAGAGAGATACCTGCTTACGATTTTAGATGGTATAGATATTTGGCTTTTAACGTGTACTATAATTAACTTATAAACACGTCTTAAAAAAGGGATAGACTATTGCACAGGCGATTGAAATTTTTTTATCTTTCAGTCACCTAAAGTTGCACTTTGAATCACCTGAAGTTGCACATGTTTTTTTGGAGGGGGGGCTGCAATTTTAGTTGATTGAGAGTGCAATTTTAGGTCACCTAAAGTTGCAACTGTTTTTTTAGGGGGCTGCAATTTTAGTTCATTGAGGGTGCAATTTCAGGTGACTGAAACATAAAAAAATTTCAGTCGCTTGTGCAATAGCAAAACTGCTTAAAAAAATACTTCGTTTAAAAATTAGGTACTATAGCAGAAGCTAAAAACCGATTTCAAAAACCGAAAAAATAGGCCTATCATTGCATGCGTTCTAGAGAGCATGGACTTTGGTGCAAAATCCTTTGCAAATTTACCCGTCCGATCCACGAAGGACACTTCCAGATTGTGAACAATAAACTATTGGTTTCACGAAATCGTTACGAACTTTTGTTGAAAAGTGGAACATGTGGTAAGTGTAATCCTGGTGGGCCCGCTTTGTCAGTGATGTTCACATAAGTATGTATGTATAGCGCTTCTTCTAGAAGGAAGTTTGTGACGACAAAATAATTAAGATGCCGGAATTCAGATAATTAGGTTCTTGAATTCAGATAAGAAACTAATCACCGTCTTCGAAGAAAAGCTTCTCTCTGCAGGTAACCATTGTTTTCAGACGTATGGCCAGTCCGTTAACAAGGCACAAATGTATCTCTGCAGCCAAATACAGGGTAAAAGTAAGGTGGTTCTTGTAAGGAACTTGCTGTTAGATTGAGACAAAGTTACCACGGTATCGGATAAGAGTGAATAGATCAAAACCACATGTTAATATATGCTATACGCGATTTTACTGGGAGATGGAAGCGACGCGACGTTTTTTTTTTTTTGTGTGTGGTGCAAATGGGGCCTGCCTAGTGCAGGTTTAATTATTGCTTGGCTAAAAAGAACAGAAGGGCACTAGTAATTTCTAAGGGAAAATATGAGCTGGTGAAAAATCATGGAGGCTACTGTAGTTTGCAAATGTATTTTATAAAGTCTGTTGAAGTATATGTACTTCTCAGGGAAATCGGAATTACTGCAGTATATTCTGCGGTACTACCGCTGAACGGAACTACTGGCATTGTAATCACGGAACTACCGCGTCTGTTGGTGGTTGGAAGACCTGTATGGTCGAGAACCATTGTGATCAAACCAATGTGGTCGAAGACCTGTGTGATCGAAGATCCATGTAGACGGGAACCATCATGGTTGAAACTGACGTAGTCGAACAGACGAGGTCAAAGCTCGACGTGGTCGATGACCTGTGTGGTCGAAAATCGATGTGGTCTAAGATCGAAGTGATCAAAACCAACGTGGTCGGAACCGATGTGGTCGAGATCTATGTGATCGAAAGTAGTGTGGTCGAAACCAACGTGGTCAAGATCCGTGTGATCGAAGACTAGCGTGGTCGAACCAAGACGGTCGGATCCGACATGGTCAAGATCTGTATGATCGAAGACCAACGTGGTCGAACCAAGACGGTTGAAATCAACGTGGCCGAGATCTGTGTGATCGAAGACCAGCGTGATTGAACCGACGTGATCGAGACCTGTGTGTTCATAATCAACGTGGTCAAACTGACGTGATTGATACAACGTGGTCGAAGATCGATGTGGTGGTGGGAGATCTGTGATCGAAGATTGACGTGGTCGAAAATCGACCTAGTCAACGTGGTCGAGACCTGAGTGGTCGAAACCAATGTGGTCAGAGACCAGCGTAGTCAGAAACCTGTGTGGTCGATCCGGACAACGTGGTTGAAGACCAGTATGGTCAGAGACCAGCGTAGTTGGAGACTTGTATGGTTGATCCAGACAGTGTGGTCCAAGATCAACGTGGTCGGAGACCTAAGTGGTTGAACGATCTGACGTGGTCAAGGACCAGTGTAGTCGACGATCAGTACTTTCGACCAGCTCTATGTGAGCAGTCAGATCGGCTTTGTGTGAGCAGTCTGATCAGCGAGCGGTACTATCGGTTTTGTGTGAGCAGTACTTTCAATTTGCAGAACATCCAGCTTGTGTAGCGGTACGTTTTTTCCAGAGAGACACATATGTGGAGTTTTCTTATCCCGAGGAAATTGGTAGTTCTGCACGAATGCTACGGTACTTCTGATGATCGGTAGTACCGGACTTTACATGATAGAACTATTGGATTTGCCTGCAACGTCTAGTTTTCTAACCATTGCTGAGGGGAGCGAAAGTACCAGTAGTTTGCCTGCGGTACTTCCGAAAATCCTATTTTTCTGTCTCAATAGCTAGTTTCGAGGTGTGGGGTACATATACCCCCTTGTAGCTGGTTGGAGAATAACTTTTGGCACTCCATTTCACTCTCTTGAGCTGGTGTGAGATCCTTCTCTTAATTATGTATGTGTTACACCTTGTGAGTAAAGAGAAAGGTTCTAGATTGTATGTGTTGCATCTAAAAGTGGATTGTGTATCCACTCGATCGATAACTTGGCTTCATGGTCGTCTAAACGGCAAGCCACTGTCTCGCGCTCCAGTGTAGAGGTTGAGTGCCGAGCCGTTGCTCATGTCGTGGTTGAGTGTGTCTGGCTGCGCTAACTTCTCCTCGAGATGCACCGCCCACTATCCTCCGCCACGGTCGTCTACTGTGACAACGTAAGTGCCATCTACATGTCTGCCAACCCGGTACAACACCATCAGACCAAGTATATTCGAGATCGCCATCCACTTCGTTCAGGAAAGCGACACCCCTTCATGTGGCGATTCTTCCAACCTCTCTTTTTCTACACCTTTGCAAGCACAAACATCGTAGAGTGGATAATCATAGCCAATCATCTCATATAAACCTGTTTCAACTGCTTACACGCCCGCCGTTCTGTTTCCGTCAAACCCAACCCACTCCTGTCCCCCCACGTGGGAACAGGACGGGGCGTGTGGGCCCCACCTTGTGATGTGAGCGCGAATCACATCCACGTCGTCTCGTCCCGGACAAGCAAGCCGTTAGGGGTGCTCAGTTTGACGATGGTTTGTAGCCTTTTCATTTTAACTGGTTTATTTTTCACTATAGCTGATAATAGCTTATTTGATGTTATTAAATTTTAAAAATAAAAAGTAGAAAAAACAGATTAACCATCGTGGACAATCAAAGGAATACGAAAAAAGTCAAAAAAATAAAAAACAGTGAATTTAAAAACCAGAAGTTTGAAGAAGCTGAAGCTGAGAGTTAACACATCCCCACCACCACTAATCCCACCGCTCCGATCGTCTCCACATCTCTTCTTCGCTTCTCGAACCCTCCTCTGTCTCTTCTTCCCCTCCGAGCCCTTGGGGCTAGAGGGGCTTCGGATCCATGGAGATCTCATTCGAGGCGTGGGTGGGCGTGCAGCGGCATGGGCAGGACCTGGCCGACCGCCTCGCACAGGGCTTCTCGGGCCTCCTCCACGCGCAGCTTCCGTGGTCGCCGCCGCCCAAGCTCATCATCCCCTTCGACCTCGACCTCCCCGTCGTTCCCTTCATCGGTGGGGACCGGGGAGGGAGTGTCGACCTCGCGGCAGCGGCCGTCGCGTCGTTCGTCGAGATCGGTGGGCGGCTCGGGCAGGCGGGCTCTGAGCTCGGCGCATGCGTCGGGGGCGCCCTGCAGCAGCTCGCGCGGCAGATGCCGGTGCCATTCCGTGCGGAGCGCGCACGGCGCCGGAAGTGGGAGGCGACTCCACCGCAGCCTGCAGCGGCGGCGGACGAGGGGGAGGTGGGGATCGTTGTGGAGAGAATTGCGGACAGCGGGCTCGCGTTGGAGAGGGTCGGAGACAGAGGCCCCCTCGAGGCGGCGGCTGCAGCCGCGGCGGTGGCCACTGGAAGTGCCACTGCAGCTAGTGCGAGCGGGGTTGGGTCGGGGGGTGCGGACGGGTTGGATGAGGAGGAGGATGGGTTCGGCTGCGAGATTGGGACTTTGGGGAACTTTAAGAAGGCTAAGGTACATATGATCGACTTTGCTTCATAATTAATTTGTTTCTGCTACGCACTCACTTATGCCATTCTAATTGGAAGCACGGGCAGTTAGATGATGCTTAAAGGTGAAGTTTTTAGATGTATGGTATTCTGGAAAAGGAAATTTTTAGATGTATGGTTGATTTAGGTTTAGCACTGTGGACTATGTGTGAAGGTTGAGATTTGAGGAGGCTTTGGTGCTTTAATTGTTTGTGCTTATCTTAAATTTAATATGTTCACGATGGGCTTTGCATTTCAATAGATAGACTGTGACTATATACTTGTAATTTAGTTGTACATATAGTTCAGTTATGCTTTTGTTATATCAAAGGTCATACCTTTTTGCTCCACATGTATGATGGATTTTGGTACAGATTTTTGAAGTGTAATTATACTGGGGGTGCAATGTGAAACAGATTCCATATGCTCAAGTACAAATCATAACCCTTGTATTAATGATGAAGCAGGGGACTGTAAATATCTCAGCAACGTACAATACCAGGCACCGTTACTTTGACAGTTCAGTAGTTGCAAGTGGAGACCTTTGGAGGTTAGAATCATCACGGGGTGGTTCAACTTCTGGAAATGATAGTGCACCTCTTTTCCTTGTTCAATTGGGACCTTTACTTTTTGTTCGAGAATCTACACTTCTTTTGCCTGTTCATCTGTCAAAGCAACACCTTCTTTGGTATGGTTATGATCGCAAGGTAATTTTCTCTCTCAATATGTGAAAATCTCACATGTTCGTTCAAATTATCTATTAGTATTTTTTTAGCTTTTACCTTCACATAAATGATGAGAACAGTGTACTATTTGCTTTGCTTTTTTGATGAATAATAATCTCTGAAGCTTCCTGTAATACTGTTTTATGGTCCGCCTGAATACTATAATGTAATACTAATATGTGAAAAAATCATCACAATATTTTTGTATGCAGATATACAAAATGATTTACGATGACGAATTCAACTAATTCAGGGTCATGGTTATGCATTAGAACTATTTTATATATTTGCAGACATATATTTGCAGACATATATTTTGCATATTGATTTTTGTTAAATCATTGAGCACATCGAGTACGTGTGCAACACCTTCTACAATGTTGCTGCCCATTCAAGCTCTTCCTGTGCATGTGCTGGCTTATGTTTTGTTACACATCCGTACTAAAACTTATTTATTTATTGTAGAATGGAATGCACTCCTTATGTCCAGCTATCTGGTCAAAACATAGAAAATGGTTGCTGATGTCGATGATGTGCCTCAACCCGGTAGCTTGTGTAAGTACACATGTTTTCCCCCCTTATCTCTGCTTTTGTTTTGGTCCTCTCTGTATGCAGTTCACATTTCCTGCTGTTTCCTACTATCTATCCGGTCTCAACTGTATGGCAATATTATAGACCAATGTTTGCGGATCATCATTCTGTATAAAGAACAATGGCTGGATAATTGGACTAGCTAAGTAGCTATACAGATGGTTAGCGTGCTTTGCCCCTTGTACTTTGCCACGATGTGATCAAAGGGTACATGTTTTCATGATGGTTTTTTTTATGTAACCGGCTTTACAATTGACTTTGGATGTGGAGTTTTATAGAGAAGCCAAAGTAAAGGGAACTTACACATGATTAGCGCAATTATCTTATTTTCTAATGTGCTGGGAGCATGTAAGCCTGAAAGGAATGCAATATTTTTTTAATGATTTTTTTGTGGAAATGCATTGACTGGCCATTGTATAGCTAGCAAATTTACAACAGGGCATCATCCTACTGATGCTCATAAGTCATAACACTTGCTAACATGTTATGATTTTACCTTGGTTGTTTTTTCCAGTCCTTCATGGATGTGCAATTCCCAAATGGGCAATTAACATATGCTGCTGGTGAGGGGATAACAGCAAGTGGTTTTTTCCCATTATTTGGTGGATTGCTTCAAGCTCATGGAAAATGTCCTGGAGAAACAAAACTGAGCTTCTCCTTCAAGGTTTGTTGATGCTATGTGCATAAATTGTGTTTGTAAATTTAGAAATAAATAGTATGAACCAGCAATGAGATGCATTAATCATGTTATTTTATGTTTTATATCAATTTAACATTATTCAATCCTCTTGCAATCTGCTCCTAACTCTTTCACTTGTTTTTTTTATTTACTACTTTTCCTTTGAAGAGCAAACAAGGCACAAGGTTTACCCCTATGTTTCAATGGCCTGACAATTCTCTCTCATTTGGAGTTGCCCAAGCCGTAGCATGGAAAAGGTCTGGCCTTATGGTGAGGCCCAGCATCCAAGTCAGGTAGGTAAATATAAACACTTGCTCAAAGCCATAATTAATGTCTCAGCTTGGTAAAAGGGTGAATTGCTGTTAATCACAATGCAATGTGTATTAATTGTAGGATCAGTGGCCTTATTGATTTGTTGTCTGAAGCATGTGTGTATCTATTTGTTGAATAGACTATCTGGGTTGGTCATTAAGCATCTTGGCAGCAACCATTTGGTGGGAAGCTTGCCTATAGATTCTGCATGTTATTGTCAATTAGTTAATAGTAAATGTTACTGAATGAAACAATGGCCAAATATGCCGATTGAATCATGCTTCATGTGTTGTTAAGCATATTGCACCCTGCATGATAGTGTTCATTGGTTCCCATGTGATGGTCCATATTGCTTGAGTTATTTTCTGTTTTTGCAATCAGGAGAAAATAATGGTAGCTAGCAAGTGCTTAAACTGCCTTGATTGCTACTTTTGTTAAAATCCTGGCTGCAATTTCTTTTATTTGCATAATCTGTTTTGCACCTTTGAAAATAATATCAATTCGTGGAACTACTTGCACCAGTGTTTGCCCCACTTTTGGAGGAAGTGATCCTGGAATAAGGACAGAGTTTGTTCATTCATTGAAGGAGGAACTAAATGTAATGTGCGGTTTCTCTTGCTCAAGAAATCCGTCAGCTTTCACAGCTCTTTCTGTAAGCCCACCAGATCTTGTTATGTAAGCGTTTCTTATCTAAGCGTTTTACTGCTGACTGATGTCCTTGTGTGGTGCTATGGCAGCTTGGGCGATCCAAGTGGAATGGCCAAGTCGGCAATTCGGGAGTAGTAATCACCTTGGAAACACCCCTTAACAGTATGGAAAGGCCATCTGTATTTGTTCAATTGAACGGAGGTCTTGAGTTCTGACGTCTTCCATGTAAGCTGTACATACTACTGTATATATTGCACGGTGTCCATACAACATGTTTGTGGAGATAGCTTCCCTACCTATGAAGTGTATTGGCAGAAGTGGGTTGAAGCTCCTTTTTGCCCCCTTAGGTTTCAGCACCAAAGTCTCAATTCGATCTGAAAGAAACTACTGAAGTTGGTGCAGGAATTATTATGCATGGTAATTTGACACCCATTTACTTGTCGCCATCAGTAGAATGCTCGTATTGCTGTGGCAAACTGTGTATGGTATATGGATAAAGATGGTTCTGCTGCCATCGTCGGTCAATGATGGACCACATTTCCGTGACAATTGGTGATCGAAGAGCCTGCATTGTTGTCGCACTGTTTATAAGTAAATGGGTTTTGTTATCTAGCCTGAAGTTTGTGCACTTCTACGCAATGGTTTTTCTTTAGAAAATCATAGTGACCATAGGTAAAGTGATACAAACTTGTGTAATGATATATAAATCATGAATTATGTCTGCCTCCTGGACTTTAGGCTACGGAAACTAGTGGATGTTTTTATCCATTTATATGAGTGTTCAGTTGCTTTCTAAATTAATAATCTAAAATTCTTTCTCAACCTAAAAATATTATTTCCTAAATGAGTTCAGCGTGAACATGAGGATGGATACTGATATTCCAAGAAATGTTAGATTATGAATATACAATGCATTATTGTTAAATGAGTTTGCTGAGTACTTCGTACTCATCATTGCTACTATTTTCCTTTCCTCATAGTATAACTATTGTAGATTTTCGTTCGGTGTGAATGAGGTCTACCAAGAGAGGTTTTGTTCCAATGGGGAGAGAGATGGTGTTGAGCACCACCTGTGTAAGGGGGAGCCCTTATACGAGACCTAGCGTGACTAGGAGATTATTACCGGATCGGGCATGACCTCTAGGTTATCAGTAAAATTAGCATGTTGTCTTTCTATTTAGTACTATTGTATAATTAGAATCTGAATTAGAATTGTTTAATTCTAGTATTGTATTTTTCAAGCCCTTATGATTTTGTATTAAACTTTAACCCTACATGGCTATGCTCATGTAATGTTGTATTCTGTCTCTAATAATTATTCTACTGTAATACTTTAATGGGTTTATTATTTGTTAGAACGATGTTTTACTGGGTAAATGAATAATAATCAATTGACTAGTATTTTTACTCCTTGGTAAAAATATGGGTCGTCACAAACCATAAACATGTGGCATGCTTCTTTTAAGTATTGAGCTTTCATAGTATCTGGTGACAATTTCTTAGATGTGTTTTGTTGGTGACAATTGCTTAGATATGATTTGTTGGTTTTGTGGTTTGGTCCATGGAGCTCTTCTTTTCAGTTTCTAAAAGTTGCTTTTCAATTTTACTATAGTAACTAGTTTTCAAATCGAGTGTTTTTTTAAGGTGGAGTCATATTATGGTGATTTCATTTATATCAATCAAAATCGCACGTCAGTTATTTGTATCTTTGTACCCTCTCGTACGAATAGTCAAAAGTTATAAATCGTAGTCATAAGCCATAAGTCGAAGCTAAAAATAACAGGCGCTAGATCATGTAATCCTATTGTCATTGGGATAAGATTGTTCGAACTTTCTTTCTAAGATCAACTTTGTCCGATATAGGTGAAAAGTTTTTTTTCTCCGTTCTGAAGTTGGTTTACTACATGCTATTACTACACATGCATTTTTACTTAATGAATTTAGCATAGTCTGCAAAACAGGAAGAGCAGTCTTCGGATAGCAGCACTGAACAGTTTATGCACCTTTGTTTTCCCGCTCGTCTATTAGCGGCCCAAGTCTTCCTCCCTTGTCTCGTTTACAAGGGAAGGACAACAAAGTCTGCAGTGCATCGCATGCAAAACTACTAGTCCCAGCCCTTGCATGATCGGTGAGGCTGTTCAACCAGGAGATGCTGAACATCTTTCACCTGTAGACAGCTCATTCCATGGAGCAGTCGTAAGTTGGCATGTATCATGGAAGCGGAACATGTTTCATCTGTCTTTGTTGGACCCGATATGGCTATCAAAGACGGGGGTGGTTGCTAATTTTTCAACACAAATAAATTATGGATATTCTCATAATAGTTCTACACTCTTAATTTGTTTGGTCTTCAACTCTGAAACTTATAGACTGTTCATGAATATCTGGATCTATTTCATTGGAATAAACGGTAAAATACTCAATTGTAAGTATAATCTCGCAGTCTCAACACTGTTTCCTGAAGATGGTGTTTATTTACTGGAAAAGATCCTCGCTTTTTACTACTATGTTGCAAAAGTCGACATATGAGCTGGTAAAAAACATCAAAGAAAATATGGCATGTCGAACTGAATGCCACCGAAACCCTGGTGCATGCAACTGACGTGGCAGGGAAATGGTGACGCTGACGCTGAATTGTTCTCCGTTCCACTGCACTAAGGTTGCATTACATATTTGCATGCATCAGCTTACATTATTTTCAGCCATCTCGTGTACAAATATACAATTATACATGATGCCTGTCCATTTGAAGGATCTCTCATATTCTTGATCTCAACGGGAAAAGGGAACACAAGCAGAGAAATCAAGAAATTGCGCAGAATTCCCCTGCAAAGTTTTCTCGGAAACCATGGGGTTGAGGCTAATTTCCAGCACCAGGACTCGGCACGGATCGCATCAACCGCTCGGCCCTGCCGCTCACCGAAAACCCCCTTGGCACCGCCGCCGCCGACTCCTCGCCGCTGTCGCCGCCCCCGCCTCTGGGCAATACTCGGAGCACCAAGCCACCTTCCAAGTACATCACCTGGACTTGTTCCTCCACCAACAGCTTGCGCCCTTGGCACGGCGAACAACGAGACAGGAGCAGGCACAGGGCGAGAAACGCCCACACGAGCTGCAACGGTGCACCCTTCTTGTTGCTAATGCCACTACGCGAACCCATGTGAGATGGTACTGCTCTGCTCTTGTGCTTGGGCTGAGCTTAAGAAATGGAGTTGGTCAGGACAGGAGTCAGGAGAGGCAGGGCTCTTGGCTAGCTACCTGCCTTGGCAAAAAGACTTGCTCAAGCTGATGGGGCTGAGAGGCGTGCGAGTGCTCTATTTATAGCGCGGCGGCGTAGATGATTCCTCGTTTCCGGTGGAGAATTTTTCACGACTAACTGTCGGCCTCAAAAGTATCGATCATTTCTAGTTTTATTCCATTTTTTTTTCAGAAGTAGCAGCAGGAGAAATGCATGTGTGGTCATACCTTACATGTAGAATTTTGCTCCAGGTCATGTGGAGAAACTGCTCTGCTGCCGAATTGGCATTTCCGTGCTTTGTTTACTGATTAACGCATAGTCGAAATGTATACAGGCGATGACATCTTTGAGTACTTTGTTGTAATCAAGAACTGAAGAACTTGTCAACCAGCTGACTGGTGTTTTTTAGGCAAGAAAGTTGGATAGTTATACACTTAGAACTGATTATGGGTGGGTTTTTTTGGGCTGATGACTTATGATTTAAATATTTAAATTATAACTGTTCGTGAAAGGTAATACGTATAGGAAAATAGTCGCATGTGATTTTGAACGATACAACTGAACTCAGTATATTTTTTATTACAATCTTTCTGTTGACCCCGCTTTGAAATAACGTACTATTTAAAAGTTAATTACTATAGACAGTACAAATATAAATCAGTTAAAAGCAAAAAAACTCAGCCATATTTGAGGAAAACTACATTTAGCAACATAAAGCCTCTCCACTGCAAAATCAATCCGTGAAGTTGTACGAATCCTCAATTAAGTACGCTACGACCTACCATTTTTCCAAAGTTAAAGGCTTTAGTACTGAATATATATATATATATATATATATATATATATATATATATATATATATGTATGTATGTATGTATGTATGTATGTATGTATGTATGTATGTATGTATGTATGTATGTATGTATGTATGTATTAATTGAGACTTTCCATCCATGATTGACACTACGGGTTATATGTCAAAGTATGTGGAGATGCTTTAAGGTGAAGGTGAAAGCGGAGTCAAAAAAGGATCCCAGAAGCTTCGTCGAGAGTATTTTGATAGTTGGCTAAATACCAAGTCGATACCTTAATCAAAACCGTGGTGCGGAGAGGCATAAAGGAGAAGTGGTTTAGATCAAAAAGAACTAAAATTGTCAAGTGGATAAATCGCTAAATAGTTAGCGGGTTGAGTCTTGTAAACACTTTGAGAAGCTGCATGAGTGTGTAAAACATGTGTTAGTGAGGTTGATGGGTTTCCTCAGTAAGTTTAATGGGTTGGACCCATGAAAAGTGGTTGCTGATTATTTAAAGGAGAGGAGAGGAGGTGGTAGATGCAAAGATTCCAGATTTTATGTTTTTGTTTTACCATCTTGTCTTATTCTATAGTTGTGAGTGAGAAATTGAAAGAGAAAAGATTGGTGTTTTGCCTGCACCTTGTAATCATTCATAAGTATACAAACTCCATTCTCCACTAAAATAGATCAAAGGTTTGCCTTAATCACATTCTTTTTTGCGTTCTTGCTTGATTTTACTTGTTCTTGAGATAGATTTGTGAGTTTGGGCTCGTAAAAGTTCTAGCCCAATCTCTTACTTAAGTTACCTTGCTATGACATGTGAAAATAGATCTGAAATATCTCATGCCTTAGATCCTCATGAGTAAGAAGTAATTAAAGTTTTAGGGTTTTTGATGTTCTTGTGAATTAGATTCAATTCTTCTCAGTTTGGTGAACTCGAGCCCAAAAACCTTGTGATTGTTGATTAATTTAGGTTCTTATTGCCTTAAACAAGTCTTATGCAAAATTTGAATTTTTTTGGATGAAAATTAGATAAATCTTGAGATTTGAGCTTTTGACCTGAGAGATTTTCAGGTATGTGAACTAGGGCTGGTTAGATTGGCTAGCGATCAGACCAGTCCCTTAATAGGGATCTAAGCAGGTCTATACAGTAGATTGCTAATTTTGTTTGTTTTTGTCTCTAGGTTTGGTTTGCTTAGTGTAGTTAATGTGATCTAAAATTGGTAATGGTCGTAATCATTTGAGTGGAGATTTAAAATAACTTGGAGAAAATAGTTTTAGAAAGCATTCATCCCTCCGATTGCCTGAATCAGTGCTAGAAAAATGAAAGGAATCACGAGAGAAAACGATCGGTCTTTAGTCCGAGACGGGGCCTTTTCGACGAACGGTGAAGAGCGAAAGGGAGCCAAATCTGACTCGAGAACGCATTGCAGGCGGCCAGGATTACTACACATCTTGCCTCTTTGTTCCCATCTGCTCGCGTCTCCATGCAACCAATCGAAGTAGTTTTTCTCGTGGAAAATGGCATATTCGTCGCTTCACCGGCTGACCACTATTCTTTGGGAAGAAGGTTTATGAGCTTGCAGTTTTTTAGAGTTAGCATGACCGACCACGATAGTTTTATTTTGCAAAAGGGAAGAGAGCAAGGGGAAAACTATTGCAGACAAAGTTCGGAGAGGCCTTTAAAACTTGAAGATAAGGCCTTCATTTTACCAGGATGACTCAGATCAATTTTGCAAAAAAATATGCCAAATGAACACTTCAGCGACTCAAGATCCCTTGCTTTTGAAAAAAAAAAACCCCATCACAAGCCTGCCATTGGAGAATGCAAGCCGTACGTTCTATAAATCTTGCACGTCGAAGATCAAGTGAGCAACAAGATTCAGGCATATCGCACGGAGTTCCAAGCGCCTTATTTTGAGTGGGAGTGTTGTACACTGTAGTGTGAAGTTACCTATATCAAACAACCATAACATGCCAAGGACCGGAGGGCGGGGGGAGTCGGAGCGGGGTGATGAGGGGAGCCAAGCCGGGGCCGGCAAGTCTAGGCGGCGGCACGGCGCCGCGGAGGAGCACTGGGCGGCGGGCTGGCACAGAGGAGCACCAAGACAGTGAGTCCCAGAGGCCGGAGATGGGAGCAGGGAGACCGGAGTGGGCGAGTGGTGAAGACGCGGAGACAGCGAAGCGATTGAGTCTGAGAGAGTGAGAGGCAACTGTGAGACAAGAGGCGAGTCGCGAGACGGCGAGAGGATAGAGAAATAGAAAACAGGGACAATCGATTGAACCGAGGAGGCGAGGAAATAGGATTATTGGGTTGGCCGTCAGCTCGTCACCCGTGTCTGCTGTAGAGTAAGTAATTTTTCTTCAGTTTTTTCTTATCAATTTAGTACTTTAGAGTTTAGATTTTAGACTTTCACATTTAATGTATGTAGATAGTTTATATGATCTAAATTTTCATTGTCATCCATAATTTTCTATTATATCACTAATTTTTATATGTTTCATACACAGGTGAATTATTGCTACTCCATACTCATGGGTATGCGCTTTCTATTGTCAAGGTACATACTTTCTATTTCTCTGTTTTTCGTTGTTTGTCTTCAAGACTCCAATTGTATAATTTCTATATGAATTTGAAATTCTATAAGAGTAAAAAACTATATTTGTGCTAACTTAGTTTAGTCCGACAAATGATTCAACTCACCCTTAATTTTATTTCTGGCTTCGCCACTGTGCGTAGATAGTAACAATGCAAAGGCAACAGGGAAACAGAAGAAAATACAAATGAACACATCTTCCATGGTTCTGGAAGAGGCTTGATTTTGCATCGAAATTCTTTATTCACAAGCTAACATGAGGCATGGAAGAGCAGGTGTTGAGCGATCCGGTGCAGCATGCAGTGTATGGCGAGATCCATGGTACACAGCAACGGCGATAAACCCTTTCTTTGATGACAGTGCACCCAAGGATCACGTGTTTGTTGATGAGTTTACCTTCCTAGGTATTGATAATTTTGCTCATATGAACAGAAGTTTCTCTTTTGTTCT
Source organism: Dendrocalamus latiflorus (assembly GCA_017311315.1). Taxonomy (NCBI): domain Eukaryota; kingdom Viridiplantae; phylum Streptophyta; class Magnoliopsida; order Poales; family Poaceae; genus Dendrocalamus; species Dendrocalamus latiflorus. The sequence continues at coordinate 1,103,918 of CM029613.1, read as the reverse complement.
TCATTAGGGACTTGGTTTATTTTATCTTGTTGATGTGGACTCAGGATGAAAGAATTGTGCCAATGTGTGCCCTGATGTCTTTAAAATTGAGGACGATTTTGGGAGGTCAAGAATCTACTCCCGGTAGTACGGAGCTAATTCAGGAGACCATTGATAGTTGGTGAGACTCCAAAGCCTTCCATAATATTTATAAAGCCTTCCATAATATTTATTTGATCATTAGGAGCTTAGGACCTGCCAGTTATCGACATCAGTACTGATGTTTGCAAGTTGTTCAGAACAGATTACTGAATGTGTTGTTGATATTTTCATGCCATAGTTTGCAGATGCTAAGGTCCTTGAACTAAACTCTCATATTTCCATTTCCAGCCCAGTTGACAGTATTCACTGGACTTCCGCTGCACAACTTTCACTCCTCAAGAATGAAATGCGCAGAGTAGAAAGGGTGAATGTAAGAAGACCTTCTGTCAGATATAATTTTGAATTTTTGTATGATCATATTAAGCTTCAGTTATTGTTGTAGACCTTATGGTTGACATTGGTAGCAAAATAATTACTATTCGCAGAACCCCTAAATCGAAGATGCACAACAAAATTTCCTAAATGTTTAACCTGCTCCGTTCTTTATGTTAGGACTTTTAAAAAAACACACAAGTGCTATTTTCAGTAATACCGAGTTAGAAGAATTCCAGATCCGGTCCCCCTCCCGTTGCTCCGACGTCCGGCGGTCTCTCCGGCGGCGTGAGGGGAGGGGGATCCACCCCGGCTCCTTGGTTAGCAGTAGTAGTAAGGTAGATAGGTCCATTTGTCTCTCCTTTTGCTTTTGTGTCCGTCTCTTCTTCCTTCGGCTCCCGATTTCTTCGGATCTGAGCGCATGCATGAAGTACTCGGGAAGGGGACGGGGAAGGGGCGCCGGTGGGAGGAAGGCCAAGCGGCGGGTCGGATTCGGTCAGCGGCGGTGGGCCTGCTTCGGGCGGCCGGCCACCCCGTCTCCACCCGAAAAGCGCGGATCTGAGCGGAGCGGCGGCGGCGCGTGGGCGCCCGCGAGGCGACGGCGTGCTCATGAGGAGGCGGAGCGGCGGCGGCGCGTGGGCGCCCGCGCGGAGCGGCGGCTCCCGCGAGGCGACGGCGCGCTCATGGAAGAGGAGCGGCGGCTCCCGCGCAGCGCGGCGACGGCGGGGCGGCGGCGCCCGCACGGCGCATGGAGCGGCTGCACGGCGGCCCTTGCGGGGAAGCGGCATGACGGCGGCGGCGCTCGCGGCGCGGAGTGGCGGCGGCTCCACCGAAGCGGCAGCAGCGGCGCCCGAAGAGGAGCAACGACGCGCCGGCGACGGCAGCGGCGCCCGCATGGAGCGGTGGAGCGCAAAAACTTCGGTGGGACAAGCCAGGAAGGAGACGGCGACTCCGGCGCCAGCGCCTGCAACAACCTGCTGGTTGACAGTGAGTGGCGCACCGGGCTCCGACCGCAGCACGGCCTCCATCTGCCCCCTGACGGTGAAGAGAACGGCGTTCAAGGCGGCGACCGTGGCCAGCGGGGCTCCCATCCCCTTGTACAGTCCCCTGGGGCCTTCAGCTGCAAGTGTCCGCTTGACGGCGTCCATGGCGCCTGAGAACTTGGGGGGCTGGCCGGGAGGCGGCGTCGGCTGGCTCTGCAGCTTCACCTTGACGGTGTCGAACGGGTGGCCGACGATCAGCTGCGCCGCACCTCCCACCGTGCCGGCGGTCAGGTCCTTGGCGACGTCACCCATCTGTTGTGACAGTGCAGTTGGTTCATTGCAATTTGGAGCTCAGTCAGTATCATTTCCCGTGGCTCATGCCCCTGGATCTGCTCAGTGTGGCGCATAGGCGTCGCAAAGTGGTTTCTACAGAGGCGGACTTTGCAGAAAGCGGCTCATCGTGGAGTTCAAGGGTGGCTATGCCATGGCCTTGAGGCGAACAGGACCCCGGTGTGTTGGTGGCGGTCTATTTTGTGACTGGGTAATGCGTGGGGTGCTGTGGAGGTGCTGGCGAAAGCCTTGCCGGTGTTCTTACCGATCTCGACAACGATGACACCTTCGGGCGCCATTTGCCTTCCTGGAGGTGTTGTCATGGCACTCCATAGCCCTCATGTATACTGATCTCCAGGTGAAAACCTTGCCTCGGTGAGGCAGGCGGCGTCGGCGGTCCTAGCCGTCTCCTTGGAGGCGTCGTCTCGGAGGTCCTTATTCACGCAAAGTAGACCGAAGTTTGGATGGTACAGTCGGATGGGGATAGAGACTCGATTGAAAGCAAGGATGGAGAAGAAGTTCTGAAGCTTAGTCTTTCTAGCTTTTCTTTTCATAGTCCTTAAGCTCTCTTCTTTGTTGTTTTTTGCTCCTCAGTTTTGAGGCTTTGAGCCTAAGAGCTCGTGTAACCTTTGGCTGCGTATATCCCACGTGATATAGAGGCCGGATTTTATATAAAATCCTTTATCTAAAAAAAAGAAGAAATACCCGGTGATATTATCTTATATTCTCCTAATAGTACATAAAGGAGATTTCAATTTTGAGCAGGTTGGGCTGATGAGTGCTGAGATGGGAATTTCAGTCGATGTTTTTCCGAATGGTAATAATATCTTCATTCATGGTAATAATATCTTCATTCATGTAAATTTGATTTGTTTTATCTTACTTACTCTCTAGGCACGCTCCCAAGATTCTTGCTTCCTTGTCAATGTTGAGGCTACTAGAGTACAAATGCAAATTAGTTTTGTTCGGGGCCTACAGATCAGTAGATAGGGCATACTACGTTGTTATTACTTGTTATTAAGGTATTGTCTGTCTGGCAGGCAAGTGCACGTTGGGAAAAGAGACAAGCAAAAGTTCTGGTATAATTTCTTCCCCTTTGTTCATCTTTATATTATCCCAATTCCCAAATACACTTTTGAAGATTACATGATCATTTCCCTCTTTCATACCCTTGACCAGAACTGCAAATGACTGCACAGGAACTAAACACTTTTATGCAAATTTGTCTGTTTTTACAAGAAAAAGTCAAAACACGGATGATGAACCAAAATAATTCAGATACAAGTAGCTCTTGATATCTGGGGATCCCCAACATGGTACCAAAGCAGCGGTAATGCTATTGCAAAGAACATATTTTGTTTGCAATACCTTGGTACCATATAAATTTGCGTCGTTTTTCCTAAAACAAAGTTATACAGTAATCTTACCTCAAAAGAAATGTGTTCTATTTACTGTCAGTCAATTCTTATGTTGCTGAATCTGATTGTGATTTGCTAATGCTATAAGAAGAAGAAGCAACAGAGAGCGAAGAGTGGCAACAGCTGCTAGGCGATGGCAAGAATACTCAAGACAAGGTGCAGACAGGCCTCTGAGATATAGAGGCACTCGTATCGGCTGTGGGTAATAGCTTTTGGTTGAAAATGAATAGTAGTAGTTGAAAGAAGTGACTTTTAGAAGAAGGACGTGAGAGGTGGAGAAAATAAGAGAGAGAGATACGTGCGTGAGATAAGAACGAGAGAAGTGAAGAAGCCAGGTATTCATATTGACTTTAGATTCTTCAAACAAAAGCCAGAAGCATAAGCTAATACGAATTGGCCACGACAGAGTAATAACAGAACAAAGGAATTTGCTATCCAGCATATATTATTTGCCCGCATTTCGCTACCTGTATAGTCTAATTGTTTGTAGTGAGAGCTGATATGCAGTTTGCCCCCCACCCACCCAATTCCCATTTGTCTCCTGTGAACGGTGTGCTAGATATAGCTGATGTTGATGACCTGTAGAATACACACACCGAATTGTTTGTAAACACATCCAAAATGCAAAACAAATACATATGTACATTCGCCTTCGGCAATTGTACATCCTAAAGATTTCTCGTGTGTGTTTGTGCAGATGAATTCCGGGGCAAATTTCCTTTGGCGGTAGCCTGGTAACCCTCGGCACCGATGTTGAACGGCAACTTCTGCCAAAGGAAAGCTTGCCCAGCAATGCAGCTGTACATCTCATGATCACAACCAACCCACTCCACGAGTAATAATACTTAGATTCAGGTGTAGAGCACAGCGATCACTGACGGACATTTATACTCGCTCCTGCATGATAAAAGGCGGCAAGGCCTTTCACTTATGCACAGCCTTTCTCTGCTCCAGCTGCAAAGGCGCAATGAGGAACTGAGTATATACTGTAGGACAATACCCGGTCTAGATGATGCACACACACAGGAACAAAGGCTGAATAGGAGATATCATTGCAATGCATGACTCTCCAAGGCTCCAAGCTTTAGGTCTTATCTATTGATCTTAGCTTCATTTCCTGCGGTCCAGAGCATGTAAAGTAGCGTCAGGTACCTGCTAAGAGATCTTGTTACCTCTGAATTTCTTCTCAGAGTGCAACCATACTGGTTTTTACTCCGTAATGCAGTACATAATGCAAATCTAGCGATTAGGAGCAGCAAATTGATCTGCTGGAATTCTCTGCAACCACCCAGATCTGGACAGGTCGCTGGCCTGTCGGAAAGGCCGCGGTAGCTACGTACCTCAGAATTCAGAAAGACGGGCTCTGCAGATTTGTTCCCCTGAGACCACTGGAATAAGCATCGAATCATGGAAAGGCCTTACGAGCAGGAACGGTGGGCAAGCCCTAAAGAGAGGAATAGGATATCCAAGAGCATGTTCCCTGCTGGTCCTCGGTTCCTGGGAGGTGGGACCCCCCTGCATACTGCAGGCAGGATTGACAGCCACCTTCGACCCCTTCTTTTGTGTCAAGGTGCAGCAGAATTGAGTACTCGCCCGCGATTACGTTTTAAGGAGCTATCTATGGCCGTCAGACTGAAGTGTGTTGCCCTCATCTGGGTGACGCAGGGCTCTTCTTTAGAATTTCAGCTAAGTACAGAAACTTGCAGAACTCAGTTTCTTGCCGACATGAAAGTAAGCCGATATACACGTGCATGCAGGACAATTCAAACTTGATGAAACCTGAAACATCCAGAGTAGTCAGCTTGGTTTATACGGCTACATGACTTGCTTTGTGTTCGTACTAGTCAGCAGCAACATCAACTAGAAAGTGCTGCATGTGTCTATGCCCGTGCAACAAGATTACAATCAACACCGAGGAGACCGAATCGGCATTATTCGCACGCAGAGCAAGATATCTGAAGATATGTGTTTTTGATTAAAAAAAACAAAAAGGATATTTGAAGATGTATCTGGCTTGATTTGTTTTTCTACGGCCAATCGTTTCAGTTAGGTTCGTTTGCATTCGGGGACTGCGAGCTGTCAATTTGCGCTCGATCGATCTGCATGGGTCGGTGAAGATGGTGATCATTAATTGATCCGTGTTCTTCATCGACTCCTCCTGGATTTACCTGACCTCTAGCATATGCTGCAGGAAGAAGCAAGAAGGATGGGGGAAAAGAGTTTTAGGCCATGATCAACTCGGCTTCGGCTTCTGACTTCTAGCTTATTTTTCACTATTCATAAGTTTCGTCTTTTTCTGAACTTTTGGCTTTTTGTTGAGCTTTTTTGCCAGTTCTTTTTTTCCCCGTATTTGTTTGTATTATACGTAATGGGCTAACATATTTTTTAAATTTTTAAATTTTTTAAATTTAATTATGCTAAATAAGTCTCTGTCAGCTACAGTGCTTTTTTCAGCCAGCTACAGTGTTTTCAGCCATAAGCCATGAGCTTTTCAGCCGAACCGATCACCATAGCCTCACCTTCAATCAGGTGTTCAATATCAAATGAGCATTACCTTGTCTTTTACTCTAGCAGGGCGCTACTGGGTCAGCGGCAAGTGCGTGGGCCGAGGCGGATGACGCCAGCAGAAGTACGGCAGGAATTGAATGCACGGGACGACCTAGCGACACAGAGGGGAGAGTGTGGTGTGAACGGAGGAGTTGGGTTGAGGCAAGGAAGCGGCCAGCTCAGCCGAGCAACCAGAGGCGGAGCCAGGAATTAGATATGGAGGAATAATATGGATAACAAATAGAGTAGAACCAATGAACCATGCCGCCGCCACCGAGCCCAGACCTGCCGGTCGAGGCGGTTATGGAGTTCCTGAACCCGCCGGACATGATGGTCGCCGCCCACTAGAGAGGCAAATCGTGTTGTATCAGTCCATGTACATTTGGGGATTTGTTCCTCCTTGTTTTGTTAGTTTGGTGTTTACAATTTATTTTTTCCTCGTTTGTTTGTACTGATCTTGATGTGAAAACAAAGACAAAGAAGAATAGTTCTGCTATGGTTTGCAAACCAGCAAAGGGGAGGGGGATTGTAAAATGATTTGCTGTTCCTATTATGATCTATTGGATGATTTGTGAATTGAAGCTATTTAGTTCTGGATTTTTAATAAAGGAACGGCAATTTCTTTGTCTACTCTGGTTATGTTTGCCATCTACCCTGATCTGACTAAGCTTAGTATGTTTTCCTGATTGTAACTACATGAATGATGTTGAACAAAACTCATTAGTTAAGAGTAGCCTTCGAGTTTGCTCTAGTTTTCTTCCATATTTTATATACTCTTAACAGATCATCAGTCCCCAGTTTTTGATATGCCAGTTCAACTTCACTGCATTGTGCATTCAGATTAGATGTGGTTGGCAGTTCACTAGCAGCCTATTGTGTCTTATGGTTAATTTCCGCATACCTCAAGATGCTATAATATTGCTTGCCTGCAGTTAAGAAATGCTCAGCATGTTAATTTCCTTATTTTGCTGGACGGCGGCATCTTCTGGATATTGCATCATTCTTCTTTGGCTATGACATTATTGCTTTTTTTAATCTTTTCTGATATGTTTCATCTAGGCATAGTTTGGGGGGTGCCAGGCCCCTACCCCCCATCTCTCCGCCACTGCGGGCAACACAAAGGGGAGGTGGAAAGGGGAAGGTGCCGGCCAGAGGAGGAAACGGAGAGCCAAAAGAAGAAAGCACAAATTTGAGAGAAGTTCCCAACTTGACAAAAATTCAAATTCAAGCAAACAAACTGAAATTCAAATTCATTTTGAAATCTTTGAGGTGTTTCAAATTTCATTTTCGCCATTGCTGATCAAAATGGCCCCGACACCAAGTGTGGTGTTTGTTCCAGTCAGGACAAGCTCACCAACTGCGCCCGAATAGAGAAGATCCAATGGAATGTACCCTGCAGCAGTACCATCTAAAACCATGCGAAGATCTGAGTTTGTGGCTCGCCAAGGGTTGAGATAAAGCATAAATCAGTTATTCTTTTGTTCCATGTGGAATGCCTCGGTGAGTACAACAGCAACAGCACAGTTAAAAGCTAGTAGCTACTAGCTGGATAGCTGAGAAAAAAAATCGATTGATATCTGGGTTGATATTTTGCTGCTGCAGTAATACTCAGTGCTGCTACTGCTCGAAACTTCTGATTATGAAGTTTTGTCTCACATTAGCCACTAATTCCGAAGCAGTATCATTGCATTAATTGCAAACCCAGTTTTGCTTGGCCTTGTGAGTACTGAAGTAGTAACATTATCGGATGAACTTACAAAAGGCACTTGTATTGAAGATCAGGAAAGGCAAGTTGCTTTACGAGGGGATCGATTGGCAGGGAGCGACAACGAGGACCATTCCTCGAGCACATTCCAAAGGGAACCCGATAGAGAGACCACCGGCAAGAAAGGTAGCTCCTCCGGAATAGTCCTCGGCCTCGGAGCATATGCCATCTCAGATCCATTTCTCGAGGTCGACCGTGCCTATATAAGCGAGGTGAAGGCGCAGCTGTGTTCGTCGAGGAGCGTCAGAGCTTCAGAGAATTGAGCCAGGCAGAGCAAATCGATCGATATGTGCGGCGTGTGAATTACAGGGCAGTTCTCCTTTGGCACGGAGGCATGCAGACATGCATGTACTAAGATACAGTGGGGTTGTGCTCCTAGCCGAATGGTGCAGCTAGCCGTTCGTGCCAAAGGAGAATTGCCCTGCGATTCGCCTGCACAGCTCTGTAATTGTGAACCAACAGCTGAGATATCTGTACACAAGCTAGCTATGGAAATGGAATGCATCGCACGAGGAAATTCTGCAATGCAAGTATCAAAGTATGTTCGCAACTTCACATATAGCCGTGAGATCGCTATGCCAATGAATGTTGCCTTCTTGAGACTGTATATATGTTTGCCTTTATGTGTTACCTTCTTGAGACTGTATATATGTTTGCCTTTATCTGTGACTGTAACTGGTGTGCCGTACATACTACATAATGTTGCGTAGTATGATAACAGTACTACTTTGCAGGTGCATACAGACTTGAAGAATTAACCCTGTAGCTAGGGATGTGAGGAAGAACGTATGCAATGGATCAAAGAAGCTCGCCCTGACTGCTCAAGTTAACCTACTTGTGCCAAACTATCTACAAACTATCTTCGGGGCCTGTGAGTTTGTCTCCCTTTTTATCAACACAAATGCATTCCTTTTCAGAAACTGCAAAAGAGAACAATTGGGCCTATAATTCAGGGGCGGAGCCACCGCCGAGCGAGCCTAGACGGCTTGCTAGTGACAACCCGTGGACTTCGCGTGGGCAAAATACCGGATGTCGCGTTGGCGCGTGGTGTGGGCCGGGCAACCAGGCATCGTGTGGGCGTGGATGATGTGTCTTGGCTCTAGAAAAATTATGGCTCCACCCACTAAACCTATTATAATGACGCATCCATGTCACGTCGCCCCACGTTGTTTCATTCCAGACACTAATAGATATAACATTGTTGTGGCTTCGCCCACTGAACCTATTATAATGATACATCGCTGTCATGTCGTCCCGCGTTGTTTCATTTCAGACACTAATAGATATAACATTGTTGTGGCTCCACCCACTAAACCTATTATAATGTTGCATGGATGTCACGTTGTCCCACGTTATTTCATTCCGGACACTAATAGTTATAACATTGTTGCCTGCATGTTGACGATGCGAGGTGCAAACCTGCTCAAGAACAAACAATACTATCATTAGATTTGTCGTTAAAAATACTTTTATAATATTATAATTTTACCAGTATATCTTAGTATAAAGTTATAAAAAATAGCTGTCAAAGTCGTATCTCGGAAACCATGAAAAGTAAAAAAACGTTAAGTAAAAAGGAGCAGAGGGAGTAGATTAGTATTATGTCTATCTAATAGTGGCAAACATGATCCAATTCCATTAAGTATTACTTAAACAAGCAAGGTGGCCTATGTACTTGCGCCGGTATTATCCTTAAAGCATGTTTAAATGACTTGGCAATATATACATGATTTTGCTTTTTAGAAAATAGATCGTTACGGAACACCATTTGTAATATTTTAATTTTGTATATTATAAGAAAGAAAATTACTTTGTTACCAAATACCCGTCACTTGTGCCCAAAACTTTCTTCCCCCAAATACTTGCATAGCAAAATAGTAAACATAACATAATATAACATTTTCCATTTATCTCACCGTCATCTCTTCCTTTCATTATTGCAATGCTTGTTTATACTACCTGCTTATAATGCACATCACATAGCTTATAACGGTATAACCGAGCGAACACTCATCGATATATCACCCCCCTCAATCCTTCCATCCTATGGAGGTCCACCAAATAAAGGGTCACGATGCTTTCTTTTTGTGAGATTTTAGTATATTCGCTTTTTTCTTAGGTATTGTGATCACTTGTCATCGAACTTTTATTATATAATAGATTTCAATTCCAAATCTATGTATATACAAATCAAGTTCCTTATTTTATTTTTTTCTCGAATTAGCATATTTCTTGAATTCTAAGTCTGAATAAAACCAAAATTTCTGTTTTTCGCTTAGTTTGGAAATAAAAAACAATCACCAATTTTTTTTACTTTTATTCTGAAATTGCATATTTTGGGTTGTCCTTGTTATACGCTGTCTTTTTTCACTTTTAGGTTGGAATTCATACAAAAATCCAGTTGCTAATTTTTATTTCTAATGTATGTTATTTTTTCATTGTTCATTTGTTCTTGACATGTAATTTTTCTTTTAATATAATTTTTAATTTAATTTTGACTTTCAGTTCTAGGTTAGAACTTGTATGTAAATCCAAATGCTAATTTTTTTATCTTATTTTTATTCTGAATTTCAACTATGTAAGGGTTTAAAATTGAAATTTGTATGAAAGTCAAATTGCTAATTTCCTCTTATTTTTATTCCAAATTTTATGTTATTTTAAATTTAATTTTAGTTTTTATTTTTAGGTTAGAATTCTTATACAAATTCAACTACTAATTTTCATTTAATTTTTATTCTGAATTTCAGCTATGTGGGGATATTAATTTGGAGTTCGTATGAAAATCACATTGTTAATTTCCTTTTTATTTTCCATACATACTTTTTGTTATTTTTTTATTTAATTTTGAATTTTAGTTTTAGGTTTGAATTTTAAATCCAATAGCTAATCTATATCTAATTTTTATTTCAAATTTCAGCTATGTAGTGATTTTAATTTGGAGGTCATATGAATATCACATTGCTATTCTTTTTATTTTTCATTCTGAATTTCTATTAATTTCTATTGTTAATTTTTATTTAATTTTGAATCTCAATTGTAAGTTAGATTTTGTATACAAATCCAACTGTTAACTTTCATCTAATTTTTATTCCAAATTTTAGCTATGTACGGATTTTAATTTGGAGTTCATACAAAAATCAAACTCTAATTTTCTTTTTATTTTTTATTCTAATTTTTTTGTTGTACTTGGCATGGACTTTCTGTTTTAATCTAAATTGTTATAACTCGGGTCTGCTAGATAAATGGTTAGCTGCTTTTATTTAAATTATAACATCCAATAGCTATTGTAGTTCAACTTAGTTATGATTCACCAGATTAAAGATCAGATATTTTGCTTTTTATGAGAATTTCTATCATATTTTTCTTTGTTCTTAGTAGCACTAGAATACCTGTTATGAGCTTTTAATGTATAATAGATATTGTGCCTCCTAAATATGTGCGGGGGATAAATATTGTGAGATAAATATTTGTGAATTTGCCAATTGATGAATTCCTTCTCCTTCGTTCATCTACTTTGGGTGTTACTTTTGACTTGCAGTGGTTGTCTAATTGTTTAATTAGTTTTAGTTTGTTTTGTCTTGTTCATTTGGCAGACGTACATTTGAAGCCGGAAGCCGGCATATGGTCGATCTGGTGTGAAGTTGTCATTAAATCTCAACGTGCAGGAAGGGTTCATTCATTCAATCCCGATCCTTTCCTGCATCATGATAATGACCTATCAATTACAATTTTTTGGAACTGCCTCCAGTTGATGTAATTGGACACTAGTGTTGTTTATATGTATCTTAATCGACCGACTCTACACTTGTATTATAGGCAATATTACTTATTATCATTGTAAAGATCATGAAGTTGATAAATACTATCCAATGTGTTATTGATAGTGATCCGAAACCCTATATATCATTCTCACAAGCCATGGTATTTTTCAGCCACATGATCTTTAAAATAATACTGAACAAAATAGTTCTTATATTATAAAGAATCGAAATAGCTCAATACAAGCATTGACAAAAATGCATGATCCTGCATGGGTTCAATTTTTTCTTGTTCTCTATGAGTAATAAGGCTAAAAGAGATCTAGATCAAACTAGCTAGCTTACGAATCAAGAAATTAAGAAGAATCAAACTAAAAAACGGAGTGACCAGAAGAAAATCCAGAAGTTCTGGATGGGTTTCTCACTACCCCGTAGACGGCCAACGTAGGTTCCAAAGTCCAATAAATCCCGCGTGCATCAGATCAGGATGTGGCAGCGCGCTCCGGCGGCTGCTCGACCTTAGCCCCTCCCGCGAAGCAACCGCTGTGCCGGAACACCATGGCGCACTCCAGCAGCTCACCAAGGCCGGCGAACAAACCGTCCTCCTCGCCTCCTTCATCCCCGCCGCACTCATCAGGGAGGAGAACCGGCGCCGTAGTACCAACAACGCCGGCGTCCAAGAACATCGGCCGGCCGTAGAGCATCTCATCGGCGCCCTCCTCCTCGGACGGCGACGTGGACGCGACGGACACGCCGTCGTAGAACCACTGGAACTCGTCGTGCACGTCGACGGCCGCGGCCTCGGGCTCGGCCGGCTCTGGCGTGACAGGCTGGGGCTTGGGCACCCGGCGGCTCTGGCCGGCCCTCGGCACCTTGGCGGAGTGGTTGTGCTCGGAGGAGTAGGTGACGACCACCATGGCCGGGTCGGCCCGGCTCCGCTCCATCTGCTTCTTCGCAGGGCAGGGCAGCCCTTGGAGCTACTGCACCTGTAGTAAGCTCTGCGCCCATACACCAAGACCAAGCCCAAACGGGTAAGCTGTCCGTAGTCCGTACAAGACATGAACGTGCGGCGAACCTGGGGTAAGGTGAGACCTTGATGGGCTTCTGGCCGTACTCCGGCCACGTCCACGCGCGAGTCCGTCGGCGTGTTGCCCTCCCCGACGCCGTTGGGCCGCTCACGTCCGCCAGTGGCACTGTGATCACCACCCGCTTCCGCGCCGACCGCCTCCTCCCGGCTTGCCTTGGCGACGGTACGCCGCCGCGCCGTCGTCGTAGTAGCACTCGCCCTCCATAGGTACGGTACGGTACCTTCCGTGTGTAGTGTGTGGGCAGGCAGGGGGATCGAATGAGGCGAGGTCACCTTCCACGCAGTACGCACCATGGGGTATAAGGAAATCTGCGCAGTCGTAAACTGATGGAGGTTGTGCGCGCGGATCGGAGGAGAGGACGTGGCTCGTGGGCTCCAATAATTATTTGTAATTAGTGTTAATGAGGGTTGATTAGTATATGATTAAATTGTTAGGGTATTGATAAACATCATCCGGATGTTTTCTTCCTAACAATCATCCAAATATGATTAAATTATTAGCGGAAGTTGACGGTGTGCAGTTTAGTTAATTAACGATTATTAAAATTAATTCATAATTTATATTAAAATTTTAATTTTCTCTAGTCTAATTTGTTTAGCTAAATATTGTCTACACTCATCATGTACTATCTCATCCACCTAACTAAGGCCCTGTTTGGCACAGCTCCACCACCGGCTCCTGGAGCTGTTTGGAGCCGTTTTGTGCCAAACGGGGTACAACAAAATAGCTCCACCCAAGGAGTCCCTTAAAACCTGCTGAGACAAAAGTAGCTCCTTGGGTGGAGCTGAAAAAAGTAACTTCACCCAGCTCCACTTGTGAAGTCAAAAAAAACAGCTCCGCTTGTGAAGTAGAGCCGTGCCAAACGGGGCCTAAGCAGACTATTTAGAACATTCCATCCCATCATATCTCACCAAATTCTAGATTATCTCATTCCATCCAACCTCATCCACCGAGCCAAACACATCCTAAAACAACGATCGCAAGTCGCAACCATCGCACGCTTGTCTCATCTCTTCTAATCTGGCAGCAGTAGCATATTGCATAAATTTCGAAGGACCGAGCAAATTAATACTGATACCAGTAATTGGATCCAATTATCATCCATTATGCATACATCATCACCATCGCCAATGTAAGCCTGAGGACTTGATCGATCGTTCCAGCGATGATTCCCACTTCAAACAATCACTTCAGTGGTTGCTCTGCAGAACTTAAAAAGGGAACCAATGGATTTATTGGCATGGCTTCAAATTGAAGTCTCCTCAAGTGTTGTTGGCTTTCAAATATTTGACGGAAAAGAATAGTACTTGTGGCATTTCTTTCGTTCTTCTACATGTTAAATGATATACAGGATAGCCTACATTCCTACGGATGGTTACAATTACAGAAAATAAATTATAGAATATGGATAATAAGTTAGCCACATATATGTAAAATCTGGGGAGGCACCTCTGCGTCAACGTCTTATCTTGGAGATTTCGTTGAAATGCACCTTCCACACAAGACGAGCCTTATCTTGGAGATTTCGTTGAAATGCACCTTCCACACAAGACGAGCCGTGATAGAGCTCGTGATCTTCGTGTCCTGATCTTCAATGCTGCGAGCTGTGGTGAAATCGTATCATGTCGGTCAGCAAGAGTGATCATGTATGGCCACAATCAGAAGAACTACGAGTTAACAGGATTTGCATATATTCTATATCACCGATTGGTCACCAACAAATGTCGTATTCCGTGATATACAACTACTCTTCAATCACAATTGAACTAAGGAGTCTTGCAGACGATTATCCTTCTAATAGGAACTCTTGTCGTTTCTATTTGGCACTCGGTTGATGCTAATCTTTTCAAGAAGTCAACCATATGCACGGTGATAACTAAAGAAAACTAGTTGTACGGTGGGACCATACGTGAACAATATAAAACATGATGAATCGTGCTCTTCAAAGACGGTTGCTTCAACAGGGACCCGCCAACAAGTTTCAAGTCCAGACTTGACGTGCTGCAAACATATATAACCCTGGTTCCTGACAATATTTCATATGCAAATGACTTGTTTTCAAGGGGACAACTATCATGCCACCAGTGTACTAAATGCCTCCCGAGCACTAATTCTTTTGGAAAAGGAAAAAATATCTTAAACCCGAAGTTTTCGGTTAGTGTGATATGAGATCATTACCTTCCGCCTAGTAGCGCTAGAAGCTTTCCAACAAAGCAAACTCGATCTAGGCTCCAATCTCCTGCAAATATATTAACAATCCAAAATCATATTCTAGGATTGAAAATTGGAACTTTTCACATTTCAATAATGTGGATGCAAACTACTTGATCTATGCTACACACTCTACTCATGGTGAAATTTTCACAGTAAATAAGTCAAAATTAGGCCCCACAGCTCCAACAGTATTTGCTTATCATAACCTACTGCAGTGCTTCAACTATAGTCAGCTAGTGTAAGAGAGTTGAACAAATGTGAATTGATTGGGCATAACATTACTTACAAATTCTCTTTCTCTAGCTTTTCTGCAATCGACATAGCCTTTTGTCTAGACCAGCCTCCTTGTTGAGAACAAGCTTCCGCATTATTAATAACATGAGCAAGAGATACCTTGCCTCTTACTATGTTTTTTTGTTGACCATACTCGCTATTCACATTTTTTCCTCCTAGAGGAACTATGTTTTCTTGGTCTTGTGATGACAAAGTTGCTGCTTCTTCCCATACACGCTCTTTTCTTCTTTCATTTGTGGCAAGAATGCCATTATTTGGTTCACCAAGCCATTCCATTTGAGAAGGCCCCACTTCAATAATTTCACCTTCAGTCAATATATGTGGATCGGATTGCATCCATCGTGCCTGATTTGAGCTAGCGCCATGGACCACGCTGTCTTTTTGAAGTCTCCTAATTAAATTGTCACCTCCAGAAGAAACTGAACTGTGTTTAGTGAAAGACCTCCTTAATGCCATGTTGGAAGAGCTATCCTCAGGGTAAGGTGAAGTAGCTGGAATATGATCTGCTCTCACATCATCCTTTGATTCATATCTGATTTCAAGTATTATAGCAGAAGAAAGAACAGACTCAAATGCCTGCAAAAGTTGTCCCCTAGATTTTTCAGCTTTCGACTTATTCACACGAGAGCTGAACAATAACTGCACAGTAGGTGCTGCAGGAAGAAAGGAACACAATGTTAGAAGAAAGATATGTTAGAAACAGTCTTAATTATTCTTTTGCCAACCAAATATCCTTAAAACAGCAAAATTTAACACACATACTAGGACCTGGCAACATTAGGATATGCTTAGTTAATCATAATATTCTGCACATTTTTGTGAATAACTTCAACAAAGTTTTAAATTCGCTTGCAATCCAGAAGAGCTCATCAACCCAAGCATGAAAAATTCATTACCTCAGGGAGATGCACAGTGTTTCTAAAAAATTGGTTTCGGTGTCACCAAACCAGTTTTTCCTTTAGTTATGCCTAGACGCAAATTATCCATCAGTATCATAACCAGGATCAACAAAGTCCACTGTATTACGTGAACACCCAATGCTAACATTTAAAAGCAAGGCACTTCTATCCTATTGTTTGATGATCCTATTTATACAGTACTACCTGCGCTTTCACACTCAGCTGTTTTAAGTATATTTATCTATTCCATTCCTTGCAATAATAATAATTTGTCCTTGGGAATATTCTGCAATGGAAATTTTGGCATGATATAACAACAATACAAACAGAAATGGGTGGAATCTTGCCTGTGCCTAGGCTGACAGAAATCAGTTTTCCCTCTTTAGCCAGCATTTTTCTCAATGAATCTGACTGAACATTCTCTAGGACAACCTGCCAAATCATCTCATTGTCAGTTTTGCTACACTTCGATCCTTCATTCACTTTGGTAGCACCTGTTGATAATACATGGTTGTCTGGTGTATGATCCCCGGGTCTCCTTCCACCATGGTAAGTGCTTGCCATGTTGTTGCGGGAACCAACTCCCAGATTTGCATTTTTGTACTGCTGATTCCCCTGGTCAGATGCTCTTGGTAAACCATGGGGACCAGCATATATCTCATTATGATCTATAGCAGAGTTCCTTGGTATGTCTCCCTCGGGGCAGGTAGGCAGACCCTGGTTAAAACTTGTGCTTGTGGATGAACTTGGCAGTATATACTGTTTATCAGGAGCAAGCTGAAGCAGAGCAGCTGTAAGCCAGGTCATCTTGTCATTAGATACCCTCAACTGTTTCTCAGCTTCAGAGAGCGTCTTCAAGGCCTGGCGTAGTTTTTCCATATCATCCTTTGATACTGTCATTATTATATCAAAATGTTAACGTTGTGTGGAAGCAGGATATTTACAGTATGAAAACTAACTACTAAGAAAGGAAATGCCAGGTGTTCACATAAGCAGTCCAACACAAATACTGTATTCTTTCTATAAAGGAAGGCTGTAAATAAAATAAGCAGTACTAATAGGAAGATTTGTATCCAAAAAAGGCTTGAACAACCCTTTTATTAAAGAAAATGTGAGTACAATTTTGCTACAATAGATGGCTCAGGTACAAATCATCCCGCACTATAAATTCCTTTAAAGGGCGTCTCAAAAAAATCCTTCGAAGGGAAAAACGAAAGTGGGTAATGTTGCTTACATGTTGGCCGTCTGAAGAATTTTCTTCGAACTTCTTCTTGTGTGAATGTGTAGGTGCCAGCAAGGATGTCAGTGATTATTGTGGCAAGTTGAGACATCAAAGCCAAAGGCTCAACACCTGTTTCGGTAATATCTCGTAAAGTTTTCACTGTGTTCACGGTGTCGGCAGAGAGTGCCAAATCAAGCAAATCAACCAACAAATCATCAGAAACCAAGCCAACCTGTCCACAAGCAAACAATTTTTTTGTTGTTACTGCCAGATAAATTTTCAAATGAATCATTCAACACAGAAATACTGGTTATTTCTCTTGTTAAGTGCATATCGAAACCTTCAGAAGCCATACATTCTTTAGAAAAGATCGAGTTTTTCAGTTTGTCGGTTTGTCCATATGTCAAACAGTGTCACATATTGAAGAGAAATTAAGTATATGGGGGCAATGCCATAGTATCATTAATTAACTTAAGAACATGCCTTAGAATTATATAAGGTACAATTTCCATAACTAAAGAATGTTTTTGAATTTCTATTTAGCTAACATGTATTATCTAATAAAGAAGCAATTTTGATGACTATTGTTGGATAACTTACAAGTTCTTGGACAAGCGACATTGAAATTCTCTGCCCAAGCAAACTCAGTTGATCCAAGGTCATCTCTGCGTCCCTCAAGGACCCATCTGACCGGGAAGCAATAAGTTTCAATGCATCTCTATCAACATCTAGGCCTTCACTAGTAGAAATCCACTGCAAAGTGGTGACAATGTCACACTCCTTCAGTTTGGGGAAAAATAACTTTTGGCACCTTGACACAATTATATGTGGGAGATCGAGATTGGTGCTGATGAGAATAAAAACTACACGCCGTGGTGCGCGTTCAACGACCTTTGATATGACACTCCACGTATCAGGTGGCAACGTGTTGCAATCATCGACTATAAACACCCTGTGCTTGGCTGGCATGGGCGAAAGCATCACGTTGTCAAGGATATCCACAATGCTGTCAAGGTCAGTGTTACCAACAGGCCCAATCTCCACCAAACTCCTACTCTTGCCCAGATTGTGTGCGATACAAGACACGCATGAATCGCAGGGCCTTGGGTGCTCAGCAGAATGGCAATTCAGCGCCTTCGCAAACACCCAAGCACATGATGTCTTGCCTGTACCGTGCGGCCCGTAGAAGACATACACCAACCCAATCTTCCTCTTCAGAATGGCATTGGACAGTGCCTGCACCACCAAGCTCTGTCCAACGATGTCCTTAAAAGTCCTCGGAGCATACTTCTGACAGAGGCTTCGGTGCTGGGTACGCTGTGAGCCCCGCGACTTCTGCCCTGACCGCGCCTCGGACATGAGGTCGGAGTCCAGCTCACTACTCTGATTGGAGAAAATCCCGAGCTCCCCAGAGAAGCTCCTGGAAATGCCACCGACGCCATTGCGCACGCTGTCGACGAGCAGCGGCAATGAGTCGGAGTCTGAACTGGTCGAGGGAGTCAGCCTCGCGGTGACCGGGAAATGCGGATGCGAACGCGACCCGTTCATGTGACCACACGAGGCTGCGGAGGTGGCGGCTTCGGACCTCCGCGCCGCCGACGCCGACTTGGGGTCAGACAGGCCGCACGAGAGGCTCCGGCCGGCCATGTCGAGGAAGGACTTGCCGCGGTGGTGGATGCGCGACCAGTTCCAGGGGATGCCGCACACGTTGCGCGAGTCCTGCGACACTTGCGGCTGCTGCAGCTCCTCGCCGCCGGCGACGAAGAGGTACTTGTTGCCGCAGACGGCCTCCTGGGAGCTGGAGTTAACGGAGACGGCGGCTCCGGCGGCGGGGCGATCTAGAGCGCCGGCGCCAGCTGCGGGCGCGGCGCGACGGCCCGCGCCGCGCTTGAAGCGGCGCCGCGGGCGGTGAGAGGGCTTGGGCTGCGGGTTCTCCGCGAGCTGGTCGAGGAGGGTCTTGAGCGCGCCGCGGCGGGAGTGGTCGGGGAGGTCAGCCTCGGGCTCGGCGGCGACCTTGGACGAGGAATCCACCGAGCGGTGGGTGGACGGGTCCCGGAGCGAGCGCGAGCGCTGCAGCGCGAGGAGGTCCCGCATCAGCGCGGCCGACGCCGACGCGGACGACCCCGTCGGGCTGCGCCTCCGCCCGGACGCGCTGCCCGCGCCGTGCGCGTGGTGGTGGCGCAGGTGGATGCAGTTGGTCAGGTGCGCGTGCCCGCGGAGGTGCTCGCCGCCGCTACTCCCCGCCGCCGCCGCAGCCGCAGCGAGGTCGGGCGCTACCGGCGCCGGCATTGCGGTAGCGATCCGAACGCTTCGGCTAAATCATTTGGGCCAGGAGATTTGCGCGCTTCGGTTGGGGACCAGTGTGTAGTGTTTCACGGCAGAGGCGGCCGAGGGTGGTGGCCAAGTGCCCCCGGGATTCTCTGACGTAACGTCAGGTGACGTTGGGTCACTGACGTGTGGGCCCATAATCCGTGGGACCCACACGTCAGTGACCCAACGTCACTAACGTTACGTCAGAGAATATGCGCCGGGCCAAGTGGGTGGGTGTGGCCTCGGGCCGCGTGCGGAAACTGGCTGCGTGCGTCCGAACTCCGACGCCTCGTCAGCGGCGCAGGAATAGGAGCACCCGGCTGCACGGCCGAGTCGCGGTGGTAGCCTAGTAGGGTTCGGGCCGTTCGTTCGGCCGTTGGGGCTTGGGCTCTTGCAGCTCGCAACCAGCTGCTGAACTTTGGTTTCTAATCTCTCGAAATCAAAATAAATAAAATAGATTTTTCTAAAATAGATTTTTTAAATAACTTTATAAGCCAAAAACATGTATATTATTTTTGTCAATATTTTTATCGTCTGCTATTATATTAAAAAAAATATAAACAAAAAACACTAATCGCAACTAAAAACCACCTGCTACGGCCCTAAAAATATAGATAAATCTGAACTTTCAGGTTCAGCGCGGCTAGAGGAAACTAAGAAACCCTTTCTTCTGAAATCAAAATTGCCCTCTACCAATGTTCGGATAACTCTTTGTACCTGGGATTCCTGACACGCCAATATTCTATTTCAGATTTTTATTTTCCTGTGGAATTTATGCATGGAATGGATTTGGTGCTGCTTAAAAAGGAACGGTGCTTATTGTTCCTCTACTCGACTTCTTTGTTGTTTTGGCCGTGCTAACGCTTTCAGAATGCCCTTTTCTTTCCCTCACAAGATAGGGATAGTTGAGATTGCCGTTTCTCTCTGTGAGTTACGATGAAAAAAATCAGCGAGGAACTTTACTCTCTGGTGACCGGTGAAGTACTTGAGTACTTTTTTGTTTAGAGTTCTCTTTCTTGACTTGCATTACCTTGGTCTATATGCTTTGTGACCCATACGATGATACGAACATGTAAATTTACTACCGTACCGGCTGTTTCGATAATCACTGCACCGAACCAACCAGAGTAAAGTGCTCTGTAGGAATAGCAGATAGCATTACCGTAGGATTAAATCGTCGTCAATTATTCGGCGTAAGTATACTGTGCTGTGTACGCGCTGTACGAGGCTCCATGTCAATGTGTTGCGTAGCCAAAGAGGATCTCGAATAAATCGTCATCAATTATTCGGCGTAAGTGTACTGTACTGTGTACGCGCTGTACGAGCAACACGACGGCTCCATGCCTCATCATGTGTCGATAATTTTTTTTTGTTGTGGCTACTTTAAGTTAAAATTAAATAGTAGTGATTAAAAAAGTTGTTTTTTAAAAAAAGAATATAAGTAAATAGAAAAAAGAATATAGGACGAGTGTTTCATGCACCAAGGTGCCTAGGCACTAATATCAATACCCGTTGATTTGCTTCGAGATTCGCAACGTTTGATATGGGTATCTTCATATACCCATAAAAAAATATATTTGAGATGTCAAACTCCGAAAAAATTTAAATTCAACTTCAGTTTAATTAGTTTAAACTATTTTTATGGTATATACTCACTGTAGTTGCATTGAACTCAAAAGTAGTTCAAACTAGTTTGAACTGAGTTCAAAACTTACTTACCATAAATATATCAAGGGTATAAAACATTTTCATACCCAAACTCAAAAAAATTGTCAATCATACACGTGTATCGGATGTTGGTGCCTTATGTAATTTTCCTGATATATGAGATGGAAGTGAGAGAAACAGTATATATAATACGTCTCTGATATAAGAGGAAAGCAAGAAAAGTAGAGATACCCTTTGAAATATGTATAGGACCTAGTGCTACATTATTTCGTCTTACCCGCCCACGTGTCCCCCTGTTTTTCCCATCAGACGGACATGAGTACACGACAGCCACCAGCCGGCTAGTGTCTCCGTTCCCCGTGCCGCACGATCATGGACCGTCCGATGGGCCCATCGAACGTTCGGAGTTGATGCATACCATGCGAGGAGCCGAGGTGGGTACTGTGCACTGTACCGTTGGTGGGGCCAAAAGCCGGTGACTGCGTCTGCAAAGTGGGCCCCACAGTTTCCGCATGGAGCGAGGCGGTGATGGCGACAGCGGCGGGGGTGGGCAGAGCGGCCCGAACGGCTAGAAGGGGCGGAATCGCTAGGCCCACCCGTCGTGGCCCAGGAAAAGGCTTGATTAGATGGATAATCGTTGGATCTTTCCTATGATGACGAAAACGTGCGTCTCTGATCGAAATGCAGACTGGACCTGGGGAAGATAATAACGATGCAGGAGACATCAAATCTTGAAATGCGTAGACATAGACGAGAGATAGGAAGTACTCTGTTTTATTGGTTTCTAAAAACCTTCTTATTATAGTACCTAATTTTTAAACAGAATATTTTTTTTAAAATAAGATGATTTTAGAAGATATTATATTGACTTCATTTATATCAGATAAAATCGTACGCAAGTATCTATCTATGTACGGCTTCTCTAAGACTATCTTTAATACTGTGTTTTAGCCGGTTCAAATGAGAATAGAGAAATTATTAAATCGATTCAATATATTGGAGTCGATTCTAATAAAAAAATATATAAAACTGGATTCTACTTAGGAATCAATTCAAAACATTAAACAATTTATATGACCATTAAACAATATAGGAGAGAGTGTGGTTAAGAGATGATATTTTTATTTTGTAGTTTTTTAATGTAACGTGGATCCCAGTTATTAGTTTCTAGAGTGCTTATACAGCATGACTTTAAATCGACTAAGACATTGGCTTAAAAATCAGAAAAGGTAAAATTAAATAATAATAATAAACTAGAAGTTTAAAAAAATAGAAATTAAAGCCGAAAGGAGCGGCTCATCAATCCGGCGCCGGTCAAAATTGGAAGCGTGTGCATCACTCAATCCTCTGCAGTGATCAATGCATGGCACGTGATGGTGCCGCTGTCCTACCTACGAAGGCGTGACTGCCACTCCACCGCACGCACGAGCTACGTACGATACGAACAACAGTTCTTCACTTAGATTTCCTACGTTACAAAAATGTCGGCGATCATCAGAGTACGCAGAACTTTTCTCACTCTCCCGCACACATGTACTGTACCAGGTACCAGTCTGGACTGCATTTTCTTTTGAAAAAAATGTGCCCGACCAAAGTAAGTCGAGAGAGCTCTTGCAAGATGGTACTGCAGGAGTAGAGTACTACTCAGTATCATGTACACGGGCGATTCTAAACACGGAGAAATTGACAGATCATATCCTAATACTTGTCCTGTTTGGCTTATTTAAATTAGAAAGCACTTGAAATACATTAAATTCTAATTTCAATTTATTTTAGTTTTTTCTTTTCTTTTTCATCTTATTTTTTTGTTGTCTATGACGATATAGTATTTTTCTCAATTTTTTTTATTTTTTCTTAGAAAAACTAACCTATGCTATAATATAATTTTAGTTAAAATTTTAAAACAATAATTATAAACTTAAATCATAGGCTATTTGGAGCGGCCGGATCTTCATGCATGTGGGCTGCTCCGCACAAGCGAGAGCTGGAAGGAAGTAGCCGGAATCCTGCCTAACCTAGGCTGACATAAACAAACTTCAGTGGAATCTTTGCACAGAATCAATCAATATGTACTCATTTCGTGCCTTTGGCTCCACTTCGCGTGTCTCGTGCCTTTTCTCAAGGACACGCGATCACGCAACCCCGAACTTTCCAATCCAGACGGCTAAGAGCAAGTTTAATAGTACAGATAGCTACTACCTCCAATACATTTACATGTCATCAAAAGATAATGATGCAGTTAACTCATACAATAAGCTGGCTATAAGTTGTCTCCACAAGAGCTCTCAATCATTTAATACATACATGGGTATTGATAATTTAATACATGCATGGGTATAGCAATTATTTCTATGGGTACATGCATGGATAATGCCTCTTTTCTTGTGCTATAGGCTGACTCTTGCATGGGAGTCGGCTTGGCTCTCTCTCTCCTTTTCTCTCCCCTCCACATAGGACTATGCTGACATGGATTCCTTTATAGCTAGCACAGTCAGCCTTATTAAACTTGCTCTAATTGCCATCGGCAATGCACCGGACATTTGTATGAAACAAACTGTGCAGGCACGAAATTTGAGATTAACTTGTCCCAAGTTGTTGGCCACGCGTTGCTGTATCGAGATTGACATACTATGCGCATGTTCTTTTCGGTTGCAACTTATGGCTTTTGGTTGAAATTTTTGAATTTTGGTTGTTTACGGTACAGATTACGAAGAGATAGATACTCACTTGCGATTTTGGCTGGTACAGATATTGGGCTTTTAACGTGTAGATTGTTTAACTTGTAGACCCCGTCTTGAGAAAATATTCTGTTTAAAAGTTAGGTACTGTAGCAAAAGCCAAAAGCCGCCGGCTTTTGACTTAAAGAACATGTCCATAATAGTGGTCTTTTCACTGAATGGGGCTTCCCTGTCCTCCACTCCTTATTCCCTCAATCTAGACCACTCACTACTGATCCAATGGTCAGTTTTATTTTTTTTTCACCATTTGCCCATCCATCATAAATAATAAAAAAATACAGAAAAAATTAAAATTTATTTTTCTGTATTTTTTATTATAATTTTATAATAAAAAAATACAGAAAAATAAATATTATTTTTTATTAGTTATGATGAGCAAATGGTGAAAATATAAAAACAAAACTGGCCATTGGATCAGTAGTGAGTGATCTAGATTGAGGGAATAGGGAGGTCCCATTCCTTTTCACTAGCTACAAATAGACGACATTACGTGAAGTTAGGCACTAATCGGAATGCGGACATTTCGTATGAGTCTTATATAAAATAGTTCAATTCTCGTAAAAATCAAAGAGCTTTAGGCTTAATATCTTGACTATTACGTACTGTTGTTTGGGGCCTTAGTTTTGCGAATAGACGTTGTTTTGTGCTTCCGAGAACTCCAGACTTAAGTATACTGTTGTTTGATGTGGTCTGGCAGAAATATATCACAAAATGATCCAGCTTAAACAGTAGCACCCTTGTTCTTCAGCAAAATGAGCGCTCACATGGGTCCCTGAATGGCTGCACGTCCTGCTGCTCCAGAGCGGGCTCCAGATTTATCAGTACTGCATCATTCCGTGAAGTGTCTACGTACTGTCCAATCCGGCGGAATCCATCACAAGTGTCGGTATGGCAGTCTTATCCTTGCCGATCAGATCTCAGATCTGACATTAGCAGCCAGCAGCTATGCTAAGAAGCCTAGACAACCATGGTCCATGGTCCTGAATGATTTTCTGAATAAAAATGATATTTCATTCATCTTATCCTGCCAGGGCAGCTTAGTATCTTTGGCAGCTTCCTGCTACTGCCGTGTAGGCTGATCTAATGTGCAGCTTGTTCCACTGCAAACGTTTCTGCATCAATGTTGAAGCACTGATGTGTTCATTGTACAGAATCAGGTGAGATAGACACACTACATGACACGTTTGAATAGTTTGTATCACTGCTGGACTCGTTGGTTTTCAGTACAACTTAGCTGCATAGTTACTAACACTGTAAGTGCAACATATGTTATGGATTGCGCAGCAAAGTCAGTGACCACCATGTTGGGGTAGCTGCTTTTCGGGCTTGATGTTGTGCATACTCCTCAGCATAAGGATGTTCAGATACAGGACTGCGACAGAACCTAAGAGCATAGCTGTAGAGCACGAAAAGGAACTTCATTGATGTTCTGAGCGATACAATCCTGAATCAGCGATCAAATGAACGATTTACACCATTTACATGGATTTGTTTTATGTTCATGTTGTAAGTCTTCATTCAACCATCACGGATTAAATTTGTTGGCTCACTCAAAACATACTTAGGCAGTTCATACTTGGCACCTGCAACAGAGTTTTGAAGGTCATATTATTAGTCTTATTCGACATTGTTGAACAAACTAGTAACAACTGGTGAAGAAGAAAGCAGCATTTTCCAATGGAGCTCACCTCTCTCGTCATAACAAAGCGTCATGTCAGGATTTGAAACAACGATTCCGGCACTGTCCACTATGGCTTGTGCAAGAGTTAAATCAGCTTCTGTAGCAGCCCTAAGTGCATCCCAAATCTCTGTACAAATAGACAGTAACTTATCACCATGCTGTACTTGTCAAAGTACCTTGTTATAGTTAAAGTGGCGCTCAAAACATGTTAACATTATACAATAAAACCTGCAATTGATCAATATCAATGACTCACGGGGATCTTTCTCATATTCTAAACCTACAGCTGCTTGTACAATAAAACTGAGCAAAGATCATCCACACAGGGAGTAAATAAAGATGGACCTTATAAACCGAGCAATGAAATCTGATTTCCAATAGCACTAGGATTTGACTAACACTTGATTTAGCCTTTTTGTTTCATTTGATAAGACTTGAATTTCATGTGTGTGCTAGTTAGTGCCAATCAATTCACCGGCCACTATCAACTAACTATAGAGCTCTTGTTATATACTAGATTACAATTTACAAGTCCTGAATTTTTCTCTTTTAAGGATTTTACAAGGACAGGTCAAATTAAACATACAAGACAGTGATCATGAAACAGTACAACGAAAATCTATACAAATAGCACAGATGTTTCTCAACCAAAATGAAGCAAATTTGACAGGTTTAACAGTACAAATACATCACACAAAAATGTTATCACTACAAAAGTGACTTCTAATCAAATTTGCATAAACAGTTTTGTAAGACCATGCGGAGATCATCCTATGTTGTGCGATGAGTATTTGACTTTATTGTGTTTCGTTGTCGAAGTTTGGGTTTGATTTTGTGTCTATTGCAATATCTGGTTTTTGCTGTTAAGTGCTAAGCAGTCTGACTGGCCATGGTTGACGATCTGACCGGCCATGGTTGGCGGTCTGACCGGTGAGCAATCAAACCGGCCACAGGCAGCAGTCTGTCTGGGGAGCGGTTATACCGGCCCATAGTTGGTAGTACGTTTGTTCCAGAGAGATCATTGTTTTGTTGAGCGAAGGATTTGAGAGCAGTGCGACCGGCTGAATGATGGCGGTGCGATTGGAGGTGTGTCGAGCATGATTGCTGCGGTCAGACCGGCCCCCCTGTTACCGGGGTTTAACTGAAGTTGACTGGAGCGGTTAGACCAACAAATGGTTTGTGGTCCGACTGGCCAGGCAGGGTTCAGGATAGTGGTTTGAGTATGTGCATGGCATGGGTGCCGGTGTTTAGTTGTGTTGTGTTGTATGATACATTGCTTTGATTAACGCAAGTCAAGTGCATGGAACTTGTGCTCGAGATGATTGTTTAGTCTTTGAATATGCAGGTAGCTTGGAGAACGCTAGCGATCAACGGCAATGGACTGGGACTAGATGTGGGAGTTGAGGTCCAAGCGGCCATGTAAGTCCGGAGAGGCTACGTGGTTCCAGCAGAAAGTACAAAGAAGACAAGAATTATGAAGAGGCGAGTTGGTGCATGTAGTGCGTCGATTGATGAGGCCGATACACATAGAGATGGTTTGAGGGAGTCCAAATGCGTGAAGGCGTGACGGTTAGTTATTAGGCATTACAGGCTGCGTGTCAAATCATACAGAGATGCTTTGAGGTGATGGTAAGGATTCTTGGCTCATCAATTGTGTCAATTTATGATTTTGTATCATACAGTGCTACATGACGGTTTGCTTGTTGTTGTTGGTTGTATGACTCTGGAGTTATGTCATAGTGAGGCGAAAGGGATCGAGATTAAGTTAGGGCAACTGAGGTCTAAAGGGATCAAGGTGCTGCTGAAAGATGATTGAGACTAGTGGAGTGGCTACAAGCCACAAAGACAAGGAACCAGGGCAGGAGCTACCGGTGATGGACATGACGAGCAACAGCAAGGTGGATTGGGGATAAGCTTAGGGAGGAGCTTAGGCCCAAAATGGCCAAGAAAGTTAGGTGCCATCATGGCATACGAAGAGGCATGTGGCGAGCTAAGTGACTTAGGTTCTTTTGCAAGCGAGGACCGTTCGGTAGGATTCAGATGTGTGAGAGGATTGGCGTCAAGTCATTAGGGTCACATGGGGTTGAAGTTGAAGCACAGGGTTGCTTCAAGGCAAAGGAAGCGTGAAACTTCATAGAAGGTGGTTTGGGGGCAAAACAGTCTTTCTACCCTAATCTGGAAAGTTGAGATATGATCAAACTACAACGCGGGGAGGCGCAAAAGAGGTGGTTTAGATTAAGCATGTACTAAAAATGTTAAGTGAATCAAGTGTTGATTCGGCATCGTGTTAACAGGTGTGTATGTTTTGATAAGCATGCATGTGTATGTAAAACCCGGTATGGTGTTGGGATAATGAGTTAGCCCATGTAAGTGGGTGAAACCCAACTAAATGTGCTGGTTAGGGTTTCTTGTAAGCCTCCACTATATAAGAAGGTGAGTTGAGAGAGTTAGGGTTAACTCTCCAGGAAACTAAGTGGAGAGTTAGGGCTCTTAAAGAGAACCTTTGGGAGATGGGTTATGGCTCTTTGTCGAGCTTCTTTTCATCTTTAGGCTTTGTGGTTGGCTAATGAGTGGCTGTAAACATTCATACCCAAGTATCAATATATATTAAAATTCGTCAAGTCTTTCTTCTCTTTGCTCAAGTGTTGAAATCTTGATTTGACTTCGCTTTTGGTGTTTTCTTCCCCTCTTGATCTTGCTGCGATCTGTGATGAGTAAGAGGCACTAGAAGATTCTAGTTGATCAATCGTTGCCCATCTAGATCACCTCCATAGAAAGATTCAAGATCAAATCCAGTTGGGTTTTTTCTTGGCTCAAATTTAGGTTTTGTGGTCAAGATAGTTTTACCTTGAATGCAGAGGCGGTGGCGGCGGCACTGTCTCAGCTGGTCCGACGTGCAGGCGGGGAGCATTTATGGATTGTCAAGGCGTAGCAGGCGAGGAGTACAGCTTTGACGGAGTTGCAGTGGGGTGTGGCAATGGTGGGTGAAGTCGTGGCAGCGGGAACGAGCTGAGGCCAGGTGGACGGTGATATTTTTGGATCATGAACAGTGTCGGCCGACTCGGTTTTGATCAAATGACAGAGGGAGATGGTGAGATTGGTGCAAGGGCTGTCAAGGGCTGGGTGTGGAATTAGCAAGAGTTTTGGTTAAGAACAAAATCCAAAGAAATTCAATCTCATTCTGAAATTTTGAGGTTGTTTCAAATATAACCATCATGTCATTTGCCTTCCAGGCTACTGACATTGTTATCTCCCCATTAACCAAATGCTACCTCCGTGACGCAGGAATTTCCACTTCTCACTCCACTGTACTGATGACCACGATTGGACGAATTCCACGAGGACACCCTACAACTATGCAGCACAGTAGCAAATCTAATATCAAACCACATCACAGTACTCCACAGGTGACAATAAATTCCGTCCCAATCAACAGTTCTGACACTGAATCCTCGCACGAAGCGTGAATCGATAGCTTAAACTACCGGATTTAAACGGTTACAAGTACAATTTATGAATTTAATCAAGAACCGATAAGAGTAAGCAATGAATTTAATCAAGAACCGATAAGAGTAAGCAACAAGCGAGTTAATCCTACTCCTAGTTGCAGTTCCATGAAACAATTCAGCTCGGATCGTATTAGCACCTAACCAGGAACAAGAACAAAAAAAAAAAGGAAACCAAGCAAGAAAAGATAGCACCAAGGAAGAATACCATCGACTTTGGGGTGGATCCAGCGCAGCCCATGGCAGCAACGGTCGATCAGACGCTCATGGAGCGAGCCTTTTCCAGAAGCTTCTGGAAACGGAACCGGATCTCGAGGCGGGAGAGACGGGGGAAGGGGGTCGAAGGGGAGGGGAAGACGGTGGATTAAGTGGAAGTAGAGTCGTAGGAGACGCGAAGCACGTACGGCATGCGACTGAGCGAGTCTATGCGAAGCGCAAGCCAGTGAGAAGCAAAGCTGGTGTGGTGACGTCGCTGCGCGGGTGAGGTGTTTCGCCACGCCACCACATTAGCACCAGGCAACTGCCATGTGGGCCCCGGGCCCCCCGGTCCACACGCCGATCTCACCGCACAGCCCTCCTCCTCCTCTCCTGCACGCATTTCGCTAGGCTAGAAGTCACTGCCAACGGGGCCCCACCACCGACACAGTCCACACCGGTCCACAACGCTCGCACCTCCCTCCCTTTACGTTCCGTTCCTTGCTGGCTTCCTGCCCGCCTCCTCTCCGCCATTTCCCTCCGCATCTAGAGAGTTCTAAGTTCTAACTCTAAACCCCCACACCGTAGCCGCCGCCCCGCCGCCGCCGCCATGAACGCCTTTCGCTTCCTCGGGGACATGACCCACCTCTTCTCGGTCCTCGTCCTCCTCCTCAAGATCTACGCGACCAAGTCCTGCTCGGGTAAGCCGTGGAGCGCTAGGGTTTCGGCCGCTTAGGGGTGGGGGTCCGCCGCTCACGGATCTGTGCGTGGCGCAGGGGTTTCGAGGAAGACGCAGGAGCTGTACATGGTGGTGTTCGTGGCGAGGTACCTGGACCTGTTCACGGACTACATCTCTCTCTACAACTCGGTGATGAAGGTGGTGTTCATCACCAGCTCGGCGGCGATCGTGTGGTGCATGCGGCGCCACCCGCAGGTGCGGCGCACGTACGACAAGGATCAGGACACCTTCCGGCATGTGGTGCTCGTCGCTGCCGCCTTCGTGCTCGCGCTGCTCTTCAACGAGCGGTTCACCTTCCGCGAGGTGATGTGGTCTGATCTGTCCTGGATTGTCCATTGCATTGTTGAATTGATGGCCTTAGGATATATGCCGTGCTATGTTTGTCCATGTGCTCCTTTGAGAATTATGGTATTTTCGCTTTATAAGTTCGTCCATGCTACATTTCGTTACTGGGAACTATCAAGCATTTAGCATTAAATTTTGCCTGAAACTGGCTGCTAGTGCTGTGTGATAGGATCATTGAGCCACACCATCAATCTCATTTCACAGTTTGATCCGACTCAAATAGGAGCGAACCTGTTGTTTTCATGATGCAGTAATGAGGGTGCTTTGTTACTCATAAAGTCAAATTTGAATAAGGCAATGCAGACGTGCTGATAGATTGTTTGTGAACTTGGCTAGATGCTATTTGCTGATGGTGTGGGACTTAAATATTGAGTGAATTGCGAGATACATCTTGTCAGTGAGCATTTTAATCTATTTTCGAGAACACACTGTTTTACAATAGAAAATTTGAGAATCAATTTCCTGAAGGTACCATAATTCCTAGAGTGTAAGCAAAAGAGCAGGCAGGGGTGGATCTACAGTGGGTCATGGGTGTTCAGCTGAACACCCAAATTTTTTGACAAAAAATCTAGTATATGTGAGGTATAATACATATATATAAGGGTCAAAAATACTGATTTCAGCCTCCTTGGGGCTTCGGCCGGCCCTCCAAAGCTCGCCTTCGCGCCGCGCCGGCCCTTTGCCGCCCGCCGGCACCGCGCGTGACCGCCAGATCTGGGCCGTCCGGCCTCCGCTCCGGCCGCGGGCCGTCCGCTCCGCCCTCCGCCGCACCGCTACCGCCCGGGCGCCAGATCTGGGCTCTCCGGCCTCCGCTCCGCCTCGCCGCCTCCGACCTCCGCCTCGCCGCGACGCCGCCTCTGCTCCGCCTTGCCGCCTCCGCCCTCCGCTCCGCCGGCGACCGCCTCGCCGCCTCCGCTCCGCCTCGCCGCCTCCGCCTTCCGCTTCCGCTCCGCCTCGCGGCCTCCGACCTCCGCCTCCGCTCCGCCTCCCCGCGATGCCACCTCTGCTCCGCCTCCGCTCCACAGATTTAGTTGAAAATTTGATGTTGAGGTTTGTTTTATAGTGTATTAGTTCTTTTGCATTTGCAATGCCACAGAACGATTCTTGGTGATTTATCATACTGTCTTCTTTTTGTATTCTGATAGCTCTTTGTCAGTTCTTCCTTGATAATTGTAGAAGTCTAGGATTAAAATTGTTAAAGAGCATAGGAAAGCATTATTATTTATCCTCTTTGTTGCACACCTTTAAATACATGCAGTTCGTATAGGTTATGCATCTTACTCTTCTTGCTATTAATCTATATTTGTATATTGTGATGAAGTATATTCCTGTTACACTATATTGACTATTGAGTTGACAACATATATTCATACAGGCAAAGAATGTATGTATTTTTTGTAAATTTAGGCTATTGCTCAAGTTATTTTCTCAAATTTGATGGCATGAGTTCTGGATCAATTAGCAGTATGTATGAATTGATTTAACCCTCGTAAACTGATCATAAAATGTAGCTTCTAAAGAAAACACTATGATAAAACATATAGACAGGCTGGTTTGCAAGAAATTAAGCAAAACTGAACTCTATGGAATGTAAAAATCCACTAAATTTTGATCATGCCGATCTGTAGTGAACTTTTGCAATTGTTTTGTAATTTCTTTATATTATTTGACATGTTATTCTTAGTACAAACAATTGTATGTTAACTATTATTACTATAGATCTTATGTTTTATACTGAAAAATATTTTTACAACTTCGAACACCCATTCCAAAATTCCTGCGCCCGCCACTAAGAGCAGGTGATTATCTTCTTTATCTATGGGCTTCATTTAGAACTCTTAAAATCTACAAATTCTTTTCCCTGTCCACATCAATGTGCATTAATCGGCATTTGTTCCCGTTCAGGTAAATTTAATTTAATTCTATTCCTCTTTATGTTTGTTTGGGTGGTACAGATTATCTTCTTTTGTAAGTGATTACTTTTTTTGGAAACTTGTCCTTTCTCTTGTTTTTGTTGGCACTTTAGCTGCTTAGTCATAATGATCCATTTAGTCCATTAGTGAAATGTGGCCAAATTGTTCTAATCGTTCATTAGTATGGCGTACGAATGTTATCATAAAGTGTTGTTACTATGCAGATATGCTGGGCATTTTCAATTTACTTGGAGGCAGTGGCAATTCTCCCTCAGTTAGTTTTGCTCCAGAGAAGCAGAAATGTGGATAACTTGACAGGACAATACGTTATCTTCCTTGGGTATGCATTTCACTCCAAATAGTCAATCAACTGTAACACATTTGCTATCTTCAATGCCCGTATTACAAAAGAAGGAAACCAATTTCTCATTCTTCATATAGCTTCTGTTGTATGTTATGGTCATGAAGATATTGGGTTATATATATTGAGTTCATCTTGAATCCATATGTAGTTTTCTTGTGTTCAGCTTGAGCTAGGGCAGTCTTGAATCCACACTTCCCTTTGGGCCTGGACTAGTTCTGTGCTCAACTTAATTAGGCCTAGGTTATATTTTACATTTGGTATATACACTGTGTCTGTAACCAGATTTGAACTAGGCTTGAGTCTTGGTGGATAATCTGAGTTTAAAATCTCGAAATAAATTCTGGACTCCAAGCCATGTTACAAGAAAGAATAGAACCAAATGCTTCGAAAGATCAAACTTTGTGCACACTTCTCTAGTTTTTTTGGTCTCTTTCTAGTCACACAATACTTGTTTTGCAGGGCCTACCGTGCATTCTACATTCTAAATTGGGTCTACCGTTATTTGATGGAGGGTCACCACAGCAGATGGATCCGTATGTTCATATCTTTTTTTGTGCTCGTGTTTCATGTCCCACATTTATCAAAATATTGTTCCCTAATGACCCTATTTCTTTCAGCTTGGATTGCTGGTTTGGTCCAAACAGCTCTGTATGCAGACTTCTTCTACTACTATTTCTTAAGGTAAACTGCATCCTGTTGTGACATGTCATGCACATACTACTTGGCTGCTGACAATGTTACATTGATCATTGCAGTTGGAAGAACAACGTGAAGCTTGAGTTGCCTGCTTGAGCATTCTTGCTCATGCTAGAAAGAAAAGATGCACATTGCATGACTCAAAAGTGTTATTGAAATTAGTTGATGATATTGGCAGGAGGAGACTTGGTAATGAGGTGAGCAGTTGCAGTTGATACTGGTAATCTCAACTGTGAGAATTGATGGCCGAGTGATGGTTTCCCTTGTCAAAGTTATTATGTTTCAGAAGCTAACAGTTGCTACTGCACAGAAGTAGACTAGTTCCTTTTTGTACCTCATGCTGAGATGGAAAATCACATCCAATTCATTTGGTTTGTTGTTTGCCCGCCCTATTTCATTTGCTGTAAACAATGTTTTTTCGTGCGGTCTTGCCAGCTTATGTAAAACCAATGCACTCTGAAGTATGTGTTTTGCTGGTCTTCGCTGTACTATAAAATTTCCTTATGCTGTCTGGAGAATCAGCGCTGCTTCAGAATGATGTCCGGACAACAGATCGGCCGTTTCAGTTTTCCATTGGATTGGTAAATCGTGCAAGTTGATGCATTGGTGATTGAAAGTGTGATTGAACGCACGTTGCCAGCATTTGACTTGTCATGCGATTTGTTAAAACCGATGGGTCATCAACTGGTTGCAGAATCTGCATGCAGGGAAATTTGCTTCTACAAGCTGTAGTGCCCGTTTAGATTTAGAACCTGTTTAAACGTGTTGTGTCTTTTATCTATCGTGAGAAAGATTAAGAGAGTAAGATTTTGCTCATTTCGGCTTGAGATCTTGGTTTTTGGCTTTTTTTTTTTTACTATTTTCAACTTTCGTTTTTTAGTTTTGTTAGTTTTTTTGCCCTTTTTCTGTATTCATTTGTATTGTCCATCATAGGCTAATGTGTTTTCTCTATTTTTTTAATTTTTTAAAATTTAATTAACATAAATAAGCAACTATCAGGTACAGTGTAATTTTAGCCGGCTATAGTGAAATTTTAGTTATAAGTTATTTTTTTAGCCAAAATAGTGGCATGTAAGAGATACTTATATTGAGAAATTACTTTATTTAAGGAGGTTTTGTAGTAACTTTTATAAATAATTTATAGAAATTATTTTGAAAGTCACTATTTAAAAGCCGATCAAGTTAAAAAAAGGTGTTTAGAATGGGACTTCCGCAATCACATCAGCGTACAAGAACAACAAATTGATTTGTGCAGGATAGCGTGTTCTCCTTGCCTCTTCCGTCCGTCTAGCAATTTGAATAATCGCGCAGGGTTGGAACGCTCGTCGGTCCCCAGCAGAGTCCAATCCAGTTGTTGAGACCTCCATCCATCGGAGTCTCCGGCTCCACGCTGCGGCTGAAACTTACCAGACGCAACCCAAGTACCTAACCCATCCCCGGCCGAAACTCCCATCCCTTGCGACGATGTGCACCCTGGAGCAGCGCGGCCGCGTCTTCGTCCTCACCCTCACCGGCGACGGCGAGCACCGCCTCGGCCACTCCCTCATCTCCTCCATCCGCTCCGCCCTCTCCTCCGCCGCGGCTGCGGCCGCGGCCGGCCCCGGCGCCGCCCTCGTCACCGTCGCCGAGGGCCGCTTCTTCTCCAACGGCCTCGACATCGGCTGGGCCGGGACCTCCCGCGCGCGCCTCGGGGAGCTCGTCGACGCCCTCCGCCCCCTCGCTGCCGACCTCCTCGCGCTCCCCATGCCCACCGTCGCCGCCGTCACCGGCCACGCCTCCGCCGGCGGCTTCCTCCTCGCGCTGTGCCACGACTACCGCCTCATGCGCGCCGACCGCGGCGTGCTCTACATGAGCGAGGTCGACATCGGCCTCCCCCTCCCGCCCTACTTCGTGGCCGTCCTCCGGGCCAAGATCACCGCCGCGCAGGCCCTCCGCGACGTCGCGCTCCGCGGCAAGAAGCTCAGGGCCGCGGAGGCCAAGGAGATGGGCATCGTAGACGTCGTTTGCCCCAGTTCGGCTGAGACGGCGGCCGAGGCCATCAAGCTAGCCGAGCAGTTCGCGGCGAGGAAGTGGGACGGGGGCGTGTACTCGTCTATAAGGATCTCCATGTACCCTGAGGCGTGCAGGTCCGTGGGAATTGTCGAGGAGAGCGATGAGGAGAAGAGGAAGCACTTCGCTTCCAGGCTCTGAGGAGGTGAGAGGTCAGTCTCTGCAGTTTTGCATCCCGAGTCTGCTGTGTTCGTGTACGTGTTTGCTGAAATTACTGCAGAAGGCGCATTGCTTGATTTCTGCTGGTTTGCAGATTGTACTACTGCGCTGAAGCCAATCAGTACAGTATTCCCATAGTTCACTTCGGATGATATCCTTCTATAATAAGAATATAAATAGTTTGAGATGTAATTGTAGTCCTTGAGGGTAGCTTGAATTATTTTGAGATCATCAATAGTCAAACACTCAAGCTTAGCTGATGTTGATAATCTATCTGATTTGAACGAAACAATTCTACATATGTGCAAACTGGATCCAACAGGTTACAGGTCGATATAAAACACACACATTTCTTTTGGTAATCACTCCTATATCATACAGTCGTCCTGCGCACACAGATTCATGTTTTTGGCTGTTCCAGTGTTATTGTAAGAGGTCATTAGAATTTCCCCCTGTTTGCTTGGTCATTATTGCTTCCTTGGGTTTATCGAGCAGGCATTCCTGAATAATTATGAGGTTTGGTTAGCGGCCAGTTAGGAAAAATTCATCAAGATTTGGAGATTCGTTGGTCTTTCCCACTATTGTGTATGTCTATGACAACCTAAATAGCTAATGGTGTAGCTATGATTAGTATGTTGAATTGCATGCTTGTCAATAACGATGCAACACATCTGATCTCATGACAGCAAAGCATTTAGCCACCAGACCTTCACAAAATTGCCTCGTTATTTTCTGTCAGGGATTTTATTCAACATTGATCGATTTGCATTGCTAAATAGATTATCTCAATTAGTATAATTCTAATAAATTGTACAGTCCATTGTCATGCAATTTTTTATGGTATTTTCTAATTAAATTATCATTATTTATCTACATTCGCAAATCATGTAGGAATAAAAGTGTCGTGTAAGCTCTAAGTTGCTCTTGTATTTCACTCTAAGAAGTTGCATTGTACATTAGTGCATGGCGTTAATCAAGCAATTAAACTTCGATTTCTGGTGATTTATAATTCTTACATACAACCTCTCTTCGAGCTTCTGAACCAATCCACTTTATTTTTTCCTGCAGGGTTTCTATGAAGCCAAGGAGCTCTTTCCGAAGTCTGTATGTGCAGATCGATCAGCCATTGATGCTTGTATGAAGCACGCTATATATACTTATGCAGGCCA
The DNA here is from genome assembly GCA_017311315.1 of Dendrocalamus latiflorus. Classification (NCBI taxonomy): domain Eukaryota; kingdom Viridiplantae; phylum Streptophyta; class Magnoliopsida; order Poales; family Poaceae; genus Dendrocalamus; species Dendrocalamus latiflorus. The sequence continues at coordinate 1,067,415 of CM029613.1, read as the reverse complement.
TGTAATTTGCTTGCTTTGTAAGAAATAAATTCGAGCTCCTCTCCCCACCTTGCTTGAAGAACTTCTGCCTGCCTGTTGGACAGCTTATATTGTTGCCTGGATCCACATTCCACATATCTTCCTCCTTGGTTTTTGTAACTTTAAGGGCCTGTTTGGGTTCGGAGGATTTGGATTCAAATCCAGATTTAGTTCGAAGCAATTCCCCGATCTAAAAACTCAAATTCCTGCCTATTCTAAGGGATCGAGTCTAATCGTTGTCTACCCAAACAAGTCCTGAAAGGTTTTCGGTGACGTGGTGACGTTGAGACAGTAAGTGTGACCAAAAGGTTGTTTCTTACTGGCATCACGGTAGTTTGGGTGTTATTTGTTAAGGTCGCTCCTAATGGGATTATGTAAGTAATATTATAGCATACCAAATGAGCAAAAAACCGTTGTGGAAGGATAATTAAGAAAGAAAGAAATGAGAGTAGTGTTTCATTAAAAGATATTGTCTGTTTGAGAGGATCAGGAAAGCTAGATAATAGAAATTAGTAAAAAAGGAGATAGAAGAGGTGAGGGAAAAAAAACTAATTGAGTATGATGATTGCTATATATTATATATTGGAAAGATTATTTTTAGTTTTATGTTTATGTGAGATGATAAATTATAAATATTATATCTATGTAAGATGATAAACTATAGATATTACTATACAATATCTACACCGAGAGTGTCCCGAGCGTTGGAGCGTGAAGAGGCCTTAACAGCGGGCACAGGACAGATGATAAGAAACAAGTAGCCAGTGGATAAATCCAATGCATTTAAGTTATTGAACACAATCCCACTAATCCTCTCGCCTGACCTTTTGAGGTTGAGCTGTGTGTGCGACTCCTGGGTGGCGCGCCTCTGGTGTGTGCTTCGGCGCTCTGCTGCGTGCACCGACGCTTCGTCGTCGTTGCTCCTTTAGTCGCCGCCGGTTAGCTGCTTGCCTCTCCCGGTCTCTCCCTCACCGTATCACCACTTGCCTCGCTCCCTCGTAGTCCTCGGTGACTTGGTGATTCAGTGGACGTTGGGCAGTGGCGGTTAGCAGTCGGTACCCAGGACAGAAGGGATGGGGACGCGCGAGCCGTGAGATGCGAGGAGAGATGGGGATGGGGGTCGGGGCGGGTGGGTGACGTGGGTCTTGGGCGAAGAGGTGTACTGTAGCGGCTGCGAAAAACCGACCGGTTTGTTGTATGCCGAACAGGCCCTCATATGGCGCACCTCTCCATTCGTTGTTTTATCTGATAAGTCCTATATTAGCTCAAGGATGGATAGAGAGGATCTCAAAAAAACCCTCTCTTAGAGAATTTGCTTTCATCTTGAACCTTGTAGTCGCTCGTCTGGTACGTATAGATCAGTTGTTTTGGTGAAATTGGCTTACGAGCAGGGGCGGAATCAATCCAAACCGAAGCTCTAGGTTAAGCCTGCTACTCTATGGCCAACTCTTAGGCTAACTTTTTTTTTTGTGAATTTTGCATTGGCTTTGGTTGCTAGGCCTCGAGTTACAGCCCAGATAGTTTGAGGTCTGGTTCCGCCACTGCTTACGAGAGTGTAAACCAATTAAAAACTGAGCACCAAATAGATCAGAAATTTTGGTCCGTTCAAAAGTGCCATGATTTTTTACTCCGGTTTTTAGTTTAAATGGTACGTTCAAAAGTGCTATGATTTTTTACTTTGGTTTTTAGTTTAAATGGTACTGTAGCGGATATTAACTTTTAATGTATTCAATTAAAAAATAAAAATAGAATAATAATAAAACACTGTTATAACTTCATGGTAATGGAAAGAGAGAAAAACGTATTAAAAAACCAATGTATTTTAAACAGTTTTTTATTTTTAAAATCAGAGACGGTTTAGAACAGAGCCTTAAATCACTGAAAACCGAACAAAATCGAGAATTTCGGTTAATACAGTAGGTTCTGTTCGGCGTAAAAATGCGCACCCTCCTCCTGGCGAGGCGAGCGACGACTCGATTCGACAGGTGCTATAACGAGATTAGACACGTAAACGACTCCAGAAAACGAAAGCACACCCCAGAAAAAGGAGGAAAAGTCTCCGTCTCGCTCGTGCCGAGCCGCGCATCCCCGTTCCACAGCGATCGCGGCACGCGACGACCTGAGCCGGGAGGTCGCCGCGGCGGCCAGGAGCCCGATGGTCGACGACAAGTCTCCGCTGAGCCCGATGGGCAGCCGCGACCGGGAGCTCCTCATCCCCGTCTCCGGCGGCGGCTCGATCCCGGGCGACGGCGACGAGGACGGGGACAGGGCCGCCTCCTCCTCCGCCACCGCCGCGCTTTCCACCTCCGGCCGCGAGGTCCCCCATCCCATCCCAGCCCAGCCCTCACCTCTCCACCTCGACCCTTTAGGGTTTTCTCTATCATTCAGCTGCAGTTTTCTCTCCACCTCGACCCTTTAGGGTTATCTTCGTGGCACCACGCAGCCTCTTGTACATTGTGCTTAATGGGTGGGAATAACAGTTTACGTCATAGGAAATGCTTGAATGTTGCTATTTTTAAGTTAGGGATGTTGATCCTAAGTGAGTGTTCGACGCGCTGAAGCCAACTTTTGGAGGGTTGGTCAAATTAGTGATGAACTCAGTGTCTTAGTGCGCAGTGTTTCCTATATATATCTGCTTAGGGAGGAAAGATTAGAAGACATTGCTTCAGCTCATTTTCTATATGGAACATGCTATGGTATAACCACCTGAGCAGAAGGCAAGATGTAATTGATTTCGTTGGTTATAATTTTATTAACCCCTAATCTGCCTAGACCCTAGAGTGCTTACCATGGTGACAGCCTTTTGAAACAAGCGTTATTTCACAAATTAAAGTGAAAGTAGAAAGTTCATGCTTTCCTATTTGATACTTCCCTTTCACAAAAATATGCTCTAAAGATTTGGCAGCTCTCTTTGTATCGCTGAAGCTAGAACAGCTCATGTTGATCTTCCCCTATCTGTTCTCTGCAATACAGGCTTTCCATAAGGTGGTCCGCAGTTGGGCTTCAAAGAAGTTCATGACTGGATGGTAAGTCTCTAGCAAAATGAACATCCTCTTGGTCCTCTTAGATCTTGACTACTGTTTAGCAATGAAATAGTATGTTCCCTTTCTAACTAGCATAAAAGCCATATTCATGGTAGGATGGGTGTCTGATGATTTTGTCATGTATCATCTGGTATTTGTGGATATGTACTGTAAAATTAATTGAGGACCGATGTTGGCACTTCAAAAGTCAAATTTGTTGGTGGCATATCTATATGATGTTCCAAAATTCAAAACTTTTTTCGATATAGATTAAGAAATAATTTATGTAGGTGATGAGGTAAGAATAAGATCCCTAAGATTACTGTGAGTGTTTTTTTTTTCTGTTTCTTTGAATCTGCAGTTTATCTTTTCCATTTTTTTTAAAAAAGAGAAAGGGTTAGCTTGGAGAAATTGAGGAACATCAAGCGGTTCATGCTTGGTGGGGAGTTTTATAAAGAATTTGTAAGTTACCAATTGCCTCATAGCTCCATGCCTCCATTGGTGATTATCCAACAATTAAAATATGGAAGCATAGCAACAACAACAATAAAGCCTTTTGTTCCAACCAAATTGGGGTAGGCTAGAAATGAAACCTACTTAAGGTCAAAGAAACGAGAGCTTTGTAATAAAACTTGTATCCTGCCATCTGAGCAGAGACTAAAACTCCGCCTGTGTAGTTTACTACATAACCTGTCCCAAACCAGAAAAAGGGAGGAGGGTTGTGTTAGGCTTGGCGAGCCACCTTTTCATGAAATAAAATATGGAAGCATAGATTTAGAAGAAATATATTGACATATTTTTCAACAGCTAAGCTGCAGGAAGGTCCTAGTAACAAGGAATTTTAGAGATCCTAGGGTTTTCAGTTAGCTTCAGAAAGTATGTTCCATCCTTGTGATCTATTCTAGTTGTTCAGAAATATATTTCGTATTCCTTTTTCCTCAAAGTTTGACACTGATTCAAATGCACGTATTTAGGTATTAGAAATACCATATTAACATATTAAATCTTGCGTTTGGGGATTTATACACACAATATGTGAATACATTTTGCAACGATGTAATTTTATATGAAATGTTCTTTCCACAATGCCAGCTACATATACTGAGATATTTTTCTGTGGTCGCTTTCTTTTTCGGGATACTTCCAGTGTAATTCTCTTTCCCATAGCAATAACATTCTACATCACCTGGTGGTTCATTCATTTTGTTGATGGCTTCTTCTCTCCAATCTTTGCACAACTGGGAATCAACATATTTGGTATGTGAACTAACCCACTTTTTTGTATTGAAATATCAAATTTTGTAATACTTTGTATATCATTTATAAATTATTTTCCTTCAATAAAAGATGCCCTTCATTCTGTGGTTGGTTTGGGGCTTGGTCCACTATGCTGTTACACATTACTGTTTTATATTGTGTACAATAGAGTTTGCATATGCCGAACCTAATAATTCAGGTGCATATTTGTGTATGTTTTAGTATAGCCTGTGAGGTTAGATTCTTAGTTTATGTCAGAAATCTGGGAATTAGATTCTTAGTTTATGTCAGAAATCTGGGAAACTTGGCATGTGAGCGGTGTAGGCAAAATCAATAATATTTTGTAGCTTAATCATTACTAAGAAGAATGCCTTGGTGCTTATCCAGCTTATTTTCCCACTTTGTGCTTATGATGAATATACCCCAGGTCTTGGCTTCATCACTTCTGTTGCTTTCATATTTTTAATTGGAGTATTCATGTCATCTTGGGTTGGAGCATCTATCCTTAGCCTTGGTGAGTGGATTATTAAGCGCATGCCACTTGTGCGTCATATCTACAATGCATCCAAGCAAATAAGTGCTGCAATATCACCAGGTAAATTTACAGTTATCCTGATTTGCAATCCCTAAATTAGCTTAGGAGCTAAGTAAATTGTTGTTTGTACAGATCAGAACAAACAAGCATTCAAGGAAGTGGTCATCATAAGACATCCTCGTATTGGAGAATACGCGTTTGGTTTCATTACCTCGTCAGTCTCTCTTCAGGTTTACAAGACTTCACTATTATCCAACCATGCTTGGTTTACATTGTTTATGCTTAACGTGTCATGAATCTTAGTTTATAACGGGATAAACATCCGTCGGAGAGAGGTCAAATGGCGACAACTTGAAGTAGAACGACGCTAAGTGAATCAGGACCCGATTGGATACATGCTATCCCTATTTTTTATAGAGATGATCCGACTCAGCTCCTAATAAATAATCTATAAGGAAATTTATCTCTAACAATATAATCTAATAATAACTTGTCTAACTAATAGATAATACCAAACACCTAATAGATATATTCCTTAATATTAAACCATACCTAATACACGTGGTGCTACAGTACCCTCGCGTGAATAGTACATGCGCTACAGTAACTGGTGCTACAGTACACCGTGGTGAACAGTACCGCGTGCTACAGTACACGGGCTGCAGTCTTTTCATAAATATTTGATCATAGTATGACACCCCTTACGGTGAGGCAGCTTGTCCTTGAGCTGCGGTGGTGGCCATTATTGAAGACTTTCTGCTCTTCGCTGTTAGCTTTCAACTTTTCCAAGATAGATGGTGCAACACCGAAAGTTATGGTGAGTGGTTCTGATACCAATTGTCATGAATCGTAGTTCATAGGGATAAACATCCGTCGAAGGGAGGTCGACGGCTTGAAGTAGAACGGCGCTAGGTGAAGGAAGGCACCGATTGGAGAAAGAATAGATCTAGAATAGCTGGTCAAGGGAATGATCACAGTTGGACTTTAGGAGTTAGGGACTTGTTTATTCATCTTTGTTTCCTTTATAATGGATACATGTTATCTCTTTTACGGGGACGACCCGCCTTGACTTTGAAAAAATAATCTATAAAGAAACTTATCTATAACAATCCAATCTAATAATAACTTGTCTAACTAATAGATAATATCAAACACCTAATAGATAGATCCCTAAATAACAAATCATATCTAATACACGCGGCACAACAGTATCTCGCAGGAACAGTACATGCGTTACAGTAACTGGTGCTACAGTGCTACGTGCTACATTACCCACGCTACAGTCTTTTCCTGAATATTAGATCATAACATGATGTAATTTATTTTATGCACATGCTGCAGTTATGCTACCTAGTAATTATAGTTAGCTTGAAATTCAATCGTATTGTTGACTATGTGAAACGGGTAAATTTAATTGTTTAACATGTGCAGGACAAGAAAGATTACTCATAAAATACTCAAAATGATGACATCTGTCCTTTTTTTTTCTTCTGTCCATTCTATTGTTATTTCTAATTAGCATATAGTTGCGCCTCATTTGAGTATCTATCTCATCATTATGTTGTAACAGAGCTATTCTGGTCAAGAGGAACTTTACTGCGTCTATGTCCCAACTAATCATCTTTATATTGGTGATATCTTCATGGTGAATTCAAAGGATGTTATAAGGCCAAATCTTTCTGTGCGTGAAGGCATTGGTAATTCACAACACTCACACACACTCATCTCGATATCATTTGATAATCTGCTTCCAAACATGTAGATGAGCGCTTTAGCTTTGCCGAATGACATGTGACATGTTTGCACACTGTTTTGCAGAGATAGTTGTATCTATTGGTATGTCAATGCCCCAAATTTTGTCAACCCTCGATCCACAGAAAATCCTTGGGGACAGAACTGGAGCAAGCAGAAGCTGAGGCGAGCTCCTTGTGTACCTGTTCTACAGGTTACAGGAAGTAAGATTCTCATACAGATGACTACGACGAGTACAGCAAACTAGATCATGAGCACAATGTGTGTCACGCTCGAGGGTCACAAGAATCTGTAAATTAAGTAGAAATAGGTGACTCACATGCGTTGATCATCCTTCGGAGTTCGTATCATGGTTTGTACTTTGTACTGCGCCCTATGCAAGAAGGCCGATGCTTCGTAGTTGTAATAGTTTGCAATTTCTAACTGTTGCCCTATGCAAGATGAGACCCCCTGTTTGAGTGCCACTTGCTTTCAACAATTCCGAAGTGTGTTATGGTGAATTCTGGGAATAACCTTCTCACAGTGCGTTGCGTAGAAGTTCAGCACTGTCCCGTTCTCTGTCTTATGCTGGCGCTCCATGTAGCTAATTTTCTGATGAGATCTGAAGTTTGCTAATTCCAAACGTGTACGATAGCTTTTTTTTTTAACATGCAAATGCGTGAGAGAAATCTTTTTGAGTCATTTGAGCGCAGCCTTCTTCATCGTCATCGTTTTTAAGAGTAGTTTTCATTTTCGAGGAGAGTGGTGCTGAGCTAATACAGGCGACGAGCTCAGTATACATGGAAGTTTTGGGCCGACTGGCCCAGATAATTAGACCGAAGGAATCCACCGTCTCACAGTTGGGCCTACTGGCCAGCAACAGGTCAGAGCACACGTCATCCGAACAAAGACGATCGGACGGCCGCAGATTACTCATCAGACAGAGCCCGAAAACCACACGGGCGCCGCCTCCGTAAAACCCTAATGCCTTGGAGGCCTCTATATAAGCACGAGCAGGAGCGCCGTCTCCCTCCAGCGCCGCCAGCTCTCATCGGAAGCTCTTCCCCTCCCCTTCTATTCGCGGATGTCGATCTCGATCTGTCTGGTGGTTTGCTTTTCTTTACGTTTGTTTTTTTGATCGTTCTGCTGGGGATTTGATTTCTTTGTGGTGTTGGAGGACAATGACGACTGTATCTATTGGTCTCGTTCGTCGTAATTGGCATCTGTTTGCCTTGCCGACCATCCTGATATATCACTACCCATATTCCGAGTCCTCTCTTCGACCAAAATCAAATTATTATTCCCCTCTAGATCTTTCTTTAGTTTTCTTGCTCTTGGTGGATTTTCTTTTGGTTTTGGTTCTGTGGTGTTTAGTGGCCGATGATTAGATCAAAATAAAGACAAGCATATGTCCGAATCTTTTCGTGTGGAAAAGCCTAATCTTCTCTATGAGGTCAACTATACAGCTTCGATCTAGTTTTCTTGTATTTTCTGTTTAAATTTGGAGTCCCTGTGGAGTGTTTGTTCCTGAGGCCTAGGATGAACGATGTGGAAATTATTCTATCTGAAATCTTTTGGTGATTACACACCCTACTACTGCCTTCCTTCTGAGGCCTCGTGAAAAATTCGTAGATTGGAAAAAATGTTTATTTTTTCCTTGGCCAGTGAGCTTTGATTCTTGTTGTTTATTTTCTGAATAATTGGTTGGCAAGGTCGAGTGATGATCACAAGTGCATAGTTCAGATGATCTAACCCTTGGTGGTTATGATTACTTTGAATAAAAAGTCTTTCGCTCCTAACTGACGACCTTGACATAGCCGTTTCAAATGTGTAGTTTTTGTTTGTTTTCTCTGTTTATATGTTGCTCTTAACCGAATCGTTCTGGTCTTCTGTTTCTCAATATTTTTTTCTGCTGCTCGATTTGGCATTGCTGTTACAGGACGCACTTTCCACAGTGATTCTTCCCAAGCCAGGAGTGCTTCTGGTGCCTACCGTCGACAGTTTTACACGGACAGTTCCGGCTTCCTGTGCGTGAGACTAAGCTACAACTACAAGCTGGCCGCCTCGGGAGCTGAGATTGCTCCTCCTGGTGGGCAGGGGCGCCGGCAGCAGAATAGTTGGAGGATAAGAGAAAAACTTGATACCATGTTAAGTGGGGAGAATGGATGTTAGTTGTATTGTAATAGCTCAAAGGGCAATGTATAGAGTACATGGACACAACATTAGAGTAAATCCTAAAACACTAGGAAATATCACAAATACCTTCAATGTCCAGGTGAACTATGGCAACTTCATGCATGGATTGACGGAGAATATCCAACTTAACAGGAAGGTAGTTTTAGAGCTATCAATGCATGAACCATACAGCTTCAAGTCTCTCGTCGATATCTCTGGCAATGCTTTGAATAGGCCTGTTAAGGAGGGACTAGCAAGTATTCTATAATTTTTTCCCCAATAATTCAATCTGATGGTTACTGTCACGTCTGAAAGTTACTGCTATCCTTGCCTTTGCGATGCCACACTATGCTATATTATGTTTGGTCACCTGTTGAACAGAAGCATTTAATTCATGCTCCTTATTGCGATGAGTATTGCAAGCATGCACTTCTTTCTCCTTATTGTTGGTCATTTAGAGAATGTGCTCTGTTTACCGTTGATGAATTCAACAGAGTTGATTATCGATTATATCTTTCACTATGTGCATAAGCCAAACTTTTTCTTGGAAATATGTGCATAGGCCGAGATGGCAACCAAGTGACCACTCATTTTTCAAGCACATGGAAAAATGATGTGGTCTCCGTCTCTTAGCGCGGATGAGTTGTTCTTCATACTTGCCTTGTTCTGAGGTCATGGAGTCCTCACATCTCCTGAAAATTTGGTGAGTAGGCCGCAGCATGTTCCTCCAGAAGAACAGATACTCCTTGATAGCCACTGCACGTTGGCGTATATATTACGTGGATGTGCAAAATTTATCATGACATCATTATGTTGCAGGTAGCATTACCTGATACAACTCCCCTGTTCTATTATATCGTTTTCAATCTGACAACTTACGATCTTGTGATGTCTACTTTTCCCCATTGTTCCAATGGTTATAGGTTATACCACTGCTTTCTGAAGTCACAATTATCTTACATGCAAAGCATAAAATATCTGTGTCTTTGTGAATCTTTGCTTTTAACTTTTCCTTCTCGTTAAGGTATTGCAATTCCGTAGGATTTCTCCGTACCCTGAACTTGTAGTTACATCCTTAGCAATTGTCGCAAGGTGTCATTATCTATCTTAGCTCATCATTACTTTCTCCATCAGCTGGGAAGCTCAGGTAAGTTCCTCTTGAGTTTGGTCTGCTGTTAGCCTGTTAGGTAGGCCGATGACAATCTCAAAAGGACTGAAAGAGATCTTCTCTGGACGTTGTGCAAGACATCATTTTCTCTTCAGCGTGGCTGATCCGTCGTTTGATCATCACCGTAAATTCAGTCACTCGTAGGCTGCTCAAATCGCATTGTTAAGCAACTTCGAAAGGTGATACGGCACGACTTGATCCAAGGTCGCCCCTATTGCAAAGTCAGACGTGCAACATGGTAGCAGCGATAGCTAAGGTCAGCTATAATTTTTTTTACTTTATTCCCCATATCCTTTTTGTTCTTGTGATCGCTAGATGGCCAGTCGGGTCGATAATTTGCTTATTTCCTCTGAAAACGTCCACTCGATTTATATATAATCGCAGCTGGAATCCATTGATTGAGAGCAATCATATGCAAAGCGACGTGCATGAGTTATGGACTAGCGATTGAACTCATGTCTCATGGTGCTCTCCACTAATTGCATTGCTTAGTTATAATTTCGCTTCCTAGCTTTGTTAAAGCAGAGGAATTGACATAGCAATCCATTGACCGAGCTTGTCAAGCTCAACCGCCAAGTTCCTTTTCCCCCCCAAGAATCTTAAGAAATGTTCGTGGTGCACGAACACGATCTTTATTTGATGCACGTATATACATATATTCTGTTCATGAGCTGGCTAATCATGGAATGTTAGTTGAATATTTGCTCATCAAATAGGCATATCATTAGATGCTAACAACTCATATCCGTAATAAGTGTACAAATTTCCTCATTTCCGTGTTATTTTCGTCGTCTCAGTAATTCTACACGTGAATGCAAAATCAAGATTTCCAAACAAAGCTGGGGTTTGCGTAGCAGAGAAATGATATCTTTTTCTTAAGAAAAAAAAAATAAACGAAGGTAGCACAGAAATGATCTGCGCTGTCGCAATTCAAGCCTCGATTGTTCTGTTCATAGATGAAGGTACACACGTCTTCCTTCCTCCTGCTTCAGTTCAATGCAATCATCGTTCACCCAAGTCACCGGTGGTCAGCTGCAGCTCCAGACCAAGGATGTTTTCGACGAGCCAATCATCGCCTGATTAAAACACCCCGTGACATCATCGTAGGCAGCCAGCCACGGTGCCTAACCTGCTCCAACGTGCTTTGATTCTGTGTCTGACTTTTAATTTTTTTTAATTTTGTCTTTTGTCTTTATTTTTTGACATTGCTTGTGATGATGTATATTTTTTATTTTTTAAATTTAATTATGCTAAAAAAATCTAACAAACAGATATAATACATTTTCAATCATTACGATACAAAACAGTTAGGAGATCTGCCTCGCTCGGTTGGACTGAAAAGCTGTGCCTTATGGCTAAAATTGCATTGTAGCGTTTGAAATTTCACTGTAGCTGAAGGTAACTTATTTAGCGTAATTAAATTTAAAAAAAATATGCTAGCTCATCACGGACAACGCAAACGAATACGAGAAAAAAGAACCGGCAAAAAAGCTCAAAAAAGACGAAATTTATAAATAGTGAAAAATAAACTAGAAATTAGAAGTTAAAACCGAAATGAGCGGGGCCAGTAAACCTAAATAGTACTACCAGGCTGCTTTGGCAGCACATGCTCCAGCCCATGATGGTATGTTGGCAGGGTGGCACTGTCCGCGGTGGTGAGGACGTTAGGTGCGCCCGCCCACTCGCCAGCAAATCCCCGGGCAGCGTCGCACTGCACGGCACGGCGCGTCGTACGAGGGGCGGCCCGCACGGTCGTTTTCCGCGGACGATGCAGGAGGGGAAGCTAGCGACCGACGTCCCGGCCGGTTGGAGAAAGGTCGCGCTAGGCTAGCTGCGGAAATCCTGGCGCAGAGATTCCGCGGCCAGAAACATCATCAAAAAATAACATGAAAGATGCATTTATATCATTATATTTTTAATAATTCCTATTACCATATAACTAGAAAAAAAATAACATCAAAGTAACAGGCCTACAGCGTAACTTACGACGACAAGTTTGACAACGCGCGAAACTTGACTTCGGTGCACGCGGTGCGCTTTATTATGCGCCGGCGAGGAGGCGTGGTTATTTTCCTAGTTTACTGGGAATAACGGCCGCAGCTAGTAGTATTGCTGCCCTTGTCTCCTCTTTTCCCCGGCCTTGACTCGCTTGCCCGGGACACGAGGGTGCCTCTCCATACGCGCACACAGGAGTAGAGGAGTACAGGAGGGGAGGGTGAGTACAAGCTAGCGCGCATTACGTCGCGTTCGCTTGGACGGTTCTGCGAGCTCTTTCTCCCAAATCGTCAGACCAGTTTGGTGGGTCGCTTGCAGCAGTGTCCGGTGGAGCAGTGCGGCTGATGCGAGGAGGAGGAGGCGGCGGCGGCACTACCCAGGGCCGCCCGCGATGGGGCTCCGGCGCCACCACGCCGCGGTCGCTGAGCACCGGTTCGTCGCCGCGCGGGTCGGACCGGAGCTCCGACGACGGGGAGGAGCTGGTCGAGGTCACGCTCGACTTGCAGGAGGACGACACCATTGTGCTGCGGAGCGTCGAGCCGGCGGCGGCGGCGGCCGCTGCCTCTGCGTCGGTGTCGCCGGGGACGTCGCCTTCCTCGGTGGCGCCGCCTCGGCGGGCGGAGCCCCCGGCCGGGGCGGCGTCGTCGCGGTCACCCGCGATCCGGCGGACGTCGTCGCACCGGCTGCTGCAGTTCTCGCAGGAGCTCACGGCCGAGGCCATGGCCCGCGCGCGGCAGTTCTCGCAGGACCTCACCAAGCGGTTCACGCGCACCCACAGCCGCGCGAATCTCGCCGGCGGGGGCGAGCCCCCCGCGGCGCCGGCGCCCTTGGAGTCCGCCCTCGCGGCCCGCGCCGCGCGCAGGCAGCGCGCCCAGCTCGACCGCACCAAGTCCGGCGCGCAGCGGGCAATCCGCGGCCTCCGCTTCATCAGCGGCAGCAGCAAGGCCAGCAACGCCTGGATCGAGGTCCAGGCCAACTTCAACCGCCTCGCCCGCGACGGCTACCTCTCCCGCGACGACTTCCCGCAATGCATAGGTTAATGACTTAATAACCCCATCCCCCCCCCCCCCCCCCCCCCCCCCCCCCCCCAAAAAAACCTCGCTCTTCTTAGTTCCTAACCGCATTTGGGATGCAGGGATGACGGAGTCGAAGGAGTTCGCCATGGAGCTGTTCGACACGTTGAGCCGGCGGCGGCGGATGCAGGTGGACAAGATCAACAAGGAGGAGCTGCGCGAGATCTGGCAGCAGATCACCGACAACAGCTTCGACTCGCGCCTCCAGATCTTCTTCGACATGTAACTCCCGCCCCCCTACAATCCGCGAACTGCTAATTAATTTGTGCTATATTAACACCATTTCTGTTCCGCGCGCTAATGTGCCTCCATTTTGGTATGATTTAATCAGGGTGGATAAGAACGCAGACGGCCATATTACGGAGGCGGAGGTGAAAGAGGTAATAGTCCGTGGCTGTGCTTGCTATTTCTGCAGCACATTTTTTCCTGCTGCTGTTTGGGGGATATTTTGGTACAATTATTTGGATTTTTTTTTATTTTTTGTGATCGAATCATTGAGCTGTCCATTTCCCCGGTTCTGTAGATATGTACTTGTTCTTTGGTTGTCTACAAGTTTGTGTTCCTGGATTTATGTCTCCCCGCACCAATTTTTCTAGATATTGAAATAGCTTGTTCTAGAACATGGGAGGGGTGTTACGTAAATTTACTATAGTAGAGATGGAAGTTCGGATATCAGAACACAGCAATTTTGGGTTTTGGGGGGGGGGGGGGGGGGCGTCATGCTGACTATATTTTAATCTGTTCAAATGATGCGTCGAAAGGGGGCAGCTTTTGGATGAGAATTTTATTCTTTTCACTGAGGTCATTGTGTAAAAGGCCGGGCCAGGTTGTTTGTTTGTCTTACTTTTCTCGAGCTGTGAAAAGATGGTTTGTGATCAATTAATTAAAAGTGGCAATTGTTTTGTTTCCAGATCATTATGTTAAGTGCTTCTGCTAATAAACTGTCGAGGCTTAAGGAGCAAGCAGAAGAATATGCGGCCTTGATCATGGAGGAACTTGATCCCGAAGGCCTTGGCTACATTGAGGTAAACTATCATGTTTTCTTCTGCCATGCTGTGTCTGATCAGTGATAGAAGAAATTGGTGCACAATAATTGGTTCCACGATCCCTGTGACATCCCATCACTATCCGCTGCTGTTTTTATCCCTGAGAAAAGTACTATCCACTGATGCTTTAGGTTGGTCTAGGAGAAACATTTCAACTGGATAAAAATGTTACTTTCTGCAAGAGAGAGATCAGTGATCTTGACTGTACATTGGATCTTTTCTTTTTAGCTTTTAAAACATGTTTTTTGACTTTTCTACAGTAACTAACTTTCAAACAAACTGTCTTTTTAAATAATGATCTACAAGTTAATTATAGTACACACTATAGCGATTTCATTTACATTGGTTAAAACCATACGCGAGTTTCTGTTACTCCGTATTCTCTTTTATGAACAGTTCAAAAGTCATAATTCGCAGTCAAAAGCCATAAACCGAAGCTAAAAAGAACATATCCATATTCGAGTATGGCCCTGCTCCAAACAACTTTTGCTTCTGATTTTTTAACTTCGCCTTTGTTTGCTTTTTAGGTTTTTTTTTGTTTTTGCCATATTCCTTGTACTGTCCGTGATAATATAACTTTTTATTTTTAAATTTTAATTACTTAGTAAAAGTTAGCGGCTGTTATAATACAATTTCAGCTTCTACAAAAAAAACCAAAAGTCTGCTGCTGTTTGGAGTACTACCTATGTCCATTAATAAATTGATCCTGCAGCAGGGCACTTTTTTTTCAAACACCCTGACCCTGAAATGGTTGGTTCTCAACACAGCAACCGTATCGCTCCTGAAAAAGAGAGCTAACCAACTTTTCTTTGGAACAGAACAATTCTTGTAGGAAAAGAACCATTGCCTAGAATCTTAAGAACTATTTTTTCTTGCTCCTCCAAGTCAAATCCTTCCACTGATCTCCAGCAATTTTCATAGGTACCAGTCTATCTTTGTTTCTACTTTTCTCCCCTTCCATATCTCTATTTAATGTACCAAAAATTCTGTGGCAATAACCATCTGACTTGATGTTCAGTCTGGGATACGTGTCTCTATTGTGTTTCTCTGGATGATTTGCTCCTCATGTACTTTCTGGAGTTCCAGCTCCTTCAAACCTCTATAAGACTTGAGTTCCTTTGTAATAGAAGGTACTTAGGGCCTGGAACCCTTGGGTCTTCAAAAAATAACCATCTGGCTTCGACAAAAAGAACTCGTTGATCTTTTCTTAAGCCATCTATGCTGCTTCACTAAGGGGTTGCCTTTTTTTGGCAACATCAACATAGTAGATGTAGCAAAAGCATTACATGTTGTAATTGGCACATTTATACTGACAATTCACACAACCAAAATAGCCCAACCATGACAGACTAAGTTGTTTGTTACCTATTGTGAAATCCATCAAGAACATCAAACTCCAATCTCCAGCTATGGGGACCAACAATATACCAGTCCCAACTCTCAACTGCATGATAGCTAAATATACTGAATTACTGATCAAACTTCCCTCTACGGTCACTTTCAAACTGGTGAGCAGCTGTATGGACAAGCTTGTGTCCTTTTTTTTTTAAAAAAAATTCCTGCCTAGTTCAGTGCCAACATTTCTTCTCACAATTCACTTTCTTCAAATGAGATCTTCTGCACTGCAGATCTAACTGTATGTTGCTTTTTTAAATAAAAAAAAATCTTTTGTTGTGATCAAATACAAGATTAACTGTGGAAAACTGCATCCTAGCAAGAAAGATATAGTTTATCATCCAAACGCAAATATTAAAATATTGAAATATTCGATTCAATCAAGCATAGAGGTTATTGCAGGGCATCTGCTTCCCCATTTACTCCTCAAATGATTGTGGTTATATTTGGATAGATTATTCCAAAGGCAAAGTCTATCAACATCATGCTGCATCTGTGATGGCATGCAACTCTCGGGCATATTGCCCAAATCAAATACAAGGTTTGGCATCCAATATCATTTTTTGAAGGATAGGTGCCCTGATATCATCAGGGTAACATTACTGTTGACATTTTCATTAGGTGTCTAATGTTACTTGTCTTCTGTAGTAAAGAAATATAGTATCTTCCGCATCAAATACTACAGCATGACCTACTTCTGTGCTTTTCAGAAAATGCAATGCGATAGTTCCATTTTAATTTTTCATGTACTTATGCGTCTTTGTTAGGCTGCCTCTGTTGTTTTTTGGAGACCATTTGAGACTAGTGCTTGTACAGGCGGAGATTCAAGTTGATGTCCCTCTTTTTCAGGATCAAATTATTGCATGCACGTACCACAAGATTTTAGCATGTATGGTGCACTCATATGGGAGCCATGTGTGACACCAGATGCAATTAAAATCTTGTGGGGACCTTCTGCAGTTTGGTGGGTCGTTTGACTTTCAGGCCATAGATTGATGTGTATGGTTAACCTGCCTTGTATTTTCTGAGAAGTATAACTAATTATTTTTTCCCATGTTGGTTGTGTCCATGATATATGGTTTTTGTGAGATTAATGGGTGGGTTCTTTTAGGCTCTGGGTTTGGCTTATGATTTTTGAATTATGGCTATTCATGAACAGTACGAAGAGAAAAAAAAAGTCGCATGTGATTTTGGCTGATATATCTGAACTTGGTACAGTGTCTATTACAATTGATTTATAGATCCAGCCTTAAAAAGACGCACCATTTGAAAGTTAGTTACTGTAACAAGAAGTGATAAGCGAAAGCTAAAACCAAAAAGAACCTAGCCATGGCCTGTCATTGTTAATGCGACTAAAGTTAGCTAATTATGTGATAATATTATGGTTATATAATAAAAATATAATGTGTGCGCCTGTCATTGTTAATGCCACTAAAGTTAGCTAATTATGTGATAATATTATGTTTATATAATAAAAATATAATGTGTGCTTCTGTGCCTTTGAAAATGAAACAGCCACAAGCATTGAAGTGATGTACCATAGAAGATGCGTTGTAACACAGCACAGGCCCATTTTAATCTTTTAAGAAGACTGTTCATAATTTTTTATCTTTTAATTTCACTACTAAATTAATAATTTAGGTAGCATTTTAAATGTTCATAATTTTATAAATTTGTTTGGCTCATAAATGGGCCTAATTGACGATCCGTTGGTTGGACCCCACTTACCAGCACATATCTTTGAAAAATTCTCCTTGCTTTTTTAGGCCTTTTTTTTAAATTTGATATGCTCACTTAGACCATTTTGTGATGCCTTAAAAAACACTGCTTGTGATTCACATTGCAGCTCTGGCAATTGGAGACATTGCTATTGCAGAAGGATACCTATGTGAACTACAGCCAGACCTTGAGCTACACAAGCCAGGCACTAAGCCAAAACCTTGCTGGTCTAAGGAAAAGGAGCCCAATCCGGAAAATTAGCACCACATTAAGCTACTATCTGGAGGACAATTGGAAACGCCTCTGGGTACTTGCATTGTGGATTGGGATAATGGCTGGACTGTTCATTTGGAAATTCATCCAGTACCGCAATCGATATGTATTTAATGTGATGGGCTACTGTGTAACAACAGCAAAGGGGGCTGCTGAGACCCTTAAGCTGAACATGGCACTTATCCTCCTGCCTGTGTGCCGCAATACTATCACTTGGCTGCGGAATACAAGAGCTGCACGGGCATTACCGTTCGATGACAACATCAACTTCCACAAGGTTAGCCATTAGACTATCCTTGTTCTTTTCTTGTCCTTTTAAATACGAGGAAAAATCATAGAACATCTTTAGGGTTTATCAATGAATTTGGTGGAAAAGATGTCGCCGCACATTTCCATGATCTGCACTTTGTCACATATGTCCAACACTATGAAGGACTTAGGGTTCATATTGGTTTTCGGTGATAACTTTTGGCTGTGGCTGATGCATAGTAGTGGTTGATAGAAACGGTTGATGATAGTAGTGCATTATGTAAGAAAGATGGTGTAACGAAAGGCACTACAACATTCGGACCGCCATGCGACTTATGGAATTGTGATATAATAAAATATAGGTATGTTACAATATGTGAAAACGAAAAGTAGTGATTGATGAATAGTAGTGACTGATAGAGTACTTTATAGAAGCTAGAGTGTTCATATTGGCTTCTGCTACACAGGAATTGTTTGGTCCATGGTCTGTTGTTGACTCATTCCCTGTTCACATCATGGCCAATTCAGGTTAAAACTTAAAGATGGGTTATGAATTTAAACCACAAAACATGTTCAGATAAGGCACTGTTAATTTAACTCGCCAAAATATTTAATTTTCATTGGCGTATATTAAATTAACCCTATTGAATAGTCATTGACTCATTGTTCTCCATCAGCAGTATTTATCCTACACAAGTTAGTTATTGTTCTACTGTTTGTAATTTGCCATTTGCTTTATAGAGAACATGATGCTTGACAGAATCCTTTAGCCATGCAAGCTCATAACTGACAGTATGCCTGTATGTATTTATGTGGTATGCTTCTCAATCAGCAGTTTACCCCCCAAAAAAAATTAATGTTGGGTTGCATGGACTAGATCAGGTCTGCACCTAACTCACTTAAAGTTTAAAGGAGGCACAAGAGAAGCTAAAACCATTTGGTTGGTACCATGCAGAAGGCACATGGGCCATGATTTGACTGTAGCAACTAGCAATCAGCTGACTGTTAATAGTTGGGCAATGTCATGTCAAGACAGCTCATGCCGAGTCTCTCTTGTCATGAGCTGCATTTTAGTTCATTTTCATTAAAATGCATAAGATGAAATAATTATTAAGCAAACAAATATCCATAATTATAATGTGGTCATTAGTGGTGCTCATAAGGCACTTTGTCATCCTGACAAGAAAAGAAAAGAAAAGAAAAGAGAAGAAGAGAGCCTTTGTCTTAATACCTATGCTAGCTAGGTCAATAAGGGCATATATGTGACATGTTACCATTCAGCCAGACCAAGAACATGGCTAAGAATGAACATTTTTCTTGTATTGTAATGGCAGACTATTGCAGCGGCAATTGTGGCTGGTGTTATCCTTCATGCCGGGAACCACCTTGTATGTGATTTTCCACGGCTAATAGATTCATCAGAGGTGAAGTATGCTCCACTGGGCAAGTACTTCGGGAAAAATAAGCCGACCTATTTAATGCTGGTCAAAGGAGTGGAGGGCATAACTGGGGTAATCATGGTTGTGTGCATGATCATTGCTTTTACTCTAGCAACCAGGTGGTTCCGCCGTAGCCTGGTGAAGCTTCCAAAGCCATTTGACAAACTAACTGGCTTCAATGCCTTCTGGTACTCTCATCATCTGTTCATCATTGTGTACATATCACTTGTTATTCATGGAGAATGCCTATACCTTATCCACGATTGGTACAAGAAGACGGTGAGATAATTATCTCTTTTTTTCTCCTTTACTCTCTGTACTTGAACAATTCTGTAAACATCTAATCTCTATTTCTTCCATGCAGACATGGATGTATCTTGCAGTTCCAGTTGGTTTGTATGTGGGGGAGAGGACACTGAGGTTCTTCAGGTCTGGCAGTTATTCTGTCCGGCTATTGAAGGTCAACCCACATGCATTTTGAAATTTGAGTACTGATTTTGTGTTTGATCCTCTGACACACTATTTCTTTGCAGGTGGCCATATATCCTGGTAATGTTTTGACATTACAGATGTCTAAGCCTCCGACATTCCGTTACAAGAGCGGACAGTATATGTTTGTTCAATGTCCAGCTGTTTCACCCTTTGAATGGTACATGGCTCTTATTTGTCAATAAACTACAGTTGGAAAATTGTACTTTAAAGATCTCTAACACCATGTTTATGTACACTTGTAGAATAGGTGGACCCCGAATAGTTCATTCAATGTTAAACACTTCTTTACCCCTTTCAGGCATCCGTTCTCAATAACATCGGCACCTGGGGATGACTATCTAAGCATTCATGTTCGACAACTTGGTGACTGGACACGAGAGCTCAAGCGGGTATTCTCAGCAGCTTGTGAGCCACCTGTTGGTGGGAAAAGTGGCCTCCTCAGAGCAGACGAGACAACCAAGAATGTGTATGCTTATATTCTCGTTATTTAGCAGTAATAATATGTTTATGCAATTGGGGGCTTGATAATATTGTTTGAAAATGCAGCTTACCAAAACTTTTGATTGATGGACCGTATGGTTCTCCTGCGCAAGACTACAGCAAGTATGATGTTTTACTACTTGTTGGATTAGGAATTGGTGCAACACCTTTTATCAGCATATTGAAAGACCTGATAAACAACATCATCAAAATGGAGGAAGAGGAAGTAAGTGATCTTTATCATATTTTCAATTGGCAATTTGGCATCTTGCTGATACCCTAACTAAAATAAGAACTATAAATCGATTGTAATTTTATTTTATTTGTGATTTATTTATCCATCTATTGCAAATATCTTTTATTAAAACCATGACAGGCTGGACCAAATGATTAATTTATTCACCTATGTTTGCAGGAAGCTTCAAGTGATCTTTACCCACCAATTGGGCGCAATAAGGCACATGTTGATCTTGACACCCTTATGAGGATTACGTCAAAACCAAAGAGGGTTTTGAAGACAAGAAATGCTTACTTTTATTGGGTGACACGTGAACAAGGCTCTTTTGATTGGTTTAAAGGAGTCATGAATGAGATCGCTGAACTAGATCAAAAGGTAACTAATATCAGCTAATCATCTTTTTTTTGTTTCAAGTCACAAAATGTGCTCCCTTGCAATTTAGTTCTTACAGCTGCCTTCCTTTAACACTAGAATATCATTGAGATGCACAACTACCTCACAAGTGTTTATGAGGAAGGGGATGCTCGGTCAGCACTCATCACAATGCTGCAAGCTCTAAACCATGCCAAGAATGGTGTTGATATAGTCTCTGGAACTAAAGTAAGTTATGACACACCAATTAGCTTCATGCTGCAGTCTTGATATTTGCAATGTTAATGTTTGAATTTCGCTATATCATTAGGGCGAGGATATGGAAAAGAAACACCTTCTCATTTTCGTGCAGCTAGTAATTTCATTCGATTACTGATATACTGGTTTTGCAGGTCCGGACACATTTTGCAAGGCCAAATTTTAAGAGGGTCCTATCTAAGATAGCCTCCAAACATCCTTGTGCTAAGATAGGTCAGTTGTTTTTCATATCCCCAGTATAATTAAGTTGTCATTTTATTCTTTTAGCTATGAAATACCCATCAGGATGTGAATTTTCTTAGTCCTTTAAACTGGGACTAGCATGTGTAGATAACTAAAACATATGGAAACCTCTTGATTTTGAACAATGCATACAGCAAAATTGAGGGGAAGGAGTATGACCAAATTAAGGAATTAACAAAAGGGCTTGAAAATCCCTCCATTTCAGTTTTAGCTAGACTTCATGTAACAGAGCAACAGAACACCCAGTTCTGGCTGAATCAGTACCCCAGTTCTGGCTGAATCAGTAATTTTGGTATCAACTTCTATAATCTGATCATTGTAAAGAAGGTAATTGCTATTGTTGCGTACAGGAGTATTCTACTGTGGAGCTCCAGTTCTGGCGCAGGAACTAAGCAAACTTTGCCATGATTTCAATGGCAAATGCACACCAAAATTTGAGTTCCACAAGGAGCATTTCTAAAATCAGATAAATGCCCAATAGGTAAATAACAGAGGATTGTGTTGTATGTACGTCATTTTTGCTATTACACGATGCCTTGTTCACAATGGATTTGAGATAGCAACGGAGAGAAGCATAGTGTGTTGCCACAGCGCACCTGCCACCAGTTACCACTGTTGACTGCTTGCTTGGGATATTGAAATACAATAAGAGCACCAGGGAAAGGGAATTGGAGATCAGCTGATACAATACATAAGACATCGATCATGGATTCAGAAGCACAGATTTCGAGTGCACCAGCAATGGAATTCCTTCTGTAAGATCTCCCATATGCTGAGTTTGCGCGAAGATGCTGATCTCCTGAATTTGGTTCCGATTATGAGGTGGGTGTCTGGGTGATGTAGGACATAGGAAGGCCACCATGGGCACAAG
This sequence comes from Dendrocalamus latiflorus, assembly GCA_017311315.1. Taxonomy (NCBI): domain Eukaryota; kingdom Viridiplantae; phylum Streptophyta; class Magnoliopsida; order Poales; family Poaceae; genus Dendrocalamus; species Dendrocalamus latiflorus. Next base: position 1,045,365 of record CM029613.1, on the reverse strand, counting down.
GCTAATTAACTGTATATTTGCATGCAGCTGAGTGGTCAGGCCACTAGTTTATTCTAACTTCGTTACACAGAAATGGAAACAGAGTATAGTTTGATTTTTGTAAGTAGTGTAGGTTGGTAGTGTTTGGGTCCATATTGGGGGCCCAAATTACATTGAAGCGTGTTTTGTTGTTGTGCCGGGAGAGAACAACATGCATTTCTTTCATGGGGTAATGTTACACATACGGATGATGGAATTCTTATTGTAGCGAAGCCCTTGTTGTTCTTAATTTAAACTGCTGTTTGTAGATGTTGTATGGGATTTTGTGTTGAAAAGATTACACATGTGGTAACTGGTGTTTTTCTTTGGTGAAGTTTGCTAGAGTAATGTTCCCCAGTGGTAGTAGATAGGATGGCAACATAAAACCTTCCAGTTAAGAATTGTACCTGGTTCATCTAGAAGCTTTGCCAAAAGTGACGCAATATGTACTCAGTACAAGTAATTACATTTTAGGGGGGGCATTTTTAGCCTGAGTTCGCCATTCCAATTTTGAACAGCCAGCAGCACTTGCCAGAAACATTGTAAATCCCGTTCCACACAGCACGGCAAATTGAACCCACACTTGTGACGCACGACGACCATTGTAGGAAGCTAGTTCGGAACAAAACGCATTTGGACGTGCTGCAACACGAGGCGACAGGCGCTTTCCTGACGCACTGTGGATGGAGCTGAACGCCGGAGGGGATCACGGCCGGGTTGCCTCTGCTGTGTTGGTCGCTACACTCGGAGCAGAGGCAGAAGGCGGCGTTCATCGTGGAGGAGATGGGGCCGGTGTGGATATATTGGGGTACGGTAAGGGTGGGTTTTTTATGTTGTGGTTTTTGTCTTTTGAATTATATCTGTTCATTGGCGGAGGACGGGAAAAAAATTGAGGTGCAGCGGATCTAAAGCAATACCATTCAAGCTCCTCCAACCCTGTCAACGCCGGAGTTTGCGCGCCGGTGGCTGCCGCACGCCCGCCCGCCGCCGGCTACGCCCAGGCCGCCGCCGGTTACGCCACTGCCCAGCGCGGCAGCGCCCAGCGCCACTGCCCACCGGTGGCCGCCCACCGCCCGCCCGCCGCCGGCTACGCCCAGGCCGCCGCCGGTTACGCCACTGCCCAGCGCGGCAGCGCCCAGCGCCACTGCCCACCGGTGGCTGCCGCCCGCCGCCGGCTACGCCACTGCCCAGCGCAGCAACGCCCAGCGCCACTGCCCACTGGTGGCTGCCGCCCGCCCGCCGCCTACCGCCGGCTACGCCCAGGGTCCAGCCGTCCAGGGAGGCAGGGAGCAAGGAGCAGTTTAGGGTTTACATTTACATTGACTAGCTAGTAGCTATTGGGCTATTGGATACTGGATAGGGGGGTATATGGGGCCTGCTGCAAAAAATCAAGGTATGACCCAAGCCTTACCTTGCCCTATCGGGCCCTCCGCCACTGTATCTGTTCACGAGAGGGTATAAAAGAGACAGTCGTATGTGATTTTGGCCGATATGGTTGAAATCGGTATTGTGTTACTACAATCAATTTATAGATCTTATTTTAAAAGTTTATATTGTAAAAATCATAAATATAAGGCTCGAAAAAAATCCAGCCACGGAGGTGATCGGCAAAAGGGGTGCAGTCCAAGGTCAAGTTGGAGTCATTGAGGGTGGACGGGTACTTCAAGAGCAGGCTATGGTGGCAAAGAGAGCAGGCTTGGTTATACTGTACATGATGCTGCCTACAGCAATGTAAATGCAAGGTTTACTTTGCAGACATTTTAGCAACCGAATTAAAGGCAAACCAACATGCATGCCGACCCAGAAACCCCATGGTCTGGAAAACATGGCCACTTCTTACGGAGGCGGATTCTGCCCTATCGATAGGACGTCCTCCCCTATCTGCCCAGAGGCGGTTCTAGAGTAAGTCAAGGGTATTAAGTCGGATACCTAAAATTTTTGTCAAAAAATCTACTATATACAAGGTATAACATATATGTATATTAGTAGTTAAGCCAAATTTGTCTTGTTATACCCAGTCAGACTCAATTATTACTAGATTCTTTTGGCTTATTTCCCTCTCCTAAGCCCAATTGGCGCCAAACACTGGCCTAGGCCCACTAGGCCACTATAGTGATTCATATGATACATGGTAGAAACTCTAGGTCTCACTCAGTCTTTTCTCTCATCCAAGTCTCTCCTCTCTGTCTCTCTCCATTTGGTGGCGCAAGAGCTTCTGGTCTTAAAGGAGCATTGGAGCAGCTGTTTCGCAACACACGTCACTTTGCCATCGTCACTCGCCAATGCTGTGCAGCCGCATAGGTTCACCCTCCCCGACCTAGTGACCCCATGGCGTCATGGCCCCATATCCCTAATCCGATAATCCCTCTATCTTCTTCTACTCTCTTAGCGATATCTGATTTGAAGCAAAATTATGTGTCTAAATAAAGACGTGAGTTGTATTTTGCTTAAAGAAGTGAGGTATCTATAATGATTCTAAAGTTTTTGCATAGTAGTTGATTATATTTTGATGACTTATGTATCAATTATTTAGAAAACATGTAAGTGTTATCAAGTTTGTCATGTAGCTTGATGTGTTGGACACTTGGATGATTTGATCCCCTTTGATGTCTGTCTGTTTGATCCATATTTTGTTTAGCATACTACTTAAGTTGCTTAGTTAGAAATCGTTCAACAAAGTATGTTCACGATAAAAGCACTTTTGAACTTCCGCTTGAGAATACAAAAATCTAACAAAGAAAATTGTCTTTTAACTTGATTAAAGCATCTCGTTGTGATTGTACAACTCTATTATAGAATTATTCCGATTTGAGCTTTGACTCAGGTTAGTAGTTCCAGGGAAACAGTTCATCTCTAATTCCAATCATCATGGTTAAAATCATTAGTCTTTGAGTTCTGTTTTTCACTCCTTGCTGAAATTGCTTCCTTTTTGTGTGTTTGTCTGCATGACATTATATCTCGTTTCCAAGGCATGAAGCATCGTCGTGTTAATTTTTGATTATTTTAGAATTTCTTTATATTATTTGAGATGTTGTCTCTAATATAAATAATTGTACTTTAATTTTCGCTACTGTGGACCTTTATGTTTTCAATTGAACGATATTTTGTAATTTTGAATACCCATTTTGAAATTCCTGGATCCACCACTGTATCTGCCGTCCACTTCGTCTTTGGAATTTATGTTTGTGTTTGGGGAGAAGTTGCAAAACAAGTGTTTGGGTATATATACTACTATTTAAATATGTATTTTCAAAATTATTAGTATATACATAAAAATAGTAAAAAATGGCATTTATGTCGTATGGTGATCAGGCAGCAGCGGCGTGAAGCTGACACATGGCGCTAGAGCCCTGCCACTATGCGTAGGCGGCTTGCCGCCTAGCCACCGTGCGTCTCCCAGCATGTCGCCTAGCCACCATGTGATAGGCAATTAAGTCGACTTAATTACCTGCATTAGATAATATTTTATATTACTACTTCTTTAATTTTTGAATATAGCAAATGAGCTCAAAAAATTACAAAATTTTGTTTGCAATCTTCTGACACAACGTACTGCATTGTGTAATTTTTCTATAATTTTATTCAGTGTGAATATTGCTCAAAAATCCATATGATTATGTTATTTATAGGAGTTGTTACAAATAGCAAATGAACTCCAAAAATTACAAATCTTTATACGCAGCCTCCCGACATTGCTAACCTAATTTTATAATTTTTTAGAAATTTTATATGATCTGAATTTGCCATATTAATTCATGTTCGTTTAATCGTAATTAGCGATATGCGATGCTCATTTAATTAACGATTGAAATCCTAGGCTGCACGGTCACCGTGCGGCAACAATCTTTTATAATATGTGACCTCTCTATTTCGTACATATGTTAGTTTGTTGCTACTTTCCCTTGCCTCCTTCGCACATTTGTTAGTGTATCCATGCAGAATTTCACTCGTACGGCTTGGACATGAATTACAGGGGTGTTTGGCCGGACATGATACAATGGACCTCCAATAAGGACTTGAAGATAACTACGAAGGGACGTCGATAGTCGCGACACTTTTCAGAATGACATGGATGTCAACGAACATACCAGCATTAGCTGCACAGTAAAGTGCAGGATATGCAAGACCTCCGGGTACTCAACGAAGGATTGTCTCAACAGATCGAGCTCGTCTAGTCACCATTTGGTGCCGTAATTTCATGTATCTTTTTGTTTATCGAATTAAATCATATCAGGATGTACTATTTTATGTGGTGGTAACTAGCAATCGATCAATTGATTACTTAAATGATTAACTCCATAATCTATTACCGCATGTGATTATTTATGCCAACCGCAATGACGCGTCAATCATTTATTTACATGCTTTAGGAGAGAAAATAACCACGTATAACATGGGAGAACCTTGGTATACGCACCTCTGGACGTGCCTACTGGTAGAACGTGCCTAGTGCTACCCACATGGAGTGTTGCAGAGGGGGCGCCTTGGACGTGGCTGGCTATCATTGTAGTGGCACGTACATGTACAGTTAGTGTTTGTGCAGCAACACGTGGGATCATAGAAACTTTCTATGTTGATGACCTTCTTGTGTCTGCATTTCAGTCATACCAGCCGGAGACTGAAGCTCACTTAGAGGCGTGCAGGTGCAGATAGCACGAGGCTCGCGTGGAGGAGCACGAGAGAAAGCGTGAACTAGCACCCAATGCCAGTGCGGCTGGCGAGGACTACAACGTCAATCTCGCGAGGAAGGGCAAATGACCACGGTTAATGCAGTAGTTCGAATATCTTCGTCCATATGTGTATCATCCTTGGTTCTTTAGCCTACATGCTATATCACCCCTCCGTGTATGAATTCCCTGTTAAATCGAAATATCACTTACCTTTGTACTTACTAATCATTGCCACCTCAATCATTCCCACAAAATTCTTTCAAAATTTATCACACTACAACAACATACGACGATTATAAAATGTTATTGTGAGTCTAACAGATTTCGTACCCTCGAGAATCTACGAAAATTACAAAATGACCAACCTACCATGTATGCCCTTTTATTTCCAAACAAGTCTGCAAACAAAACCTGTGTGACTTATTCATGTGTCGCCTACCGGTTCAACAAAGGTATACTACTATAATTTCGAACAAAAATAATATTATTTCACAAAAAACCGCGTTACAGCGCTCCACCCACGCGGAACCCAAGCGCGCCAGCATCAGTCGAGCAAAATTTATTATGCATAAAATTCCCAAAAAAATAGACAATTAGAATAACTATGTCGAGAGAATGCACGTAAAATTTCATTTTTTTTAAGTTGATTTGCTATATGTAACAATTTCTACAAATAACATAATCGTATGAATTTTCAAGCAACATTCACACCATATAAACTTATAGAAAAATTACACAATAAAGTACGTTGTGTCGGGAGACTGCATGTAAAATTTCATAATTTTTTAAACTCATTTGTTATATTTAAAAATAAAGAAATATTAATATAAAATAATAATTAAGACAGGTAATTAAGCCGGCTTAATTTCCTGTCGCATGGTGGCCAAGCGGTAGGCTGGGAGGCACATGGTGGCCGGCAGCAGGCCGCCTATTGCACAGTGGTGGGGCTCCAGTGCCATATGTCGGCTCCACGTCGCTGTTATTCAATCATCGTATGACAGAAATACTATTTTTGTTATTCATATATTAATATTTTTGTAAATACGAATTTAAACAGTGACATATGTGCCTAAGGTCCTGATCAATATGGCTTCAGCTTCTGGCTTCAGCTTATTTTTGCACTATTCATAAATTTCGTCTTTTTCGGAACTTTTGGTTTTTTTTGAGTTTTTTTACCGGTTCTTTTTTCCTCGTATTTGTTTACATTATACGTGATGGGCTAATATATTTTTTCTATTTTTAAATTTTTTTAAATTTAATTATGGTAAATAAGCCTCTGCCAGCTACAGTGCTTTTTTCAGCCAGCTACAGTGTTTTCAGCCATAAGCCATGAGCCTTTCAGCCGAACCAATCACCACCTAAAACTCTCGCAACACGGCTTGGTATTTACTGTCAAAGACGTACATACGGTACACTTTACAGCTCTCACTCCTCTGCCATACGGGACATCCTGACTTCCTGAGACCAAACAAAATCCTATGACATGTGGGCCATCAAGAGTCCTTGGGCCCAAAGTAGGCGAGACGTGGGAGAAACATCTCGGTAGTCGGTGGGCCAGATGTGTGCGTGGACCTCGCGTCCTCTCTCCTGCCACTTTTCTCCTTCCTCCCAACCCAACCCAGCCCACCCGCCCTCCTCTGTCCTCATTCTCTCTCTCTCTCTCTCTCTCTCTCTCTCTTACGCTCTCTGCACAGGCCAATCAACCCCGCCAACAACAAGGACGGCCCAAATCTGAGCCACCCCGTTCCCGATCACGGCGCCGTTGGATCCGACCACCGCCGTCGTCTTTCTCTCCGGCTGCCGCCATATCTAGCTGTCCCCGGGGCGGCGTCGCCATGGTATTCATCTCCAGATGTCCCCGACCCTCATGCCGTCGGAATCAGTTGCCGCTGTCTTCCTCTCCGATCGTTCCCAGACGCGGTGCCACCAAATTTCGCTGTGCCCGGGTGCGGCGTCGCCGCCGTCTTCCTCTCCGGTCGTCCCCGGCCCCATCGCTGTCGGATCCGGCCTTCCGGCAGCCTCCTCCCTTCCTCAGCGGCCTAGAAGGTTGAGTGCGCCGGGGGACAAGAAGGCATCGACAACCTCGCCGGCGTCGTCTTCCTCATCGCCCTCCTCCATGTCGCCTTCGGCTCGCCTTCCTCCTCCACCACGTCGAGCACGCCGTCACCATCCTCTTGCCCCACACTGGAGTCCGAACTGTGCGCCGCCGCATATATTTCTTTTTCATATCCCCTATTCTCTGTTGAAGTTACTACTCCAGCATCTCATCGTCTTTCAAGCGTCTCATCGTTTCTCGGTTTATTGTTTCCGTTTCAGTCAGTAAACGTTGTTTAATTATGGCTGTTCACTTTTAGCTTCAGTTAGGTGTTTCAAGATTAGTAGTGGCTCTTTTTATTTCTTCCGTTTCAGCCATGCAACTTAATTTCTTCCGTTTCATTTACTCCTTGTTTAATTGCGGCAGCAGCCATGCATTCATGCTGCGTAGAAGACTAACAACCATTGTTTTCTTTTAAATAAACATGAAATATATCAGAAAACGCACCCCTTTTGCAGCACCAAACACCTGTGTTCATCGTGTTCTTGAGTGCGCATTCGAGAGTTTGCCGGCAGCGAAAGATTGCCTGTGACTGTGATCCACATTCTCTTGTGATTTTCCCAAATTCTTTTTTTACTAGATTTTTCCTAATTCTTTAAAGTTCCACAAGTCACGTACTTATTCTCTAATACGAAGACATTTATTCAGAAGATCAGATTACATATTATTTAAAAGACAGTAAATATATAAGTGATATAATTATCAATATAATTACTTTTAGGTCATATTACTAATAGTGCATCACCTCTCAGTCCTGCCGCACGTGCTCCCATACGTCAGGTGCTCGTCTGTCCAAGTCCACGGCTGTCCACGTCCGACAAGAACTGGGCAAACGCCGCGCGTGACGTGCCGCCGTCCTTCCACGCCATGGCCGCACCTTTCTTGTGCGCCACCACCCGCGCCCTGAGCAACCTCCCTTCCTCGGACTCCATAACCAGCCTTACCTTGGCCTCCACCTCCTCGGCCTTGACCAGCCCCTGTTGCCACCCGACCATCTCCACGGCGACCCTCATCTCCTCCACCATGAACAACTTGTTCATCTTCTGCTCCGCGTACAGCGGCCAGCACAGCATCGGTACGCCCGCCGTGACGCCCTCCAGCACCGAGTTCCACCCGCAGTGTGTCACGAAGGCGCCGGTCGCCCTGTGGTGGAGCACGTCTACCTGCGGCGCCCACAGCTTGACGACGAGGCCGCTGCCGTTGGTGCGCTCCATGAACCCGTCCGGCAGGAGGGCGGCGAGGTCCGGGTCGGCACGGGGGTCGAACGTTTTCTCCGGGTCGTCGCTGATGGGGGCGCGCACAACCCACAGGAACCTGTGGCCGGACTTCTCTAGGCCGACGGCGATCTCCTTGAGCTGCTGCTCCGAGTGGTTGCCTGCGCCTGTGCTTCCGAAGCAGAGGAACACGACGCTGCGGTCCGGTTGCCCGTCGAGCCACGTGAGACACTCGTGCCTCTCTGTTGCCTCGCCGGCAGCACCGACAAATGGCCCGACGCAGTATACCGGAGGCAACACCCGGCCGGGGAGACAACGCGGGTCCCTGAGAGCTCCCACCGCCCGAGCCTCCAGGGACGCGAACGTGTTCACCAGGATGCAATTGGCCTCCGGGATCCTGCGCATCGCGGTCATCGTCACCTTGTACGTCTCGCTCTCCGGATCCTCGAGCATTTCGCCCAACAGGTGTGAAGCTGGCATGGGTGGAAGGCCAAAGAACTCGAGAGGGGTGTCTCCTAGCTTCTTGAAGCTTGTCTGACCCTCCACACGGATCGAAGGAAGCTGGAGGAAGACAGCGAGGGTGGCGGCGTTGGAGGCAAAGAAGGTGTAACCCGGGATGCCGAGCTTCTTGGTGACCCCGAGCGCTTCGACGGACAGCGAGTCAACGACCACAGCGTGGACGCCCCGGGGACCCATGGAGCAAAGGAAGTCGTGTAGGTGCTGGTTGTAGCGGCTCACGAGGTCGAAGTACCTGAGGAGGAGCTGCGCCACCTGCGCGTCGTAGGCGAAGGTGGGTGGGTCCTGGATACGTGGGAGCGTGTGGAAGGAGACGGACGGCTTGGAGGAGGCGACGCGGGCAACGACGGCGGCGAAGGCTATGTCTTCTTTGATGGCGGGGTCGATGAGCGCGACGGCGACGGCGTAGCCATGCTCCACGAGGATGTCGGCGAGCTGCATCATGGGGATGAAGTGGCTCACGGCGAGGCCGGGATACAGAACGACGGTCTTTTTCATGGCTTGTCGTCGATGTGGGAAGGAGAAACTTGTGAAGGAAAGTCGAACGTACAAGAACTAAAGGAGTAGTACGGGTGCACTCGATCTTGAAGGCGTGGCTTAATAATTGGAGCCAGGAGGCGATGCTTCTGGAGGCGATGGCTTAATAACATCTGGACCCCCACGCCCACGTGCTAGGTTCGTGGTCTGGAATTACATAATAACATTTTTAGAGAAAAAAATCTCTGATCTATATTAACAACTTAAATTTTAGATGCTTATTTGGGCTTTTAAAGCTCAAACTTTTAGCTTTTTTTGTACCTAGCAGCTTTATTTGCACTTATAGCTGCTGGTAGCTTTTCAGTATAATTAATTTTTTTAAAAAATAAAAAGGTTATATCATCATGGACAATTCAAAGGAATAATGAACGCCAGAAAAAGATAAAATTAAGAAGTTAAAAGCTAAAAGTTTAAGCCCAAATGAGAACAACCTTTCTATAAGAACTCAACTTTTACATTGAAGATTTTAGATAAACAACACATTACTATCAAATTCTTGAGTCGATGAATGTACTGAGCTTCTTTATCTTGCTCATCGTAGACTCCGTATATTGCAACTGTGTCATTGATTATCGACAATCACGGCAGCGGGAAGTAGAATGTTGATGATCTCTATTGATATGTAGGACCTACACCTCGATGACAACGTTGTTCGTTAAAAGAAAATAAGAGGGGTTTCATTTATACCCAACTCTGTCCGATGTTGATCTCCGACGTAGGTGGCGCCATCATTGTCAATGTGAGATGGTCCGATAAAACCCATCATGGGTATAGAAAATCTGACGAAGAACTCAATGGAGAAGAACAAAATTGGAACAAAATGAACAAGAAAACAAAACAGAAGAAACTAAGGAAATCTAAAATTACTTCTGAAATTTAACGGGTCAGTCACCCACTTAACTCCGACAAGAACTACAAAAAAGAGGGGAGAGGGGGCGACGACGGAATGATGGAGTTGTTACCGACGGCTAGGGTTCGTTGCAGTGGCCCTGTTCAAAAGTGATATGGTTTTTGGCTTTTGATTGATTGTGAGAGAGATTGAGGGAGTAAGGGATACTTGTGTTAAGAAGCAACTCCTTTCAAAGCAGTTTCTGTAGTGTCTCATACAAACAGCTTATAGAAACCACTTTTAAAAAACCACCTGTTTAAAAACTAGCTTTCAAAAACTAAAAATCAAAAGCTGTTTGGGACAGTCCCATGGCCATCGAAATCCAAAGCAAGATCCAAGATTAAAAAAACATGCATTCCTATTAAAACGCTCTGCGGCATAATGTTGAGCCGTTGAGGTCATTGAAGAACTAAATGATAATTTTCTTCACCTGCCCTGCTCCAATGAGCTTCTACCTCTCACTTCTAACTTCTTAATTTTATCTCTTTTTTTTTTGCTTTTTTGCTTTTCTTTTTTGCTTTATTCCTTTTACATTGTCCATAATGATATAACTTTATTATTATTTATTAAATTTAATTACGCTGAAAAAACTAACAATATGTACAGCACATTTTCAGCCACTACAGTGCAAAAAAAAGCCAATGCCTAGGCTTATAAACCCAAATGAGCACTACCAAGAACGCTCTAGACAAGCCTCACCACACGTTGCCTCCTACCAAAGTCGTCGCCACTTGTCACCACGAAGCAGCCGTGGTCACCACCTGTCACCACCAAAGCTGTCGGCCACGGCGGTAGATTGGCCATCATGTTTGGATCTTAGTAGGATTGATGTTGGCTTGCGCATTCGGGCTTCCACGACGGAGAATAACAGTGACTAGTGAATTAGGGAGAGAAGCAGGCGTGTTCGTATTGGTTATGTCTAATGGCTTTTAACTGAAAATAAATAGTAGCAGTCAAAAGAAGTGATGAAGGGGACGAGCGATGGAAAAAATGAGGGAGAGATGCGTGCGCGAGACAGGAGCGAGCGGAGTAGGGTGTGTGATGTGCCTATGGTATCCTACCTTATCCTCGGAGTGAGACGGAAGCAAGAGAAGTGGAGAAGCTGCTTCGAGAAGCCAGATGTTCATATCGACTTCTAGTTTCTCCAAACAGAAGCCAAAAACATAAGTCAATATGAACACCCTGTAAAAGGTTAGAGACCAAAGGTGAGAGAAATGAGAAGGCGACTGAGGGGAACCCTAGGGCACCCTTTCTTGTTGCGCACGTGGATGGAGTGGGCTGGGTCGGCCCAGGTTGTCCCTCTTGCTGTGTTTCTCACGTAAAACGAAGGCTCTGTTATTTTTAGCTTTTTAACAGTTTTTAGTTTCTCTTAGTAATCATTATACATTAGACTAATAAGTCGCTGTCAAAAGACATAAGCCACTGCCCAAAAAAGCAGCCCAAAAACCATCGGTTCATCTAAACCCACCTGGGTTCATCGGTTCTTACAAAAACCTTCCGGTTCATCCAATTTTTGGGTCCGATTGGGGGACGGTCTTTGAAGTGGACTCACTGGTTACGGCCTTTTCTGGTTTAACCGGTCCGGTCCGACTTTTTTACACTATGCGTAGGATCTGTGACTAAAATGGTTTGTTAGACCGAAGGTCTGAATTACCGAATTACTGCTTGCTCGGGAATGATATTTGTAGTTTGCTAGGCTGGTTTAGACCACACCATGATGGACTGAAATCGCAGGCTCGCTTTTGGGCCCTGGTCTTTTCCTGCTTTGCCACAAATGTTACGAAGTGAGATCATATCTTTGATTCTCTTGCAAGAAAAATAGATCAAGCTTCCAGATAGACACTCTATTCCACTGATTGAAGAACTAAAAGAAAGATCATATTGCACGTAGCACCATTCTTGGTCACACAATACCAATGATTGCAATGTCTTCAAGCATCAGATTCAATCGACTATAGAAGAAGGTCGTTTGAAATTTGCCGATGAGCATACCATGACAGTGGACATTGATCCTTTCCCTATCAACATGGTCAATCTAAATGGAAAAAGAGTCTTTGTCAGAACCAAGGATGCTAAAGATGAGAAAACGACAATAAGGTCACCTTCGAAGAGTTGACCGGAGAAAAGATCACAAGGAAAGTCACTGAGGAGATAAAATCTGATGGCACCACAAGTCTGAAGGTTACTGTAGAATCATCTTCAAAGTCTGATGACCTTTCTACCAGCAAAACTGGGTTAAGGAACAAAGCCAATGACTGGTATGAAGGGGAAGAATTAGCATCTTTGCCTTCATGATCTGCTATAGAAAAGCTAAAGTTCAAAGATTCGTTGGCTAAGTATTAACGCAAAAGCCAGCAACATCAAAGCAAAAGAAAAGCTGATTCTCAATAGAGTAATCAGGCTAATCAGTAGCATGCTTCTCAGTTAAGAGAAAAAATGGTATCGATCAAATCACCAGGATTATTACCATGGGCTTCCAATTAGTTAGTTTGACCAATATCAAGAACAAGCTCGCATGTGGCAAAGATCGGCAAGGAATTATCCTATGAGCGCATATCCACCATGGATGATGGCGCATTCTTTCACGAATAATGAATCTGGTAACAACCAACGATCTGTTCATGAGCATCTGGTTTTTCCAAAAGATCAAAAAAGATATTTCTTCTTGTAGTATTGATCGTTGTACCAAAAGGAAGAAGGATGAATCTTTTGATACTGATACTAAGCTTCAATCTAGAAAAGCCTTTAAGTATGATGAAAAAAGAAAGCTAATTGATTGACCAATGAGAAGCAAGCCGAAACAAAAACCACAATGGATACCGTCTGGGCTTACTAGATCACAAAGAGATCGGTTGTAGAGGCTCAGAAAACTAGAATAATATGAAGCCAAGACTGAAAAGTTGTGGAACAAAACTTTCAATGAAGTGAAGTCTTAAAAAGAACCTGAGAGGCAGTGACATCCAAGGTCCATTGTCCAAGCACCATTAAAAGATAAAGAAGAGATATCTGACTCGGATGATGATACTATGATGCCAGATGATTGTAGTGAAATACATGGTCTCGAGGGGCAGAGCGACATCAATATCTACACTAATAATCCACCAGTTAAAATTATCCTACATCCACCCAACAATTACCTGCTCCACAGTCATGACCTTAACTACGTCCACACCATAATATACACCTAGAATTACACCATCCTAAAAACGTCCGCACCAGATTAACTCTCCTCTATTCTCTCTCCTTACTCAACCATATCCGACGATCATCCTTCAATGGATCTGCAGTACCCCTCCCTCCTCCACCCGCGCCTCCGCTCCTTCCCCCGTTCTCCGCGCCGCCTCCTCCCCTCCCTCCTCATCCCTCGCCTCCTCCCCTCCCTCATCCGCCGCTCCCGTGCCCGCTACTCCCCCCCCCCCCCCCGCCGCGTCCCATCTCCCACCGCCGCCTCCCCCGCTCCTCCTCCTCCGCCTCCTCCCCCGCTCCGCCGCCGCCTCCTCCTCCCCACCCCACCCCGCGCCGCCGTCTTCTCCTCCCCACACCACCCCGCGCCGCCGCCTCCTCCCCTCCCTCCTCCTCCTCCGCCGCCTCCTACCTCCCACCACCGAATCCGTGCGCCTCCTCCCCTCTGATATCTCCGCCGCTCCTCCGCCGTCGCCGCCTCCTCCGCTCCGCCGCCGCCTCCTCCTCCCCCCACCCCATCCGCTCCGCCGCCGTCTCCTCCCCCCGATCCGCTTGATCACGGGCACGTGAATCTGCCGCAGGAGCGCGAGCTCCCTCTCTTCGCTGCGTGGCGAAATCGAGCTCGTCGGCTGGATCCAAGATACGGTATTTCGCGGCTTCTTTTCTTGGAGTTGGAATCTTTGGGGGTCGGGTTCTTGATTTCGGGTGGGAATCTGGGCTCTTGCTGGGGGTTTGCTGGCGGGGAGGACTTTCGGGTGATTATTTGCAGCCCAATCTCGGCACTTTGTCACCTCGGTGTTATGATCTTGGGTGTAGCCGTCTTCAAAGACTCCGTGCCTCAGAGGATGAACCAGTGGTAATGGATTTGCTATTCCATTTGAACCGAAGCAAGATTTTTAGGTTCAGAATTGTTTGACAGGCAGCAGGTGGGGAGGGGGAGGAGCTTCCAGTTGACCGAAGAGGAAGCGCTTCGTGCTGCCCGAGCTGTGTTGCCGATTGCTAACTCCATGATATCTGCGGCGCACGTTATCTTCTCTGGTGACCCGTCCATGACTCTCAAAGTAAGCCCCAAATTCGGTTAATGATGCGTGACATTCTTGCCAAAGAACAATGTTTTCCCTAAGTAATTTAGAAATATGTGATCGTTGAAATCTTAGGTATTGCTCGTTATTCTGTTCGGTGCCAAATATGGTAATCTGGTGAGTGGTGACGATATGGAGGCTTCTGGCCACAGGTACTATTGGATGCACAAAGAACTAGCAAATCAATCTTCGCATGACTGCACTGTTAATTCATGTTCTGGTTAATGAAACTTTGCAGGGTTTTTTTGCCAGTTTTACACTCCCAAAGCTTTATCTCTGCTATTCGAATCAAATTCATAGGAGAGATATAATTTACTTGTCCCTACTGAGATTGCCTTCTTTGTTATGTATGGCTATTGTTCAGAGCATAAGCCCAAATTTTCACCTTTTTTTAGCTCAGTTGAGATTTTGAGAGATCGGGCTCTAGAAGCATGGAAGTTTTGCCCCCGCAAGAAACTCGTTGCAGCCACAGCAGTAACAATGTGCTGGAACTTGCTTAGTGTTAAGACACGCGTCATGGCAGGTACCTATGCTGAAATGATTGATACGTTTGAGATAACTTATTATGTCAATCTCTTTAGCTATAATGCAGTGTTTATGAAAATAATATTTATTTATTAGCTACTGATAAATATTTATTTCTCCTTCTCCCCATCCCGCACCGCCTCCTCTTCCGCCCCCCACGCGCCGGCGCCTCCTCTTTCCTCCTATTCGATACCTTCTTCGGCACGAGCGAGATGAGGGTAAGGTGATCTTCCAGTTTTCTTTTTCTTTTAATAAAAATCCTCCTTTCTTGATGCTCTTTAAGAACTGCATGCGTTGTATTGTCATATTTTTTTTTCGTTTTGGTGATGCTTGGTTTTTAGGTTGTGATGCTTGGGCTCGATGCCGCGGGCAAGGCCACCATCCTCTACAAGCTGCACATCGGGGAGGTCCTGTCCACTGTTCCTACGATTGGTAGGCTATCAATTATTCTTAGGTTTTTTGTTTTAGCGATTGTTTGTATATGTGCATATCAGTAAAATCATTATGGATGATTGCCTGCTGTTATACATTTTTTCCCATTGCTTCTTGTATGTTCAATGATTGATTGTCGTCATTGATTGTGTTATTTGCAGTTGATATTATCTCAGCAATAGAGTTCAATAAATCAGGACATCATCTTGCCACCGGGGACAAAGGGGGCCGAGTTGTTTTGTTTGAAAGGACAGATGCCAAAGATGTATGTATACAGAACTGATTGTCACGTTTTCAATTCTTCTTTGAAACTATGAACCTACTTCTCGGATTTCATTGCTGTGCTCTGATGGCTAAATATATTTCCTTTCTATTTTCTTCAAAATGCCTGTAGAAAAGAGGCTGAGAAAGCTGATTATTCTGTCAGCAGGCATCCTGAATTTCGCTACAAAACCGAATTTCAAAGCCATGAGCCAGAGGTATACTTGTATGTGAATTGCTAAGTGAGTTTCTTTTTTTCTGAATTACCATTAATTTGACCAAGTGGTATTGCTTTGGAAATAGTTTGATTATCTTAAAAGCTTGGAAATTGAAGAGAAGATTAACAAGATAAAGTGGTGCCAAGCAGCAAATGGCGCATTGTTTCTTCTGTCCACTAATGACAAAACTATAAAGTTTTGGAAGGTACGCTTCATCAATCAGTAATTATGGAAATTTCCTATGAACTTATATTGCTAAACTGCTCCATGCCTTATGGCTTGCAATTTCTTTACAACCTATTATATTCAACATGCTAAACTTAAGAAAACCACCTTCAATGATCATTTTTTTTGCCTGGTCTGTTTGGTGTACGTCTTTGAGACACATATGTATGTGCAACTCATTGATGATTTTGAATTTTCTGATGTTCAAATTTCACACATTTCTGCCCAAAGACTTTTGAATTACTTCATCTGTCCAGTCTTTTTCTGGTTCTGTGTATTTGCTATCATACGTAAGATGTACCCGACAATAACGTAGTCTTGTACTTATTCAAGCTATTGTTAACTTGAGGATTATTATGTGACTTGTAGGTGCAAGAAAAGAAGGTTAAAAAGGTATCCGAGATGAATTTGGACCCTTCAAATGCTCCTGCAAATGGTAGCCCTGCTAGCAGTAGTGTGTGTGGTTCAAACTCATCTATCCCAAATGGTGGCATTTTAAAACCTGGTGGACTTCCTTTACTTCGCCTGCCTGTGGTAGTTGTACTCAACTCAAAATTTTTATTTATGCACCACAAGAAAAAATGTTCTAAATCAGTCAGATACTACTATTGTGCTAATTCCTGCTATTCCTGTTGAGCTGAGCATGTATCTTAAATTGATTCCTGTTGTCTTATCTGTCTTTACATGTGCTCATTTTGCCTCTGTTTTCTTGATTTGTTGCATGGACTCAATCTTTACTGTACAACAGGTTACAAGCCAAGAAACAAGTCTTGCTGCGAGTTGCCGAAGAGTCTATGCTCATGCACATGAGTACCATATAAACTCCATTTCAAATAACAGGTCCTGTACATTACTCACTTTTCTTGCAGTTAGCTGTATCATAGCTAATGTTTAAACTTCTAAGCTATTGAATGTGAGCATGGCCATTTTAGTTCTAAAGTGAGTGCCTCCTGAATAAAGTAAGCTTATTTGCTTTCACCTTACACATGATAACTATGCATTTAATATATCTGTGGCCAACCAAGCCACCTAACTTCCTAGATACTGCATATAATGCTAAATCTCCAACCCACAATATGTCAAAATGGTTTGCCCTCTGAAGTACCGAAATAAAATTCTGAATATACATTAGGGTCTCTTTGGTTGATAATCTCAGCAATGTCACACATGCCTTAATTCGCTTCAACTACTTCTACTCAAATAGGGTAGTGAAAGTCTCACAAACCCACAAATACTGCCTAACATAGTAACATTGTTTTATAGTTTTGTAAAGTTCACTTGCAAACCTTACAGAATCATAACCCTAAAGTCTACAGAACATAAATTCATTTAGGCAAAGTATTTATGTGACATTCAGATTCATGTTCTCTTGATAGGGTTAATAGCGTAAGCACGGCCACCCCACCTTTAAGCGTATATGCAGAATAGTGGCCTTCATAGGGTGGGGATATGTCTGCTAGCCCCCTTGATATGCAGAGCAGTTGAGTTACCTTGAATGCTGTAGTGGGTGCATATGCGCCAATGATCGGGTGATTTGGATCTTCTATTTGGGTTTTTGCTTCAGTTTTTAATTTCTCACATACTAACTAAATTAACCCGCAAATCCATGTGTGCTTAATTTCCTTTTTGTTGTTTTGTATACATTTTTTTATTTGATTCGTCTCCACCTTCTTATTGAGATTCTGCTCAATTGTATCGGATTGATTTTCCTTTCTCCAGAACTATTTTTTATTTAAACATTATAAAAGCAGCAAAAGTTGTGTTGAGGGTGTAGTTCATTAAATTGGCATTTGTGAAATGTTCATGGTGCTTTGGTAATTGGCCCCCTGGTGATGTTATACAATTAAAGTCATAATATTTATTATGATTTAATTCCTGTGCTTGCATATATTGCAGGTTTCTTCTGAACAAGACTATTGATGTTCTCCTGTATGTGGATCGCTTGGATGCATATAGAATGGATACGTTGGACGAACAAGTTATAAGAACCATCACCAATTCATTTGGAAAGGCCATTTGGCAAAGATCATTGGTTGTATTGACCCATGCTCAGCTCTCACCACCTGATGGAACGGACCCTGACGTATCGGCGCATCATTCCGGTCATCCTCCTTCCTGCCACATGTTCAGGCTGCTTTGTTACACTTGCTGCAGCTGCTTCTTCAACTCCATGAACAACAGCAGTAGCAGCAGCACTCTCTTCTTGGCTTCCGGTGGCAGCGTCCTTCTCGCCATCGTTGGCCTCATCAATCAGCTCCTGTAAAGAAAGATGACGTGAGTTATCTTGGCAGTGCTGCTGCTGCTGTGTCTTCTCCTCTTCGTCGTCTAGGCGTTGCTGTGGTATCTGCTCCTTGGCATCTTCAGATTGTTGTGACGCCTTGTGCTCCTCTGCATCTTCAGATTGTTGTGACGCCTTGTGCTCCTCGGCATATTCAGATTGCTGTGACGTCTTGTGCTCCTCTGCATCTTCAGATTGGTGTGACGCCATATCATACACATGTGGTCATCTATATTTCAGCGTTCATTGACTTGTAACTGAACTTTTGCCATTTGGATGTCTTCAATTATTTGTAGTGACTGACCAAAATAATCTGATGTATATGTCTGGCTTTCATTCATGGATGGACTTTGTTGGCAGCAGCAACCCAATTATCCAAACAAAACATGTATAGCCATTCAAAAATTGGCTTTGACAGCAGGGAACAAAACATGTATGGCCATTCAAAAATTCGTTTGGTTGATTTCGTGTGCATCCCTAAAATGCCGCCGTGGCGTTAGCACGGGTACTATACTAGTGGTGTTTAATCTACCAGTAGATTGCAAGCATCCAAATGAGCGAATATAACCAGCTATGGCTAAATTATGTCTTAGGGGATATTATTCTCAAAGTCTGATAAAGATCGTCGATACCTCATACCATTATATTTAAAGGTTTTGATCAATAGTAGCCGATATCCAGGATGTTAGTCTATGGAAGAGCTACCATCAGTTTGATGCCCCTACATGATTTTCAAGAAGCTTGGAAAAACTGATGATGAGTTAACTAAGACCAGTATGATGCTCAATGCATTTACTAGAGATTCTACTGAAACCAAAGGGGTGCTAATGGCTGAGCTTACTGTTGGTAGTAACACCTTGCTCACAGCCTTCTTTGTGGTGGAGGTTCAAGGAAATTACAATGTTTTGTTGGGAAGAGACTAAATTCATGCCAATTATTGTATTCCACCCACTCTTCACCAAAGATTGATTCAGTGGAACAAGCAACAAGTGGAGGTTATCCTGGCTAATACATCTTTTCATTTTGCTTTAGCAAGTATAGATGCCAATTGGAAGCATGAGAATGTGAAGTGTTTGTCAGTCCAAAAGCTTGAAGATTGTGATTTCCTTAATGTTTCCAAATGTTGGTTTACACCGATAAGTATGTAATCAGGCACCACTGATCGAACAGAAGAGGTCATTCGGTGTTGAATGCTTGCTGAAGACCAAAACATCATGAGAAATATCAGGCTATTTATAAGCCAATATAAAAGTCTGATACTTGAGTTAAAATTTAGTTCTCTAAAAGCAAACTCAATTGTAGCATCTGGCTTATTACTAGTGAAATGCTGATCAATTGATTGCCCTAAGAATAAAAAAACAAATTCTTTGTTTGAATACTTTATTTTAAGCTGATTAAAAAGTTTATTATATTGTGTCTATTATAAATGCTAGCACTAAAATGCTAAGCAAAACGGCTTATTTTTCATTGATACTAGCTAAATAGCATGACTAGTCGCATTTGCAAAATGATGCTTGCGCTAAGTTAAAAGGCTATCGGCTTGTAAGCTGATTACAGATATCCTAAAGTGGCCTTCAGTTTAGCCTTTTGGCTTTCGAAAGCCCTTGTCACTCGAGGAATTTGATACAACATGGTGACCAAGAGATTATTATCTACATTCTCCAACTCATTTTGTAGTTTATCGGCTATTCATCGAAACTATTTTTCTTCTTGCTCTGCATCTCTAAATGCATCCATTAGCTTTGCCCTTTCGAAGAACAAGGACTGGAGCCATTGGCAGACTCGAAACCTTTCAAAATTAAGGATGGCCAATCGGTGACATTTGAAGCCCAGGTGCTTCTCGGATCTAGAAATCCTCTCACCATGGCGGTTTAGGATCGATTTTCGTTCAGATTTACGTATCGTAGATTGTCAATGTGCTAAAAACTCGGCTAGCACGTCGCATATGGTGTTAGACAGCATCCACCACAGGGACATGGTGCTGGTGTCAAGAATTTTCTAACAACAACTTATTAGACAAAATGTAATAAATTTGCGTGGTGCTCCGCTTGGGCAAGACGACCACCTCTTCGACGCCCCTACCCACTCATTGACGACGAGAACGCCGGTGGCTAGGGTTCCTAGCAGCCACGGCCGGAGAGGATCGTGGTGGATCGTAGACAGCATTGATGTCTGAAAACTGAAACGAGGCGTTTTGGGCTTCTTGTACACTGGCCGATAGGGTATCTGTCAGCTTGTCAGGCGAAAGGGCCTCTAGCCTAGCGGTTAGAGCGCCTCAGTAGCACCCCCAGGTCCTGGGTTCGACTTCCAGTGGGAGCGAATTTCAGGCTTAGGGAAAAAAAATCTCCTCGCCTGCTACCACACCAAATCACAGGTCTAAGGACCCGCCAGGGCGTTGATCCAAAGGATCCGCCGGTCGTCTCACAAAGGTCGGGCGTGGTGCCGATGTGTAAGGGTGGAGCAGGAGTTCAGGGGTTTTATCGGTCTACGTGAGAAGACCTTCTTCTTAAAGCAATGTCCGGGGGATTCTTCCCCCGGTCGAGTTTTTTTGTCAGCTTGTCAGGCTGAGCCAAACTGGAAAGGCCCTGTTGCTTTCAGAATACTAGGCCTGTGACGGCCGATTGCTATCGAACCGGGCTAATTTATCGGGCCTTCGGGAAGCGGAATCTAACGATGATCAACACAGGATGAGCCCATCAGATAGAATCGAGATTTGCATCCCGATCCGTCAGCGCCGCCGTCGACGTACGGCGACGCCGCGCTTGCTGTCGTTCCACGGTCGCAATCGTTGGTGGTGGTGTATGAAGCATGCAACCGACAACAGTTGCTGCCAACGTCGACAGTAGTACCATGTGTTCTCTTTTCTTTCCCCCTTTCAGGCTGTGATCCATATGAGCGGCGGAATATAATCTATAGTTATGTTCTTTTAAACTGTGATTTACAATTTATCAGAGCCATAAACCGTTGAAAAGTAAAAGAAAGACGTTATATGATCTAATATTAGACTGGCTAGCAATGCCGTTGTCTGGCTTTGGTTGGAAGGAAGAAAAAGGTCACGCTCGTTTTGGTCCTCTGAGGCACTACATAGTTGCCTTGTATGCCCTTCTGGATTTCTCCTCTCATGTTTTCTGTATGTTTCTTAGGCCACTCCCGGACTTACAGTTGCCTACGCTCGGTTAGGCTAAAAAATAGTAACTTATGACTGAAATTATACTGTAGTTAGCTGAAATTACACTGTAACTGAAGATGACTTATTTGACGTAATTAAATTTTAAAAAATTAAAAATAGAAAAATATGTTAGTTCATTACGGACAACGCAATCGAATATGGAAAAAACCGGTAAAAAAAAGCTTAAAAAGTCAAAAGTTCAAAAAAGATAAAATTTATGAATAACAAGAAATAAATTAGAAATCAGAAGGTCAAGTCGAAATAAGCGGAGTCCCCGGTTCATCTCTTCCTCTCAAAAAGGGCAAATACTAGGCGACCGAACTTGTGGCTGAAGCATCAAACGTCTATTCCAATCGGCGACCGACTTGTTTCGACTATTTTTTTTTTGTTATCGTCACCCATGACGAATCAAGGAATCCATCACCCATGACGCATGTGAACATGGGATTGGTGTTAAATAATCAGTCAGAGACGGACCCGACAGAAAAAAGTTTTAAGTGGGGGCACCCACTAGCGACCGTAACGACTTTGTAGTAGACCCGACCGTTGGAGCCACGCGAGGTAAGGCCCCGTTTGGTTGGGTTGAAAAATTATCATTTATAGTTGAAATTACACTTTAACGATTAAAATTTTACAATAGTTGAAGATGATTTATTTGGTGTAATTAAATTCAAAAAAAAATTAAAAATAAAAAATATATTAGCTCATTACGGATAACACAAATAAATACGAAAAAAAAGTCGATGTGGGCTAGCTCCTATCTGGACGATCCGGCGGCGCTAAAAATGTAGAGTATTGCTGTACAACATTCGACTGTTTTTGAAGACAAAAACAGTTAGATTGATCTGGGACGTTAGATCTTCATCCAACGGATCCACCTATACAAGCCCCCCTCCAAAAAAATAACCCCCTCCAAAAAAAATAATCTAAGGCGTTGGATCTCCATCTAACGGCTCAAAATCTGACTGTTTTTATTCTCAAAAACAGTCAAATGTTGTATAGACACTCCCAAAAATGTATACGTATCAGTCCAGCAAGCGATATAACACCACCCTACCTGAATGGTGGACAGCTGCCTCCTACTATAAACGCGAGTGGTCATCGGGTCATTAGAGCTGCCTGTATCGCTCATCCGTTCCTTCCTCTGTTCCCATCCCATTCTGACCTCGTTGGACGAACGCGGAGCTAGGAGGTAGCCATGAGAACGAAGACGTTTGTGCTCTACCCGTCGCTCGGCGTCGGCCACCTGATCCCCATGGTGGAGCTGGCCAAGCACCTGCTCCGACACGGCCTCAGCGTTGTCATCGCCGTCGTCGACCCGCCTGACAACGACGCCGTGTCGGCCGACGCGGTGGCCCGCCTCGCCGCGGACAACCCTTCAATCACCTTCCGGCTCCTGCCCGCCCCGTCCAGCCCGGACCTCGGCGCGCACCCAGTCAAGCGCAGCCTGGACACGCTCCGGCTCGCCAACCCCGTGCTCCGGGAGTTCCTGCGCTCGCTGCCCGCCGTCGACGCGCTCCTGCTCGACATGTTCTGCGTCGACGCGCTCGATGTAGCAGCCGAGCTCGCCGTCCCCGCGTACTTCTTCTTCTCCTCCGCGGCCGGCGACCTCGCCGTCTTCCTCAACATGCCGTATCTCTACCCCAACTTGCCGTCGTTTAAGGACATGGGCAAGACGCTCGTGCACTGCCCCGGCATGCCTCCGATTCGCGCGCTGGACATGCCGCTCACGGTGCAGGACAAGGAGAGCGACCCGACCAAGGTCCGGTTGTACCAGTTCAAGCGCATTCCGGAGGGGAGGGGCGTACTGGTGAACAGCTTCGACTGGCTGGAGCCCAAGGCCCTGGAAGCGCTCAAGGACGGCGTCTGCGTGCCCAGCCGGCCAACGCCAAGGGTCTACTGCATCGGGCCCTTGGTCAACGACGGCAAGAAGGGAGGGAGCGGCGAGAGGCACGAGTGCCTCGCGTGGCTGGACGCGCAACCGAAGCGGAGCGTCGTGTTCCTCTGCTTCGGCAGCAAGGGTGCATTCTCGGCGGTGCAGTTGAAGGAGATTGCTCGTGGGCTAGAGAGCTCCGGCCACCGGTTCCTGTGGGCTGTGAGGAGCCCGCCCGAGGAACAGAGCAAGTTCCCCGAGCCGGACTTGGAGCGGCTCCTTCCCGAGGGGTTCTTGGAGAGGACGAGAGACAGGGGCATGGTGGTAAAGAACTGGGTGCCACAGGCGGAGGTGGTGCAGCACGAGACGGTCGGCGCGTTCTTGACGCACTGTGGGTGGAACTCGGCGCTGGAGGCGATCATGTCCGCGCTGCCGATGATATGCTGGCCACTGTACGCCGAGCAGGGGCTGAACAAGGTGTTCATGGTGGAGGAGATGAAGATCGCGGTGGCGATAGAGGGATACGAGGAGGGCTTGGTGAAGGCAGAGGAGGTGGAGGCAACGGTGAGGCTGGTGATGGAGACAGAGGAAGGGGAGAATCTCAGGGAGAGGCTGGTGGTGGCGAGGGAGATGGCATTAGAGGCGATCAAGGAAGGCGGGTCGTCTGAAGTGGCATTTGCCGAGTTCTTAAGTGACTTGGAAAAGAACAGCTTGCAGAATGGAGAATGCAATTGAATAAGCTGAATGATAGAGTAGCAATTATAGCAGTAAAATTGGATGAGTTCATTGTGACTGTCCATTCTTTTTTTTTTTTGGTTAATGTTCTGAATCGATGCATTGTGTTATGATCTAGCAAATTGCAATCGAACTAACATACTACTGAAGAAGTTTCGCTGGTATCCATTAGCTTCAGCTTGGAAGCACAGCCACAGGGTATAACTGCTGAAGCAGCTATTGCTAACAACCATGCCTTCCCATCGAAAAGGGTAGTTCTGAGAAGGAATTTGATGCAAACCTTCAAAATTACGCCTTGCAAGACCAATCTCGTTGGTCGTTGCCACCTTATGTGCATGATCACTTCAAGAGCTTCAAATCCTTCAAGAAGTTAGCGAACGCCGTCCGCGATGGTCCGACGTCTGCCAGCGCCTCCGCGGCCTTCTCCTTCGCCAATGCCAGCCTCACCCTGAGCGTCTCCGCTTCCTCGTACTCCATCACCAGCCTCAACTTCTTCTCCACCTCCTCCGCCTTCACCAGCTCCTCGTCGTACCCCTCCATGACCACCCCGACCTTGATCTCGTCCACCACGAACACCTTGTTCAGCCTTTGCTCCGCGTACTGCGGCCAGCACAGCATGGGCACCCCGGCCGACGCCGCCTCCAGGACGGAGTTCCACCCGCAGTGCGTCACGAACGCGCCGGTCGCGGTGTGCCGCAGCACCTCCACCTGCGGCGCCCACATCTTCGCCACCATCCCCCTGCCTCGCGTCCTCTCCAAGAACCCCTCCGGGAGCAACGCGTCCAGGTCCGGATCCGGACGCGGCAGGAAGAACTTGGTCGGGTCCTCGGGTGGGCTCCGCACGACCCACAGGAAGCTGTGGCCGGAGCTCTCCAGCCCGCGAGCTATCTCCTTCAGCTGCGCCGCCGAGACGGCGCCCAAGCTGCCGAAGCAGAGGAACACCACGCTCCGCTCCGGCTGCAAGTCCAGCCACGACAAGCACGCGTGCCGCTCGCCTTTCGCCGCCTCCTCGCCTTTTACGATCAACGGCCCGATGCAGTACACCGGCGGCGTGGGGCGGTCAGGGACACACGCGCCCTCCCTGAGCGCCCTTATGGCCCTCGCCTCCAGCCACTCGTAGGTATTGATCAGCACGCCCCGCGCCTTCGGGATGCGCCCGTAGTGGCCGAGCCGCGAGGCGCAGGTCCGGTCCGCGCGGTCGAGCACGGTGTGCGGCATGTCCGACGCCGGGATCGGCGGGACGCCGGGGAAGCCGAGGAGCGCCTTGCCCATGTCCTTGAAGCTGCCGTCCGTCGTGGCGAAGTAGTGGGGGAGGTGGAGGAACGTGGCGAGGTCACCGGCGGCGGATGTGTAGTAGAGGTACGCCGGGACGCCGCTCTCCGCGGCGGCATCGAGGGCGTCGAGGCAGAAGAGGTCGACCACGAGGGCGGCGACGGAGGGGAGGGAGCGGAGGAAGGCGAGGAGGGAGGGCACGGTGAGGCGGAGCACGTCGAGCATCTGCAGGAAGGGGTCGGGGTCTGGGCTAGGGTAGTCCGGGGGCGGGAGGTGGTGGAAGGAGATGGAGAGGTTGGCGGCGACGAGGCCGGCGACTGCGGAGGTGGAGGAGGCAAAGAAGTCGGTGGTGGAGGCCGGCGGGGTTGGGACGGCGACGACGACGGCGATTCCGCGGCGGAGGAAGAGCTTGGCGAGCTCCACCATGGGGATGAGGTGGCCGACGCCCATGCAGGCGTGCAGCACGACGGTCGGATTGGGATAGGGCTCCATTGGCGACGCGGTGAGCTGTGTGAGACCCGAGGGGAAGAATCCTGTGGCTGATGAGCTGATCTGATCCAAGGTGTCTAAGGCTTTCGATCCATCAAGTACATACATCAAGTTTATACCTGACAACATAGGCTACTTTGAGACGGCCCACCATGTAGACGCGCAGCCCAACCTCATACCTGCGTGGCTGCGTAAGCAGACTTGTAGGGCTTCCACTCGCAAAGTGCACGCATTTTTTCTTCTACGGGCACGGTGCACGCTCCATCATGCAACAATTACAAGCATCTTCCAATATTACTACACTATTTAGCCATTCTAATAAATATATGTATTACCCTAAAAAATAATATATATATATAACGTATAATTATATTATACTCCAGAACATTACACCGATATAAATGGGTACCGACGTATTTCATATCACGAGACAAAATTGGAATAGCCTTTGAAATAAAATTGACATCTATGGCATAGAGGCATGGTCTCGTAGAAATATTTTTCCCGGAAGAATAGATGAAATCTGCACCATCTAAACTGGCCAAGGTACGACATGACGACTGACCGACCACGAAGTAGGAGGAACCTTATCTGTTTGCAAGATCTGTCAATGGTCGATCAGTTGCGTCGTCAGAACTTGCACTACTTCCAAGTTCACAAAAAAAAAGGTGCTTGCAAAGACTTCCAAGTTCCTGAAAAAAGAGTGCTTCAAAGACTTCCGTGATGCCAGGATCTTGAAGAGTCGAATTTACTTTTTGAAAAAAGAAGAGTCGCTGTTACTCATAGGGACTGCAAACTTACACGGGGCCTATTTTGCCCCCATTTCATTCCAGCTGAAGGCCAATCGCAACATACCAAGTGAAGCGCTGAATGTCAGCTTTGATCTCCAACAAGCCACCCACTTATTTCTGACCAAGGTTTCGCCGTTTCCACGCCCAAATCGCTCCGCTTTTGCTTGGCGATACCGCTAACTCGGCACGTCCTTTTCCGGCCGTTCATTCGGCACTTGCATCCTATTCCAACTTCCGAGGTGACCTCACGAATCCATTGAAAATCTAGAACTAGGAGAAAGTTGGCCACGGCCGCCGGAGTTCAAATAATGTGGCATAGACCACAGTACTAGATCCAATCGAAGAAACGAAAAATTCGAGCATCTTGAAACCTTGCACGAAACTGGAGATTCACTCAGACATGAGCGAATTTCTCTTTTCACCCATACTGAAGAGAATATAACGACATTGACATCATGCAAGAAGAATAATTTTTTTATAAAATACCAGATATTATAAATATATAATAGATATATTATATACATACATACATACATACATACATACATACATACATACATACATACATACATACATACATACATATACTATTAGTTAGGTTAAAACTACATTTTTATGCGTAAATAAATTCAGCTCGTACTCCCCGTATCTCATGCGCATTGCACGTAACACATTAGACCCATTTTTCTTCCCACCTCAACCATCCTCGTATAGGCCCAAAAAGGTAAAGATACCAACAAAATACTAACCTTGTTCGTTGTCTGTGTAGAAAGCGGCTCTGGCCTTCGAGTGGTGAGCGGGTGGAGGTGCAGGCTGCGGAGGCGAGTGACGACCGACGGACATGGACTGCGTAGGCGAGCGAAGCCCCGTGGACGTGGCGCATCATGATGTGACGGCAATCTTGCGTGAGACAACGCGGGGTGGAAGGTGAGTTTGTGGCAGCGCAGGTGAGCAGAGAGGTGTCGTACGCAAGCGGACAGTGGCGCGACGAACACGGTGGTAGGGAGTGGGTGGCGGAAAGGGAGCAACGCGGTAGGCGGGAGGAAGCGTGGCATCGGGAAGTGAGCAGCACCTCTAACTTATCATCATCGTCCTCTCTCCAGATCTAGGTGTGCTCTGCCCCACTCCATTTATTTCTTTCTCGCTCTGCTTTGCTCTACTCTACTCTATTCTGGTTCCGGTTCTTTCTGGAGCTTAGCATTTGTTTTCCTTCATTTTATCTAAAAGATGCTGTATAAAAATACAATATTTGCCTTACGTAATAAGCAATTGGTTGGACCCTCATTGCATTTGTTTACATGCTAATTTTTGCTATGTTTTGCTCCATGGAAGGACCATACAATTTCATCTTAGATGAACGGTTCTTGCTGGGTCCGAAGTATTCAACAACTTAGTTCCGAAGTCCGAACACCCATCCTAAAAATCCTGAGTCCACCACTGGTGCAATAATTGACGTATTCGACAACTTAGCTTCGAAGTCCAAACACCCATCCTAAAAACCCGCCATTGGTGCAGCACGAGACGGTCGGCGCGTTCTTGACATACTGTGGGTGGAACTCGGCGCTGGAGGCGATCATGTCCGCGCTGCCGATGATATGCTGGCCACTGTACGCCAAGCAGGGGCTTAACAAGGTGTTCATGGTGGAGGAGATGAAGATCGCGGTGGCGATGGAGGGATACGAGGAGGGCTTGGTGAAGGCGGAGGAGGTGGAGGCAACGGTGAGGCTGGTGGTGGACACAGAGGAAGGGGAGAAGCTCAGGGAGAGGCTGGTGGTGGCGAGGGAGATGGCATTAGAGGCGATCAAGGAAGGCGGGTCGTCTGAAGTGGCATTTGCCGAGTTCTTAAGTGATTTGGAGAAGAACAGCTTGCAGAATGGAGAATGCAATTGAATAAGCTGAATGATAGAGTTCAGTATAGGAGGCCTCACAGCAATTATACCAGCAAAATTGGATGAGTTAGTTGAGGCAAACCATCAAGGAGGGATGTGCTAAATACAAGAGTTCATTGTGACTGTCCATTCTTTTTCTTTTTTTTTGTTAATGTTCTGAATCGATGCATTGTGTTATGGTCTAGCAAATTGCAATAGAACATACTACTGAAGAAGCTTCGCTGGTATCCATTAGCTTCAGCTTGGAAGCACAGCCACAGAGTATAATTGCTGAAGCAGCTATTGCTAACCACCATGCCTTCCCATTGAAAAGGGTAGTTCTGAGGAGGAATTTGATGCAAACCTTCAAAATTACGCCTTCCAAGACCAATCTCGTTGGTCGTTGCTACCTTGTGTGCATGATCACTTCAAGAGCTTCAAATCCTTCAAGAAGTTAGCGAACGCCGTCCGCGATGGCCCGACGTCTGCCAGCGCCTCCTCGGCCTTCTCCTTCGCCAATGCCAGCCTCTCCCTGAGCGTCTCCGCTTCCTCGGACTCCATCACCAGCCTCACCTTCTTCTCCACCTCCTCCGCCTTCACCAGCTCCTCGTCGTACCCCTCCATGACCACCCCGACCTTGATCTCGTCCACCACGAACACCTTGTTCAGCCTCTGCTCCGCGTACTGCGGCCAGCACAGCATGGGCACCCCGGCCGACGCTGCCTCCAGGACGGAGTTCCACCCGCAGTGCGTCACGAACGCGCCGGTCGCGGTGTGCCGCAGCACCTCCACCTGCGGCGCCCACATCTTCGCCACCATCCCCCTGCCTCGCGTCCTCTCCAAGAACCCCTCAGGGAGCAACTCGTCCAGGTCCGGATCCGGACGCGGCAGGAAGAACTTGGTCGGGTCCTCGGGTGGGCTCCGCACGACCCACAGGAAGCTGTGGCCGGAGCTCTCCAGCCCGCGAGCTATCTCCTTCAGCTGCGCCGCCGAGACGGCGCCCAAGCTGCCGAAGCAGAGAAACACCACGCTCCGCTCCGGCTGCGCGTCCAGCCACGACAAGCACGCGTGCCGCTCGCCTTTCGCCGCCTCCTCGCCTTTTACGATCAACGGCCCGATGCAGTACACCGGCGGCGTGGGGCGGTCAGCGACACACGCGCCCTCCCTGAGCGCCCTTATGGCCCTTGCCTCCAGCCACTCGTAGGTATTGATCAGCACGCCCCGCGCCGTCGGGATGCGCAAGTAGTGGCCGACACGCGAGGCGCAGGTCCGGTCCGCGCGGTCGAGCACGGTGTGCGGCATGTCCGACGCCGGGATCGGTGGGACGCCGGGGAAGCGGAGGAGCGCCTTGCCCATGTCCTTGAAGCTGCCGTCCGTCGTGGCGAAGTAGTGGGGGAGGTGGAGGAACGCGGCGAGGTCACCGGCGCAGGATGTGTAGTAGAGGTACGCCGGGACGCCGCTCGCCGCGGCGGCATCGAGGGCGTCGAGGCAGAAGAGGTCGACCACAAGGGCGGCGACGGAGGGGAGGGAGCGGAGGAAGGCGAGGAGGGAGGGCACGGTGAGGCGGAGCACGTCGAGCATCTGCAGGAAGGGGTCGGGGTCTGGGCTAGGGTAGTCCGGGGGCGGGAGGTGGTGGAAGGAGATGGAGAGGTTGGCGGCGGCGAGGCCGGCGACGGCGGAGGTGGAGGAGGTAAAGAAGTCGGTGGTGGAGGCCGGCGGGGTCGGGAGGGCGACGACGACGGCGATTCCGCGGCGGAGGAAGAGCTTGGCGAGCTCCACCATGGGGATGAGGTGGCCGACGCCCAGGCAGGCGTGCAGCACGACGGTCGGATTGGGATAGGGTTCCATTGGCGACGCGGTGAGCTGTGTGAGACCTGAGGGGAAGAATCCTGTGGCTGATGGGCTGATCTGATCGCGTTTCCCTAGCAACTGCTGCTGCGTATTAGTTTTTGGGCCGTGTCTTTTGTTTTTTCCCGTTGCGAGAGAGTTTGAGAGTGTTGTTGAAAAGTAATGGCTATCACAGTAACTTTAATAAAATAGTTTGTAGAAATCAACTAAAGAAATTATTCAATTCAAAAACCAACTTCTAAAATTTAGAAGTTAAAAATTGTTTGAAACAGGGCCTGACGAGATTTGTTTGGGCCGCGCTTTGTATATGTTGTGCATTTTTATACGGCATCTGGCCCAAAGCAATAGAATGGCCCAAAGGTTCAGCAAAAGAAAAAAAAATTCCGTACAAAAGAAAAATCATCCCGCTGCGACGTGGCGGCCAACATGCAGCGCCCGCTCCACGTGCCAACGCCCGCAGCCCACTCCGTGCCAAAACCACCCACGCTAGCCCGCTCGGCGACCATTAGAGCATCTCCAACAGTGACTTATGAGCTAGCTCTAAGCATATTATTTTATATTTTAATAGAAGAGAGAGAAAAGCTATCTCTTGATTAAGAGCTAGTCTCATACACACATTCCAAGATTATGTGAGAGTGTCATGTGAGGCTATTTATGTTATGAGCTATATGCTAAAGTTAGTACTATTGGAGAAGTTGTCTTAGAGCTAGTAACTAGCTCATACTGTTGGAGATGCCCTTAGGGCATTATATAAAGGGGTCTTTCCCATCTAAACCTTAAGGCTGACTCTATAATGTATATAATCCAAGAAATCTTAAGACGGTCCCACTTGGCAGATAAAGAAAAATTGTATTTTAATGCTTATGGCCAGGTCTTTAGCTTGAGGACCAGCCTTAAGCCTTTTTTACTTGGTTTTATTCATCATATACCCTCCCTTTAGATGGAAATTCAGGATTTACCCTCCTGGCCCACGCGTCAGTGACTTATGATGACCCCACATGTCATTGAGGTGGGAGGGTAAATCCTGAAATCCCCAATTCAAGAGAGGGTATATGATGAAGATCCCCTTTTTACTTATAGTCTGCTTAATGTCACCTTTGTAATGTATAAATTTGACCTTAAATTGACTTAAAACCTTCTATTTTTATACACTACAGATGCCTACCACCCTCGCCATCGTCTCCCCAAAACCCAACTGCGCGTCTCGTCTCGGCCGCGCGACCTATAAAGCCACGCGCCACCTACCCCACGGCTGTTTCCTCAGATCACAGCTCTCTCTCTAGTGGTAGCATAGCAGGACAAGAAGAGTGAGCGAGCGAGCGACAGGCATGGTGAGCCGTGAGCAGTACACCCACGAGCACCCCCTGCTCGACCCGGCGGTGCTGACCGCTTCTTGGGCCGAACCGTCGGCGGTGGATATCCCTCCGCAGCTCCTCGCCGCGCTGGGCGAGTACCTCTGCGCCGGCCGCGGAGAAGGGGACGCCGAGGCGGACGACGAGTTCATGATGTACGAGTTCAAGGTGCGGCGGTGCGCGCGCGCGCGGAGCCACGACTGGACCGCGTGCCCCTACGCGCACCCGGGCGAGGCCGCGCGGCGGCGGGACCCGCGGGGCGTGGCGTACACCGGCGAGCCGTGCCCGGACTTCCGCAGCCGGCCGGGCGCCGCGTGCCCGCTGGGGAACACGTGCCCGTTCGCGCACGGCACGTTCGAGCTGTGGCTCCACCCCGCGCGCTACCGCACGCGCCCGTGCCGCGCCGGCGCGTCCTGCCGCCGCCGGGTCTGCTTCTTCGCGCACACGACCGGCGAGCTCCGCGCCGCGCCTATGGAAGACTCGCCTTTGGCGCTCTCGCCCAAGTCGACCCTGACTGCTCTCTGGGATTCGCCCCCGGTGTCGCCGGTGGAGGGGAGGAGGTGGCTGGATGCCATAGATGAAGCGGACGCAGACGCGGAGATGGAAGAACTCATGCTCGCAATGCGGGAGCTCAGCTTCAGGAAGGCGAAGCCGTCGGCATCGCAAACTCCGGTGCTGCCGGCGGTGACGGAGCAGGAGGACGGGCCAGACTTCGGGTGGGTGTCGGAGCTGGTGATGTAGCCTCTGAGAAGCCCACGATATCATCATCTTGAAGGATGCAAGGCGCCACTCAAGACAGCTTCATTAAGTTACTTAATTCTTGCATCATTCTTCTGTCCATAGACAAATACACATGTATGGATGTATGGTGTAAGCTGAATACAACAGCTTGCAAGTGTGGCTACTACCGTCCACGGTTTTCGATTCCTTTACCAGTGTACATACCAAGTGTAATAGCCTAATAGCCTTGGCTGTTTCGTGATCTATCACATTTGATGTACTTATTACTATGCTCAAGTGCGGCAATCAAGTGTGCTGTTGCATGGATTGATCGATGCTAGTAGATGAACTCCTCAATGGAAGAGGGAGAAATGCTGTGGAGAAGATAGGGCACGTTCATATTAGATTTTGCTGATAGATTTGACTGGTGGATAGTAGTGAATGATAGAAACGGTTTATAGAAGCTTGATCATTTGTATAACCTTATGATTTTTGGCTTTTAACTAAGTGCATTATGTAAGAAAATGAGCAAACGACAGTGTAACGAAAGACACTATAACATTCGGACAGTTATACGACCTATGGAATTGTGATATAATAAAATACAAAGTACGTTATAACATACGAAAGTGTAAAATAGTGGTTGATAAATAGCAATAATTGATAGAAACGGTCTATAAAAACTAGGACATTATTATTAGCTTTAGCCTCCGCTCGTTTCGGCTTGAGCTTCTGGCTTATTTTGCGCTATTCATAAATTTCGTCTTTTTCTATACTTTTGGTTTTTTGAGTTTTTTTGCTGGTTCTTTTTTTCTCGTATTTGTTTGTATTATATGTGATGGGCTAACATATTTTTTCTATTTTTATTTTTTAAATTTAATTATGCTAAATAAGCCTCCGTCAGTTACAATATTTTTCAGCCAGCTACAATACTTCTCAGTCATAAGTCACTCAAAAAAACTATTTTGAGCAGAACCTTAGTTTCTCTTATCAGAAATCAAAACAAATACAAACAGGCTATGGACGAAGATTTATGA
Organism: Dendrocalamus latiflorus; assembly: GCA_017311315.1. Taxonomy (NCBI): domain Eukaryota; kingdom Viridiplantae; phylum Streptophyta; class Magnoliopsida; order Poales; family Poaceae; genus Dendrocalamus; species Dendrocalamus latiflorus. The sequence continues at coordinate 1,012,068 of CM029613.1, read as the reverse complement.
GTGTCAACATCAGAGGGAAGACAAAAGGTACGAGAGAGATTCCCCCTGAACAGTTGAGGTTTGAGTAAAAGCGAGGAAATTCGAGGACAAAGTGAGATGAGTCCTGGTCCTGCCAGCCCGGCACAGCATTGGACAGTGCCGTCCTAGGCAAGCTTCAGAATCTACAAACTTTGTACTCCCAATATCAATTGACTGTTTACTAATGTGGACATATAAATTTATATGTTTAGTTTCAGGTGTGACTTGTGAGTTTAATGTTGAGTTCGTTGTGTTTGTTTAATTTTTACCCCATATTATTTATCTGATCAATTTGTGGACACAGCTTTATCAAGCTAAGATCAAGGATCACAGACAACTAATCGAAAGCTATCCTCCGATCAGCAGGACAACCGAGCCCTGGAAACGAAACGCTCGTGGGATTAGGGGGAAACAACGGGTGTGCCTCCGCTCCAAACAGTTTAAGCCGTCAGTTTCTAACTTCCAGCTTTTAGAAATCAAAATTTACATAAAAAATTTTACTTTTGGTTTTTTAGATTTTTCCCTTGTTGCTTTACATTGTCGTAAAGATATAGCGGTGCTTTTATCTTTTTACTATTTTATCTTATTTTTAGATTTAGAAAAAATAATAGCCATTATATAGAGCACACTTGTAGTTAAAAAGACAGAAACTGGCCATCTAACCTGTTTGGAGGGGAACCTGCCGCGCGCGAGCGGCAGTCCAAGTAGCCAACTTTTTTCTCAGATTTCTCGCCCACGCGACCACGGTTTCGGCACACCACCTTGGGCGCGCGCGGCAAGGGAAGCGAGGGTGCCGTCGCTTTGCGTGCGCACCGGGCTTCCCTGTGCGTTCAGGTGGCGAGTTCCCGTTGTTCGGCTGCAACTTGCGTTTCGTTTTGCTGCCCTGCAGGATGGTTTCACTTTCACCTCCTCTTTTCTCGACAATCGACAGGCTTTGGCGGTTGGTAGACGAAAGCTACCTGGATGACATGCGGGTCTGAAGCTTCTGAAACGATGGATTCCTAGTCGGGGCTACCTGATCTGTGGGTGCAGGGTCGTCGGCTGAATCCACCATTATTGGCTGTGAGAGATGTCTTACGAGTACTGAATCCATTGGAAGGCACGGTCGTTGTTTCCGTACCGTCCCACTACGCTCTCCCTGATGACCTATGGTATACTCCGTACCACATTGTTGGCTCGTTGGACGTTTCCTGACACCTAGTACTAGTTAAGCAGTGCAATTGCACGGCTAGTTTAGTTGCCACTGAAGCTTATTCTTCCACGTACGGAGTAGGAAGCTGGATCATATGCAAAGAAGGCAATAAAAAAGAGAAGGCAAGAAAAAGGTTAGCCAATCCCAAAAAAAAACTCTTTCTACTGTAATTCTATGATAAATAGAAAACTCGGTGCATTCTTGAAGGAGATATTCAGAAACCGAATGCTACATGAGGAGCATCTGATAAAGCTTATTCTTATCATGTTTGAGACATGACTTTATGGTGACATATCAGCCCCCTGAGCTTTTTAGGATTTGGATTTATAGGGAGCTGCAGCATATGAACAGAAGATCAAAGAAAACTGTCGCTAATTCGTAAAAATCCTTTCCCCTGTAACTCAATTACAGAATATTACCCTCTAATGGCCATGCAACCAGTGATGCCTCTTTCACCGAGCTACTTGGACACATTCTGAATCAGTTGAGAAAAACCATCAGTTTGGCGATGATTCATTGTCAACAAAACCTTGAAGTCAAAAATAGAATCGTAAGGTACATTAGTGGTTAGAACTAAACTATTGTTATTGCAACTGAAGAATTAGGGGGGATGGACTCAGACTAGCCTGCTAACTTACCAGAGCTAGGTGAGTGCAAAAGCTTTTAGACAGGCACACTATATAACTGATCCGTTTTGTTTCAATTTATTTCCTTCAGTTCACTTAGTGCATGGTTGTAGTACAGGTTATCCATGCAAGTTGAGTTTCATATATTGTGGAAAGGCAGAGTAAAAAATGTAATTCACTGCTATTCCCAATGACAACTGATTTTTTTTTGAACGGGCAAGAAGCGCTGCCCTAAATTAATCAAGGGGAAGGAGAAATAACAGTATACAGAAGGTACCTTGTTTTAAGGCATGGTACAGTGTTGGACAGCGACGTTGGGGAAAACACTAGTTATGGTGCTACAAAGTTAAGCGAGAGCTCCGTAAGTCTCTCGGCTCCCGCAACGACCCCACTTCCCACCTCCTCTTTTATGCGGGTTGTCAAGGACACCGGTGTGGACGCCGTTGATCGGAAAATTCGGGTATTTCGTTCCTTCCAAATTTCCCATGTAACCAGCATTACAAGCGTCATCACTGCTTTTCGTGGAACTTCAAAAGTATAGATAGCCGACTCCCATCAATGTCGGACCGAAGATGAGGTCTGCTAGGTTGTTGAGTTCAACGATTCACAAGCTGTCCATTGTGCAATGTTGGTCTAAATTATTGTGGAGTAACGGCATTCGATCAGATCGTGGATGGCAGTCTCTAGTGCATGTGTGTAGAGTGGGTATATTGGTTGGTTCAGCCACTCTCACCGTGCCAGACAGTATGTGTCCAAATTATGTTTTGTATTGCTAGCTAGGTAAAGATTTTACATTTTTTAGGTGTCCAAATCTTCCAGATCAGGGTGTTTATGGTGGGGTGTTGCACCCAGGAATTATGCTTTGTATGCTGACAGAACGTTGTAAACTCCATTCTAAGTTAGCTTCCATGTGATCGTGTCCTCTTGGCCGTCCTGAAGGATCGTAGTGGAGATAAGCCCCCAAATAGCAACAAGCTCCTATATGTGTTGTGCGGGTATTCCAGCCGACAAGTCGAGGTCTTGCAGCCATTTGTTCTCTTCCAACACCGTCTGTAGACTGCGTTTCCCAATGACAACTGATATGTGCACTAGAGTTTTGTGCAGGGTTCACAATTTTGCCAAAATTTCGGAAAATTCATCCATTTCATTACCCCTGAAAGAAGAATGGTTTGGTCAAATTTGGCTTTTATCCCCTATTTGAATTTTGTCCAAATTTCAACCAAATTTTGGTTAAAATTTGTCAAAATTTTGAACCAAATGAATGAAATTTCATTCTTTCGTTCATCTCGCTGCCCTCCGAGATTTTTTTTCAAAACGAAACAGTGAACCCTGGTTTTGTTAAGCCCGCCTGATTCTCTGGGAACAAATGAGGCATTCTGCAGCAGTTGCAAAATGGAGATAAAATCACAGAGGTAGCAAGAAAGGACCATGGATTAGGGTGTGTTTGGTTGAGCTGTGACTTTTGAAAAAACTGCTGTGAGCTGTGGGCTGTGGAAAAGCTGCTGTAGGTTATGGGCTGCGGAAAAACTGTAAACTGTTTGGTTCAAACAAGTATAAAACTTACCTCCTATCTCTATTTTCCTTGAAACAACTGTGAAACAGCTCTCTATTTTCACCATTTCAAAAAGCAGAAAGCCAAAAGCCAAAACCAGGATCCAAGGTACTTTCAAAACTGTACTACCAAAAAGTAGCTGCTTCTGAAAAAACAGCTTCTGGTTTCCACCTCTTTGGTTGGCTTTTGGCTTTTTGGAAGCAAAAGCAACTCTCAAAAGCTTAACCAAAGTCACCCTTAGTTCAACAGAAGAAGCGTCACCATTCAGCAGAAAACACACCATGCCTGCAGGCCAGGTCAGTCTCCATGTGCTCTACTGATATTCTCAACACTATTGTGATATAAGGCAGCATGCTACTACGCGTTATCACTCCAATAAATACATATGTAACAATTTTAGTCTAAAGCATTGATCTTCCAAAGAGAAACACCTATAGCATTAACATCCGGACACAATTAATAGATAGACTTGGCCAATCCCCCCTTACACCAAATATGGTGCGCCATGGTGCTCTTCAACCATAAAACACTAAGTAGAAGAAAATAGACACAAACTTGACCTTATTCTTCTTTTAATCTGCATAGCAAACATTACAAAAAAAAATCAATTATCCTCGATAGAATTTAGGACAGTGATCTTTTTAGTATTTTCGACAAAGTTAAGCATAATAATGTATATTTGGCAATGTCTTGGTGTCCTTAAAATACAAGAAAGCATTGGTTTGAAGAATTGAAGGGAAATCAAATACTACAAAAAAAGGAACCCCTTTTCTCAGCTTACTCAGTGAATCAAAGGTTCCAACTTAAAACCGAATGCTATCACAATCATAAATTTTCACGGATTCAATAAAAATCAGTTAAATAACATACAGAGTCTATCATGCCTATAAGTGTCCAGGCATTTTTTTTCAAGAGTTTAATCCAAACAAACCAATTTACTTGATAAAAAGTAAACGCATAGATTCTAACTCATCACATTGAGCAAATTTTTTCACTTAAATGAATGGATTCACCCGGCATAGAAAACAATTACCTAAAGTAAACTGGTTCACTTGGTATGGAAAACATCTTACCCAAAAAAATCTTAATGAAGCTGACCCTTAAAAAAACTACTGCACAGCTGATATGTTTGGGAAAAAAATTGCAATGCACTATACCACCATGAATGCAAAACCAGGAAAATATATAAAATGAGAGGAGAGACGGATGGAAAAGGGAAGATTTCACCTTTGCTTGTGCCAAAATAAGATCAGAAAAGAAAAGTAGTACACCGGACCTATAAGTTTCTTCATTCTTAATATTGTTGTGTATGTTGGTACTGTCATGTGGGGCCGTGTCTACCACCGGCGCCCTCGCCAAATCCCTCCAGCACCGGCTACTTAGTTTGCCAATCTTCAGGGATTCCCAATCTCCAGTTTCCTTTTAAGTAGAACTCCTAGTTGGATTGCTATTTGGTTTCCTTTATCTATTTGGCTTGGTTTCCTTCATCTATTCGGTTTCCTAAATCTTAGGCTGGTTTGTTAGGGCCTCTCCTATTTAAAGGACTTGGCGCAAGAGATTGAGTTAAGCAAGAAAGAATCAAACCTCTGTCTTCCTACTCTTCGCCACGGCGCCGGGCGGACGTGAAGCCGAACGCTCTCGTCCCCCCGTCAGCCACGGCTACTCGCTGCGCAATTGCCCCCAGAATCCACTAATAGCAAGCCGTGACATCTTGGTATCAGAGACCACCTTCCTTGGCCGCTCCCGCCTTCATCCATTTGCGTCTCCAATGGCCGGTGACGCTGCTGCCGTAGCTCGTTCCGTCGAGGACATGCTCAAGGAGCTCCTGTTGGGCCAACAGGAATTACGCGCCGCCGTGTCGCGCACCAGCCGCCGCGTCGAAGAACACCACGCCGCGATTGGCCGCCTGGAGCAGCACACGCAGTCAGTCGCGGGCTCGGGCAGCGGCACCGGCGGCGTTCACTCCCCTACTCCGCCGCCGCACGTTGGCGAGGGTCGCGGCAGCATTCGCGGTGGCGCCCCTCGTTTCCACAAACTAAACTTCCGACGTTTAATGGCGCCTCCGATCCGCTGCCGTGGTTGAATCGCTGTGACCAGTTCTTCCGGGGGCAGCGGACTCCCGAAGAAGACAAGGTGTGGTTGGCCTCCTACCACATGCTCGACGACGCCCAGCTTTGGTACTATCGCTATGAGCGCGATAATGGTGCTCCGTTGTGGGCTCGCTTTGTCGCCCTCGTCAACACTCGTTTTGGGCCGCCGGCGCACCACAATCCCTTGGGCGAACTCGCGAGCCTGACACGCACCAGGCCGGTCGACGACTTCTGCAAGGACTTCATGCGTCTTCTCTGCCGCGACGACTCCCTCACGGAGCGCCAACAAATTCGCCTCTTCACCCATGCCTTGCAAGAACCCCTGCGCACCGATGTCGAGCTTTGGGATCCCGCGTCCCTGGAAGAAGAAATCGGCCTTGCGCGTGCTTACGAACGCCGTGCCGGGCCTGCTCCGTCCGCAGCGCACTCCTCCACCCGTTCGTCATCGACTCGCGCCGCACCCCTCCTCCCCACTCCCAGCGGTGAGTCCACGGCGTCAACGGCCGCCAAGCCACCTCCGCGCCGGACACTCACTCCAGCGGAGATGCAAACTCGTCGCGACCATGGGCTCTGTTTCAATTGCGATGAGAAATTCATGCCCGGCCACAACCGCTCCTGCAAGCGCCTTTTTCTCCTGGAGATTTCGTCCGATGATGATGGCACCATGGACCCCGACCCCGACTCCATGCCGGACCCGACCATCTCCCTTGCGGCGCTTACCGGCATATCAACTCCATCAAGGCGGACTATGACAATGGAGGCTACGATCGCCGGCCACTCCCTCGTGCTCCTCTTGGATTCGGGCTCCACGCACAACTTCATCTCCGACAAGGTGGCCCGCCGCATCGGCCTTTCACTTCTGCCGCGCACGGACCTCAACGTCACCGTGGCGAACGGCGACCGGGTGTCCAGCACGGGTACCTGCTCTGCGGTTCCCCTTGCCGTCGAGACCGAACACTTCCTCATTGACTGCGTCGCAATTCCACTCGGTGGCTATGACCTCGTGTTGGGCGTCCAATGGCTCGGAGCGCTCGGGCCGATCGTATGGAACTTCAACGCCCTCACCATGATGTTCCTCTATGAGGGCCGCCAGGTTCGTTGGCGGGGCCGTCATGGCTCAGCGGCCGCCGCCCGCGCGCTGTCCTATGATCAGCAAGATCTGATGACCGCCCTCCTTGAAGACTTCGCTGACTTATTCCAAGAACCGCGAGGCTTGCCACCAGCTCGTTCCCGGCCGCACCGCATCCATCTCAAGGCTGGCGTGGATGCAGTCGCCGTGCGTCCATATCGGTATGCCCAGTTACAGAAGACCGAGCTGGAGAAACAATGCCACGACATGCTCCAACAGGGCCTCATTCGTCGCAGCGACTCCGCCTTCTCCGCCCCGGTGCTCCTTGTCAAAAAGAAGGATGGCTCATGGCGCTTTTGCATCGATTACCGTGCGCTTAACGATGCCACAATCAAGGACAAGTTTCCCATTCCAGTGGTGGACGAGCTCCTCGATGAACTCCGCGGCGCCCGTTTCTTCTCCAAACTCGACCTTCGCTCGGGTTACCACCAGGTCCTCATGCATCCTGCAGACGTCTACAAGACGGCGTTCCGTACTCACGAGGGCTTATTCGAGTTCCTCGTCATGCCGTTCGGCCTCACGAACGCGCCGGCTACCTTCCAAGCTCTGATGAACGAGGTACTCACCGACTTCTTGCGGCGTTTTGTCCTCGTCTTTTTCGACGATATCCTGATCTACAGCTCGACATGGTCGGAGCACCTCCACCACGTGCGCACGGTGCTCTCCACTCTCCGCCGGCACCGCCTCTTCATCAAGCGCTACAAGTGCTCATTTGGGGAAACGTCCGTGGCCTATCTCGGTCATGTCGTTTCCGCCGCTGGGGTTGCCATGGATGACCAGAAAATCCAAGCCGTCTCCAACTGGCCGACTCCTCGCTCAGCTCGGGCGGTCCGCGGTTTTCTCGGTCTGGCCGGCTACTACCGCAAGTTCATCCGCAATTTTGGTGAGATCGCCGCGCCACTCACAAAGCTTCTCAAGAAGGAGGCTTTTGCTTGGTCCTCTGAGGCCGACACCGCTTTTGCTCTCCTCAAGACTGCCCTGACAGACGCCCCGGTACTTCAACTTCCGGACTTCGCTTCCACCTTCGTCGTCGAATGCGACGCCTCCGGTCACGGCTTCGGCGCCGTACTCCACCAAGGCAGCGGCGCAGTCGCTTTCTTCAGCCGGCCGGTCTCGCCACGCCACCTCCACATGGCCGCCTACGAACGCGAGCTTATCGGATTGGTACAGGCCGTGCGACATTGGCGCCCATACTTGTGGGGACGCCACTTCACTGTGCGCACGGACCATTACAGCCTTAAGTTCTTACTCGACCAGCGCCTTTCAACAATCCCGCAGCATCACTGGGTCAGCAAGCTCCTCGGCTATGACTTCACCGTCGAGTACAAAACCGGTCGCTCGAACGTCGTAGCCGACGCCTTGTCTCGCAGGGACACCGAGTCGATCGCCATCAGCGCACTGTCGGCACCTCAGTTCTCTATTCTTGACGAGCTTCGCAAGGAAATCGACACCGACAACACGCTTTCCTCCCTCCGCACCAAAATCATCACCGGCGGTCTGGGGCAACAGTGGGGCGTCACCGACGGCATCATCACCTTCTCTGGCCGCGCCTATATCGCCGCATCGTCACCTCTATTGCCGACAGTCCTCGCGGCAGCCCATGATACCGGCCACGAAGGAGTCCAGAAAACACTTCACCGGCTGCGCGCTGATTTCCATGTGCCGGGCGCCCGCACAGTTGTTCAGGAGTTCGTGCGCGCCTGCGCTGTCTGCCAGCAACACAAAGCGGAGCACCTCCATCCGGCGGGCCTCTTACAACCACTGGGCATTCCCTCGACGGTTTGGGCCGATGTTTCGATGGATTTTATCGAAGGCCTCCCGCGCATCTACGGCAAATCCGTCATACTAACGGTGGTAGACCGTTTCTCCAAGATGGCGCATTTTCTTCCTCTCAGCCACCCCTACACAGTGAGCTCAGTTGCTCAGGTGTTCTTCACCGAGATTGTTCGCCTCCACGGCATTCCTTCCTCCATCGTCAGCGACCGGGATCCCGTCTTCACCAGCGCCTTCTGGTTAACCTCAGCTCTGCCTACCACCCTCAGTCTGACGGTCAATCCGAAGTGGTGAACAACATCATCGTCATGTACTTGAGGTGTTTGTCAAGCGACCGACCGCGACAATGGCTGCGCTGGCTTCCATGGGCGGAATTCGCCTACAACACGTCGTTTCAGTCATCGCTCAAGACTTCGCCGTTTCGGGTGGTTTACGGCCGCGACCCTCCAACTATGCTGCGGCATCCTCAGGGATCAACGGCGGTTCAGGCCGTGGATCAGCTCCTCCTGGAACGCGACGAATTTTTGGCCGAGGTCCGCGACCGCCTGGAGCAGTCCCAGCAACACTACAAGCATGACTACGACAACAATCATCGCGACGTGTCCTTCACTGTCGGGCAATGGGTGTGGTTTCGCCTCCTTCACCGCCATGCCGCTTCGCTCCATGTCCATGGACGCGGGAAATTGGGACCACGCTACTTTGGCCCATATCAGATTGTGCAGCGTATTGGTGAGGTGGCTTACAAGCTTCGCCTTCCGCCATCCGCCCGCATCCACGACGTTTTCCATGTCGGTCTTCTCAAGCCCTTCCGTGGTGATCCCCCAGAAACTATCCCGCCACTGCCGGCAACCGTTCACGGCCGAATCAGCCCTACTCCAGCCACCGTGGTCCGGTCCCGGTTGGCTAGAGGTCGCCGCGAGCTTTTGGTTCAGTGGGCCGGTGCGCCATCCAGTGAGGCCTCTTGGGTTGCTTTGGAGGAATTCCGCCGCCGCTTTCCAGACTACCAGTTCGAGGACGAGCTGCTTCTTGAGGGCGGGGAAGATGTCATGTGGGGCCGTGTCTACCACCGGCGCCCTCGCCAAATCCCTCCAGCACCGGCTACTTAGTTTGCCAATCTTCAGGGATTCCCAATCTCCAGTTTCCTTTTAAGTAGAACTCCTAGTTGGATTGCTATTTGGTTTCCTTTATCTATTTGGCTTGGTTTCCTTCATCTATTCGGTTTCCTAAATCTTAGGCTGGTTTGTTAGGGCCTCTCCTATTTAAAGGACTTGGCGCAAGAGATTGAGTTAAGCAAGAAAGAATCAAACCTCTGTCTTCCTACTCTTCGCCACGGCGCCGGGTGGACGTGAAGCCGAACGCTCTCGTCCCCCCGTCAGCCACGGCTACTCGCTGCGCAATTGCTCCCAGAATCCACTAATAGCAAGCCGTGACGGGTACACAACGAAATATCTACCGCTAGATGAGGCCAAATGGTATGGCTTGAGGAGAAAGGGCTAAAAGAATGAGAGCGCTGAATAGAGGGAGAAAGGAACTCAGCTGGAGAGGATTAGATGCACTCGAAAGTGTGAGGTTTCTTTAATTTATTATTTCTTGCTTGAGAATAACGATTACATTAGACCTCCTTATGTAGAGGGCTCATCTAACAATTATAGATAAGATAAATCTAAATAATATCTTTTCCAACTAATAGATATGATGCCAAACAACTAATTCTTATCTTAGGAAACTATTCAAACTATTTAGAAAATAGATAACTTGGTAGGGAGAAGCATTCCTCGTAACCCTGATGCTACAGTACCCACAGGTACTGTTCACACGCAATAATTTCTGCACGTAACAATTTCTCCCCTTCTTTGCACATAGCTTGTCCTCGAGCTGTGGTGGTGGTTATGGCAACCATCCTTAGCAATCCCACCACAACACCTTGAGTTAGTGCATAGCAGGTAACTGATGATGGTTGATAGCGAAGGCATAGGAGCCTTAACGCTGCCTGACGTTGACGAAGACTCCATCGACAAAGACAGCGAGCGCAGGGTAGTGTTGCACTGTTGCTACCCAATGGTCAGCAGTGTGGAGAACATGACCGCGGTATAGGCAGCAGTAGCATTCTTCTTCAGCGAAGGCATCATGTTTAGCGATGGCACATGCGCTAGAGACAATGGCCATGGTGTATTCATCGTAGCAACATGCCTTGCCTCCTCCTCGATGACTCACTTATCTCTTGCAGCCTTGCGAGGATCTGGTCACATGCAACCTTTACAAACTTAATATCATCGCCAACAGAGCCAACAGAAACCATGGAGGATCGATGGCTCTGATATCAAACGTTATGTATGTTAGTACACAACGGGATAACTACTGCTTGATGAGGCAAACGACATATCCACGATGGTCAGAGGGAAAATAAGAGATAAAGTAACATAGCAACAGGGGGAAAAATGAGATGGGCAGAGTGCTTCAGTAGGACCTTAGATGGTTGCCTGACGAAACCAATGAAGCAGGAGGGTGAAACACCAGGTGCCGTTCTCCACGATGATGCCCGGAGGGTGAAACATCAGGTGCCGTTCTCCACGATGGTGCCCGGACTGCGCACTCGCCAGCATGTTCGAATTTACTATCGCTTCTATAGTTCCTTATCTACATTTGCTTATCCCCAATTAAAAAGGCCGATAGAAACCAAGCTGAGCATCGGATGACCGAAGGCCTGAAAACAGACCTGATTCAGAGCATGCCTCACGTAAAAGCTGCTAATAAAATGGCTAGGAACAACTATATGATCTGCACGCATATACATTAGATTGCCCCCACAGAAACAAAAGGAAACTAAAATAAATAAATAAATAAATAAATGGAGCACAAGAAAAGAAGAAATTGTTTACCAATATAATCTAAGGCAAGGAAAACATCATGTAAATTTCATTGCAACTGTTAATATTCCTGAACGCTACAATTAGAACACCTACAGCAAAAAGATGTATCAAAATGTGTACGGAAGGATTGAAATAACCAAGCTGATCATAAAATCCTATATGCACATACCATGTCTGAAGGCAACATTGCTCGGCATCTAACTCCCAAACCACTGCTGCAATTTGACCTTGTACTGAAACAGGAATTGCTCGGCGCGCATCAAACCCTCAAATCATGTTTATATGCTTCAACTCTATGGGGTAAAAATGTGTATGACCAATTATACAGTAGATCAGTATATGAACCAGCAAATTCGCACACCAACACATTAGAACACCCCACTGTCATTTGTCTCTTCGCTTCATCTGTATAGCGTTAACCACCAGCACCAAGGATGAGAAAAGAACAAACATATAAGGAATCTGACGCAAAGGGAAGCCAACACATAGAAAAAATGGATGCTTAGCTGCTATGATCCATCACCATGACCATGTTTTGTCTCATACTCATGATAATACCTTCATCATAATACCAAAAACATACATGCACACACACGTGCACAAAATCAAAAAACAATAGCAAACATTAAGATAGGGAACTGAGGCATGTAGCTCCTACCTACAAATCTCTCGTGGGAGCGTGGGGAGATCCCAAATCCGGCTTGATTTCAACCGGACCTGGCTTGGGAAGACCTCGGTGCCGGCAGTGGTGGCCCGCTGCAACAACCGCCCGCTCAGCGCTATCCAAGAAGAGGTAACACTCGCAGGAGCACAGGGAGAACCGTTGCACCACCAGCCTGTTGGGTTCGTCGCGGCTCAGATGCCCTCACTGGCGACAGTGGCAGCGACTGGCCTAAAGGGTGGGTGAGGTGAGGAGGCTGGATCCACCGCGACCTGGTGCCCTCACTGGCAACAACGGCGGCGCCAACCAAGTAAGCCACAACAGAGCAACCACGACAACACGGAAAAGCAAGAAGCACAAATGAACTGATCCCAGGGCAAGGCGACAAGGAGTACATGAAGACCCTTGCCACCTCTGGCCCGAATGGGCGCACGCAACCGGATAGACAAAGAGTAGGCACGCCAACCCAAGTGCCAACAACGGCAAGTGGGCAGAGCGACAGTGGCGATGCCTTGACGGGGATGGAGAATGGAGAACGGGAGCACCTCCTCCTCAAGGGCTCCCCGAGGCCTGATTTCATGGCAGGGCAAGCATGTCGGAATGAGGGAACGCAGACGGCTGGATCGGCTTCCAAGTGAAAGATCCGACGGCTATCGGCAATGTAACCAGACCAACTGGCTGAACTAGGTAGAGGTGACCGGCCCAAGAGGCCTAGCCACCGGACAACATGAGAAGATGTAGCATCTGTTGTATATAGCATTGACAAAGAAGTTATCCTGCTGTGTTGTTGTACTGTACTGGAAGAGATGAATCTTTAATCAAACATAAAAAAGGTACCACACAATTATGTTTATTCAAGGGTTCAAACACAGTTACTCATTGTGTACCTGACTTCTTAAAATGCACAATATTTTCATTGGACCTGGCTTCGTTGGCGTCATATAAGGGAACTTGGGAGGGTACGCTGACAAAATAATATCTACAGGATAAGTAAATGCTAAGGTTGCTAGATACTATAGCCTCTGCTTGTAAGTTGTTAGCCAAAGAAGCATATTCCCTTGATTAAGAAAAAACTTATTGAACCATGTAGAACATAGTGATATAGATAGATGTATCTTTTTTTACGGGAACAGTATGTAGAGCCCTACTGAAGATAGATGTGTAACTGTTGAGCTGGCACACAACACAACCCTAGGCAAAACCTTTCACCAATATGTAACTCTAGTGGATAAAATACTTGGTCCTGTGACCTCTATCCTAAATCAATTGCCAGTCATATGAGAACTAAACCTGGTAGCTGACACACTGAGAGCCCAGGCACTCAGGGAGTATGGTGGTCTGGTATCAACTGAAGAAATATCAAAATTTTCTAATCGACCACGGAAAGGAAAAGACTAAGCATGCAAAAAAAAATGATCAGATAAAACAAGGGCATAATTTTGTTATCATAGATATCCCAAACTCTAACCTGCAACTCTGTTTTGGTGTAAACAGCAAAAGAGATTCAATGTTGGCAGCTTGTCTTTAGGGACTTCACAAACAATATGAGGTTTCCCATACCAGCAATCATATTCTTGGACAATAGCAGTATAGCAATGTATTACATCTCTAAAACCTGGAACAGCAAAATTACATGAGATGTTTATGACAGCACTCCAAGAACAACTAACAATATATAGTTCTGAACTTCTGTTATCATAAAAAAAAATCAAACGCAGTGATTTCATAAAAACCTAGCTTTTGGCATTCATATATGCATAAAACCTTTGCATGTTTAAATAACAACGGAAATAAAATATTTAACCCTGACAAAAGAATGCAATTCAAGCATGAAAAACTGTGATTTAAATGATGACCATGTCTCCTATAATCATCAGTGCAAGAATGATGGCGCTGCAATTTGGGAATCCTGTGCAACTCTGGTCCGTCATAACCCGGTTCACAATGTTTGTAGGATGGGAAGGGAAAGATTTACATGGAAAAAATCACGATCAGGAAATACTTAAAAAATGAGCTATTATAAGAGCACTTATTACATGCCCATTGGTTTGCACGAGCATGGTAAGATGATATAAAAAACAGAAGTTTGAGAAATAAAATGGATTAGTTTCACTGGAGAGGTAACTTTGGTTTCCTTACTGAACCAGCAGACATTAAGTACAGCCCAATCGAATAATGCTGACACTATTATGCAGGCAACAGGTTAGAGATGAAAAAGAGGCAACCACAAAGAGGGGAAAAGGATAAATGAACAAACCTGGAGTTGTAGAATCCTGGGTGTAAGGCAAGAAATCTGGTCTGAACCTTTCCTGCCCAAAAAATAAATAAATAAAACAAAATTTTATCTTAAACATAAAAAACATGAGTGTTACAAGCAGGAACTTTGCTCCTACCCTTTCAAATAAAAAAGGTAAAGCAAAATTTCGTCTCAACATCAAGAGTCCCCACAGCATAGTAATGTAGTTAGTCAATATACTCGTCTGCTTTGCGTTCTACAACTCAACAAAAACTTCTGAAATGGCAATATGCCAATATCTCATCCGAAGTCAAAAGACTGTATCACCAAAAGGTAGTAGCTCATCTGAAGTCAATAAAATGTATCACCAAAAGTCACCACATGAACAACTTCCATCCCTAAAATGGTGAAATCGATTTCCATCCCTAATGTCAATTTCTCTCTCGGTGACATGCGATACAAACTTGATGAAAGTGTGACAGTCACCACATATTCTAAGGTTCTTCATTATCTGTAAAGGCATGCCCTTAGGTGTAACAAGAAGGCCATAAGCAACAGCAAGCTTCTCACTGTGGTACAAAAGGGAACTCTCCTTCTGCTCTTCATCGATGTCATGGAGAACAAATTCAGTGTCAGGTACATAGCCTGTAGCCTTTAGCAAAGTGTACAATTCCTGGAGGGTAGCATCTATCTCTTTGATTTGATCATGCTGTTTATCTCCAGTGACAAATGAGTGCATTTTGTTCTTTATCTGCATCCAGCTACAGCCAGGCTCCTTTGCCACACCTTGTTGTTTCATAATTTTCCGTACCTTTGCAACTTCACCCCACATCCCTAGGGAGGAATATATATTTGACAACATGACATAGTTGCCAGCATTCGATGGATCAATGGTGAAGAGTTTCTCGGCAGCCCTTGTACCAATTTCTGCATTCTTGTGAATTTTGCACGCCCCAAGAAGAGCACTCCAAATCACTCTATCTGGCTCAATAGGCATATCATAGATAAATTGTTCAGCTCCTTGCACATCACCAGTTCGCCCAAGTAGGTCCACCATGCAAGCATAGTGTTCCAGCAGAGGAGTTAGTTCGTAATCCCTGCTCATTGACTTGAAAAATTGCCAGCCTTCATCTACCAAACCAGCATTGCTGCATGCATTTAAAAGCCCCACAAAAGTGACCTCATTTGGCAACACCCCTGCAGATTCCATATGTTCATACATCTTGATGGCTTCTCTTCCAAGGCCATGTTGCGCATAGCCTGTAATGATGGTATTCCATGTAAAAATGTCTCGTTCCTCCATTAAATCAAAAATTTTATGAGACTCTGCACGCCCACACTTGAAATACATTGACATGAGAGCATTAGCAACTATAAGTTCTGAATGCATTCTAAGTTTAATAGCTACGGTGTGGATTTGCTGCCCAAGCTTAGAAGCACCAAGACTTCCACAAACACTGAGAAGTACAGTTAATATTGGTGAATTTGGTAACTCTTGCTCTCGCAACATTGTTTTGAAAATCTCCACTGCCTCATTGCCCTGCTCAGCCTGTGCATATGCAGATATTATCGTAGTCCAAGAGACAACATCCCGACCGAGCATATTGTCAAATGTATGCCTTGCATCCTCCAACAGATTATTCTGTACAAGTGCAGCAACAAAAGAGTTCCATGACACAGTGTCTTTAACTCTCATTTGATTAAAGACTTGTCTTGCATACTCCATGTTTCTGCACCTGGCATACATGGTAATGAGTGCATTACATACATAGCTATTGAACTGACAGCCGACCTTTACTGCAAGTGAATGCACTTGCCTTCCTGTCTCAAGAGCTCCAATACTTGAGCAAGCAAAGAAGCTACTAGTCAAACTGGACAGACTAGGTAGCATCCCGTTCCTATGGAAAGCTTGGAGCAAACCCAAAGCTTCTTCATTCCTCCCATTCTGTGCATATCCCGCTATCATCCCAGCCCAAGATATTGTGTTCCTAAAAGGCATCCTATCAAACAGCTCATTTGCCTCACCAACCATTCCATTCTGCATGTACCCAGTAATCATGGCGTTCCAGGACACAACATTAGGATCAGGAATCTGCTCAAATAAAATCCTTGCATCATTAATCCTGCCACATCGAGCTAGACCTGTGAGCAGTGCAGTCTGACATGGAATGGACTTTACAGGGTCCCTTTCATAGACAGCAATAGCAGCATTGATTCGGCCACCATGAGATAGTGCAGTGATCATGGTTGACCATGTGTACTCATTCCTCTCTGTCATACCCTCAAAGAATTTTATTGCAATGTCAAGCGCACTTGCATCCCTAGTATACACATTTAGTATCGATGTGCCGACGACCACATCCCTTTCAAAGCCTGTCTTAAGGGCAAGAACACGAAGGCCCTCTAGAACACCAAGATTCCCAAGACCCATCATAGCTGAAAGCACGGAGGCAAAGTTTGACTGGTCTGGTGACACCCCTTCACGGTGCATCATGCGGAAGATGTCCCAAGCCTTGTCATGCTGCTCAATTCGAACGTACCCAGAAATCATCACGGTCCAAGTTACCAAGTTATGCTGCGGCATTTGTTCAAACAGATTCATTGCATCCACCATCTGTCGACTATGGCAATACCCAGTAAGCATTGAGTTCCATGATGTGACATCCTTGCTCGGCATTTCATCGAATAGCCTGCGGGCCATGGTGATGTCCCCGTTCTGAGCATAGCAGCTAACCATGGCGTTCCACGCCACAGTGTTCCGCACGGGCATTTCATCAAACACCCTGCGAGCGTCAAGCACGCGTCCGGCGCGGGCGTAGCCTGACAACAGGATGGTGCCCGTGCGCGTGTTCCCGCCGGAGATAGCATCGACGAGGGTTCTCGCAGCGTCGAGCATTCCACTGCTGCAGTAGCCATAAATCATGGAGTTCCAGGTGATGATGTCGCGGTGTGGCATCGCGTCGAACACCTCCCTGGCCTCCCGCAAGCGGCCGATGCGGGCGAGCTCCCGGATACGGGCGCCGTGCGCCCTCGTGTCAAATGCCCAGTAGACGTGCCGCGCGGGGAGCGGCGCCGCGGCTGAGAGGCGGCGGCGGAGGAGCAGGTAACGAGCCATGGGTGGCTTGCTCCACTTGATGGGGAACACCATGAAAAATCGGACGGAAACGGCCTACGTGGCCTAAAGCTCCACTGTTGAATAGGGGTGAAAACGGATCGGATAGTTTCCGTTGGATCCGGACGGATACGGATACCGATTGTGTCGGATCGGATTTTTTTCGGATAGTTCTCGGATCGGATTTTTTTCGGATAGTTCTCGGATCGGATACGGATACAGATTTTTTTATCGGATACGGATACGAATACAGTAAGCCTAGTATCCGTCGAATACGGATACGGATACGGATTATCCGGATAATACGAAAACGGATATCCGAGGGGTGGGGAGGGACTTTAATTTTTATTTTTGATTTTTGGATTTCAGAAAAGCCTGGAAAATTCATTTAAGCTCAGAAAAATATGAAATAAATTCCAAAAATTCCAGGAAAATTCACAGAAGTTCCTGGTGACATTTTGGACTTAATAAAAATATTTTCAACTAATGTTGGTATTTAATTTTCATACTTAAAAATACTTTTTAATTTCAAAAGTAGACCTTTAAACTCCAGAAAATCCAAGAAACGAAATAAAAGCCAATTAACTCCAAATAATTAATTTAAAGTAGAATTTTTATAGAAAATCAAAATATCATTTTATTTAATGTCTATTTTTTTGGTTTTCACTTAATTTACTTTTCAAATCAGACTTTTTCAAAAACAGAAAATCCAGGGCAAAACCCAAAAATAAAATTTAGGCAACAAAAATACTTATTTTAATTTAAATTTTATTTAAATTATTTTTTAATTAATTATTTATTTTTATTTTAATAAAAACCTGGGCTGTTACAACTTGATGGATGAAATGGAGGAATGAAATGTTCTTATGTTTGTTCAAATTGCTATCATGTCATCATGTGTATTCCATGAATTGCACGTTGTTGTTACTTATGTAGTTATGTTATGATCGACTATTGGGTATATTTTCATTGTAGATGAAAAGACTATGTTTGTTTAGATTTCATGAATGTTTTGACAAGATGAACTATTTATGTATTTTCGTTAACTTTGGATGTATAGTTTAAGATGTTTTCATGTTTCGATAAATATTCGTAACCGTATTCGTTTCGATTCGTATTCGATCCGTATCTGTATTCGATATTATTCGTATTCGAATTATCCGTATTCATATTCGTATCCGAAAAAAATATGAAAACAAATATGGTAGAGGCATTATCCGTCCGTATCCGATCCGTTTTCACCCCTACTGTTGAAGGCCTTGTCCCAGATTTTGCTACGTAAGTATCACCAATCTTAAAGCACCCTAACTGAGACTTCGGTCCTGTTCTTTTCAGCTTCTAAAAGCTGCTTTTCGACTTTTCTACAGTAACTAACTTTTAAACGGAATATTTTTTCAAGATAGAGTCTACTAGTTAATTATAGTATATATTTTCCTGACTTCATTTATATCGGCAAAAACATCACGTGGGTTTCTGTTACTCTGTAATCTCTCGTACAAACAGCTCAAAAGTCACAAGCCGTAGCCAAAAAGAACAGGCCCTTCTTCTCCCGCTTCCTCCGTTGCCCCCACTAAAATAAAAAGGAGCAATTGCGTTCTTTGGCCTAATTTCCTTTTTAAAAAGGCGAGGAACACTGACTCCATCAATCCGGACATAGCCAGCTTTAGGCTCAATCTGGAACACAAAGAAATTCACAGGAATTTGACAAGAAGCTTTCGATTGTTGTAGCAATCTGAAACAACTCTTACGTTTTAATAGATCATAATTGAGGCTGACATGCATGTATTGTTCAGCAAAAGAATGTCAAGTACAACAAAGAACTGTACACGCAAGACGTCGCCTCCTTCCTCCCTCGAGCTGCGCTGCCGCAAAGCTATGAGCCACCATTGGAGCCGATAGAGAGACGAAGAGATAGAGCCGAAGCCGAGAGAGAGAAAGGAGAGGGAGAGAGGACCAGATGCATGAGTTTTAAGCTTCGCTCTAAACAATGATGGCTTCTACCTGTTTAGAAGCTTATCTAAAAGATGTTTGTAATACGTTGGTTTCCCAATGCTACCTTTTTCTTTTTTTCCTTTTGCTTTTTTCGTGGCGACATAAATGTGTTTTTATTTCGGGATCGCTACTTCTCGGTCGCTGAGAATTCCCTAAGTTTCAGTCGATTTTCTGGGCGTCCAATTTGCTTCGAGATCTGTGTGCTAGATCTCTGGAATAAACGGGCCCGTACAACAACTGGGTTGTCTCTGTTAAAACCCGACCCATTATTTGGTTGGACAGCTCGTCTCACCACTTCGACTAGTCCTTTGTCCAAACAGAGAGTGAGGGAGGCGAAGTGAGAGAACAAGGAGAGAGTGTTATCTTGAACTAAGTCTAATCATTAACATTAGCCCTAGGTCAATCAAGAACACCTAAACAAGATTACTTAGAGCGGAAGCATGATTGCGTACCCGAAGCCGGAGATGCCATTAGAATTGTGGTCGGTGCTCGGTGATGCAACAGAGGAAGGCGGCCGACAGTATGGAGGTCGCCGGACTGCGGTGGTCGTTGCCGACGGGGAAGAAGAGGCTGAGAAGACCGGCGGTGTAGATGTGGTCGGCAGGCGTCGCAGTAGGGCGTCGGTCTTCGTTCACCACAGCGCGTCGTTAGCGATCGGATCTGTTAGGGTTTTGTAGAAGTCTAGAACAACTCGTGTCATTACCTCTGCCGAAAACCCTCGTATTTTTATAGCGCTGGGTAACCGGGACCGAAACCAAAATGGAGTTGGAAACGCTACCGATCATTGCGCGGGTGGAGTTATTGTCTCCCTGAAATCTCGGGGAAACGTTAGCCGAGAGATCAATCCAACATTCTCCCCTTTGATCGTAAGGCTAACATCATAAGCCCATTCTCGATAAAACAGCATACCAAGGCAATGTATTGTATGACCAATGAAGTGCCATACAACCCCAGTACCTATAGTGTACTATCCTATCTCGAAGTGGATATTCATTATACTTAATGGGAGTTGGTTTGCTTAAAGGTCCTTTTATCCAGAATCAGAGGCTTTCCAATAAACCCATGCCGGCAACATGATCACGAAAAATATTGGGTGGTAAGCCTTTAGTAAGCGGATCCGCAAGCATTAACTTAGTACTGATATGCTTGATACTTATGGTTTGATCCTGGATTCTATCTTTCACAACATGATACTTAATGTCAATGTGTTTGGCAGCACCACTTGACTTGTTGTTATTTGCATAAAAGACTGCGGGTTCGTTATCGCAGTATACGGTGAGTGGTTTAGAAATGCTGTCTACCACTCTAAGTCCCGGGATAAAATTCTTAAGCCATACAGCCTGCCCGGTAGCCTCATAACATGCCACAAACTCAGCTTGCATCGTTGAAGATGCCGTAAGGGTCTGTTTGGAGCTTTTCCACGAGATAGCTCCTCCAGCGAGTGTGAAGATATAACCTGACGTGGATTTCTTAGTATCAACACATCCCGCAAAATCTGAGTCTGAATAACCAATAACTTCAAGGTTATCAGAAAACTTATATGTGAGCATGAAATGCTTAGTAGCTTGCATATAACGCAAAGCTTTCTTAACGGCTTTCCAGTGGTCCGGTCCTGGATTTGACTGATATCTGCCAAGCATCCCGGTTACAAAAGCTAAATCAGGGCGCGTACAAACTTGAGCATACATAATGCTTCCGACAGCTGAAGCATAAGGAACCGACTTCATCTGATCAGCTTCATATTGGTTCCTTGGACATTGAAATGTCCCAAACTTATCGCCCTTAACAATAGGAGCAGGCGAGCCAGAGCACTTATGCATATTGTATCTTTTTAGTACTCTGTCAATGTATGCCTTCTGAGATAAACCTAATATTCCTTTGGACCTATCTCGGTGAATTTCAATGCCAAGAACATAGGAGGCATTACTGAGATCCTTCATATCAAAATTAGATGAAAGGAATCTCTTGGTCTCAAACAGCATGTCCTTATCGCTGCTGGCCAATAAGATATCATCCACATAAAGTACTAAGATGGTGAATTTACTCCCCTTGAACTTAACATATATGCAGTTATCAACTTCATTTTCTTTGAAGCCAAAACTTCTTATAATCTTATCGAATTTGAGGTACCACTGCCTCGATGCTTGTTTTAAGCCATAAATGGATTTCTTAAGTCGACACCCCATATGCTCCTTGCCTTCCACAACAAAACCTTCCGGTTGAGCCATGTAAACATTCTCTTGCAAGTCGCCATTAAGGAATGCCGTTTTAACATCCATCTGATGCAGCTCTAAATCATAATGAGCTACAAGTGCCATAACAATTCTGAATGAATCTTTAGTTGAGACAGGAGAAAAAGTGTCATTATAATCAATCCCCTCTCTTTGTGAGAAGCCTTTTGCTACGAGCCTTGCTTTGAACCTTTCGATATTTCCCTTAGAGTCATGCTTGGTTTTGTAGACCCATTTACAGCCTACTGTTTTGACTCCGTCAGGAATATCTACTAAATCCCATACATCGTTAGTGCTCATAGACTTTAGTTCATCCTCCATGGCTTCAAGCCATTTAGAAGAATGTTCACTCATTATGGCCTCCTTATAAGAAGTAGGATCATCTACCTTCCCTATATCATTAATATCCTCATTCATATAGACAACATAATCATTTGGGATGGCAGATCTTCTTTCCCGCTGTGATCTTCTAAGAGGTTCATTAGTTATTTCAAGAGACTGTTGAGGCTCTTCATTAGGTATAACATTAGGAATTTCAGAGATCTCAACAGTGGGTGCAACAACAGTATTCTCTACTGGAGGTGCAACCGCCTGAGGCGCAGGAATAAAGATCTCTGGGATGAGCGGTGAAGGAACATAAACCCGCTTCTCCTCAAGATCTATTTTCCTGGGCTCCAGGTCCTCGTTATTTTCTAAGAACACAGCGTGCCTTGTTTCTACAAACTTAGTTATCCTATCAGGACAATAAAACCGATACCCTTTGGATCTGTCAGGGTACCCAATAAAATGGCAACTAACTGTCTTAGGATCTAATTTCCCAATGTGTGGATTAAATAACTTAGCTTCAGCACGACAACCCCACACTCGTAAATATTTCATACTCGGTTTCCTCCCAGTCCATAATTCATAAGGTGTTTTAGGTACTGATTTACTGGGAACCCGATTAAGAATATGTGCGGCTGTCTTAAGTGCTTCCATCCACAAGCCAATTGGTAAACTAGAATGGCTAAGCATGCTCCGTACCATATCCATAAGTGTACGGTTGCGCCTTTCAGCTACACCATTCTGCTGAGGTTCGCCCGGCATAGAATACTGGGCAACGATGCCATTTTCCTGAAGGAACTTAGCGAAAGGGCCAGGAATTTGCCCATAAGAGGCGTGTCTTCCATAATATTCTCCCCCACGATCCGATCTTACCACTTTAATTCTTAAGTTGTGCTGATTTTCAACTTTAGCCTTAAATATCTTAAATTTATCAAGTGATTCAGATCGGTCTTTAATGGGAAAGATATAACCATAACGGGAGAAGTCATCAGTGAATGTGATGAATGTATCAAAGCCATCCACTGATGTCACAGGGAAAGGACCACAAATATCAGTATGAATTAATTCTAATAGTCCTGTGCTGCGAGTAGCTCCCTTCTTTATTTGTTTAACATATTTTCCTTTAATGCAATCAATGCAGTGGTCTGAGTCAGAGAAATCTAATGGGTGGAGAATTTCTTCTTTAATGAGACGCTCCATTCTCCCCCTCGAAATGTGGCCTAAACGACAATGCCACAGTTTCGAAGAAGTCTCATCATTATTTTTACGCTTAGCATCACAAACATTCAAGGATACAGGAGATTCATTAAGGGAAAGCATATAGAGCTTGTCTTGTCTAAACGCAAGACCAACATTATTTGAATTAAACTTAATAATACATTTATTGTCTCCAAAAATACATTTAAACCCTTCATCATCCAATAAAGAAACTGAAATTAAATTCCTCCTGATGGAAGGGACATAAACTACATTATTAAGACGAAGAGTGAAGCCGCTATCTAAGACTAGTGAAACAGAGCCAACTGATTCAACTTCGGCTTCCTTTCCATCCGCAACTCTAAGACTTCGCTCCCCCTTTCTTAGTGTTTTCGCGGTAAGGAATCCCTGTAAAGAGTTTGTAACGTGCACAATTGCACCTGAGTCAATCCACCAAGAACTAAGGGAAAAATCAGCATAAAGAGTTTCATCAATGAAAGTTATCGTATCATTACCCCTTTTGGCGAGCCACTTAAGGAAACCTACGCAATCCTTCTGGAAATGCCCTCGCTGCTTGCAGAAATGACATTCCCCCCCTTTAGATGCTCCGGCGGGAGCAGCATGAGGCTTAGGTGCATTGTGCACCTTAGGCCCCGACTTGTCAGAATTTGGGGAGAATTGCAGCTTCTTCTTTGATTTGAAGTCCCCTTGGAACTTCCTTTTGTTCGAGCCACCAATTTGAAGAGCATAATCTTTCTTTTCTGTTCTTATTCTCTCTTCCTCCTGGACACACATGGCGATCAAGTCGCTAATGCTCCATTTCTCTTTCTGAGTATTGTAATTAATTTTAAAAGCTGTATACTCAGAAGGAAGGGAGGTCATAATGAAATGGACAAGGAAACCATCAGAGATTGCCATGTCCATGCCCTTGAGTTTTCCTGCCATATCAGTCATCGTCATGATATGCTCTCTGATACTGCCGGACCCATCATATTTGCTTGTCAAGAGCCTCTGAATTAAAGTACTGGCATAAACTTTTGTGGAGCCTTTGAATTTCTCCTCAATTGAAGCCAAGTACTCCTTAGCATTTTCGGAATCGGGGATTGCTCCCCTAATCCCGACTGAAATGGAGGTCTTCATGATCATTAGTGATAAGCGGTTAGACCGCTCCCATTTTTCAGCATTAGCCTCATAAACTTTCTTTTTCTCATCAAAATTCTCTTCACCTTCGGTGGGAGGAATGGGAACGGCTACCCTTAAGGCATAGTCGAGGTCCAAAACCCCAAGGACAACAGTAATTCGTTCTTTCCACGTGGGAAAATTGCTCCCCGTGAGCTGCTCAATGTTATCAATAGTGGCGGCAACGTTCGAAGCATTAAGTGCTGAATTTCAAAATATAAGGCAAAAATTAGAAATATCATAAAGACATATATTGCATGTAATTAACCCTACGTTGGTCTGATTAATAACATGCAAAATTAAAGTTCTAATTCATATCACCGTTGGGCAGAAAATGAAAAGAACTTAATAATTTTATATGGCGACATATGATTATAAACAACGTTAGTCAGAATATAACCATATGCATACATAATGCCAAAATTAAGCATAAAATCTCTAATTAAAATATCTCGTTGGTTCAATTTTAATCAGAGATTATACATAACGATATGGTAATGATACATGTAATTTGGGCCACTGAAAGTAATTAAAACCAGTGCACAAAATAGACTTTAAAACATAAAGAAATGCACTGGAAAAAACAAAATGGGAAAAAATATTACTGCAGCCGGCCCAAAAGAAAACCGGCCCAACAAAACATACTCACTGCCCACAAAAAATCCCGCACAGGAAAAAATGCACATAGCAGCCCGAAAAAACGGCTCGGCTCGAAAATCGCCGGCGCGGCCCACAAAACTCCATCTGCGCGCGGGGCCTAAATCTAACGCGTGCAGCCCATGAAAAATGCACGCGCACGGCCCAAACTTCAGCCCCTGGTCCGAAAATCATGTGCGCCGTTGGATTTCATCCAACGGCCAAGCACGCGCGCGGTGGGAATTTGCCCCTAGAGGCCAACAGATGAAAACCCTAGAGGCCATTTGCCCCCGCCGAAAAAAAACGGGGCTCCATGGCGGCGGCAGGCGCGGCTCTTGCGGGGCGACGGCGGGCGGTGGGGAGTGCGGCCCCGAGCGGCGGCCGCACGCGCGCACGGGCGGCTGCGCCAGCGGGAGGCGGCGGCGATGGCTGCGCGTCCGCGGAGCGGCAGCGGCGGCGCCCGCGAGTGCGAGACAGTAGGCGGCGGCCCCCATGAGAAGCGACGGCGCACGGAGCGACGCGCGACGGTGGCCCGAGGCGCCGGGCGGCGGCCGGAATCGATGGAGCGGCGCGGCGCACTGCACCCGTAAGTCCCGATTCCCCCCTTTTTTGTGTGTTCTTGATTTGCCGCCGCCGATCTAATTTCTTTCGGGTGAAGGGAAACTTTGGGGATCCTAATTAGGGTTTTACGAAAGTTGAATCCCCTCCTTCTAATTTCTTTACCGAGCCGATTAAAAAAAATTTAGATCCAAGCCTTAATCTCAAATCCAATGTTCGGTTAAGCCTAATAGGGTTCATGATGACCTAAAGATGCTCTGATACCAAATGTTATCTTGAACTAAGTCTAATCATTAACATTAGCCCTAGGTCAATCAAGAACACCTAAACAAGATTACTTAGAGCGGAAGCGTGATTGCGTACCCGAAGCCGGAGATGCCATTAGAATTGTGGTCGGTGCTCGGTGATGCAACAGAGGAGGGCGGCCGACAGTATGGAGGTCGCCGGACTGCGGTGGTCGTTGCCGACGGGGAAGAAGAGGCTGAGAAGACCGGCGGTGTAGATGTGGTCGGCAGGCGTCGCAGTAGGGCGTCGGTCTTCGTTCACCACAGCGCGTCGTTAGCGATCGGATCTGTTAGGGTTTTGTAGAAGTCTAGAACAACTCGTGTCATTACCTCTGCCGAAAACCCTCGTATTTTTATAGCGCTGGGTAACCGGGACCGAAACCAAAATGGAGTTGGAAACGCTACCGATCATTGCGCGGGTGGAGTTATTGTCTCCCTGAAATCTCGGGGAAACGTTAGCCGAGAGATCAATCCAACAGAGAGCAATGAGTGACCAGTGATTCGTGTTGTGTGGCGACGCTTAGCGGCGACTGGCAGCTCAGCAGCGCCCCACGCCCTCTCACGTCATTGTTTGCTACCCTTTTTGTTGGTCCGCAAGAGAGCAGGGAAGGCTTTGGAGGCTTGGAGCTCATGTGGGGCAGCAAGCGGCAATGCTCGACAAGTATGGGGCCTAAGGGACACATCATCATTGTTTATCTTTGTCTCCTCTAGCTTCTAGGTGAGTATTTTAGAGTTAATTTTTGCTTGTTTGCTCCTAGGGTTGTGGATCTGGATTTGGGGATTTTAGGTGTTGTGGTTCTATCTTACGAGATCATTTGGGAGATTTTTTATTTGTAGTTGCTTGAATCTGGATATGATATTTGAATTAGTTATGTTCTTTTTTCAGTTTTTTTTCATAGCGAATAGGGATGGAAGTTCTGCAGTTCCAACTAGATACTAGCTGTTGGTACTCAAGGGAAGGAGTTGGTGCGCGCTTGATGATTAGATAAGTTAAATCACAGATAGAGGCCTCTTCTTCTCAGCCTATGGCTTCCCCCGAATAAATAACTAGAAGGCTTCTCTGCCGCCTTTTTGAAGTGACTTGTTGGGATAATCTTTTCGAATCAGCTTATCAGCTCATCAGCATTTGTTTCATTCGCACGAGTGTTTGCGTTAGAGCCAAAGTCCATCAGGCATAGCATAAAAAACCCACCTAGAGATATACATGTTTTATCTCCATGTAGAATACCGAAGAGAATTTGTTGCATGGCTCCACTCTTCATTGAGCTCTCAATCACTTTTTCTCTTTTTGTTCTTTGCTAGTTTAGTTGTTCTAAACTTCTAGTTGCATCAGCTAGCAATTGTGGCCATGAACAGTTGGAAACAATGTAGATTGTGGTATGGTATCTGTATTCTCTGTTTTGTTTTTTGGTCGATTGCTGAAATTCTGTAGTAGGTTTAGGTAGTTAGATAATAAGTTGTTGAAAATAAGCTCTTAATTTTATTAGTTGTGCGCTGCAAAATTATAGATTTGGTGTTTTTGTGATTGGAATAGGGTAAGTTAGTTGGTAAGATTGGTGGGAAACGGTAACAGATAATCCGTTTTATCTAATATTCGTACCGAGAAAACGCGAATGTGATAAGTAAAATCCACATTCGAAAATGTTCGTATCCATATTCGAGAATATTCATATCTATATTTGAGAATATTTATATTCACATTCGTATTCGAGAATATTCATATTCGTATTCGTATTTGAGACTATTCGACATATTCGATCCATTTCATATGCCTAACGGTAACTGGTTAGTTACCGGAAATCCCGGGAAAAACCCGAATGAATTTTGTGATTCAAAATTTGAATTTGGGCAGTTTGAAACTGATAACCATTCCAGTAACAGGTCAAAAACTGGTGAAAAATAGGCAAAACCGCTAGGAATTTGTTCTACCAAGATTTGTTACAGAAGTTGTGAGAGGATATTTGTATTCAACCGAATCAAGTACATATTTGATTCGAATCCATATCCATTATGACATTTGATATGTATTCATATTCAAGAATATTCAAATTTGTATTCATATTCATTTTAAAAATATGGATTCGTATTCGTTTTTGAGACTATTCGATCGTATCCGATCCGTTTCCATCCCAAGATGAACCCTTCAAGCTATTTCTGAAGAATGATAGTTGTGGTTTCGTGGTGTCCGTACAATATAAGTCTCCGTATGTCGAAGAGAATCAAACTCCTCTGCCAGCGAGCTACCACTCAGAATGAGAAGTAACCTCTCGATAAGAACTAGGCTCAGTGATAGATAGAGTATGAGCTGGCGAAGTAAAACTAAGATGATCAAGAGGTCGAAGGGATATCCGATCATGAAGGGCGTAACGAGGAGCATCATCAGAGGAACCAGACGTCGGTGTTTGCAAGATACCAGGAGAGGAGTTTGGTAAAGGACGAGGATGCCTAGAGTAGTGCGTCCCAAAGAAACGAGATGGTGGTGCGGCAGGAACAAGAAGCGTGTTGCAGGAGGCAGCACAGAAGGTTGGGGTATAGAAGGAACCACTGGAGACAGGCTAGGGGAAGGTTGTGATAGAGGAGAAATAGGTGAAGAGTCAAAAAGAGACAACCATGAGATCATCTCAACAGTGTAAACAGGACAAGGAGTCGAATCTCGATAGAAGAAAGGTTGAGATTCGTCAAAGACAATGTCTCATGAGATATTAATCTGTCGAGCAGAAGGATCATAGTAGCGATAACCTTTATGCTCAAAACTATAACTAAGAAACGCATACTCAACTGACTAAGCCGACAATTTGGTGCGCCCACGAGGTTGCAACAGGACAAAACATGTGCAATTAAAAATACGAAGGTGAGTGTACTAGGGAACTCGGTAGGAGAGATGCTCTGTAGGACTAACATCCCTAAGAGCAGTGGAAGGCTACATATTGATGAGATATGCAGTCGTAGAAACAACCTCAGCCAAGAATTGTTGTGGAACGTGAAAGGCAAGGAGAAGAGTGTAGACAGTCTCAATCAGATGACGATGTTTGTGCCCAGTAACCCCATTCTGAGCATGGGCACCAGGACAATATGACTGGTAAAGAGTGCCCTGCTCAGAAAGAAATTGTCTAAAAGCGCCAGAATAGTACTTGCTTACATAATCATAGCGAAAAGTATGAATAGAGAACTCAAATTGAGTACGAACTATCGTTGCAAAGATATGATATCGCAAGAAACTAACCACGATTAGACATAGGGAAAAGCCATATAAAGCGAGAATAATCATCAGTGAAAATCACATAGCATTTATACCCACCTTTAGAGATAATAGGCGCAGGTCGCTATATATCTGAATGAATTAAATCAAAAGGACGAAAATACAAGGACTCACTAGAACGATAAGAGAGTTGTAGCTGCTTGCCTAGCTTACAAACTTGACAAAATATGGTCGTATCAATAGTAACACATCCAAGAATACCCTGACAAACTAATAAAGAAAGATGAGACCCACACAAGTGACCTAAACGGTGATGCCATTGTGCAAAAGCTCCAAAGGTAATGGCAGCAGTGGCGGTGGAGGTAGTCGTAGATGTGATAGGAGCAACTGAAGTGGACGGAATATGGAGGGAGTCAAGAATGTAGAGACCCTAACGATCCCTATGGTGTCGGCTAGTCCCAAGAACCATCCCTGTATGTCGATCCTAGATGAAACTGGTCTGAGATTCAAAAACAATCCTACAATCGAGATCGGTGAGCCGACCCACCGAGAGAAGTTCCATGGTAAGCTGGGGAACATGAGAAACAACTGAAATGGAAAAATCAGTGAACAAAAGAGTGTCTTAATGGCTGACAGATAGAAGGGTACCGTCAGCTGTCTGAACAGAGATAAGAAAAACAGGAGGTGCTACTGAAGTGAGAGATGAGTCTGGTGTCATGTGGAAAGAGGCACCAAAATCCAGAACCCAAAAAGTACATGGAGGAGACATCTGAGCTAGACTGACAGAACCTGCTGAGCTGTGAGAGAGTTGCTGAAGTAGAGCCTGGTAGAGTTACTGAACAAAGTCACCTCGCTGAGAACCTGACGAGCTGGTCTGTCCTCCTGTGGAGGAAGGACCTCCCTGCCCCCTTGAATCATCCACCCCCACGTGCTTTGTTACGCTTTTTCTGCATTGCATAACTTTGGTAATTGTGCCCAAAGTTTTTGCAGTAGTTACAATGAACTCTAGTTGGTGTGAAAACAGGAGCGAAAACAAGCGCCTGGAGAAGGACCATAGTCGAATCAGAAACTGTCGGTGTAGTCAAAGAAGGGGCAGCAAGCACAATCAAAATAGGCTATGCTACTAACCCGAGGTGAAGTTCCTCAGCCCGAAGCATCAAAAGGGCCTCGCTGATGGCCGATCATGATGAGAGGATCAACAGTTGAGCCCTCACAAGCTCAAACTCTGGGCGAAGTTAGTAGACAAAATCATAAAGGTGAAGGCAATCATGATCTGCCTTTGCTAGCTCGTTCAGCTGGTGCCAAAGACTGACCAGGGCTCAGAAGAATTCATCGACAGAGGAGTCCTCCTAGCGAAGGGTCTCCAACTCACACTGAAGCGAAAAGAACTAAGCATCGCTACTTTGCTGGTATCGCTCGCACAGGTACTCCTAGATCTGACGAGTGGAATGCATACCAATAATGTCTAGCTGGATGAAGTTCTCAACGTTGATCACCTGGATGGCTCAAACACGGGTCTCATCAACACACCAACACTCGAGGAGTGTTTATGGTATACTAAAAGGCCTCCTCATCATCAGCAGCAGCAATGGCCTTTGCCTTCTTCTTGGTGGCCTTATCTTCTGCAGGAGGTGCAGAAGTAGACTGCCTAGGGGAGCTGAACCGACGATGGTGGACAAGGTAGAGCACCGATGACACATCCCTAGAGGTGAATACCATCGAATGTGATCTCCATGAGTGAAGACCACAACCTATAGATTACCCCATGGAGCTTTGTTCCTGAGAATGGGATTGTAGCTGATGGAATGGAAGCCATCGGTAGGTGCGCTGGATGGCACGGTGACCAAGGCAATGAAGTCTAACAGACGGCACTGGATGATGCGATGGTTAGATTGACGTTTTATTTTTATTTTTTGAATTAATATAAAAAGATTAGATCCAAATCAGTAAACTGATTAGATCAAATCAGACGAGTAGGGTGATAGGTGGGCAGGCACCAGCAGCTGGCGGGGGGCGGCATCTGGCAGTCAGGGGCGACGACGAGTGGTGGTCGGTAATCGAGAGCGACAACAGGCAGCGACTGGCAATCGAGCAAGCGTCGATAGGTGGTCGGGCGGCCTTCCAGACGGTGGCGGCCGGGAGGGCAACGGCATGCGGCTTTGGGTGGCGTGGTCGTCGGCGGCGGCTAGGGGGGAGGCGACGGGCCAACAGTGCATGGCTCTGGGCGGCAGCGGCGGTCGGGGGTCGACGGCGCGCTGCTCTGGGTGGTGGCTTGGTGTCAGTGGTGACAGACAACAACGCAAAACGCGGGCGACGATGACCCAGGAGGTCAAGCGTGCTCCAGGCGGCGGCGGCCTCAGGTAGCGGCGTCAACAGGATGGCAGCGAAAGGAGCTAGGTTAGTGTTCTAGTTTTGATACCATGTTGTGAATATTGTGTATATATTCATGAGACCTAATGGACAATATATATATAGGGAATTGATACGGGGTCACCCGATCTTCTCGTCGTAGGATTGGATACTCACGTGCCCTCTCTTGAATCGTAACGATCCCCCGTTGCCAATACAAAAACGAACGGTCTTTAATTCGCAAGATCACACGTGCCGGACTTCATGACCACCAAGTAGAGATGGCAACGGGTAAATACCCATCGGGTATTGCCATTCTATACCCGTACCCGCTAGGTGTAAATTTACCCATTGGGTTACCCGTATCCGCACACGGGTAAGAAAATTTACCCATACCCGTACCCGCAAGCATACCCGGTTCAACACATAAGAATATCATCAATTTAGACATTCATTAATCATACATGCCAAGCACAAAAGCGTCTAATGATCAAAATTAGTACATCACATAAACATACTTGACATGACCATATCAACATATGACAAACAAATAAACAATCAACAACAAGTAGATAATAAAATTAACATTTGAGTTGGATGTCTAGTTGTCTAATGCAGGTATTCATTACCCGCGGGTAGGCGGGTATGGGTAGTATATACCCACACCCGCACCCGCCTACCCGGCGGGTAGAGGATTTTGCCCAATAACGTACCCATGGGTACATAAAATTTTTCATACCCGTCTCTTTATCGGGTAAAACCTGTCGGGTATTCGGGTATCGGGTACCCATTGCCATCTCTACCACCAAGCGAAAGCCCTATCGCGCTTCCAATTTCCAGTGGAAAGGTTGAACGATCTCGATTTGCAAGAACTCTCAAATTTCTATTGAATTTTTTGTGGCTATCAAAAACTCAAAAACAAGCACACGGTCCTCCACATTATCTAGTCATGGCACTATTCATCCATTTTCTTCTCTCGTTTCTTTGTTTTCTAGTCGCCGTCTGTCCGTGATCGAAGATGACGCGTATATATACGGCCGCTATTCGTCTCCATACGTGTCCGTATGCTTTTGGGCTTAATTAACACAAGTGATTTACTAATAAATACTATATGGCTAATTTATTTTAGCCCAACTGATGCGCAGGCCCTTTGTCTCTGGACACATGACTTCATGTGTAGTGGCTTGTTCTATCTTGAACCTTGCTTGGCTATTGACTGCATGAAATAGATACTCAGTTGGCTGGTTTCTTCCTTTCTCCTTGTGGTTCCAAAGTCTTCACATCGTTCAAACCTGAGAATACATACGAAACTTGCATGAGGTAGTATATTGTTCTCATCAATATAAGGAAATTCATTAGGAAACAAATTCACCTGATAATATTTAATGCGGCTCAATAATTCTTTCCAATCAAATAATATTTTTAACTGAAAAACATAAAACATGTGCATATCCACATCAAGAATACAATAAGATATTGCAAGGGAATATGCTATATACGAATAAGGAAACAATGACATATAAGGAAACAAAGAATTCCTATCCTATTCTAACACTAACAATCCAAAGTGCACCGAGATTTGTGCAAAAACATTACAGAGATTGGCAGATGAGGTTGTGGTTTGAATTTTGAAATTTTGCATAAATCTCGAGGCACATTTGATAGTTAGGATAGTGTATAGACGTCCATGTGCATGTGGAAAAACCATTCTCTATCTTTAACCTTTTTTTGGCCCCTCTACTTTGGAGACATATCTTACCTTTTGTTACTCTTTTCCTTTTCACATTCTTTCTAGGGCATATATCTTGACTGTAAATTGACAGATATATAACTATTGCATTTTCCTTGATATGGGAATTGAGAAGCTTCATGTTTGTTTTCATTTTGCATTCATTTATATTCATCATAATGGAACGGTTCAATGAGGGGACAAAGTTATTCTAAACAAGATCTGATTGTTTGCAGGGAAAGAAACTCTTCGTCAGCTATATGGAACACGGATGGCTGTACTCGCTGGTGATTTTATGTTTGCACAATCTTCTTGGTTTCTTGCAAACTTAGAAAACATTGAAGTTATAGAGCTCATCAGCCAGGTAATGAAGGACTTGAGCAAACTTCCTTATCTTCTTTAAAATTATACATTATTTGTTTATTAAAAAAATGGTGTGCTAACAGGTGATCAAGGACTTTGCCAGTGGTGAGATGAAACAAGCATCAACTCTTTTTGACTGTGACGTCACCCTTGATGATTATCTTCTCAAGAGCTATTATAAAACTGCTTCTCTGCTCGCAGCGAGCACAAGGTCTGCTACCATAGTTAGTGGTGTCAGCACCACTATATGTGAACAAATGTATGAATACGGCAGGAATCTCGGGCTCTCGTTCCAGGTAGTTGATGATATTCTTGACCTCACCCAATCAGCTGAGCAACTTGGCAAAGCAGCAGGAAGTGACTTGGCAAAGGGAAATCTGACAGCTCCAGTCATTTTTGCTTTGCAAGATGAACCAAAGGGACATAATCGATTCTGAGTTCAGTGAAACTGATTCCTTGACTACTGCAATTGAGTTAGTTCATAGAAGTGGTGGAATAGGAAGTACTCAAGAGCTTGCAAAGGAGAAAGGTGACTTAGCTCTCAAAAATTTGCAGTGCCTTCCTAGGAGCCAGTTCAGAAGTACCCTTGAGAACATGGTGAAATATAATCTTGAGAGGATTGACTAGAAGGAGAGTCCATGATTTCTGTAAAGATCAGATACACACCTGCATGTGAGTTTAGAGTAGCTCCCATAGAAATCCAACATGCTAGTATAGTATCATGTCGATTTTTGTGAGATGATTGATGCAGTAAACATCACAAGCAACAACCTTGCTGCGTATCCAACACCTGGTGCGTACATGTATAATAGCATTTTATTTTGCATCTCATGTAACTGCAAGGTAAATAATAGAAGCATACTGTACATGTGAAAGTTTGAACTTTTGATACTTGATGTAGTAGTAGTAGTTTCTTTTTCAGTGGTGAAAGGAATTATGCAATTTCATGTACCATTGGGGTATGACTATGAATTAACAGTACGTGCATTCTGGATTGCTGAGATATGTATGTATGTATGTGCATTCTGGATTGCTGAGATATGTATGTATGTATGTGCATTCTGGATTGCTGAGATATGTATGTATGGGATTGTTTATGTATGTATGGGTATGTTTATGTCTCTGTACTGTGAATCACTCCTCATAATCCTATTATTCCTCCTGCGATGCTATGAATGAATTAGGCACCACTGAAGTAGAGGTTGGGATAGATTCAACCGAACAGAAATGAATAGACAGACGCCTTGCTTGTGCCAGACATCACACAGGTTATTGTCGGTGGCAACAGATCCTTTTCTATGTGCAGACGTCCAACTGATGGTTACCGTCGTCCTCTCTTTGCAGCGACTGACAGTTCCTCTGCGATGCTCTCCTTAGCCCCACAAATCTGTAGTCGCCAGAATTACGAGCTACTCCTGTTATTCCATTGCAACTCCGTCCATGTTGCTTAATGTCAATTATTAATCACTAATAAGTGCATCCATGTTGCTTAATGTTAATAATTAATCACTAATAAGTGCAGCCATGGTACTGGTAGGACCTGTGATGAGCCTAGTCAATTGGGGAATCTAAATGCCATATTAATAACGAGATGGACATGGTCACGTAGAGAAATGCAAATGCTTCCATATGTCACGTTCGTAATACTGCTGTGCAATGCAAGCGCGTTTTTACCTGTTTAATTTTGACACGCAATGTACTGAAAAATACTTGCATGGGGTAGTAAAATGGATGCATCTGCTGTTCTGCTACCATGTGATGCAGAGCTGCCACATTATTGTACGTTTTTTTTATTAGGAGACAGACTTGCTACTAGAAGGTTAGGTTTTGGTAGATCTTTCTCCTCCGTGTTCGGAAGAACATTTTCTTGTACATTACAAAAGGTTACAATCTGATAGCAAAACCAAATTGTGACTTGAAGGCAAGCTATATAGTTTGTTGGCATTTCAATTCTGCCACCTAAACCCCAGTACTCGTGCTAAAAGCCACACAAGACCAACCCCAACCTACATCGATCGCAAATGCAAATGTCACAGAACCAATTGAATATAACCCAATAAAAAAAACTAATGCTACTATTAACAAGCGTAGTTCCACCATAACCCAATAAAAGAAAAGAACCAATAATTTTTTTCTTTTTGAAACCAAAGGAACCAAGATTATTAACAAGCGTACTTCCACCATAACCCAATAAAAGAAAAGAATCAATATATTTTTTCTTTTTGAAACCAAAGGAACCAAGATTAGGCCCTGTTTGGAATGCGGGAATTTTTCCCGATTCCTGCGGGAATTGAACTGTTTCCTGCAAAATTCCTGTGAAATTCCTCTGTTCCAAACAGGCCCTTACTGGTCTATGAAGCTTAGGACCAGCAGAATCACCAAGGCTGCTTGGGTGATTGTCCTGTTTGCGGCGTAAGAATTTCGTATATCAATTCCCGTAGAAATAGAAAAAAAAATTACCCCTTTGCAAACGAGACCTACAATTTGCGCAAGTAGAGGTTAACAGCTTACTTTATGAATTCTAGTCAGGCTATGGTCGGCTCTTTTAGACTATGGTTTATGCTGTTTATAAGAGAGAATACGAAGAGAGGCTCGCATATGATTATGGCTGATATAGTTAAATTCGGTATAGTGTCTATTATAATCGACTTATAGACTATGGTTTATGAATTTTTTTCTTAAATTTTTAAATTCAAGCTGTTCGTAAGAGAGTGTACAGCGAGAGACTCGTGTATGATTATGGCCGTTAAATTCTGTATAATGTCTATTACAATCGACTTATAAATATCATCTTAAAAATACATCATTTAAAAAATAGTAACTATATAATAAATCAAAAGTTATAACGTCAAAAGAGTCTGGCCATTAACGTCCGGCCATTAATATCTAACTTTCCCACATATAAGTTGGTGGACAGATGACCGGTGATCACCATAAAGATGCGGATCGGACGGCGCACAGTCCATGCCATGTGGCCCGCAAAACGCATAAAAACGCACCGGCAAGTCGGCAGGAAACCACGACGAGCGAGCGAGAAAGAAATCCACATTCCCTTCGGCCTTCCCCCCTCCGCTTCGCTTCTCGAGCGCTCGACGCGAACGCGGCGAGATCGGGAAGGGGAGGGAGAGGTTACGACCCTGACCTAACCCTCGCCGCGCGCGGCGCTTCCCCGGCGTTAGGGTCGCTCGCCTCCGGCTTCGGCGCGGTTCGACTCGCGCGGCGTGTGGACTTGGGTCGTGGCCTCGTGGGGGAGCGAATGCCGCGTGGTTGCGCGTAGGTTTGGGTGATTGCGAGGCGGGTTTGAGGGCTGCGGGAGGGAGAGGGGCGGTTTTTGGAGTGGTTTGGTGGGAGATCCGACCGGGAGCGGAATGCAGCAGGAGCAGCGGAAGAAGGTGGGTGGGGCTCCAGCGATCTCTGCTTCCTCTCGTGTTTTCTGTGGCTCTGGGCGTCGATGGGTGCTTATTGCTCTTGTGTTTT
Source organism: Dendrocalamus latiflorus (assembly GCA_017311315.1). Lineage (NCBI taxonomy): Eukaryota > Viridiplantae > Streptophyta > Magnoliopsida > Poales > Poaceae > Dendrocalamus > Dendrocalamus latiflorus. The sequence continues at coordinate 975,291 of CM029613.1, read as the reverse complement.
GACTGGCGTATAGAATACTAGAAATTGTGTCAGTATTCTTCGATGCTTTTGTGTTCTTCAGTTGTTATAATTTTTTGGGTTGTCTTATGGTGTTCAAGTGTAGCAGTTTGCTGTTGATCTCAGTTCTAGATTGCAAATAGGCAAGTTTTTTTGAGCCGCCTCTCTTCTGTTTGAATCATCGCTGCTATTTTTCCAAACTTTTTTTTTAGATTTTCTACACGTTTTAATGAGATTTTAGCATTCGCATCCTCCCTACAGCCAAAATGTGTGATCTGGCTATTTCTGTTGGGAAAAAAAAATGGTCAAATGCCGTGTGCGCTGAATGGTGAGTTACAAACAGCTCATACTTCACATGCAAAAGTTGACCATTTTCGTGCCGCTTCGAGATGCCTTGTGTGCCAAATTAAACAAAACCGCAAGCTGTTGCTTCCTCCTGTCGGTGCGCAAAGTTGCTCCCTTTTCTTGTGGGGGTCTTCAGATTATGCCCACGAGCAAGCCGATTGCTTTTTCTTTCTTTCTTTTTGCGTCCATGATTTAATGCTGATGGTAGCTTTCTAATGGCCGGTTCTGTTGCATTGTGTCCATTCGGAACCTCTGCCGATCTGCAATGATTTCCCAGCCCCACCAATCATGGTGGCATCTCAGTTCCCCAGATTAACCGTTTGATGCTCTCAGCAGTGATGATCTGTTTGACAGTTGGTTTTTGACAGTTTGCTGATTCAGTGTGAGCAATTCGTTTTTCAGGGCTCTGCGGGGGCGGAATTTTTCACGGAGTATGGTGATGCAAACCGGTACAGGATCCAAGAAGTCATTGGCAAGGGAAGCTATGGGGTTGTGTGCTCTGCCATTGATTTGCACACTAGACAGAAAGTGGCGATCAAGAAGATACACAATATTTTTGAGCATGTCTCTGATGCCGCTCGAATTCTCCGTGAGATCAAGCTTCTGAGGCTCCTAAGGCACCCTGACATTGTTGAGATCAAGCACATAATGTTACCCCCCTCGAGAAGGGACTTCAAAGATATTTATGTTGTTTTCGAGCTTATGGAGTCTGACCTCCACCAAGTTATAAAGGCTAACGACGACTTGACAAAAGAGCATTACCAGTTCTTCCTCTATCAATTACTCCGGGCCCTCAAATACATTCATACTGGTAGGAAACCATTACCTTCATGTCTATCATTGCTTGCAAAACAATTTTTTCCCCTGAAGATGGTGTGAGTTGTAGTCTGTTTAGAAGGTCAGATTCCCTTTTATCTCTTTTTACATTGATGTTCATTCTGTCATTGGTTTAATATGCATTACGCTTGCATTATTGCATAGAGGGCAGTCACGTTGTGTTATAGGCGTGGGCCTTGGGCCCAGCCGGGTTATTATTAGGAATTAGAGATTGGTTTCTATTTGAGTTAGAGATTAGTTTCCATTGTTAGAGATATAATTAGAGATATGATATGGGTTTCCATATTATTAGAGATAGGATTGGAATTAGATTCGATCTGTTAGGAGGAGTCATCTATATAAAGGGGCTACCGCATGCTATTGTCATCAAGCAGAATAATAACAATAGTCTTCCTAGTCTATAGTCTCTCCCCTCTCCCTACGCCGACGTCATCTGGCCATCCTCTTGGTGGTGTTTACCCGTTATGAACTAAGGTTCATAACACGTTGTCCTTCAATCACTCCCCCCCAGGGGGTTGTGCTCTGATATAAGAACGTCAAATGACGGGTCAGTTATGGTTGCATCAATGACCAGAGCTAGGCAATCTGCACTGAGAATTAGTCAGCAAATTCTCACTTGATACTTGTAATCACCAAAATGTAGTTTGCTTCAAATGCAGTCAATCCAGAGCAGATAATTAACCATAATATAGTTACAAACCAAGTTAGCAACGTGATTTTGTCCTTGATGATATAAAAATTCTGGATATCATCATCTCTCAACCAACTACAGTTTGCTCTGCATTCAGTGAATTCTCTCAGAGTACTTTCCTTTTGATCCACAGATCATTCCAAAGTCATGATGAAAGTAAATTATGCTTATGTTGAGGAAAGTGACTCATATCATAATCCTATAGGACTGGACTTAGAGAGGTGTGCTACATGAATTCCTAGAATGAATCCTAATCCTATTAGGATTCCTACTTCCTTTCAAAATAGGATTTCCTATTCTCGGTAGAGGAGAACTAGGGGACTATCGCCCTGTTCGTATTGGCTTCTGTTTAGAAAGGCCAAACGTCAATACGAATACCTAGCTTCTCGAAGTGGCTTCTCCGCTCCTCTCGCTACTATCTTGCTCCGAAGATAATACAGGGGTCACAGGTACATCATGCATCCCACTCCTCTCACTCTCATCACGTGCACACATCTCTCTCACTTTTTTCACCACTCGTCTTCTCCTTCTAAAAGCCACTTCTTTTAGCCATTATTATCTATGAGATTCATCTATTTTATTCTTGATACCGTGCACGCTCATGCCATATTTCACAAATTATAATCCGATCCAGAGGCTTTTGCGCATAAGAAGAGATATCAAGGTGTAACAACTTATATTGTAACAGTCAAGATAAACACAACGCTATTATTTAATGCAATTTTTTTGTTAGAATAACTTGAATGAAATATTTTGTTTTTTTCTTCATTATTTTTATTTTTTATTTGTATGGTATCCTCTCTAATAAAGACACTGCAATCTGATTGGTCAATGGAATTCTTGTCATTGCATATTCTACTTTTACATTTTATCACCATCATTTGTGCTGATACTGAGTTTATATAACTGCAGCTAGTGTTTATCATCGTGACCTGAAGCCCAAGAATATTTTAGCAAATTCTAACTGCAAGTTGAAAATATGTGATTTTGGACTAGCACGAGTTGCATTCAACGATACCCCTACAACAGTCTTCTGGACGGTATGTTAGTACAAACCAATTTTAAGTTTTTGACTGATTGGATTGAGGTATCATGATTTAAGGATATAATACATATGTTCTGCAGGATTATGTCGCAACAAGATGGTATAGAGCTCCAGAGCTCTGTGGATCTTTCTTCTCGAAGGTGAGCTTTACAATTCATACATATTGTTGATCTTGTTGATTGTGCCATATCATGAGCTATCAATTGTGATTATATAAACATATCTTTTGCTTTTATGCTATTTTACGATAGGTTCTCTGGTGAAATGTTAATGTGTTTTTATACCTGTTCTCTTTTATTGTGGCTCTATCCAAAAATATCGGTCAAAGTCAAACACATAATTTGTGTAAATCTTTGGAACCTATGTTTTATTGTTACTGTTTGTCCATTTTAGGTAGAGATTTAGTATGTTCGCTCTTGTTCTGTATGTCATTTTCTATTATGTGATCTATTTTTCATTCATGGATTCAATCTTAGCATTTGTTCATTCGGTGTTCTACTCAATATAAATGATCTTGTTGAATAGCAACTTTTATAGCAATCAGATCAGATTATATTACTATTGAGAACAGTAAAAGCATTTTGATCTTAACATACATGATGAAATTCCTTGCTACTTGTATGTTTGAGTTAAATCATTTCCAGGGATTTTTGTTATATGCAACCTTAATCTGTTTTGGATTGTTGTTCCCCCAAAAAAATGCAGTATACACCCGCTATTGACATTTGGAGCATTGGGTGCATCTTTGCTGAGGTGTTGACTGGGAAGCCTTTGTTTCCTGGTAAAAATGTTGTCCATCAATTAGACTTAATGACTGATCTTCTAGGCACACCATCGATGGATACAATTTCTCGGGTATGATGCTACAATCAAGGGAGGACATTTTTTGTACTTTATCTTGTGAGCGGCTTCAATGACTTGAAAGTTTGACTTATTGCTTTTGTTCCTTTCCAGGTTCGGAATGAAAAAGCAAGAAGGTACTTGAGCAGTATGAGAAAGAAAGATCCAGTTCCATTTTCTCAGAAGTTTCCCAATGCAGATCCTTTGGCACTAAAACTCTTGGAAAGGCTATTATCCTTTGATCCAAAGGACCGTCCAACTGCAGAAGAGGTAATCTTTCGTTGCTATTTTATCATTCTGATGTCTCAGTTTCTTTTCTCTGTTGCTTGCAACTTTAGGTTTTTGTACTTATATGGAGTAAGTTGTGACATTTCTCTCAATACTTATGTTTTGTAGGCATTGACTGATCCATACTTTAAAGGCCTTTCCAAGGCTGAGAGAGAACCATCCTGTCAGCAAATCAGAAAAGTGGAGTTTGAGTTTGAGCACAGAAGAATGTCAAAGGAAGATGTAAGGGAGCTGATATTCCAGGAGATATTGGAATATCATCCGCAATTGCTGAAGAACTACGTAAATGGCACAGAGAGGACAACCTTTCTCTACCCAAGGTTTTAGCTTTTCTATGTTTGCACATGTATGGTGCTTTTGTGCATGCATGTTTTTACTCTTTTTGTTCACTGTATCAACTCTACCGACCGTCGTATTTTGTGGCTGTGTTTATCAGTGCTGTTGATCAATTTAAGAAGCTGTTTTCTCATCTTGAAGAAAGCGGTGGTAGTGGCCCTGTAGTTCCAATGGAGAGAAAACATGCATCCCTTCCTAGGTAAGATGGCATCATATTCTGGTCCTGTGTTCATTCTGTTTTTTCTTCCATATTAGCTGCATGGGTGCAAACCACTTCAAGGTGCACTTTGAAGTGCATCCCAGTTTTTCTCCATATTACGGTACTTCCCTACGGACTAGGTGTCAAATGCTGAAAGAATCATCCTGGAGTATTAAGATGTTGTGGTTTTGGACCCAGGATAATACTGGATGTGTTTGTAGTAAGAGCTCTTTACATCACCCACCAATTAATGTGGGTTGCCCATTGTTTCCAATCCAATGACGTGAAGGTTTCTGTTAGGTTAGGGATGATTTAGGTTAAAACAAAAAAAGAAGTCCAATTACTCCACATATGGTTAAAAGAAAATGTCCATAATACCCCTTGTACATGGATGGCTGGATTTAGTTTATACTCCTTGATACTTAAGGGAGTGCAATGTACTGTAAAATATCTCTTCTAGGAATATGCGGTTGCATCAATAGAGTTGGGGTGCACATAATTGATATGTAGGTTGTCGAATTCTCAAGTCAACTTGCTGTCCAATGCTTCATCGCCAGTTGCTATTCAGGGTTCTATTCTGAAATAAAATTGAGAGTTGATTAGTATGCATTCAGAATGTTGGTAGCTGTTACCCAGTTGCTGCACTTGTATGTTCTTCTGGCCTTCTGTCATCATGATTCAATTTAGGGAAGGCTTGTCTGTCTTGCTAATCTGCAGCTTCATTTTTGCAGGTCAACTATTGTTCACTCCAGTCCAATTCCTGCCAAGGAACAGCCTCTTGTGGCCTCATCGAGGGGTAGACCTGTCTCCGGTGAGTCTTCTAAAAACCCTTGGGAGATGGCAAGCTTTCCTGGGAATGTTCCCAGTGCTTCTCAGGCTCAACAAGGGGCACAAGCAGGTTCATTTTCTTTCATTTATTATACATGTTTTGTTGATATTGTTTGAAGATAATGGCCCATTTCTGAGATAATTTCTTATTTGCCAGTGGGACTAGGAAGAGTTGCTGATTCAGTATTACCTTATGAAAATGGAAGCATCGATCATCCTTATGGTACAAGCAGGTCAGTGATGAATTCAGGGTACCCTCCCCAGCAACAGATCCAACAAGCATATGGTTATCATCAAATGCCATCACAGGCCATGGGGGGCTATACACTGCATTCGCAGTCCTTTGCTTGTGCAAACAGCAAAGTCACGCCTGATGTTGCTCTGGACATGAGAGCACCTCAATTGCAACTTTCAGCAGGGTCAAAGAGTGATCCGTTCGATAGATTAGCAGCAGAGACCAACCTATACACAAGATCTCTAAATGGCATTGTTGCTGCCGCATCATCCGCAGGCACCGGTACTCACAGAAAGGTTGGTGTCGTTCCCTATGGCATGTCAAGGATGTACTAGCTGCTCAAATGGTGGCACATCTTAGATATCTGGCCGCAGCTTCTCCTGGTCAGTAGCAACAAATGGAGAGAATAATCTGAAAGAAGGGGCGCATGATGGTCAGATGGATGAGGTCAACCTAAAATAGGTGATCTCAGCTTCTTGACCTCTTCCATCTGTTGTCTCTACATCATCAACTCAGGCAGAAATGGTGCTATTCGCTGCACACCAGAAGGGTTGGTCATCCGAGTTATTTAGGCGAAATTTTTTTTGTTAGTGCGAGGAAACAGATCAAAAGGAAATAGAACTATGTATCTTGTACAGACTACAGAGATGATCGCTTGGCCATCATATCTACCTTGCTGGTTACCAGTACTTCAGAAATGTATACCATCTGGTCTTCGGTAGCTTCGAGTGGTTGCTTGCCCAGGTTAAATTTGCTCATGGGAACGCAAATGAATTGCGACTCTGCTCACGAGCTGAAGACGTTTTCTGTCTGGTAGGCTTCGTAGAATTGTAAGAGCATACGTGGCGTAGACGTATCATTTCTAAGAGTGCCGATTGTGCGAGATCATGTGGATGTCACTCTATGTTGTATAATGAGAACTTGATTTTACTTATATTTCAATATCAAAGTTTGAGTTAGATTTTGTATCTCTTACTCTGATTTTTGCTATCAGGTTTGTAGCGGTCTGACTGGCCTATAGAGACGCTCTGACCGCTGTGCGAGAGCAGTCTGACCGGCTGTGGGCGGCGGTCTAACCAGAGTCCAGTGTGACCGGCCATGCGTGACAGTCCAACCAGAAATGTGGTGCGATCAATTTCTAGTTGGCGCTTCGTTTATTCCAAAGGGGGTGCTCGTTACGTTGTAAGGAGTTTTTGAAAGCGGTGTGATCGGCCATGTGATGATGAGCTGACCAGAAGTTGTTGGGTCGTTTGATCGATATGGGTGTCGCGATCATATCAGTTCCCTGTTACCAGGAGATTTTAAGTCGGTTTGTGGCTATTTGATCAGCTGTTGGTGGCGGTCAAACCGGTCTCTGAAAGTTGAGTGAATTGGGTTTGTTTCAATTGTGTTAGTTACAGTGGGAGTTCATGTAAGTGTTAGTCATGGTGGGAGTCCGTGCATTATAAAAATCTTTATGTGGGTATCAAATGGTACATGTTTACATCGATTTTATTGATGAGAGTCAAATGTATGTCACTTGTGCTTGGGATGGCTGCTTGTTCTTTTATGTGCAAGGTGTTTGGTGATTGTTGTAGTCGATGGTAAGACCAAGGTTAGGGGAGGTGTCCTAAGGCCATAAAGGGTTGCGTAAGTTTGGGTTTAGCATTTTCTCAAGTAAGTAAGGAAGCACCGGAAACAATACAAGGATCGTGATGAGCGCTTGACGGCGGCGAGCGGGCGGCGGCCGCGCGGGGGCGGGAAGATGAGGCAGGAGTGCTCCCACAGGTACGAGGGAAAATTGAGTATATAGGACTGAGTTGAGTGTGATTTTGTGAAATAGGATCAAGTTTTTTGGATTTGTAAATATAGGACTGAGTTCACCACCTTCTTGCAAATATAGGATTTTTTCCATTTTAATTTCATTTCCATTTTTCAGGCATTTTTCTCCACGCGAAATGACCTTTTTGCCCTTCTTCTTCCTCCTCACCTGGCCGCGCCGCCCCCTCGTTGGCCGCGCCGCCCCCTCGCCCGCCCGCGCCGCTCCCTCGCCTGCCCCGCGCCGCGCCGCCGCCGCTCCCTCGCCCGCGCCGCCGCTCCCTCCCCAGGCGAGGGAGCGGCGGCGGCGCGGCGCGGGCGAGGGAGCGGCGGCGGCGCGGGGCGGGGCGGGCGAGGGGGCGGCGCGGCCAGGCGGCGGCGCGGCCAGGTGAGGAGGAAGAAGAAGGGCAAAAGGGTCATTTCGCGTGGAGAAAAATGCATGAAAAATGGAAATGAAATTAAAATGGGAAAATCATATATTTGCAAGAAGGTGTTGAACTCAGTCCTATATTTACAAGTCCAAAAAATTTGATCCTATTTTACAAAATCACACTCAACTCAGTCCTATATACTCAATTTTCCCAGGTACGACCTCCCCCGGGGGGCCGCCGGCCTGGTGGTGGCGAGTGCTGCCAGGAAGCCGTCGGGGCCAAGCGACGCGCAGCAGGAGAGGCTCTTGGAAGCTTCGGTCCGGTGGTTGAAGCGGCCGACGTGGGGAGGAAGGATGGGACGGGAGTTTAGTGGGGAGGCGGCGGGTGGGGAGAGGAGGTGAGCCGCCGCAGCCATGGGAAGGCAGGAAGCGGAGGAGGCGAGGTGAGGTGATATGCACACGTATAAAATATATTAGGCAGTCCCTATTGAAAGGAAAGGGGACAGACCCAGAGAAGATCCTTCCGGCGACTTCTCCCCTTCTCCCCATCCTGTTCAGACAAGGCTGTCAGCCGTCACACTCCACGCCGAATCCGCGACCTGCCGTCACGCACCAATCCATGGCGCCTTCTCCCCTTCTCCCCATCATACTCCTCGTCGTTTTCAGCTCCTCCGCCACCGTCTCAGGCTCAGCCGCGGCGGCAGCGGTGTTCCCCACGGAAGCACTCCCGACCAAGTCGGGCTACCTCCCAATCCCGCCGGTCAACGCCTCCCTCTTCTTCGCCTTCTACGAGGCCACCAACCCGCTCACCGCGCCGGCCTACACGCCGCTCCTCCTCTGGCTCGAGGGCGGCCCCGGCTGCTCGGCCCAACTCAGCAACCTCCTCCAGATCGGCCCCTACTCTCTTCACCGCTCCGCCGACGACAACTCCAGCTCCCTCTCGCCCAATCCCTTCGCGTGGAACCGCCGGTTTGGTCTCCTCTTCATTGACAGCCCGCTCGGCACCGGCTTCAGCGCCGAGCCGTCACCCGCCGCCATCCCCACCGAACAGTCCGTCGTCGCCGAACACATCCTCGCCGCCCTCCAGTCGTTCTTCTCCCTCCAACCGGGCTTCCGCGCCCGCCCGCTTTTCCTCACCGGCGAGAGCTACGCCGGCAAGTTCGTCCCCTCGGCGGGATCATACATCCTGACCGTGAACCCCACGCTGCCGGAGCACCAAAGGATCAACCTGCGCGGCGTGGCCATCGGCAACGGGCTGGTTCACCCCGTCGCGCAGGTGGCCACGCATGCCGACACGGCGTACTTCATGGGGCTGATCAATGCGAAGCAAAAGCGGGAGCTGGAGGCGCTGCAGGCGGAGGCGGTGGAGCTGGCGAGGGCGGAGAGGTGGCGCAACGCGTCGGACGCGCGGGGGCGGGTGCTGTCGTGGCTGCAAAACACCACGGGGCTCGCGACGCTGTTCGACGTGGTCACGCAGCGGTGGCTCGAAGCCGACGTGCTTGGCGAGTTCCTGAACAGAGCCGAGGTGAAGGCGGCGCTGGGCGCCCGGGGCGACGTTGCGTGGGAGTTCTGCACCGCGGCGGTGGACGCAGCGCTGCACGAGGACGTGATGAAGAGCGCGAAGCGTGAGGTGGAGTCGCTTCTGCGGCGGGAGTCGGCGCGCGTCCTGCTGGCTGCTGTACGAGGGGATCCGCGACCTGAGGGACGGGGTGGTGTCCACGGAGGCGTGGCTGAGGGAGGTGGAGTGGGACGGGCTGGCCACGTTCCAGGACGCCGAGCGCGCCGTGTGGCGGAGCGGCGAAGGGGAGCTCGCCGGGTACGTGCAGAGCTATGACGCGCTCGCGCACGTGATTGTGTACGGGGCTGGACACTTCGTGCCGGCGGCTAACGGGCGTGCGGCGCGAGAGATGATCGAGCACTGGGTGTTGGAGACAGGGCTGTTCAGCGGCCGTGGCCGCGCGGAGATATAAGACCGTCTTCGTCGTCACGGCCGGCTGAGCCGGCTGCGCACGGTTGCTTCCGTAGCAGTGCTCGCCGCCGCGCTTACTGTTGTACCTGTAAGCTAATCCAGTTGTTTTTGTTAGTCAGCAAGTTAGTTTTGCATCCTTTCTGGTCCAGGTAGTTAACGGCTCAGCTCATTTGTTTGGAGCTCGCCGATTCTGACGTATGCGCCCACGCTGCGTCGTGGAGCAGTTCGCATCGTGCGCAAGGGGTGTGTGCGGCGGATCCCCCGCTTGCATGGCGAAATGGCCGGAAGCATGACCTTGCGTTTGCTAAATAAATGGAGCAGAAGTAAAGCAGCAAAGCTGCAACGTTCGGCAGCGCCAAAATTCACTTCTGTTTTCTGAATCCTTGTGTATACACTGCAGCTCGTCAGGCAACTGAAGAATACAGGCGCTAGCGGGGCGTTCAACTGAAGAATACAGGCGCTAGCGGGCGTTCAGCCATCAGTACCCGTGGGAAATACTTGCGTAGTTGCGTGCCAGTTACAAATAAGGGTTGTGATCAACTCGGCTTATGGCTTCTGGCTTATTTTGCACTATTCATAAATTTCGTCTTTTTCTGAACTTTTGGCTTTTTGTTGAGCTTTTTTGCCGGTTCTTTTTTCCCCGTATTTGTTTGTATTATACGTAATGGGCTAACATATTTTTTATATTTTTAAATTTTTTTAAATTTAATTATGCGAAATAAGTCTCTGTCAGCTACAGTGCTTTTTTCAGCCAGCTACAGTGTTTTCAGCCATAAGCCATGAGCTTTTAAGCCGAGTTGATCACTCCCAAGGAAAAACTAACGGGTAAACTGTGCAGGTAATTGCTAGGCTAGGTATTATGATGTAGTTGTCTTTTATATATAACTCTTTTGTCTATAACTAAATGTAATTGTATTTGTTGTGTAACTTTAATATCTATATATGGTTAATCTGCACTGTTATAATCTGACCTTACTAAAATAAGTGGTGAAGATCCCTCTCTATTACGATTACTGTGAGAATTTTTAGGATTTTTCTTTAGGATTGTTATTGTGGGATTTTCTTTCTCTCAAAAGAATGAGGTACTTTGAATATCAATAATTATTTTTATTTATATAGATAAGATATTCTTTTCTTTGTGAGGCATTTAGCCCATGTTCTTTTAGGCTTTGGTCTTCTCCAAAAGTCAAAACAAATATAATGACTTCTTTAAATGGATTCTCCGAATGGCTCTTAGGCCTAAAATCGTGCGCATCGTCCACATCGGTATCTCCACCGTTTGTTGCTGTATCGAAAAATATAGGCAAAAGTTATCAACCAGCTAAAAGCCATCGGTCGTAGACGAAGAGAAGGGCCTTTGATTCTTGGGGAGGTGCTCAAGTAGCGATCGCCGGACAAGGAGAGCCGCTGATTGTCTTCCTATTTTAGCAAATAGCTTTGCACCGAGATCGTCGAAATTCGCACCACTGGCAAGATTTTGTATTTAAGCCAAATTTATGCTCACCCAACACACAGTAAAACATGGGTACACTAAGGCATGGCATGGTAAAATTTAGGACTTTGTTAATTTTTTGCTTGCCTACAACATGGTAAAATTTAGAATTCGGGGAATTTAGGCCCTGTTCAGATGGGTACTCAGATTTTATCTACAGTTATGTGTGGAACTGCAAAGATGGTTACAAAATCTAGCAGACGCAAAGACGAAGGTACAAACTATTGGAAGAAGAAAGACATGATGGGATTAACCACATAGTACCAAGAGCAGGTGGAGCTCAAAGGTAGTACAAACTTAGAATATAGAAGGTTGTAGGAAAAGAAAGTGTAGTTAACCAAACTCCACAATGAAAGAGTTCTCAATTAGAGAGTTTAAGCAGGCTAGTCCGGACACTGACACACATATTGCAGTGATGTGCACGAGCCCCTGTGATGGAGGCACTCCTAAAGGTAAGAGAAAAAACCAAAAAAAAGGTGGAGTCGACTTGAAGCGAGTTATTAGAGAAGCACAATGACTTCAACCGATAAAGTTAATATGGAGATTGTTGAGTTAGGATAACTCATATCTAGTCTTTTAGGATTTAAAAAGGTATGTTATAAAGAGTTCTAGATTAATGCTACTAGAATTAGAATTCATACTAGATGAATCCTACTAAAATTAAAATTTATACTCCTATTTGGATTAGAATTTCTACTCCATAGAGTGTGCCTATATAAAATAATCAAGCCTACTCATCCAAAGTAAAAAGTGCACGAGAGAATTAGAGCCTAAGATATTCTTATATAGGGTAAGGATCTAATGATCCTAAAATTTAAGAGAGTTGGGAGTGAGTGACAATCTCTTGTACTCTTGGAGTAAGTTTAATAAAGCTGACTGTGCTAGCTACAAGGGAATCCATGTCAGCATAGTCCTATATGGAGGGGAGAGAGAAAAGGAGAGAGAGAGCCAAGCCGACTCCCATGCAAGAGTTAGGCTATAGCACAGGAAAAGAGGCATTATCCATGCATGTACCATAGAACTAATTGCTATACCCATGCATGTATTAAATTATCAATACCTATGTATGTATTAAATGATTGAGAGCTCTTGTGGAGACAACTTATAGCCAGCTTATTATATGGGTTGACTGCATCATTATCTTTTGATGACATGGAAATGTATTAGAGGTAGCAGCTATCTGTACTATTAAACTTGCTCTTATTAGTCATTTCTCCCTCTCTATTTCCTAGGATGAAGAGGCTAGCTATTATTTTCAGCTCTCTATTTGAGTTAGCATTCCAATGGCCTAGCTATTTGAGAAGCGAGTGAGGAGGCGCTCGTCAAATCTAGCTAGCGGCCGGGAGAAAATAGCGACTCGATAAAAATGAAGAGGAGGATAAAGAACCGGTTGGAGTCCATTTCTTGAGTCATATTAGGTAAATATACAATGAAGAGCAGGATAAAGAACCGGTTGAAGTTACTCTAAGGTTATGTGTAAAGAACTTACGGTTGATTTTATCAAATATGTTCTCTTTTAATGTGGTTGTTTCAACGTTATTATTTTAACCCTTTCTACGAAATCTGTCTTCTATATTATAGATACCATCTATATTTATATCGGATTTTATAGACTCTATTATAATAAGATGGCCCAGAGTGCAAGGCATGTTCACGGTGATGTGTACGTTTCGAATTCCAGGAACAGATTGGTTTGGGTTTACCGAGTACTCGTGATCTTCCGCGCCTCCTTCTCTGGCTGCATCCACAGATAATCCGATGGCCGATGATGCGTGGACGTGGAACGTCTGGCCCACTATTTTAAGGGGCGTAACTAATTTATTTTTTAAGGGGCAAAACTTAGATTAGATTTTCAATTTTTCCTAGCATTCTAGTTGCGGATACAGGATATCTTAGAAGTCTGCCAGCATTCTGCTTGTGACCAGGTGTGACATGTGTCAATGTGGTCACTGAACTTGGTAATAATATGTCTCCTTCTGTCGCAAAACTCTGTTTCTTTAACCCAGGCATAACTCGGCAGAATATTAACTGCAGAACAGCCCCCCTAAAAAATTGCAAAACAGCGTCAAGCAGAGACGTAGGCGTATCTTCAAGCTATATGGGTTTTGATTTTTTTTTTAAAAAAAAACAAATGTTAAGTACAAACATCATGTGCATCTGCCTTGCTAAGACCAAAGCATGCATGCAAAGGCCTTGAGAGATGCAAGCAGTTAACTGAAGACGATGCACATATGCATAGAACTTTAACAGCTAATGCTCATATATGCTGATTGCCCATCACGGCCGAAGGAACGAGATCTTGCAGGCTGTAGTCCGCGAACCGGTGCTCCTGAAGTAGGGCCATCGGCGGGGCAGCTGGTACGCTCGGCATGTACGTGCGCGCGTAGTCGATCTGCTCGCTCATCACGCGAGCGGCGAGGTCGGGGCAGAGGCCAAGTTGGAGCACCGGCGCCGGCGCCGGCGCCGCGAGCGCGTAGTCGTTGGCCATGAGCATGCGCGCGCTCATCCCCCTGTGGTTCACGGGGCTCGGGTGCGTGTGCTGCCCTTCGTACGTCGTGATCACCGTGGACGGGTCCTGCTGCGACCGCTCCACCCGTTTCTTCACCCCGCACAGCGGCGCCGTGCACCGGTAGTAGCTCCTGCATTCAGATCGATCAGTGTAGCTTGCTACTGTTAATTACGGCTGCCTGACCATGCATATGCTGCATGAATGCTCATTTCTAGTTAAGCCGTAGCATGACGCTACTATGATGTGATACGACGTGTGATTAAGATGGGTGCAATCTAGCTAGAGATCGAGAGAATTGAGAGTGCACGCACACACCTTGGATAAGAGCTGTTCTTGACGGCCTTCTGGCCGTACTTGCGCCACCGGTAGCCGTCCTCGAGGTGGTCGACCTCGCTCTTGGTCATGAACGCCACCCGGGGCTCTCCCGGCCTCTTCTCTCCATTCTTCTTCGCTTTGCTCCTGCATGAAACATGGTCAACACAATAAGGGGTTGGACAGGTCAGGCTCTGAATGTGTGTGTGTGTGTGTACATGCATGGTACGAGAAAGAAGCACTCTTGTGCAGCGTTCAGGCTGATGCATGATTCGTTAATTGAGTCGTGAATCATCGATAAGTCGCTAGCTTCTGTAAAGTCAGCACGGATCACGAAGAATATGAAATCGAAACTAAAGAAGAGGAAAAGTTCCGTCTACTCTAATTAGCCGGATCTAATTTCTTTTTTATGGAATTAGAATAAGCCTTGTCTGTCTGAGAAGATAGGTAGCAAACCCTAAGTCCTAATGTTCACACGCACGGTATGCAGAAGGATCTTTCTATTCTGAGCGAAGAGGATCGAGTGTCCTGAAAAAGAATAGCTGCGGATCTAACACTTCGAAACCAAATTCAATTCGTTCCCTTTCCGGATCTAATTAATTATGTATCATGCATGCGATAATCAACGAGAGATTCAACAGGGAGTTGCACCAAGATTAAAATTAATCCCAATGTTACCTGCAATTCTGGTCAGCTGATCCCTCCTCATTGATCTCCTCTTCCTCCCTACCTTTATTGCACCGGCGCGGCTCGTCCGCTCTGGCCACCTCGCTGGACGGCGACAGCACCGACGAGTTCGGCGTGACCGGCGCCGCACCGCCGGCCTGCAGCTCATGACTCGCGTCTACCACCACCATTTCTTGCTTCACAGCAGCATCGCCCAACGGGCACGACTCGTCGAGTTGCCCAGCGTGCCCCACGGGGTCTAGGAAGCCTTGCAGGTAGTCCGTGATGCTGGAGTACGGCGTGAGCCCATCATCGCCACCGGCGGCGCCGCCTTCTCCGCCGCACGCCGATGCCGATCTCTGGAAGAAGTTGTCCACGTCGTCGTGGTCGAAGGGGACGAAGCCAGCGGCAGGCTGATCACCGTAGAGGCCATGATCCCCTCCTCCTCCTCCTCCTGCTCCGGACATAGAGTGCATGCGAGTCTGGGTGCTGAGATCAAGCGTGGAATGGGAGACGAGGAGAGGCGTTGAACTGAGCAAGTAGTCTTTGCCCCTTGGGAGCAAAAGAAAGAGAGGATGTAAGATATGACTGGCCTTTTACTTGTGTGCGCATGCGTTGTATTAAGGGATCCCTTGCATTAAAGTAGTGCTAGCTGCTAGCTAGCTAGCTAATTGATGTTAATTTATATTCCAGTCTTGTTCGATCAATGCTTGATCCGATTGGCCTGAACATTGCTGATATTTTCTTGAGGAGAACGCTCAAGGTAAATTCTTTTCGTACTTTGCTTACGCGTACATATGTGCACCACGTACGTACGTCTCCACTCCAGCTAAGCGTTTTTTGTCATGTGAAACGTGAATGCTTTCGGGTAGTACACCAGTACACTTCCTTTACTTACACGTGGATGGGGGCGGGGTACCTCTTGGCTGCTGCCGAACTCAACCCGAGGCCCTGTATTTTCTCTCTCTCGTTAGCTGCTGCCGTACTTAAAAGCTATAAATCGCAACAAAAGAACGTGACCAATGCTTGCGCGAATGCAAATCTAGGGCCTGTTTGGTTGCTAATCACACTTTGTCAATAAAAATTGTCACACTTACCTAAGTTAAGATGCTCAAATTCTTTGCCACACCTTAGCAAGCCTAAGGGAATTTTGCCACACTTTTTTTAGTCATTGACGTGTGTGACCTAGTTTGCTGGAAGAGAATCTTGCCACAACTGTGGCTGCAACCAAACAGCTTCCAAAGTTGGTCAAACTTGCCTAACCTTAGGCGTGGTAAACTGTGACTAGCAACCAAACACCCCCTAGTCTCCTGAGTCTCTCCGAGTGCTTACTTGAAATTTGATTATTTATTTATTTTTTTTAGCTCTGAACTTTGGGGCATTGCAAACCGGAAACCTACCTGCAAGGTACGTACCATCTGCACATAGTTAAACCTAACGTTGGGCACGGAGTCAAATGAAGTTGGCAGGAGCCAAGAGCCTGTACTATACAGTGAGGCCTCGATTCAATTACGAGGTATTTGCTAGCATATCTGCTTGCAATTTGAATTTTACCTTAAAAGACCTCGCAATCAACGGTTGAACAAAATAGAAGTGAAAACAAAAACCACTCTGATTGGAGTTAGGACACATACAATAAGTATATGTCACCTGTCTGTAAACGTATGACGCATAAGATTTTAGATGATGTGAGAAGAGAGAAAGATATTATAGACTATTTAACAAACGGTTTTATGGTCCTGATCAACTCGGCTTCTGGCTTATTTTTCACTATTCATAAGTTTCGTCTTTTTCTGAACTTTTGGCTTTTTGTTGAGCTTTTTTGCCGGTTCTTTTTTTTCCCGTATTTGTTTGTATTATACGTAATGAGCTAACATATTTTTTATATTTTTAAAATTTAATTATGCTAAATAAGCCTCTGTCAGCTACAGTGTTTTCAGCCATAAGCCATGGGCTTTTCAGCCGAACCGATCACCACCTATTTATTGCTTTTTCTATCTATACCATTATATAGACAACACATTATATACATTGTCTTTAGTTCTGTCTATAGTTGACATGGAGGTATATTACAGACTACCGCTATCTATACCATTATACATACTCTTAGGGTATGTACAGTGGTATAGACAGCCGTTATCTATTGCACCTTTTTTATGTCATTTATAGACAATACTAAAAACACCTTCTATAATGGATTATCTGTTAGTTGTTTATAATGAGTTGCCTGTAAAATATAGACAATATTGATACTATAGCACGAAAACTGTCTATAACAAACTATTTATAGACAATATTGATATAATGACATGAAAACCGTCTATAGCAGGCTATTTTCTCATATTTCGATCATCTATAGAATTACAGTCAATATCCTTTTCTCTTCCCTTTCTCTTTTATCTATCTCAATAAAATTTCTATATGGCACCAGTTTATATCATTATATTGCACATGCACAGTTGGAAACTGCCAAACTGGGCGCGAGTCACGTGCCACGAGGCGCTCTCTCGCTTCTCTCTCCGAGCGGCCGGAGTCTCGTCACGCGCGGACCGCTGGCTCATCCCGTCGACGCACGTGCCAGCCGACCACATCACCCGCGATCTACCCCCACTCGATCCAAGCCCAGCGTGAACACGATCCGGACACGAGTGAAGTCAAGTCAATGGCCTAGGGTGGGGCCCACTCGTCGATCGGCCATACTGATGTGCGTGCGTCGGCGTTCTCCGGCACGTGCGCGTGGGCCCGCTCTGTAAGTGGGATCCTCGGAAGGATTTCGCACGCGCGCGCCCTGCAACGGCGGTGTGAACGAGGCGGGGGGCTTCGCGTGCGCCGTGACCGTGATAGGACGATGGCAACCGGACCCCCGGGACGGGGCCGATGCGGTGTTCGCGCTTGCGTTGGGCCGGGCCGAGGCTGACAGATGTGATGCGCACGATCGGACGCGATCCGAACGCGAGATGTCGTGGTGTATCGATCCGTAGAGAGAGAGAGAGAGATGGCGCGCATATGCAGCGATGGATGATTGCTCGCAGTGGTGTTGGGCGGTGATGGACTGATGGGTCGCTCGCAGTAGTGTTGGGCGGTGATGGGTAGGTTTTTCGGCGAAGGCCGATGATTTGTTGTGATAGATGGTTTTAGTTTTAACGTGAGTGTTTAGGCGATTAAATCGAATGTGATAAATTGTTTTGAATAGTCTATTTTAATATGCCGTTTTGAAAAGACAAATAATAAGTCGTCTCGTTTGTTTGTTCGGGGAAACCTGTGACAACCGAAAAATTTGAAAAATGCATAAATTTTTTTTTTGCAAAAATCTCTTGAGTTATTTGTTGCTTTTCTAAGCTCCTTATATGTTTCGTGCGCCAAAAATGCTATCTTATTTATCTAAAAATCCTCAAAAATCACCTAATTTTCTCAAATCATTTTTCTCTCTTTGAGGCCGTTTTTAGCCCGACCCACGGCCATCTTCCCCCCTTCTCTTTCCTTTGTCCTCCTTTTCCTTCTGGCCGTAGCCCACCTTTTTCCCATTTCCTTTCTCTTTCTTTTTACCAGCACGTATGCCCTCTCAGCCTAGCTTTTCCCAGGCTAGCTCCTACATCGCCCCAGCTCGCCAGTTCATCCTCGACGCAGATGCTCTGCCACCTCACCAACCACATGCTGTGTAATACCCCAAATTATGCAAATGGGAAATGATAGTGATAAAGGAAGTTTTGCCGTCAGACCCATCGACTTTTAGAGTGTCGATTTAGTGTCGCTCGCAGAGGTTCCCAGACCATCTCAGGACGGTCGGCACCGTCTAGAGAGCCGAGTAGCGCCCTCAGAGGTTCCCAGACCGCCTAGGGATAGTCGGCACCGTCTCGCGACGTGGGTTCTCGTCATTCGGCAGAACTCATACGCTTACCTTTTACCGACTTACCGATGTAGTAAAAGAAACCCCAAAGCCAGCATAGCATTGGCCCAAAATGCCCCAGAGCAGTCAATTGAATGAGAGAGGTAGGGGAGGGCATGACGGTCTTTTCACAAAAGCAAGGCAGCCACCCACGCCTTTATAAGGCCAGTTCCCAAGCCTTATCTCCTCGCTTTTTCCTCAGTTAGGATAAGAACAAGCCAGCAGAGGTACTCTCCACTCCTCGCTGCCAAACCACGAAGCCAAAGCATAAGCACATCTCCAAGTTCACCACAGAGAGGAGAAGAGGGAGCAGCCGGCCATGACGGCAAGGTGGAGGCAGGCGCAAAGGAGCAGCCGACCATGACGGCCAGAGGAGCCACAAGAACCTCAACCTCATCCACGCCATTCTTCTCTTCTAGCTCGGCAAACAAGTAAGCTCACCTCCCATTCTCGGCGCCACAGCACAAAGCATGCAAGAGGTAAAACGCGTAGAGTAGAAAGCAAACAAGTAGTAATAGTGGTGCTGAAGAGGGGCGGCGGAGGACGGCCAGCGGCCGTTGGCCGTGCCGGCCGGAGGGGGCAGCGTTCCACCACCGTGCGCGCAATGGAGGCGGTGCTGCAGGGGCGGCCGGATCTGGGGCCGGTCGGTTGGGTTGGGAAGAGCCACCAGCGCCGGTGCTCCTTGGGCCGAGACCCTCCGCACCGCAAGCCACTAGGGGAGAGAGGAGGCGGGTAAGGGAGGCGGCCAACGACGGACTTGAGGCCGGCGGAGGGGCTACCGGCGGTGAGTTGGGGGGCCGACGACGCTGAGCCGGCCCTGCGCCACCGCGCCGCCCCGGCGAGGCCGGCGGGAGGAGAGGCCATTTCGGCCGATTGGGGATGGGGGAGAGTGGGGAGGAGCCGGCGTCGGAGAGGAGCCAGCGGTGAGGAGGGCCGGCGCGCCCAGGTGTCGCCGCGCCGCTGGAGAGGCCGTTCGGCCGGTGAGATTGAGGAGAGAGGGAGAGGCTTGGAGGGGATAAGGCCTTCGGCCGAAAGAAATACAGAGGAGAGAGAGAGCCTGGGTTGGAAAAAAAAGGGGGAGAAAAGAAGAGCCGACCGGGTAAGTGAGAAAAGAGAAAAGAAGAGAAAAAAAAGATTAGAAAAGAAAGAAAAGAAAATAGAGAAAGGAAAGAAAAGAGGAGAAAAAGAAAAGAAAAAAATTGGGGTGGTTCCTGGGCGATAGGACCTTGACCCCGTGTATTCTACGCTCGAGTCGAGTCAGCTCGTAGAATCGTCGATATCCGTTGGAGCTCTGGTTTCTATTTTGCCGTTGAGACGGGTTGGTTTGTGCGCAGGTGGAGGTCCCGGGTCGGAGCCGTCCCCGCGTCATTCCGAGGCTAACCAGGCAAGTGCATGGTAGAGCGGTAGACCGTGGGTTTCATAATTTATGTTATGCTTTCATGATACGATGGTGCTTATATGAAAACGTGATGTCTACATGGCATGATGTTGCATGAAAATGATGGTAATGATGATGGAGTAAGGTAAGCAGCGATGCTCACCTGCTAATGATGTTAATGATGAGCATGATTATGATAATGGACATATGCATTTTCATCATGTGCACTCAAGAGTTAGGGCGGTGAGAAAGTCTCTAGCTACGAGTAAAGCTAGTTGACTAATCCGGAGCGCTCTTGAGTAAGACCTACTTCGGTAGGCCTCCACGGGAGTGGAGGGGTCCCGTGCCTATGAGGGCGGGCCCACGATGGGTGAACATCGACGGGTGTTCACTCCGCAGTACCGGTATTTGCAATGTGAAAAGCAAAAGAGCATGTAGAGTAATGATGCATCGTATTGATGGCATGACAATGTTTGGCTAAGAGGATGACGAAACGAACGTGATGATTTATGTGGATTATGTTTTACTTATATTGGCAGTGTCTAGTGTTCTATTATGTACTTGCTGAGTCAGTGGACTCAGCCTTGCTTTGTTGATGTTTTTTTTAGGTGACCGTTGGGGACGACATGCGCGGGCTGGAGTAGCACATGGATAACTGGCACGAACCAGCAGCACTCTTGTATCACTTTGTCAGAGTACTTAGCTTCTACTAGGTTAGAGTAACTGCTAAAAATGCTATGATGTAACTAAACGCAGCACAATAAATAAATTTCGTGTTGGTTTTAAATTCTGCTGACGTTGATGAAATGGTAAGAGTTGTAGAGGTGGTAGCATCTTGGCCCAGAGATTGGGCGGGGTGTTACAGTTGGTATCAGAGCGGGCGTTAGGTCCGTGGTAAAGAAATTTGACAATCTAGGTTAATTATTCAACTAAAATTTGACTTAGGCCTAATAATTAAATTAAAATTTGACACACTGGTGCACCATAGGTTGGGGAATGGGTCTTTTATTGTATGTACGCTTTCGCAGCCTTGATGTTGATCTGTGCTATTGAAATGGATGGTTGTGTTGTTGAAATGGATGGTTGTGGGCTAGCTATGTGATTGGCTTTCTGTTTTGAACAGAGATGCCGAGAGCTAGAGAACGCGAACGTGCGCACAGTAAGATGGGATTGGGTCAAGCAATGCATTGTCGCTTCTGTTAGTCATGTTGATTTGCAATGCTTGACGTTGATGCTTGTGAGTTGATAGCAAGCATTTGAACTTGTTATTTGTGTGTCCTACGGGACTTCGCCGTGATTGTGTCGTGTACCGATGCAATAAAGGCTGAGACTGTGGCCACTGGATAGGCCTGGTCATGTTGCCAATTGTGGCATTGAGGTAGTGATGTTTGCTTCAATTTCGGGGAGTTGGTTCCCTTTGGTTAGCAACTCGTTGAGTTGTTTGGTAAATACCCGATAGTAGGGAGTGTTCCATGCAAATCGGGTTTTTGGGAGAATTATGATTATATGAATGATTGGAGTAACTTCCATGATGAGACCAATTTTTTTAGAGAAGGCAATATCCAATAGTGGTTGAAGTGTTGGATTAGGCGTATGTGGGATATGGAGATTAAAGTAACAAGTTGGTAGGACTTGGTATTCAAAATTGTGAGAACCCAGGAGAGTAAATTAACTTTAGTTATGTTTGTGGGATTAAAGTTGAGTTGAACCCAATGAGGATTTAGTAGTAACATGGGAACTAGCTATGTACAGCATATCCATTTCTGTTTAATAGTTGGATGTGAATTCTTGATGAACCAGTTGGTGATTTTAGTTGCTTAGACTGTTGAGCCACATGGAATGACTGGTATCATGATGGTCCCAATTGACTAGCCAATCGTGCAATCCAGGCATGCTAAGAAGTGTGCTAAATTATTATTTTGGTGGAGAATCCCTCATAGGGTTATCCTTTCAATTGATAATAGGCGAAGGATTATAAAGCTAAGTCCGCTAATCCCGCACCATGATTGATTATTATAATCATGACCAATGTTTTGGAAGATTCTAATAGATGTAATGTTAGAACTCTATTGGAATTAGTTGGGAGGATAAGAATGAGGATCTTAATGTTGGATAAATCTTCCAGCTAAATTGAATGGAGAGGAATTGTTATAGAGTTGAGTGAGACTCAAATTCTGGCGGATGAAGCTAATAATTTTCTAGTGAGATTTGGTGGCAATATTTAAGCATGAGTTGGTGGAGTTGCCACTGCATTTTGTAGGAAATCATGTGTACGCCTACGGAAGTAGGACAGACGGATTCTATGCTTAAAAGCAATTGTGGTTTATGAAAATACATATGATGTGTGCTGAAATCCGGATGATTGATCATCCTTGAAGTTAAGCTGGCGGAGATTAACTAGCGCCTTGGAAATTAGGTGCTCATGGGATTAATTACTGATAGTGGGTTCTCTTTATCAAAGCGCCTTGACCACATCTTGTGATATGCGCGCTTGATAGTTGTTATGATTGCGTTGTTTTGTATAGTAAAGTGGTAGCGTTTGATGAAATTACAGAGTAAATATGGAAGAATATAGTATCCGGTGAGCCGTGGAAAGGTTCAAGATGGGATACTAAAAGGCAATGACTTATGTATTAGCAAATAGAGATTTGCTAATCTATGCAAGCAGTACAAGAGGTACGGGCTTGACATTGTTATGGGGAAAGGAATTTTAATTGGTTTCTATGTTGGTATTTGGAAGAAACACTGTGTTTTAACGTGCATTATCATTTGGGGTTCATGACTTCGAAGGAGGTCATGTTCAGTTCTAGCAATGATGAATGCTTGGAGGTGCGGTAGGAGATCCGCATGACTCACAGATTGATTTATATGCATGTGTCGTGAGTGCTACCTGACTTCCCTCACTTCTGCATATGAGATTTCCCGGACGAGTGGTCCGTGGCGCTCCCGAACGCGTAAGTTTTGGGCGTACCTAGGAACGAACTCCTAGGCGTACTCAGGAATGAGTCCTGAGCATTTCCCAAACTGGTAATTTTGGTTGTCTTGAGTTGAGAGTCTAAAGTGGGCCCGGGCGCGTCAACTAGGGTAAAGTAATATTTGGATTTTGTTGCATCTCTCCATTTTCTTGGTGTTAATTGCCTATTGTGTTTGTTGTGATGTGACGCTATGGCCAGGGAGAATTGTTCTCCTGCCTAGGCGTTGCATCATTAAAAGAGTGAATTTCGTGTTGGGGGAGTTTTGTAGTTGTTCTGGGGGAGTGAGTGGTGAACTCATTCTAAAGTCATGTCTTATTTGTTGGGATTTCATTCTGTTTTTGGATGTTTAATTTTGGTAGACTTCTTACCTTTGGAGGGTTGCTGAAGGAATGGACTCCCTTGCTCTCGAAACGAAGGCTAAATTCATAATATGAACTCTAGTAGGCCTAGATCTAGAGTGAGATGGTTGATATGTTGGTAATAGGGTGATAATAAAAGACTTGTGTGGGTTCTGAGTTGATCTTGTGCCATAATCCTGGTGGGAAATTGATTAGGGATAAAAATTGGCCTTAAAGGCGAAACCGATGGTCGGTTGTGTTATCGCAACTAGTAGCGTCTATGGGAAATTTTGGTGACTGATGTCACATTTAAGTTGGTAAAGCATGGGTAGTAATGACAGTATGAGATTTTGGTGAAAGAACTTCCCTGACTTGTGTTTTGAGGTAATCGTCACTAGGTGTTAATGGTTCAGATTGCTTGATTCCAATAACATAGATCGAGGATGATACTAATATCAGAGTTATTGGAGGAATATTGGGAACCTTGGTTTATAAGCCTCATATTTGTTGACAGCTAGTAGAGGCTAAAAGGTTGAGGTAAAGTGAAAGTAGAGCTATTGGAAGATTTAGTTATTTGATGTTAAATGAGATCCTAATGGAGTTTACCTTATTTTGTGGATGTGAGAAGTTGAGAGTGGTGTGTGATTTGTTTTATCCACCGTGTTTGGTGGCCATTAATTAAAGTAGTCAGGGGTGTAATCCATTACATGGGTAATTGGAATGTTTTGATATGTCGAAACATGGGAGCCTATTGTTCTTGCTAAGAGAGTTAGTGAGAACTATCTTTGCGAGTTTAGTCGCATGGATGTGATCGATACTGATTGTTATGGGACACGAAGTAAAATATCTCTCGTGTTATCGACTGAAGTGTTTGATCGATAGTCAAAGGATTATTTTGGGTTCCCCTGATTTGGGAATTCGTTCAAGGCCACTTTGAGGGATAGTGAATTTAAGTGGAAAGTTGCGGTATTTTCACATTTTACTTGTGGTCTATGTGGTTTTTGGCTAAGGCGTTATCCTTATGCCTAAAAGAATATGCTTTCTTTTCTTGGAAAAGAAAAGACTGATTTGGGGAACAGACATATTTCGTATGGTATATGTGGCATAAAGTTGGTTGTTAGGATAAGGATTGTGTTTCTGTCTGGTTTCCACTTTGAGTGAATTTATTGTGATGAAATGGTTTCCTGTGAGGAGATAAATTTCCTTCTATTTTGGGAGAAGGGTTGATGTTTGTGGATGAATGAGTTGATTCTATGAATGTTGCGTGATACTTCTCTTGTAAAAGAGAAGAGCTCTCCTTGTTGCAAATAAGAGTAGCGTTGACTCTTTTGTGCAAGCAATGAGAGTGTTGTCCTGAATGATTGGAGGTTTTCTTATGCCGAGGCATGAGAATTGAGTCTATTCACGGAGTGCATAATGTGTTTCATGTGTCAATGTTGAGAAAGTATTTGCGAGATCCAGAGCATGAGATTGTGATAGAACCGGTGCGCATAAGTAAGACCTCACCTTCGAGTCCTGTCCAGTTCGGATACTGGAGGAATAAGAGAAGGTGTTGAGGCATAAAATGATAAAGTAAGTTAAAGTGCTTTGGGCACATCAGTCTGAGCGAGAAGCAACATGGAAGTTGGAATCTCGCATGCGTGACAAGTACCCGGACTTGTTCTCCATGGGTACGAGTTAATGTTATGATTTGTGTAGTTTATTGCATTTTGTTCATTCGTCCATATTGTTGAATGCCAGAATTCGGGGTCGAATTCTGTTAAGGGGGGTAGAATGTAATACCCCAAATTATGCAAATGGGAAATGATAGTGATAAAGGAAGTTTTGCCGTCAGACCCATCGACTTTTAGAGTGTCGATTTAGTGTCGCTCGCAGAGGTTCCCAGACCATCTCAGGACGGTCGGCACCGTCTAGAGAGCCGAGTAGCGCCCTCAGAGGTTCCCAGACCGCCTAGGGATAGTCGGCACCGTCTCGCGACGTGGGTTCTCGTCATTCGGCAGAACTCATACGCTTACCTTTTACCGACTTACCGATGTAGTAAAAGAAACCCCAAAGCCAGCATAGCATTGGCCCAAAATGCCCCAGAGCAGTCAATTGAATGAGAGAGGTAGGGGAGGGCATGACGGTCTTTTCACAAAAGCAAGGCAGCCACCCACGCCTTTATAAGGCCAGTTCCCAAGCCTTATCTCCTCGCTTTTTCCTCAGTTAGGATAAGAACAAGCCAGCAGAGGTACTCTCCACTCCTCGCTGCCAAACCACGAAGCCAAAGCATAAGCACATCTCCAAGTTCACCACAGAGAGGAGAAGAGGGAGCAGCCGGCCATGACGGCAAGGTGGAGGCAGGCGCAAAGGAGCAGCCGACCATGATGGCCAGAGGAGCCACAAGAACCTCAACCTCATCCACGCCATTCTTCTCTTCTAGCTCGGCAAACAAGTAAGCTCACCTCCCATTCTCGGCGCCACAGCACAAAGCATGCAAGAGGTAAAACGCGTAGAGTAGAAAGCAAACAAGTAGTAATAGTGGTGCTGAAGAGGGGCGGCGGAGGACGGCCAGCGGCCGTTGGCCGTGCCGGCCGGAGGGGGCAGCGTTCCACCACCGTGCGCGCAATGGAGGCGGTGCTGCAGGGGCGGCCGGATCTGGGGCCGGTCGGTTGGGTTGGGAAGAGCCACCAGCGCCGGTGCTCCTTGGGCCGAGACCCTCCGCACCGCAAGCCACTAGGGGAGAGAGGAGGCGGGTAAGGGAGGCGGCCAGCGACGGACTTGAGGCCGGCGGAGGGGCTACCGGCGGTGAGTTGGGGGGCCGACGACGCTGAGCCGGCCCTGCGCCACCGCGCCGCCCCGGCGAGGCCGGCGGGAGGAGAGGCCATTTCGGCCGATTGGGGATGGGGGAGAGTGGGGAGGAGCCGGCGTCGGAGAGGAGCCAGCGGTGAGGAGGGCCGGCGCGCCCGGGTGTCGCCGCGCCGCTGGAGAGGCCGTTCGGCCGGTGAGATTGAGGAGAGAGGGAGAGGCTTGGAGGGGATAAGGCCTTCGGCCGAAAGAAATACAGAGGAGAGAGAGAGCCTGGGTTGGAAAAAAAAGGGGGAGAAAAGAAGAGCCGACCGGGTAAGTGAGAAAAGAGAAAAGAAGAGAAAAAAAAGATTAGAAAAGAAAGAAAAGAAAATAGAGAAAGGAAAGAAAAGAGGAGAAAAAGAAAAGAAAAAAATTGGGGTGGTTCCTGGGCGATAGGACCTTGACCCCGTGTATTCTACGCTCGAGTCGAGTCAGCTCGTAGAATCGTCGATATCCGTTGGAGCTCTGGTTTCTATTTTGCCGTTGAGACGGGTTGGTTTGTGCGCAGGTGGAGGTCCCGGGTCGGAGCCGTCCCCGCGTCATTCCGAGGCTAACCAGGCAAGTGCTTGGTAGAGCGGTAGACCGTGGGTTTCATAATTTATGTTATGCTTTCATGATACGATGGTGCTTATATGAAAACGTGATGTCTACATGGCATGATGTTGCATGAAAATGATGGTAATGATGATGGAGTAAGGTAAGCAGCGATGCTCACCTGCTAATGATGTTAATGATGAGCATGATTATGATAATGGACATATGCATTTTCATCATGTGCACTCAAGAGTTAGGGCGGTGAGAAAGTCTCTAGCTACGAGTAAAGCTAGTTGACTAATCCGGAGCGCTCTTGAGTAAGACCTACTTCGGTAGGCCTCCACGGGAGTGGAGGGGTCCCGTGCCTATGAGGGCGGGCCCACGATGGGTGAACATCGACGGGTGTTCACTCCGCAGTACCGGTATTTGCAATGTGAAAAGCAAAAGAGCATGTAGAGTAATGATGCATCGTATTGATGGCATGACAATGTTTGGCTAAGAGGATGACGAAACGAACGTGATGATTTATGTGGATTATGTTTTACTTATATTGGCAGTGTCTAGTGTTCTATTATGTACTTGCTGAGTCAGCGGACTCAGCCTTGCTTTGTTGATGTTTTTTTTAGGTGACCGTTGGGGACGACATGCGCGGGCTGGAGTAGCACATGGATAACTGGCACGAACCAGCAGCACTCTTGTATCACTTTGTCAGAGTACTTAGCTTCTACTAGGTTAGAGTAACTGCTAAAAATGCTATGATGTAACTAAACGCAGCACAATAAATAAATTTCGTGTTGGTTTTAAATTCTGCTGACGTTGATGAAATGGTAAGAGTTGTAGAGGTGGTAGCATCTTGGCCCAGAGAGTGGGCGGGGTGTTACATGCTGTCACCATCGCACCCTGGCCCTACACCAATGCCCGCCTTAACTTCGCACAACGACTTCCGTGGCACCGCACGCTGGCTCGCTACGAGAGCGCGCTCTCGTCCACGCTGACACCCATGATCCACGAGCGCCTCTGCCATTTGTCGCGCTTAGGGGCGGAACCACACCCTGGGCAAGGTAGGCTTCAGCCCGGGGTGTGAAAAATATCTAATGTATAGCATGTGTAAATTTAGTCTAGCCTGGGTAATATTTTCATAGTCCAGCCCAGATAGCCTAGATCATTCCATCACTGAGCCTGGAGTGTAATCAAATCTTGGTTCCGCCACTCGTGCCATGTGCGCTACCGCCTTTGAGCATCTATAAAGCCAAAGCAACATCGACAGCTAGCTCCCTTGCTTCCCCTAACCACATCGTTGCCGAAGCCGTCATTACCTCAAAATCAGGCGGAACAGTTCACTTTTCTCTGCTGCCACCGGGTAAAACCATAAAATTCCTCCTCTCCCTTGCCTCTTCCTCAAAATTGAGATCACCATTGTGTTCCCCCTCTTCCTAGCCATCATACTAGTGCCCTCTCCTCGATGGAAGATCACTGGAGTCATCATCAGAACCAGTTCTGTACAGATAGACTAACAAATCCTCTTAGACCACTCAATTTTCACTGTTCACCCTCCATCTTCAAATTCAAAGCTTTCCAAAACTGATTCTTCATCGACTGTCCCTTCCGACAGCTTTTCAGCTCTGTTTTCTTTTCTTTAGTAGTATCTTATTTGCAAATGTTATAGCTATGCAGTAGGCTTATTTGGTTTTATTTGTGTGTGTACGCTAGATTACAGAAAGGAAGTCATCGGGACAATTGGAACTAGAAGCGATGATCCCCAAGCCTACGAAGGAGTGAGCGCCAACTACGAGTTGCAAGGTAAGCCACGATCCTTGATCATGTTGAATTCCTATTATTTGGATTATATTATGTATGGGTTAATTTCTGCATTATTTATTTGCCAATACTATTTATTACCAATTACTTTTGAATGATCCTACCTAAGTAGTTAATACATTTAAGTACGTTATTTATATGTCATCTTTGATAATAATCTGATTACATCATGATCTATCGTCATGAGTTAACGTGTCAAAATTTATAACTATTATGGTATGATGAATAAAAGTGTTGGATCACTCGCCAAGAGTAATATTTTAGAAATGTTGGTTAAGGGAGAGGTTGGACAAGTGGTTGGTTATGTGCTATATTGGTTGTTTGGATGTTTTGCCCGAAGCGTATGAGGACTAGAATCTTGTGCCATGAAATTGATATAGTTACCGCCCATTCACAGGACCAAGAAATCGGAATTGGCCTAATACGTTGTCCTACTTCATAAGTCTATAGAAGAAGACTGATGTCAATAGTTGAGAGTGAGTCGAAGTGGACTTTCGAGTACTACTTGTTGAACTACACAACGGTAGAACCCATGTAAGCAGTCGGCAAATAGCATATCGTAGGCCTGGTATGGCCCTTCCACTCTAGGGTTAGCGCTCGGCTACGCTTTCGCTCACTCGCTTGGTCGGCCTGCCCATCTGCTTGCTCGCATCTTCTACTCGTCTCCTAGGGCGAACAGTTGGGCTCCTGGGCCAGACCGAAGCCTATCCACCTCCTCTGTTTCTTCAATCGTCGTCGTTCTCTGCTTGCTCTCCATCGCCGTTCTCTGCTCACTCTGGAGGAGGGGGGCGGAGTGTAGTCCGACCGACGACGGAGACTGCCCAAGCTCACCTGAAGGGAGGATCCGCCCCTGCTGACGTGACTCTCAAGGCAGCACATTACAGGGATCCAGCAAGGCGCCATAAGTAGGGGTTGGGAACGGATGGAATACAAATTGGATGGTATCTTTATCGTATTTGTATTCGTATTTATAAATAAATACGTAAACAGATTCAAATATTTTCAAATACGAATACGAATCAAATATTATAACGAATATAAATTCGAAACAACTATCTACTCAATTCGGTCGGATTCGGATATCCTTATAACTTATATAGTATAAATATACTAATGATATTTTATTCTCGTACAATCACGTTTAATCATTCTAATTCATTTACTTCACATGAAGAAACATGAATTCCCATTGAATTAAAAAAATCTTGTCCAATTAATTAGTCATACTGCAATAAAATATGTATATTGCTTCATCAAACACGAATAGTCTTGATAAAATAACATTTCGGGTGGTAAAAATCTAAATCGTATTCACATTCATATTTTTGATGAATTTGAATACAAATAGAAGAGATATTAATTAGATAAAAATCTATACTGTATTTATATCCTATCAAATATGGTAACCGAATAATAAGGATAATTGGTATCCATTTCTCGCCCCTAGCCAAAAGCTCCAATAAGGCGACAACAAATCGGCAATCATGATTTCAGATAGAGCTGTTATCAACAACCGGGAACTGAGGAATTCCTCGATCCACTCTTCATCTTCATTGACCATCGTGCAGTTACATAAGCAGTGCATATCACCAAAATGATTTACAGAAGCTAACAAAGAGTACACTATCCTACGCTATAGCAAAATTGCTGTACCCATCGACACCAGTCTGTCAAACACAAAACCGGCCTAGCATGGTCCCCGGGCGAGGGGGGAGGGGTGACCATTCTCACAAGTTGCTAACTAATCGTATTCACATTGCGCAAAGCCGTCTCCATTTTAATTGGGATGTCAAAACAACAGTACTTATGAAATCACCGTATTTACAGCGAAATGGATCAGCATTCTAGAACGGCAAAACGTGTCTGAAACCAAGCTCCATGACTCAATTCATCACAAAAAAAAAAGTCATTCCTGGGCGCAGAACTACTGTATATCTTCATGCCACTTCCTCAGTGTCATCCAACTCTGGAAATGCAGCTAGAACAAGTAGCTCTAGGAGTTCAAATGCTAGTTGCTTCAAACAAACGGTGGACTGGATCGAAAACAAATTGTAAATATCAGTTAAGGCCCTTAAGGGGCAAGTAGTTGCTGCTGCTACTATTTCTTTTATCTTCATGTCATTTCCTACAGTAGATCTACTCTGTTCGCAAATGTTCTTTCTTTTTTACTTTGTACAGTCTAAGAGATATATATGACTTTGATCATTAATTTTTACAACGGTATGTTAGAAAATCATCATAAATCATAATACCACAAAAGCATTTTTAAAGTGAATCTGCTCATATAATTATTTGCATGGCCAATCTAAATTTTATTCAGTCATGGTCAAAGTTAAGAAAATTTGGCATGCATACCATGGGGATATACATTTGTGGACAAAGTATCCCAGTTTTTGACCAATTACTTCGGGGTTGTTTGGTTGCTTGAAGCAACTCATCTCAAACGGGTTCATGGAGGTTGAATCATCTTAAATAGGTGATGGCGTGATGCTGGTTGAGTTGGCTGTTGAACAGCTGTATGAATTTTGTGTGTGCTGATATGCTGCCTTTCCAACACAAGGGTAAGCACAAAACACTGAGAGTATGAGGCTGACAGAATTGGAGGATGGTTTATCTTATCTACTGAAGCATGTTTGTGGCAATAGGGTGAGGTTTCCGGTGTCTTCTCTTAAAGAGCCTTATGAGCTTTCATGGTAATAGAACCAATGTTGTGCAGAATACTGAATAAAATGGTAAATTTGCATTCACTAAGAACTGAATCCTCCAAGAATATTTACCTGAAGAAAGAAGTAGATATCCTGAGCACATCTTTCGTACTCCTTTCGACCAACCAGACTCACTAGTGCAGGTGGTGCTTTATCTGTGCAGATAAAACAGTAAGATTGTGGTGAAAGCTTAAAAAAGAACTTTGAAGTCCGTTAGAACCTAGAAGGGAACCATTACACCTCTACAAACAGTGAAAGAAAAATAAAAGGGAAAGCGATGCAATTAACCCAATAAAATGATCTAGCATCACCCATAGAATATATCAAGTATAAAGTTCACCTATTATTATTTCACGGACAAAATTTGCACAGTGAGCAGCTTCTAGGCATTGTTCATCAGTCAGACAGTTGGTCATGCCATTATTCTGGGCACCAGGCGAGGGTGCCACTGCTTTTCTCTTAGGATGCTTTGTCATGAAAATTCCATCTGGCCAGAGTATCTGCACATAATGAAAATAAAAACATGCAGCCTAAATGGGGGGGGGGGGGCAATCCTGAGCAAAGATTTGATTGTGAGAATTTATCTATTGCATGAAGAAAACAGTTCCCTTTCTAAATCATTGGTTGTTGGCACTTAGCACCTGCTTTGCTACAGATATCATCTGAGACTTACTTGCTCAACACGCTTAACTGCAAAAGCAATTATCCTCCCCTTTCTAAGTAACTGGATTTTCTCAACAAGCCAGTCGTCAAATGTGTCTCCCATTCCCAATTGCAGTATTTGCTTTGCTACCCAGAATGCTTGACGCCTGCATTTTTTTTATACAAAAAACAAGGTTATTAGGGATAAATCCCACTTGGGGTTCATTCTACAAGTGCAAATACCAAAGTTACAGATGCTAAATGTTAGAAATCATAATGTGTGTAGAATTAACTCACCTAATCCAGCCTCCATCTTGGAGTTGAAAAACCACATCGACCAGATGAAATAAGGGGACACTAAGATTTGGGGCCATCCACTGCATTAAAGTTTGGAGTTATCAGTAAGGCGGCTACTGCATTAAAAAGCAATTAAAGAAGTAAAACAGCACAAAAAAAAGGAGAAACAAAAGAGTGCTAAAAACAAGAGAAATATAGCTCGAGCATACATGATATTTTATAGTAAAAATTTTTAGAAATAATTAGAACTTACTTCATTAGGAGTTACCGAATATCAATCAGATTCCAAAATTTGAGATAAAAGTTTTAAGAAATAATTAGAACTTACTTCATTAGGAGTTACTGGGTATCCATCAGATTCCAAAATTTGAGATGTGTCATCAGTTTCACTTGACAGCATTTTCTTAGGATTTCCTGGATTTATTAAAAACGAGTGATCATTCTGTTCAGGATCACTTCCAGAGTGATCTTGATAAAGATCAGCACATGTGTTGCTGATACTATATCCTAAATTCTGTTCCATATTCCCATTCCTATATCTCAAACCATTAACATGAGTGAAGTCCCTATCCTTCTGCATGGTATGATCTTTATGTCCATGTAAAGATTGTCCTGTGAAGATCAAATTTCCATTCCAAGCTTCGGCAGAATTCAATGGTTTTGCATCCTTCTCATTTGATCTTTCATCTAAATTGACTGCATGATATCAGGAAGTGAGCATTAAATAAGCATGAAATTGAACAGGGATTTAATAAAGATCAACTAGCTACTCAATTTAAAGGGGATTACTCACCTGACAGTGTCTGGATAACTGAGAGAGTATCTGAGAAGATGTATGTCTGCAATTGGGACACTACCAAGTTATTATATACCAGTTTTAAAAAGGTTGGGCATGATAACTTGATAAGATTTACGAAAACACTAACCTGTGAATCAACACTTAGAAAATCCCAGACTTCTATACAGCTTGAAACAGTGGGAATCTGAAGAAGCTTCTGTAGAATTAACAGGTAGAGTTATCACATGACATAGAAGGTTTTTGTTTTCTAAACAGCCAAATTTCACTAGCACATGTTATGTTCACAGATAACAAAACACTGAAAACCAAACATGACAAAAGATAAAATGCTGACTTCAAGGTTAGAGTTAGACAACCATATAGCAACAGCTAAACATAAAAAGAAGCTCACTGGCGTTTACTAAATGTAGAATAAGCCAATAAAGTAACATAGATGAAGATGTCAGCTAGCCGTGCACACAATGAACATTGATGCTAGCATGCATGTTGGCTGTCTTGAGATAATTCTAAGAAGCATATCACCCTTTATATTTCCTAAGCCAAAACTTAGAAAATTTTCTGTTGCTTGCAAGATGCTTAGCACCATTTTAGCCTCTAATGAACCTGGCCTTAAAGTATAACTTGAACTAAGTATGTTTAAAGAAATGAATTCTTCATTAGACATCTCAACACCTAAACTTGAGCTTTAGCAAAGTATGGAGATAGTGACAAATTATCTTGAGTATCTTAAAATAGCACAAGTACACCTTTAGATATATGTCAAGCAATTTGCATCTCTCGCGAACAACAGGAACCTCTAACCCTGATGAGAGGAAATGCTTCGGAGGCAAGTGAAGATTGTATTGAGGATATTCTTTCATGCGCCGATGTAGCTCTTCAAAATGACGGAACCTAATTATAAGTACACAACAACCACAGAGAACGAATCACTTAAAAAGAAATAGTAGCATATTTGAATAATAATAGGCATCATATCTGTTGCAGCTCAGATAACCAGGGACCAGGGAAAAACTATAACATAATCACCTCCTCTTGATGGACCAACTATTACCGTTGGCATCAGTCACGGAAACAGAATACACAGCAAACATGCCAGACCCACTTTTGACAATGCTAGCTCCTACCACCTGAATAAGAAAATCTAATAAAGATATGTACCGCCACTAGTTATCAGGATCAAAGTAAATTCAGGAAAATACGTTACCTCACATCTTAACTTTAAATAAGAGTCTTCCAACACATTAGTGGTAGAATAATTTGATGAATAAGAAGAGTCAGTTGATGTCAGTGACAAAGATGAAGCATTTGTACCACTAAACATCCTTGCCATACTTTCCACCTCAGTATCATCATATAGTCCATCCGTCCTTGTATCATTTGCTGATGTATGTAGTATGCCTAAATCATCCCCCACCAAGAAAGATGATCTCTCCACCTCTTGCCAGACGGGAGTCTTTTGAGCATTTGACCTTGACCTTTTGCTTCCTGAAGTTCTAGACATTTTCAACTTGCCCACGTAATTTCTATTCTTCCTTGCTTTATGGAAACCAGAAAATTCAAGTGGATGATGTATATGTGACGAAGTGGCATTTCCTTTACTTTTGCTATCCCAAACTCTGGTTACCGGAGAATCAAGGCCGGTCACATTGTTATTTTCGTCATCCTCAGTGGCATATGAGCTCTCACTGTCCACTCCAATGTCTTCTTGGCTGACATGTTCTGCCATTTCTCCAGATAAACTTTTTGGCGGGTGAGTAGTGCCATTTGAATATGCAGGTATAGTTGACCATTTTATCAAATGCTGGTCCTCAGACTGAGACAAAGCTGTTTGCCTTTGTGGAACACTAGGATGATGACGAATGGAAGTGCTGTAGGGAACTGACTGCTGCACTGAAGAAGTGGTACCTAGAGAAGAAGATCTGACAGGTAATTTTGCAGTATGTTTTGCATTTTCTGATTTGTAATTCTTCCCTTTTGTCCACATATTCTCGAGGTGCTCAGGTGCTAGAGCTTGATTTTTTCGTTGGGAGCTGATATCCAAGGTCTGTGCCCACTCGCCTCCATAACTCTCTGTAGTTGTCCTGCCACTATTTTGGGGATGTAATGAAACACCAATATCCGAATGAATGTGGGAAGTGGTGTGGGAAGTGGAAGATAAATTGCTTGACTCAGGCGGATGCGAACTATTGATCAAAAAAGCATTAGGGGGTTTTGGTTTGAGACAAGATGGATTTTTAGTTTTACTGAGTTGCACATCTGATGCAGTTTTGGACTGACCCTGACTGAATCGCACAAGTTCAACCCCTGGACTTGAGCGATCTATTATTGCAGAAAGTTCATCTACAGAGGGCATAGGAGGTTCCCTTTGTTTAACCATTGTAACATCCTCCAAGGATTCTGTAACTCCTTTCTCTGCCTTATTAGCACGAGAAAGAGCCAAAGATTCAATCCTTTCATTTATAAACCTGCAAATTTTTACATGTCAATATGACGACAGTTGAAAAATATTATATGAAGTAGACCAGGTGCAGTATGTTACAACCTTGGATTAGCTAAGTTCATGACAGGTCTCATGACTGCACATGCAAGAAGTTCTCGTGCAGTACATCGGAAGAAAGAGCACTGTAGATCCTGAGGCTTTACTGTAATTGATATCAACCCATCAGCAAGTCTTTGTAAGACCTAGCACAAAAAAAAGAAACATATACTGTACATCAGAAGAACTTTGATGCTTGCACAGGTACAGAGTCATGAGATCAACAATATGACTAAATGTCAAACTCACCAACAATCTTATGTAGGTGCTAATTAAAACATGAATTATGAGCCAGTGTGTGTTATCAAAGTGATATACGCAATGGGAACAAAAAAAGTAATATGCCATATCTCACAAACAGTTTACGTAAGAAATTACCAAAAATGTTTATCATTCAGTTATGTGCTGTTAAATATGTGTTGACCTACAAGCACTCCACTTATCCCATGCATAGATAATACAGGTACATTTGAAGGGGAAAACACATGAATCTTATGGTGCACTAAAAAGAAAATCAGGGAGTGTTCATGGTACTTATGAAACATAAGCTAAATTCCAAACATAGTGGTTCATCAAGTTGCCCACCTCAAATGTTTGGCAAATGGCAACAAAATAACTTACTATAAGCAATAACTGAAAACTTCACCATCCACTCATTCTTACCTTGTATTCAGCACTGGTTGAAAATAAAGCCGGATGCAACTTGTTTTCGGCTATAAGGGTCAGTTTCAGTTCAGCATCACGACGCTCTGTCGAAAGGTTAGCAAACTTCTCTTTTCCAATCTTGGCTTGACAGAAATGATAAAGCTCCAAATTATTGCATATAAGATCGATCAGATCCCTGAAAAAGGTAGAGAAGGTTTTACTATATGACACCCAATGTTCTAAAACGGAACATTATTTATGTGCTTTGTGATAAAACAATGTCTTGAATACCTGGTTAGCAGAGTGATAAGGTTAATGTTTCTTGCCCGAACTGAAATCTCTCCAAGGACAGTATTAACTATGTTAATGAGTTCCTCTGGACCTTCCTTGTCAGGTGTTAAACGGGAGTACCACAAAGCTGTTACCCACTCTGTGACAAGGTGCCTTGTGAACTGTTCAAATGCAGCTTCAACTGGAGGTGAATTCACCTTATTCCTCCAATCTGACTTTCCATCCTTTTGGGCAGGGGGGATTTTATTTAATTCAATACCTTTTGTTTTGACAAGTGGATGACTGGCACCGTGATCTGTGGTAGTTGTGCTCTTTCTACGGAAGTCGTAGTCGAGTGATATGTAGCGAAATAAAACTATCAAAGCTGTGGCAAAGGGCAAGTTAATCCAAACTGAAGAGCTTGTCACTGCAACGGAGAAAATCAGTTGTTTAGCATAAACATTAGTGAAGAACATTATGTTAGTAGAATGCAAGGTTAAATAAGCATGGACCTTGTGACTGGATGGCTGCAATACAATTTTGTCTCAAAATGTATCCTTTTTTTCAACTTCACAGAACCACATTTTAAAATTGCCGTCCATATGAACCCACCATTGAACTGACATGTTTAGTGCTTATCTCTAGACTTCGTGCAGTCTAGGAGATGATTCAGTTATGATTAATACTCTTAAGAGTCTACACCTTCGCTACAAATTCCATCCATTGTGAATATAGCTTCTACTGTATGCAAAAAAATATTAACAAATAGCACCAGGTAACAACATACCACCACTGATAAACAAATTGAATGAACAATGAGCACCAAAATTTCTGATGCCTGAAGAAGTCACCAAATCATACCTACTCAGAGCCAAGTCAACTCTAATGTATCAACTGCTCAGTGGAACAAATTACAACACCACTGAGACAAACTCACCTCACTACTCCACAAATGGGTAAAAAACGATGCAAAATGAGCACTCCCATGCCTAGGCCGGCTAATTACCCGAAATACGTGGTCCAATTGAGATGTATCGGAAGCGGCAAACAAGATAAACCCTAAGTCCCCAATCACGGCACTAATGGCCGAGCAATGCATCCACAAAATTACCTACGCGTATCCCATTGCAGAGCGAAGCTACCAGAAGGTAAGTACTATTTTAGGGTTTGGGAGAACTCACGGGACATGAGAAAGGCGAGCCCGGAGGCGAAGACGAGGAGCAGCACGGCCCGCTTCTTCCCCTCCTCTACGAGGTCGCGAACCGTATGAGCCCTCGGTGCGCCACCAATCATCGCCATCGCCGGCAGATTCGCCGTGCGGCGGCCGGCGGCGAGGCGTGGGTGAGGAGGAGATGGCGGTGGTGGTCGAAGAGGCGGCCGGCCTCTTTTTTGGGAAGGGAACGGCCGGCCGAGTTGCTTTTTCGGGGACGTTCGCTTCGTTTTTCCTTTGTTATTTGGGAAAATTGCTCTAATACCACAAAGTTATATACCATCCTCCCTTTTGCCACATACTTTAGTGGGTTTGTTATAATGCCACAAAATTTGTGTTTATGGCTCTCTTTTGCCACTTCCTCCACTAAAATGACTGTTTTGCCCATCTTCTTCTCCTCCCTCCCTCTTCCTTCTCAAGTCCGGCGCGCCGCCGCCGTGCGGGAGCTCCGCCGTTCCGCGCGCCGACCCCGCTCGCCTTCCTCCGCCGCCGCCACCCGCCCGCTCATCGTCTCCGCCGCCGCCACCCGCCACTGGCCTGCCGCCTCCCCGACGCGCTCCGCTCCACCTCCGTCTCGCTCCACCTCACCCCCGACGGAGAGAAGCTCCCGGGGAGAGGGCGTCGGCGCGGCCGTCGGGGGTGAGGTGGAGCGAGACGGAGGTGTAGCGGAGCGCGTCGAGGAGGTGGTGGGCCAGAGGGAGGCGGCGGGCCAGTGGCGGGTGGCGGCGGCGGAGACGATGAGCGGGCGGGTGGCGGCGGAGGAAGGCGAGCGGGGTCGGCGCGCGGAACGGCGGAGCTCCCGCACGGCGGCGGCGCGCCGGACTTGAGAAGGAAGAGGGAGGGAGGAGAAGAAGATGGGCAAAACGGTCATTTTAGTGGAGGAAGTGGCAAAAGAGAGCCATAAACACAAATTTTGTGGCATTATAACAAACCCACTGAAGTATGTGGCAAAAGGGAGGATGGCATATAACTTTGTGGCATTAGAGCAATTTTCCCTTGTTATTTTAGTTTTTCTGCTTCGTTTTTAAGCTACTGTGGCGCAACGCCACGCCAGCCACCGTGTGGACCGAAGTAAAAGAGGGGAAAATTCGCAGAAAAAAGAAAGCGAAGGGGTTTTTCGCAAGAAAACGTGGGCCTTTTCGCAATAAAAGGAGACCAGAGGGGTTTTTTCGTAAAAAAACCGAGGGCCTTTCCGGAAGAAGTAAGGGCCTGTTCGTAATTACGGGAAACCTCGGGTCGCTACCCAGCAAAAAAATACAAAAAAATATGCAGGGGCTTATTCAAAAAAAATACAGGGACCTTTTTGCAATAACGGAGGACCTTTACGTAATTTTCGGAAATCTCAGGGAAAGTGCCTCCCCCGACCGTACGCAAAACCCGTCGCCACGCGCCGGCCGGGGGAGCGCGCCGGGCGACGTGGCCTCGCGAGGGCGCCGGAACCCCCCCCCGGGTTTAATAGGGGTAGGACTAGCTGCATAAGCGCGGCGCACGCCGCGCTAGCTACCGTGTGGACCGAAGTAAAAGAGACGACAATTCGCAGGGAGTTTCATAAAAAAAATCAAGGACAAATGCGTAATTTTGGAAAAATCAAAGGGTTTTTTTGTAAAAAACTGAGGACTTGTAAGGACCTGTACGTAAGTAAATAAGGACCTATACGTAATTTTGGAAACCCGCGGGGCGCCATCCAAAAAAAATTTTAAAGAAAAAACTTGCAGGGACCTATTCGCGAGGAAAAAGGACCTTTACGTAATTTTCAGAAAATATGAGGAAAGTGGCTCGGCCGGCCGAGCGCTGGGGGCGACGTGGCTAGGCTGCGCGGCCAGGAATCCCGCGGGGTATTTGGAGGTTTAGACTAGCTGCATAAGCGCGGCGCACGCCGCGCTAGCTACCGAGTGCACCGAAGTAAAAGAGACGATAATTCGCAGAGAGTTTCATAAAAAAAACAAGGACAAATGCGTAATTTCGGAAAAATCAAAGGTTTTTTGTAAAAAACTGAGGACTTGTAAGGACCTGTACGTAAGTAAATAAGGACCTATACGTAATTTTGGAAACCCGCGGGGCGCCATCCAAAAAAATTTTTTAAAGAAAAAACTTGCAGGGACTTATTCGCGAGGAAAAAGGACCTTTACGTAATTTTCAGAAAATATGAGGGAAGTGGCTCCCCCGACCGTACGCGAAACCGGGCGACACGCGCCGGCCGAGGGAGCGTCCGGGGCGACGTGGTCAGCGTCGCTGCCCCGGAATGCTTCCGCTAATGTATGGGTTAGTATTCCACTTTCGATTTCGAAAACGAACCCAGGTCACTGCATCGTGGGACCCATTTGAAGTGAGCTGGCTAGGTTAATTTCTATCAGAAACCAAGTTACCAGGCATTAGGCGGGTAAAAAGACACAGTGCATTAGGCAAGCTCAAAAAAGAGAAACTATGTGCCCAATTACAGAAAAAAGACTATGTGATCATTTGAAACACATGAACTTCGTAGGAAACAATGTATATTTTATAAAAAAAATCTTTAAAATTTATCCATTCCAAATGGGCTCTACAATTGGCTATATTTGGAATGCATGGATTTTTTAGGAAACTATACCACCCTTGCAAAAATTCTTCAAAATTTCTCCATTCCAAACATGACCACAAAGGATAAAGGCAAAGGGCTTGTTTTTTTTATTTTTTTGTTGTTGTGGATGATGGTGTATGGCTACGACTGATAGTTTTTACTTATAGAACGAGAGTTTGTGCAAACGAACTGAATGTCGGTAAGCCACTTCAAAAAGATTGTCTGTAGTTGCCCAAAAAGTTGCAAAAATGTATAAAAATTTTCACAAAATAACTTGAATTGTTTTTTTGTTTTCCCAAGTTCCTTGTTTTTCATGTGCCAAAAATATTATCTTCTTTCTCTAAAATTCCCTGAAAAATTACCTAAATTCCTTATAATCTTTTCTCTTTAAGGTCGTTTCTAGCCCGGCCAATAGCCTTTTCCCTCTTATTTCTTCTTTCTCCCTAGGCCACAGCCCATCTTCTTTTCTTTTTCTTCTCTCCAGTCGGCCAGCCCATCTCTCCTAGCCCAACACCTGCTCGAGCCCACGCCTTGGCCTGACTCCCGCGCCATCCTACTCGCCCGGTCAACACCGATGTTGAAGCTTCACCGTCTCAACCACCTCACCAACTTTGGAATCACCACCACACCCTCGTTCCTACGCCAGCGCCACCTTAACTCCGCGCAACGACTTCCACGCCACCCACACACCAGCTCACCAGTGAGACATGTGCGCTTGTCCACGCTGACACTCGCATGCTGCCTCTGTCATTCGTTGCACCCTGTGTGCCACTACCTTCATGCGTCTAAAAGCCAAAGCAGCAACCATTGTGTTTCCCTCTTCATGGCGATCATAGTAGTGCCTTCACCTTGATGGAAGATCACCAGAGCCGTCATCGGAGCTCATCATGCCATCGGCCTCATCACCGTCACCATCGATCTATTGCCTCTGTTGTCTCTTTCCTTCGCCATCTGCGTCACGAGGTGTGCCTCGTTGCCTGCACACCGAGCCCCTCCTTCTCCAATCGTTTTCTCCTCCATGAGCAGTCTTTGCTGTCCTTTGCCCTATCACCATAACCACCACGGCCGCCAGCCTTCCACGCCACATCCTAAACTAAGCCATCCTCACCAAAGGACTCCCCATACCCACGTGTATGCTCATGCACCCATGGTTCTCACCAAAGACCACTGAAGCTCACCGACGGTGAGCTTTTCCGTTTCTACAACCGCCACCCTTGCACTACCTTTTTTGACCACCACAATCCTCATCATCCTCCCACACCACCCAAAATGGGTTCGCGGTGCCTAGGAAAACTCCATGCACACATCGTCATCATCGTTTTGTCGCCATGTAGCCTTCTTCTTTCTTCTCTCAAATTTTCTCTCTGCTAAGCTGAGAAAAAGAACAATGCCAATCAGCATTGTGCACTCACAGTCCGACCAAGCCCGCTAGCATGCTTGACCCAAGCCGCTCACACCCAACCAAGACAGAGCGTAGTATTGTGCACACACAATCGAGCCAAACCATCTCGGGACAAATCGTACCAAACCGGTTTCAGACAGAGTTCAACCTGAGTTGAACCCATTTAGCCCGAATCAAACCCAATTTCCACCGGTTCAACCCGAGTTAAGCTAGTTCATCACCGATTTATGGCTGATTCACTTGATTCCATATCGTTTCTCACCAAGCTAGCACCGGTTTTGCACAATAGACTAACCCTAGACCCCAGTAGGCCCAACAAACATCAATATTCACCATCCGCTGCCAATTAAAAGCTTTTCAAAGCTAATTCTTCATCGGTTTTCCCTTCCGATAACATTTCGGCTTTGCTTTCCTCTTTTCTTATACAGTATTTTATTTGCAATTTTTGTAGCTCTACATTAGGCTTATTTTGGCTTTGTTCATGTGTGTGTACGCTAGATTACAAAGAAGAAATCCCAGGACAACTGAAAGAAGAAGTGACGACCTTGAAGCCTACGAAAAAGTGAACGCCGACTACGAATCGCAAGGCAAACCACATTCCTTGATCATATTGAATTCCTATTATTTGGGTTATATTACGTATAGGTTAATTTCTATATTGCTTAATTGTCAATGCTAATTGTAACCAGTTACTAATGGTCATGTTTAATTAGTTAATACATTAATTACATTATTTACTTGTCATTCTTGATAATATCTGATCTGGTTTTTTCTTGATGAACTTAGAGTTAGTATATCATATTTTAGATTTAAATAGTAGTGAACATGGACAACAATAATTTCTTTACATTGTGGTCCGCCATCACAAGTTGACGTGTCGAAATTTATAATCATCTTGGTGCGATGAATAAAAGTGTTGGATCACTCGCCTGGAGTGATGTTTTGAAAAATGCCATCTAAGGGGTGGAGATAGGTGTGTGGTTTGGAGATGGCTGTGTTCATATGCTATCCGATCGTTGTGTGCATAAGTCTCTACTGGAAAGATGGTTTCGTCGAAAGTGTATAAGAAATTAACCTGTGCCACAAGAAAAAAAGCATAAGTATCATTCATCCCAGATCGATTACTTAAATTTGCTTCGAAAAAATGACGAAGAAGTCATCTCATTTGTTTGTCCAAGAGAGACCTATAAACCATAAAATTGAAAAGAACGAGTGTGTTAATTTCTAGAGATCTTAGCGCTTCCCTAGTAAATAAAAGTAGAGTGCTAAGCTGCTCATTCACCCACAGTTCTCACATCAACGAATGCAGCGACGATCGTTAAGTTTTACGGCAGGCTACGTCTTGGGATGATCGATCAGGCAGGGTGAGCAACACCACGAACACCCATGAAACCTCGCAGAATCTGCACCGGCCGGGTGATTGTGAAAAACCGCGGACGAGAGAGGGCGGTATCTGCAAGTGCACCGCATGAGTCCGTGGAGCACCAGTCGGCTACCGGCTGATGCCGATCAAGGCACGGCCGCGGCCGCGGCCACGCACAGCATCGGTACAAACCGAGCACAAGCACCCAAAAAAACGCCATGGCCCTACATGTCCAAGCTAGGATGGTTCTTGGCGTGTCTCCGTGATTGTTCTCTGAACCTTTCCCCGTCCCTGCCAAGAACCCTGCGCGGCATTTTGGTTGGATTCTCCCGCTCGTCCATGGCCCTCACGTCCGGCCTTCCTGCCTCTCTGAACCGGCAGCAGCAGTGGCCTATAACCCTCTCGTTCAATAGAGACACGGGCCTTATAGTACTGTACTCCCTTGGCCCCGTAGTGCACTGCATGCATACATGAGCATAACTGTCACAGACACAGCACTGGCAAGCTTACAACGGGGTAATTATACAATGGAAGGCGACAGTCCAGTAGGCCAGCATTGCTCCTAAACCGGGCCTGTGAGTCTGTGACAATGCAGTGACAAGGCAACAGCAGCTGTCACCTTATATCTCTCATTTGGTTCTTGCACAAGAAAACAACGCGATGCCGCTGCGTAGCATAGCACGTACGACGAACTATCCAGCACCTGCCATTCTTCTATTATTCTATAGCCGGGATAGCCTAGTGGTAACTGATCCAAGACAACAGGCATGTACAACATGAGCCCCGTGAAGGAAGGTGACGCTTGCTCGCATCACCCTTGTCCTCAGTGGCAGACACAGAATTTTTGGAATAGGTGTTCAAAGTTGTAAAAATATTTTACAGTACAAAACATAAAAATCTACAGTAGTAATAGTTAACATACAATTCAGTCATCATTCATCAACATTCATCAATTCAACATTTCAACAATTCAACTCAACAATCAAGTAATCAACAATTCAACATCAATACATCATGCTCAACTGCTCAAGTACTCACTGTCACTGGCCGACTAGGCAACAGGCGGTGGCGGAGGCGCGGTCGTGCGGAGAAGAGGGCCGGTCGGCCGGAGCGGCGGAGTGGAGTCCGGAGAGCCGGGTGATGAGTGTGATGACGCGGTCGGGCCCGCCGTCGAGGTGCCGGCGGAGCGAAGGGCCGGACCCGGACGGCCAGATCTGGGATCTGGCGGCTGGCACCTGGCGGGGTCGCGGACGGCCGACAGCGGGCCTCGCGGTGCCGGCACCCGGCGGAGTGGAGAGCCGGAGGGGCGGAGCGCCGGAGCCGAGCGGACTGGAGGGGCGGAGCCGCGGAGCGCAGGAGCGGAGCGGCGGCGCGGAGGGCTGGAGCGCCGGAGCGGAGCTCAGATCGATGCGAGCGGCGGGCCGGAGGCACGGTCGGCGCCGAGTCGCCGTCTCGCACGCCGATTAGGGTTTAGCTCTGCGTCGCCGCGTCGGGTCGGCAGGAAAATGGGGGCCGGGATTCGGGGAATCGGGGGTCGGGGGAAACGGGGCTGGGGAAATGGGGGCCGGGGAAAGCAGGCCGCAGGGCTGGGCTGGCTTTCCCCGGACGCGCGCACGCGGAATCCTCGGGCGGTCGGGCCGGGCCGCTGGCAGTAGATCTGGACAGTTAAATAGAAAAACTAACCTAGTTATATATATACATATGTAATATACCCTCTATATACTAGGTTTTTTGTCAAAAATTTTGGGTGTTCAGCTGAACACCCTTGACCCATTGTAGATCTGCCCCTGCTTGTCCTTGGTTCTTGGACATTG
This sequence comes from Dendrocalamus latiflorus, assembly GCA_017311315.1. Lineage (NCBI taxonomy): Eukaryota > Viridiplantae > Streptophyta > Magnoliopsida > Poales > Poaceae > Dendrocalamus > Dendrocalamus latiflorus. The sequence goes on along the minus strand of CM029613.1, from coordinate 930,537 downwards.
ATCGACACGTACGTCGGTCCAAGTACGTACATTTCAATTCTGTACTAGACTAGTATTCTTTTATTTTTTTTATTTTTGCAGGGAATTGTTGGCTGTTGCTTTCGGGCCTGTTCTTTTCGACTGCGGCTTATGGCTTTTGGCTGAAATTTTTGAATTTTAGCTGTTTACGGTACAGATTACGGAGAGATAGATACTCACTTACGATTTTGGCCGGTACAGATGTTAGGTTTTTAACATGTAGATCGTTTAACTTGTAGACTCCGTCTTGAGAAAATAGTCCATTTAAAAGTTATGTACTGTAGTAAAAGACAAAAGCCGTCAGCTTGTAAGGTAAAGAACAGGCCTTCGTGGTTTTAGTTTTCGCTTGCTTGGATTTAGCTCTAGATCAACGTGCGTGAGGATGTTTTGGCCTGTAACTGAAGAGGACAGTACTTGCGCAAATGATGCGCTAATCTTTGCCTCGTACTGCATTGGAATTTGGAAGCTTGCGACATTTGTGCTGTATGTATCCCGATCATGTGGTTACAACATTTGTGATGGGAAGGTTACCGGTTGCAATGATGGGAGAGTAAAAAATTGGGCCGTTGGGTTTGTTCGTTCTAAGTTACTACTACGTACTCATTTTTTGTTTGGAATCGAAGCGAGGGAGGGATTATATGGGGGACAAGTAGGTGCAGGTGAATGTCCGTTTGTGTTCGATGTGATCGCCTCTGCTGAATAGGAAACAAATTTAGGCTAGAGGGTGCGTGTTAATTAACCAGAGGGAGACTTAGCTTGTAGATGCCGGGCGGCCTCTCGTGATAGAATAGTTTTCCGATTAGACCAGCGAATCCCAAGTCAAAAGTTTAATTAGCACATATGCGCCAATGTTCACCAACCGGTCTGGTGCATGCTGTAAGAAAACTCGAAGACATGTTTGTATGGTGTAACAGCTTTTAGCATGAGGCTTGTGATGCTCAATTAGCAGGCATGCTCTCAGCTAGCCCTCTCCTTCGGAGCTTTTACATACCATTGATTGAAGATTCTCTTGCCTTGTATTCTGTCTGCACACTGTTTTGCTTACGGATCTTTCCTCGGACTATCTATCTAGCAATCTAGTAGCACTACGTTAGTTCTGGTAAAAAGCAGAATGATGGGGGAGATGACAATGACATCACTCGGGTCAGGCCATCTCGGGGTGGGACGCACGTGTTGGATAATACGCAGTTTTAGCTGAATATTTTTAGATTTAATTATAAATATAAAAACATAATTCCAACAATAAACAAATGATATGAACACTAGTAAAATATATGCAATTACATAACTCTTTTACATGTCATCTTAAATTGTTACATAGTTAGCTCTCATATATTGGACTGCTCTTGTTTTAAAATAAAGCCTTTTCGCCATGAATGTCAAATAGGATCAACAATCAGAATAACTCTTTTCTAAATATTCTACTAGTTATGATGTATAGATAAAACCTTACCACAGTAGAGTGACGGTAACAATTAGGCTCAAATTGTAAGTATTGCGCTGAAAAGGCAACAGGCTAATGATCCAGTGAATATCAGTTCAAGGTTTTTGCAAGTACTAAAGCAATAGCAGGGCAGCATTTATATCTAGCAATAATCAATTCAAAGCTAGCATAATACTACTAAAATATCACACTGATCTCACGTTGACAGCTGATCCTCATTGAGCTTTACAATCCTGTAGGTTACCATGCCTAATCACCCAGAACTATAGATTCTCATAATGTGTGTGTAGGTTGTGCTATTCTGTGTTTGCGCGCACTATGTGTGTTGGAAAGTTGTTGTCCTACGTGAGTGAAGTTATTATCAAAGATATGTAGAATTAATGTCAGTTGTGTAGTGTTACAACTGACAGTAACTCTACATGTGTTTTGAAGTAACTTCACTCACACACGGTAGTAACTTTTCGGTGCACATTTTACACTTGCGCGTAGAATAGTAATTCTCCCCCCCCCCCCCCCTCTCTCTCTCTCTCTATATTCACTAGTACAACACACATTGAGCAAAATAGCCGATCACAAAATCAACTCACAAAAGCGATGGCAGTCAAAGCCACCAAGAAGATAGCTTAGCAAGACACATCGAAGATGATGACGTCCCAAAAACCCATTGTCGCCGCTATGCTTGGTGTGATCGGTATGGTTCATAGAGATACAATATCCTTCTCTATAATCAGGGGCACACCGAATAGTGGAGTCGAGGTTCAAGAACGACCACACAAGACAACAAATAAATGTGCACTGCCCAAGTGCACACAATATAGCAATCTTCTAACAAACCACAGGCGAGTTTGATAGCTACCAAGAGAAATCACGTCCAGATCGCAGTAGACCAGAGAAGGATTGAGTCCATGAAGACTCCAGTCAATTCACCAACCACACCAGCCCCTCCGCCTTCCCTGAGGTTCTGAGTGGAAGCTCGGTTACAGGAGGAAAATCGCGCAGCCAGCCGGCGCCACCGTCACCGGGAGAAGGACCAACAAAATCAAGCACTCAGGTGATAGAAGACGGGGGAAATGAGAAGTAACTCGCCAATCTGTTCTTTCTAGTGAGGAATTCGGCCATGACGTCGCAGCGGCCGGCGAGAGAGTAGCGAGAGGGAGACCACAAGACTTGAATTTTGGACGCTTTTGGTACTGTTGATGTCGGAAATTTCAAAAATAGCGCCGACCGAAAGATAATTCCCGATCTAGCCCCCTGCGTGGCAATCGTGCGGCCGGGGAGCGCACGACACCGAGATCGTGCGGTCCCCGACCGCACGATCACCGAGCGATGCATTACCCGACCGCACCACTCGTATGACCTCCTCGCCGGACACCGATTACAAAATTTACAGGTGAACCGAATCGATCCCATCCGCCCCACCACGCCTCACAGGAAATAGTTTCCAACTCCTTGTGACTGATGCGCCTGGTTTTGGATTGGGCAGTGAGCTGAAGTACCTCATCGCTATCTTATTCTGTCTAGTTTTCCCTCCACTCAATGATGGTGTGCAGTTGTCTCTGAAGCAATCTGAAAAAGGCTTGCTTCATTTTTTTCCCCAACTAATGATCACTCTGATCTTCCATGCCTCTACTGTTTTCTCACGTTGTCGCCTAATTAAAGGGCTAGCTTTGCAGCTTATTGCTTTTGCAGGCCATACGAGTGGTGCGGTCCGGTACCGCATCACTCGGTGATGGTGCGGTCGGGGACCGCACGATCACGGTGTCGTGCGCTCCCCGTCCGCACGATCGCCACGCGTCGTCCTCCCCTGAGTCGTGCGGTCGGCAGGGGGCTAGATCATGAATTATTTTTTGGTCGACGCTATTTTTGGAATTTCTGGTAACAACAGTGCCAAAAGCGTCCAAAGTTCACAAGACTTGAACCGATCTCATCCACCCGAAGGAAAGGAAGCCATTTATCTCTTCCTTTCCATGATAGGTGGATCCCATCGGACTCAAAGGCAGCTTAAAGCCAACAAAAACCCGGAAATTACACGGGAGCCATCAGGAAACCAACAGAACGTGTATGCTCGTGCCTGTCCTGTCGGCTGCCGCCGCCTATGCGCCCCGGCCGGCTCACGCACGACCCGCTGCTCGCCACGCACAACACCGCGCGCGGTAGTGTGCAATTTCTCACCACGGCACGCCCGGAAACGCGAGATCAGGTGAGCCACTTCGGCGTTATGTACCGCTCGCTCGTTTTGGTTGGCACGGGTCCTATCCTACGTGCTTTACGCTGGGATTGCAGTGCAGTACGCTGTGATTATTCTCGCATATCTTCACAGGCGTACGTTGCAGTGAAGTGAATGTCATGAGCATGCCGCTCCAAAAGCTAGGCCGGTGCAGCAACAAAGAGCAGTGGCTCGCCAGCACGATGCACGCACGCGCCCAACACCGCGAATCAGAATGGCAGCATCCCAGTCGTCACTACTGGCAATCGAGTTTAACGAGTTATTATTGTACTTTATTTAGAATTAATATGGTTCAATTTAAAATTATTTATGTGGAGGTGAACCTTATTAACCTTTTTTAATTCAAAATTAATTTATTTTAAATTTAAACTAACAGAAGCAATTTTATTCAAGCCTAAACCATCTCGATCTTTTGCCAGCCCAGTATTACAGTTTACACATACATACTTGGTCCGTAGCAGTAGGGCCCACTGTTTGAGTTAGGAGTCTCGTAAGTACGAGTAGTGTTCAATGGGGTGATTGCCGTTGGGTGCTGCTCCGAGATCCGCGCTAGTATTCAATGGGGTGGGAGATACTCTCCTGTATTTGAAGAGATACCGTATACCGTATCCCTCTCTCTCTCTCTCTCCTTCACGGCCGGTGAAGAGGACGGCGCGTCTCCGGCCGGAGGAGGCGTCGCTCGGCTCGGGGAGGAGGCGTTTGTGCGGCTCGTGGATCCCAAGGTTTCCAGCGGCGGAGAGTGAGGTTTCCGGCGAGCGGCTCGTGGAGCCCAAGGTTTCCGACAGCGCGGGGAGCGGCTCGTGGCGGTAGCGAGTGCGGGTGCGAGGCTCGGCTTCGGGGCGACGGCAAGCCGGCGCTGTGAGGGACGGAAGGTGAGGAATACGGGCCGCCAGAAACTAGACAAATTGAGGAAATACAAACATACACAGATGGAGACCGAAAGGCTGCACGAATCTCAAAGGAAGATCAAGAGGGGGTTTTGTAGGGTAGGAGGACATCCTGTTAGGAGGAGATTTGCATTTCCGTATATAACCGTGAATGCGTGTTAATAATGTAGAAAGGACACTGTTGGACCCCTAAACAATTCAATTTCCATTTTTGGCCCCCTTCTGAAATAAATTCCAAATCTATACCCCTCCTCACCGCGCGTCGCTCCGCTGCCGCCACGTCGCCCGGTCGTGCGGTCGGGGACCGCACGACCGCCCTGGCGCGGCGCTGGAGCGCGCGACCGCCCCGCCAGCGCGCGTCCCTCGCCCGAGCGCGCGTCCCGCCCCGCCGACCGCGCGTCCCGCCCCCCCGAGCGCGCGTGTGCCACCGCGAGCGCGCGTTTGCCCGGCTGCCCCGCCCGAGCGCGCGTCTTGACGCCCGTCCTGCGCGTCCTGTGCATATTTGTATTGACTGTGTATATATATTTATACATATATAAAGTTATTATTTAAAAAATTTATTTGTATATATAAAATGAGTGGAAAAATATGAATTTGAAGTGGAGTCCACTGTACTGCTTTTGTAATTTTTTGTGCAAATTTGAAAATTTAAAATATTGTTTCGTAGATTACGAAAGAAATTTGTGTGAAGTAACGATTAGCGTATTTGTGATTTTCATATATTGCTGACCGTGAAAAATGTGTTGAACTGACAATAACAAATTTCGATCATGGTATGTTGTTTTATTGGAAGTAATTTAAAGAAAAATTTTTTGAGCACAAATGTGATATGAACAATTGAAGGAAATGAAGGAAAGTGATATTGAACACGTATGATTATAAGTTTTGTTAATTTTGTAGTTGTGAATCAGAAAAAAATTTGCAAAAATTGTAAAACAAGTTTATGTTGATTATATGTTGTAGATGCATAAAAAATTTGGGTAAAATTTTTTTAGGAACGATTGTGCGTAGAACGATCGATATATAAAGTGGTAAGTGATGTTTGTATGTTTTGTTAATTTTGTAGTTATAAACGAACTGCGTAAAAATCAGATAAAGTTGCAATAGAAGTTTATGTTCAATGTAAGTTGTAGATGCATAAAAATATTTGGTAAATTTTTTTAGGAACGATTGACCGTAGAACGGTCGATACATAAAGTGGTAAGTGAATTTTAGGGTTTGGTCTGTTTATAGGGTTTGCAATCTCCGTGATTGTTTTCAGTTTTGGCAATTTTGTAGTTATAAACTGGATAAAAATCAGATAAAGTTGTAATAAAAGATTATGTTCATTGTAAGTTGTAGATGCATAAAAACTTTTGGTAAATTTTTTTTAGGAAAGATTGACCGTAGAACGGTCCATACATAAAGTGGTAAGTGATATTTTGAAGGTGAGGACCGCTATGTTAATATTGTTAAATGAGGTGCTACGTGAATCATGGAATGCGAAAATACGAGATATTAAACTTCATAATACAGTTGGGAGTAACATGCCGCGTAGATTTTTATTACATGCATAACATATAGCATGATTGCGACTAACCCACCCAACTGCTCGTACGACCTACTGTGTGGACCGGGGCCACTTTCCCTTCCTTGCCCGCTCGGCGTTGAACTCCTCCGCGGCCTCTTTTGCCTTAGCCGCAATTTCCCTCTTTCTCTCGCGCTCCATCTCGCGAGCCTCCCGCTCCCTACGCGTGCACGCTTCAAGATGAGCTTGCGTCTCGCGCTGTATACGCAGGGTGTGCTCGTGCTTGCGGCGCTCCTCCTCCAGCAACTCCTTCTCCTTTGTGACATTCCACTCCTCGAAGTCGAGGGTCCATTGGTCCTGAGGGTGGATCTCAAGATCGATCCATTTGCGGTAGGCACATAGGGGCTCCGGAGACTGTAAATAAAAGAGAGATATTGTTAGTGCGTGTTGTGAAGGAGAAAAGGTAGGGGAAAATGGTGCATGTGGTCGTTACCGGCTGCCGATAGGTTGCGGTGTCAAAACGGCGGTTGGGGTAGTCACTGGAGTAGTTTGCGCAACCCCAGTACCGCATACCTAGACTGATGCGGTGCTTAGACTTGAAGAACTTGCACACGTCCCCGCACCAACAAAGGGGAGGTGTCTCCCCCTCAGGTGGTAGTTGTGGCGAACGCTCGGTGGGGACGTCCGGGATGGGGTTGTTGCTACGCGGGCGCTCTGGGGGGGGACCTTTCATCGTAGCACGATGGGCTTGTTCTACCCGGGCCTGTATCGCCCTTATTTTCTCATCGCGGGCGGCATCGCGGGCTGCAGCTGACCGTGCTATGTCACGGGTCTCCTCCCAATCCTTCACCATCTTGTCCCATTGCTTCTTCTTGCCTTTGTCCATCCCGGTTGGGTGAGGGAAGCGCGATGTAGTATGGGGTTTGGATGTGCAATGTTCGCTGGGAAATGGAATGCATACCAATTTATAGGGGCCGTTTTGTCTCTACTCGTACGTGTAAAGATGGTCCGCGTGGTCGTAGCAGTGAGTAAAGATGGGAGTGCTGCGATATCACTGAAAAAAGGCCCCTGTTTTGTCATGTCACTGCCCAAAGCTGGCATCTTTTGTCATCCCACTGAGCAAAGCTGACCTCTTGTTGTCTTGTCACTGAGCACAGCTGCCCTCTTTAGTACTGTCCCTGCCCAAAGCTGGCATCTTTTGTCATCCCACTGAGCAAAGCTGACCTCTTTTGTCATATCACTGAGCAAAGCTGCCCCGTTTTATCATGTCACTGCGCAAAGCTGGCATGTGTTGTCATCTCCCTGAGCAAAGCTGCCTCGTTTTGTCATGTCTGTGACCACAGCTGCCATGTATTGTCATCTCACTGAGCAAAGCTTGCCTCTTTTTGTCATTTGACTGAGGACAACTGCTCTCTTTAGTAATGTCACTGCCCAAAGCTTGCATATTTTGGCATCCCACGGAGGACAACTGCTCTCTTTAGTAATCACGAATTGGCTATACTCATGCCTTTTGGCATTGTTTAGGTGTTTAGCTCTCGCCAATGGCCTCTTATCTCTAAATACAGAGCATCAGTGCACACTCAGTCACCCAAGCTAGAAATGATGTCCTCCTTATTCAAGCCACGGGGAACCGAAGATGATGGCCTCATTCGGTAAGAGGTGTTATTTGATCCAATATTAAAATTTATTTCATTGTCAATATTATGTACATCTGTCCCGGTATGCATTTTATGCTTTCTTATGTAATGCCTTTTGAATGTGATGTGTATCATTGCACTTGGGACTTTCAGGGAATGACTTATTGACTTTGACACTAGCTCAGGGACTGAAAATGGATAATTGATGAGATAGGCTCGTCCCCTGAAGACCTGCAGGAATTTGTGCATTCACTCTCTTACGTGTACGTAGAAAATTGTACCACACGTCATTCTTCGAAGTTAAAGTATTAGCCTACTATGTATATGTCGTAATGGCCTAGCCAGAGTCATCAAGCAGCTCGGTAGGCGGTAGCTCAACAGCAGCCCGTTTTGTCTAGTCACTGAGCAAAAGCTGACCTGTTTTGTTTTGTCTAGTCACTGAGCAAAAGCTGATCTCTTTTGTCATGTCACTGAGCAAAGCTGGCCCTTTTTGTGAGGTCACCTCAAAAGCTGGCATGTTTTGTCTCCTCACTGAGCATGGTGTGGGGTCAAGATTTGTGTTGTCTGTGGTCTTTGTGCGTGAGGCTACCCCCCACACAGCCTATAAAACGGAGCCATCCCTCACATACTCCCTGGCCATGTTATCAGTCACCTCCTGAGTTAGTTGTTCACAATCTTTGTAGTTTTATTTCGTGCTCACTCCCCCAGACTAGGCAATGAGTCAGCTCAGCACGTCTTCATGGGCACCCACGGTGATGTGCCCAAATTGCAACTTGGTGGTTAGACGTAGGACATCACAGACGGCCAAGAATCCCGGGCGACACTACTACAAGTGCCCCAATCACTCGGTGAGTCATATTGTTTCGGGTTCATTCAAATCGTGGTGGTATGTTTAAAAATCTTCTTGTCATGGAATCGCAGGAAGCTCATGGTGGTTGCCGATTCTGGGTGTGGGAGGATGAAATGGGAAATAGGAATGACAGTGTTCGCCGTGAGAGAGTTGTCGTGGGGGGTTGCGACCCCGTCGGGATGCAGCATCGTTTCGACAGACTAGAGTGGAAGATAAATTTAATGTTGTGTGCTATTTTGTTTCTTGTGTTTATTGTTATCCTCAAGTTGTAGTGCTGCAGGTTATCCTCGTGTATGTTCGCAATGTTTTATGCTATCTTGTCGCAATGTACTAGAGTGGTAATGTTTTATGTACGGTTGTGTTGTATTTTAGTTCTTGTGTTCGTTGGTGTGTTGGTGGTTGTACTACTTGCTACATGTCATGTACGTGAAATGTATGAGTTGTTCGTGTTGTCTTTGCCTGATGCCTTCTCCTCGTATATGATGGTAATTTTTTATGGAATTTTTTGTACGGATAATCCCTTTTTTATTTGATATATACATCGGTAAGTGATATTTTTATGTTACTAAGAATTAGTGTACCAAGAGTATGTTAATATTGTTAAATGACTTGCTATCTGAATCATTGAATGCGAACACACGAGATAATAACCTTATGTGAATAGAAATAAACTTCATAACATGCTGCGTACAATTTTATTACATGCATAACATATAGCATGATATGCGACTAACCCACCCAACTGCTCGTAACATTGTGTCTACTGGGTGTAGCGTGGTTGTTTCCCCTTTTTATCGCGCCTTGAAGATGGCTCCGCTGCATCCTTTTTCCTGTCATTCTTGGACTTGAGAGCTGCCTCCCGAGCTTGAAGCTCTTCCTCCTGACGCTTGATGGCTGCTTCACGCAGACTTAGCTGCTCCCGCCTCCTTTGCAGCTCATCCTCCTTGCCCTTCAGACGGATTTGGTCCACCCTCACGCGGCGCTCTTGCTCACGCCGCATCTGTCGTTCCACCTCGCGAGCCTGAGTCATCTTGACAAAGTATTGTCCTTTGTTTTCCACCTCCACTGCCTGGTTATGTGGCCATGTCGGCGACACCCGATCCACCCATTCGATGAACCTGCAAGCCTATGTGTGGCATGGTAGATGTCATGGATCAAGTTGAAAAACGACAACGAGAAACAAATGATTTAGTTGTCGTCGTTACCATGAAATCGTCATCCAGGTTTGGACACTTGAAGAACCTACGACCGTATTTGGCTCGCTCTTCTTGATCCGTCCAGACTCCCAACATCGTCCTAAAGCCGCACCGGCACTTGGGGCGCTCATGCCACTCCGGCACTCCAAATGGGTCGGACCTCCACGAAGACATTGTTGTGTAGTAGTATTGTGAAGGCTTAAGGAGGAGATGTGGTATGGAAGACATAGGAGGCCTTTATGTAGGCAGGTTATCTGGTGCAGTGGGCACAGTCCATGGAAATGTCCCTATGTAGGCTTTTCAGAGCGTGTATCCTGTATTTATGAAACAACAATAGGCTTTTCAGAGTAGCAATAAATGTTCGTATGTAGGCTTTTCAGAGTAGCAATAAATATTCGTATGAAGGCTTTTCAGATCGTAGTCTTTATGTAGGCAGTTTAGCTGGCATGTGTTGTCATCTAACTGAGCAAAGCTGCCCCGATTTGTCATATCACTGCATAAAGCTGGCATGTGTTGTCATCTCACCGAGTAAAGCTGAGCGCTTTTGTCTTGTCTCTGGGCAAAGCAGCCATCTTTTGTCCCGCCATTCGATATAAATAGCACGGTAGAGGTCCCATGAAGTTGTAGCTAGAAAACCCTGTAAATCGAACAAAGAACATACCATGGCGGAAGATGAGGGGCCAGTCGGATATGGGTCACCGAAGGAAGACCTTCCCTTGGAAAGGAGGGAGATGTTCGGACCACAGTACCGCTTGCTACCAAGCCGGCGTGCGCAACCAGCGTGGCCGAAATGCAGACACAATGAGTACGTGGTCGTGCAGGTCCTGGAAGGGCCGAACGATGGCGGGCGCCGTTTCTTCCGATGCCCACGCTCCGGGGTACAAATTACTAATAGTACATTTTTTATTGCTTATGGACCCTCCATGTTTACTGTCATTTTTCGCAGATGGCGAAATGCGACTTCTCCCGCTGGATCGACCCTCCTCATGAACGGTATATTGACCGTTATGTGGGTACTTTATGGGACCGAATAATGGACTTGGAGTACCGAATGGAGACTCTCAATGAGGAGAACAATGAGCTCCGCCAACAGATGCAACGCGAGAGGGGAAACGAGGAGGTTGTTAACATAGGAAGCTCTTATGATCCCACATGTTGCTGCGCGAACCCGAGCTGCATATGTGCGTGCCACTACCACGATGGCCAGCCCCGTCCGAGGCGGCCCCCTCAGCAGTTCTCTATGTGGGTGCCACGAGGCTCGTTTGGCATGTAGGCCACGAGGGTACGGAATGTGTTGATGCTGTGCCAGTAGGACTGTTGTGTTGATGTTTTGGGTGTAGAAGTTTGCATAAATTCTGTCTGTATGTGCAATGTATGTGTTGTTTCGTGTTGTAAGTGCATGACGCCTTCATTTTCTGTGACCTTCATATTCTGTGCCCTCTTTCCATAACGTGGAGTTGTTATCACAAGGCAAAAAAAATTGTCGTCAAGCTTTGTCTTCTCCCGCTACCCCGTGTTGTCATCTCTCAGTTGGTTGTACGCCGTACTAAATCAAAGAACTTAGAGCAACCTTTTTATACTGGAAACCATCTTTGAACATCAAACCATCAAGCACTTGAAAAACATCACAAATATTACAAAAGCACAATTTAAAAAATTCATTCATCATCTCGTCGTCGCCGCCTCGTACGGTGCATATGATCCTCTGAGAAGGTGAACCTACTAGGGGAGCGGGGTGCATCGCGAAGATCGTAGTGCGAGGGGTGTGGCCGAGGCGGCGGTGGGTACAACTCTGTGGACAGTTGCCCCGGCTGGTCATAAAGCATAGAGCTCACCCAGTCGGAGGAGGTGCCTACGTCCTGCTTAGATGGTACAACTGAATTAGACAATGGAAAGTACGAAAATTGTTCATAATGAAATACACACGTTTAGTGCATACCGGGGTATGTGGCTGCTGAAATGAGGATGTCGACGGGAAGTCCCCCATGTACTCGTGCGATGTCATGCCTTGATAGGTCGGCACAACCCACCTGTCCGGGTCATATAGGTTGGTCTGCACCTGTCCCGGGAGATACGAGGGCATCTGCCCCTCTGGTTCGTCCGGCGAGTCACCGCCGCTGTCTGGAGTGGGCCCCCGTCGTCCTGGAGAGCGCGGTCGCTCGTCCGTCGCCCTCCGTGATGACGATGCCCGTTGCGACGTGCTATCCCGTCGCAATTGCTGCAAGACGAACATGTCGTTAGACATAAATGGTAAATGAGTGCATGAACAGATAGTTGCGAATTGTCGAACCGCCGGGCCGAAGCGCGTGGAGGCCGAGCGACCGTAGCTTGGCCGACTCTCGGACAGCCCCTCTGGTTCATGCGGCGATGACGACCTCCGTGATGACGATGCCCGTTGCGACGTGCTATCCCGTCGCAATTGCTGCAAGACGAACATGTCGTTAGACATAAATGGTAAATGAGTGCATGAACAGATAGTTGCGAATTGTCGAACCGCCGGGCCGAAGCGCGTGGAGGCCGAGCGACCGTAGCTTTGCCGACTCTCGGACGGCCCCTCTGGTTCGTGCGGCGATGTCGACCTCCGTGATGACGTCGCCCTCCGTAGCAGCGTGCTATCCTGGCGCAATTGCTGCAAGATAAAGATGTGGTTAGACATAAATGCCACTCAGTGCACAAACAAATAGTTGCCAATTGTCGAACCGCTGGGCCGAAGCGCGTGGAGGCCGAGGATGGCCGTGCTGATCCTGGTGCTGACGGAGGCGCGGAGGGAGGTGGTGGTCCCTGCCCACGTCCGCCACCGCGTGTAGCAACAACGTCATCTCGGCGACCACAACTCAAGCCCCGTATCGTACCCCTTGCCATTTCGCTGATGCTGCGCATATAGCTTACCCACCGAGATTCGGTATTGGACTTCCTATGTCGTATAGCCTCATTAGCCTCGATGTCGATACGATGTATCCGGTCCACCTGCAGTGAAACACACAGTCAGTTCAAATGTAATCCTGCATTGCGTAATGACACAGTACTCTCGTACCGCCTCGTCGACCCGTGCCGCTAGATGACGGTCTGGACCTTCCTGTATAGCCGCCCCGTGAACAGCATGAGGTGGAGGCTGTGGGGGCTCCCCTGTAGTAAGCCTACAGCGGGTGCGTGCAGCGTACCAGTCAAGGTATGCCCTGTACGGCGCGGGGTCGTCAGGGTCGTACGGCCGTGTCTCATCCACAACCATCGTATGCGCATGGTCAGACCACATGTCTGTCCACGTCCGCTGTGTGACTCTCCAGTCTTCGGTCGCTCGCCCTCTCCTCGATTGCCTGCAAGCCCATTGAGACATTACACAATCAGTACGGTACTGACATTGACACTAATGCAGTAATTAAATGTGGGGTGTACTGACATACCGGTGGTACTCCTCCGCAAGAGGGCGTCCTGGCATGGGAGGGACATGCTGGTACAGCCCGAACTGTCTCATGACTCGGTGTGGGCTGTACGGCTCGACGCAGTGCGCGAACACCAAGTGGCAGGTCGTCATCCAGTACCTCTGATCTCGCCCGCACTGGTATGACAACCCGTGGGGGGCCGTGTTCGCAATTAACTGTGGAGACCATGGCCACCAGTCTACGTCGGCAAACGCCAGAAGCTCGAACCTCTGGTGGAAATCCGAGTACGCACGTCTCGGTCTATCCCTGGCCCACCTCAACTGACCATGCGTCCAACGTGTACCCATTGTGGGCGCATCAATGGGGTCGTCACCACCATACAACTGCGGGATGAGGTCATAAGGGTGCACACGACGACCAAAGTCAGGCCTGCCAACGGGTAAGTGTTCCCATGACCACAACTGAAGGAGAAGGTAGCAGGCGGCTAGGATCGGCTCGCTGGCCGCGGTACGCTGCGAGGCGTCACACAAGCCTCGGTATGTGGAGCTAAGGACTGCTGATCCCCAGCTATACTGTGGCTGCTGACCAGGCCAGCCATCCGCCAAGGACTCCGCTAGCGGTATGTAGCTAGGCTGCACGGAGTCTCCAGTCGTGCTAGGGAACAAGACGTACCCGAACAGATATAGCAGGTATGCAACGAAGTGCGTCCGCACCGCGACCTCATCTGCGTCTGCAGGACAGGTCATGAAGCGACGAAGCCATCCATGTGGCACCCCAGCTGCGTTGTCTCGGATCGCATGACCGAACCGGTGACCCAGACGGACCTTCCAATCTGCTGCCTTCGGGGGTGGCACCAAAGCAGCACCACGGAGGGGTAGACCTGTAATCATCGTGACGTCCTGCAGCGTAACCGTCATCTCCCCCCACCGGAAGTGGAAGGTGTGAGTCTCCGGCCTCCATCGATCAACGAGAGCTGACAACAGTGGCGCATCGTACTGGAACCCATGCGGTAGATCCAACATGCGGGTAATGGGCAGCAGACCGGTGTCCCGTAGTAGTGGGATGTACCGAGGGTCGAGACGCCAGTTCTCTCGGGGGCCCCTAAGGACGAAGCAAGGAGGCCCCTGTGCGGGTGCCGACAACCACACATGGCATCGGTGGTGCTCGTCCCAACGGGGCTCTAGCAGCTCGAACGCCATGTCCTGCCAAAGAAGGATAACAAGTTAGTGTACATTACAACAAAATGTGCAACAAATAACAACATAACTCACAACAAATGTTATGACAGGGAAACGTACGGAATGTACAAAAACATACGTAAAATGTGCACACCAATATGACCCACACGACAAGGAAACATATGGAATGTGCGAAAATATACATAACATGGTAATGTGCAATACATAGCTACACCATCGAGCCAACAATTAAGCGTACACCTCCTGAATAACACATTACATATGGATTGTGGTTGGTACTACGGAGCGTTGCTTGATGCCGGCCTGTTTGGGCACTGACTGAGGGAGTGGCCAAAGGTCTTGCATAGCCTACACTTCGGGCGCCGAACACGATCCCCTCGCTGGCTCTCATCCATGTCGTTGCGGATGCGACGGCTTTGTCGTCTTCCACGCCCGACATGCTTCAGTGCATCGTTGGGCACCCACTTTATCTCCCCCGGCCATAATTCCCTGTAGTGCATGTCTACCCCGTAGGAATGGAACTCTGCACTCCAGGTTGCATACAAGTGCTGCATGTCGTAGTACTTGGAGATGTACTGTGTCGACGCCTGGTTCCATACAGCGCATGCCGCGTACACATGGGAGCATGGCTTGTGCAGAAGCTGGGGCTTGTTGCAGCTGCAAGATGCTTCATCACCAATCGTGCATACCTGCTTGCGCTCCCCTCTAATTTGACCCATGACATACTTCTGCCTTAGGCGGACCTCAAACTTCCTCCTTAAGCCATCAATGGGCTGAGCAATGTGGGTTCGAGCCTTCTCCATCTTCCTGTCCATGAAGGCCTGCATGACCTCAGAGTATTGCTTGTTTTCCTCAACGTGCTTCTGCGCCATCCTGGCTCTATTCACAAAGTACCCGACGGTACGGTTCCAGGTCTCGGCCACAATTGCCGTGATCGGCAGGGATCTGACGCCCTTCAATACACCATTGTAAACCTCGGACATGTTGGTTGTCATGATCCCATACCTCGCCCCACCGGTGTCGTGCAACAAAGACCACATTTCCAAGTCAGGTGCATTGGACTGAACCCATTGTGAGAATACCCCGACTCTTGTGGAGCCCCCCTCCACGGCCCCTGCTGCTGCATGCACATGCTTCGTAGCCTCCTGATCGAGCTGCCTCCGCAAGGCGTCGAACTTCCGCCTCTGGTTCTGCATGCATAGCTTCTTGAACATCTTCATGAGGTCCTTGCTACGGAACCTTCTGTGGAAGTTCGCTGCAATATGCCTCATGCACCAGCGGTTCTTCACATCAGTCCACGGGACGGGGGCCTGCGTCCCATCCTGCAACGTTCGCAACGCAGACATCAAGCCTGCATTGCGGTCGGAGATAAGGCACACTTCGGGCCTGTCTTGCACTACGGCATTCTTCAAATTGCAAAGAAACCAAAGCCAGCTATCTGTATTCTCGCTCTCCACAATTGCAAATGCCACTGGGAGTAGCTGGTCATTTGCATCGGCTGCAACTGCGGTAAGGATAGTGCCCTTGTACTTGCCGGATAGGAACGTCCCATCTACGGTTAGCACTGGACGGCACCACCTGAACCCTTGTATCGCCTGATGGAAGGCCCAGAACACTCTGTCAAGAATGAAACAGTTCGGGCCCTCCGTAGGATGGACCCTCTCCTGCCTGTTTATGTAAGTGCCTGGATTTGATTGTGCAATTTGATCCAGCATTCTGGGGACCAGGTCGTACGCCACCTCGTACGTCCCATACATACCGTGCAGCACCTTTTGCTTCGCCCGCCACACCTTCTTGTAGCTCACTTCGTAGCCCGCCTCGTTCGCTACTGCTGCCATCAGAACCTTCGGGGTAATTGACACATCCGCCTGGACGAGGTGCGTGACCACCTCCGCAACATAACGTGATGTCATGTTGCGGTGTCTATGTACTGGCCCCGCAAGCTCGCAACTGTGATCTTGCAGCACCGTTATCCGGAACTCCGTGCCAACGCCCTTGTACCGTTGTGCACGGACTTTGCCACCACATGACCCGTCCACACACTTCACAACGTACGTATCCGGCTTTGACTTGTGGACCCGATACGTCCGGCTTATGTTGACGGCATGTCTAGCAATAGCCTGCTGGACAGCACTCTTATTACGGAAGCACTGCCCCAGAAAGAGTACGCCCTCGCTGAACCCCCATTCTCCCTCCTCCGCCTGTGGCAGAACTAGGGCTGCCGCTGCGATGTCGTCCAGTCTGGACGACACGTACGCACCGTCCGTGCTCACAACACGACCTACCACCCCTCCAGTTGCACCTTCGCCATCCTCGTCCTCTCCAGAGCTGTCTGTGTCAACCTCCTCATCCTCCTCGCTGTCCTCTTCTTCCACCCGGTCCCCAAGATACTCATGACAGTCAATACGGGCGGCCCACCACCTGTCGTGCACACCTTCGTTGGGCTGGAAATTCTGCGCACGCCTCCTGTCGTCTTCATCACCCACTTCCTCGCCCACATGTTCTCCCGCAGAAGGGTCTTCATGACCGCCGGCCACTTCATCTCCACCAGCGGCATCTGAACCAACCATGCCTGATGATTCTGCCCTCTCCACGAACTCGACATACACCATTGGCCTCCCATATATGGCAGCATCAGGGTTGCGCACGACCTCCATGTAGTTCGCCCATGAGGCGTCATTGGTCACCTTCAGAAGTTGCCATATGCTCCCCCTTCCGTCATCCACCATTGAGGCATAGACTGCCTCGATCCGTAACTTCTTCCTTGCGGTCTGTCGATCGAACGCTGAACGGACACACCTCCGTAGCTCAGACAAGCTCATGGCGCTCAGACCGGGTGCCCGGATCACGGTCCGCTCGCAATTTGACAGGTCCGCCCCATACGGCCCATCACGTACGAGACCACTCCCATAAAACACCATCAATTGTTCAATGCCAGCCATTGCGTACCTATCATAAGTGCATAATCAACCATTTTAGTAGACAGCATGCCAAATTTAATTTCCCATTACATTAACAGTACCTACCCATTTTAGTACCTAACATTACTAGTATATGTTTTGTATGTGTAAATCTAAAGTTTATTTCTAACTATTTTTCTTATAAATCGATTAATGCCAAATTCCTATTACATAGTTTTCTTCCATTCTTTTTCTATATTTCACTTAATGCGGCTTTCACTTCCGAAATTATACATAAATCAAAAAATTCTACTTTGTAATTTCATGCCCTAAGTTTATTTCATTTTTCAGTACCTTCGTACTAATTTCCAGGTATTTTGATTTTCCTATACCTTCATACTACGGTCATTCACTAAGCCTACTAATTATACAAATTGTTCATAATCTAACTGCTGTTGCTATCACCTACAAATGCTCTAATATAAATATTTACATCTTCAACAACTACACATGTAAGCACAAATGTTCAACAAAATCTCACTACATTACAATACGTAACTTCAACAAAAAATACGAAATTATTTACACTACAACAAAAAATATGACCTCATGTTTACGTACACATACACACCGTACCAAAGATTGGCTTATTACAACATTAATGATACACGGTTTTGCTAATTACGGGCTAATGACATTCGCAGAAAATTACTTGCACGGGGGCAAAAATTACCTCTTCTTGAAGCTCGCGAGACGATCTACAACTTTTGTATTTGCAAAATCCGTTGATTCCAAACAAAACCAACTCAAAATCCTGAGTTTCCACTCTCTTTTTTCCCTCCCTTCACTCGCTCTCTCGCTCTGTCTTCACTTCAACTCCACCGCAAACTGCAAATGAGCCTCCTTGCGCTGCTAT
Source organism: Dendrocalamus latiflorus (assembly GCA_017311315.1). NCBI lineage: Eukaryota > Viridiplantae > Streptophyta > Magnoliopsida > Poales > Poaceae > Dendrocalamus > Dendrocalamus latiflorus. Next base: position 912,376 of record CM029613.1, on the reverse strand, counting down.
TCACCTCTTTAAGGCTGCTGAATGAGAATACGAAGAGGGGCCATGCAAAGCTTCTACAGACACGTGTTCACGTAGAGGTCAAAAAAGAGAGCAGCTCCTGAGAAATTTCTCTGCTTTCGGCGCTGGTGACGAGACGTGCGGCCCCGCCTTTGATTCGCGCGGTCGGGCAGAGCAAACGCGCGCTCGGCGGGGCATTCACGCGGTCGCCAGGGCGGACGCGCGGTCGTCCGGGCCAAACGCGCGCTCGGGCGGGGCAATCATGCGGTCGCCAGGGCGGACGCGCGGTCGGCCGGGGCTAACGCGCGGTCGGGCGGGGCGGGACGGGGGTCGCGCGGTCGGGCTGATCGGTGGCGCGGTCGCGGCGGGTCGTGCGGTCGGGTACCGCACGACCGGGACAGGTGGCGGCGTGTGGCGATCCCGCGGTGGAGAGGGGTCCAGTTTTGGAATTTTTTTGCAAAGGGGGCCAAAAACGGAATTCTTGATACACAGGGGTCCAATAGTGTCCAAATTTCGTTAATAATGGTACCACGCAATACTTCTGATTTGAGTACTAGCTAGTATAGTAGCCTGTGCGGCGATCATCATTTTTTTCTTGGATCCTGATGAATGATTATTAGATGTCATATCGTGCTAATTAGATGTTTTCACTACTGGCTAGCTGCAAGCGATCGAGCAAACATATACAGGCATGTCCCGTTCCAAAGCCAACGAGATACTCCACGACGCGTATAGCTGAGGGACTATTCTTTCCAGTTTTTAATTTCTCTAAACATTAAAAAACTAAATTTCTCTAGACTAAAATTATACACATTATTTACATCGACGTCTTTATCGTTCACTGTTGTGTCAAAAAATATAAATAAAAGTCATCTCTGCAGTTAGGAGTGCAAAAAAAAAAGCTCGTTAGTGGGGCTCGTTGGCTCGGTTCAAAATTGTTTCAATTATACTTGTTAATTGGTTAAACATTAAAATGAGTTGATTTCAAATGAATTTGAATTTTGCTCTAGCTCGGCTCGTTTCTAAAAATACTTTCAAATTATACGTAAAATGATATTGAATCAAACTATGTCAATTTCAGAAAAGCTCGATAAAACGAGGAGTTAGCTGGACATCCACCTCTCTCTCTCTCTCTGCAGTCAGGAAAAAAAAACACCCCTCGGTCCTATCTGGCGAGAGGATCGCGATCTCGTCGCGCGTCTATTTTAAGGCCCCTCCCCCCAGCACGTCGTCTACAGCCTAACAAGCAGGTTGCTTCTAGCCTTGTAATACGTCAGCAGCCAGCGGGTGCTTCCTCTTCTACTACTCTGCTCACTGCGCTGCAAGAATCCCACGCTCGCGAGGAAAACTGAACACATTTGCACAGCCTTCATGGACAAGCACAGATGCCACGTGAAGGGGCGCTACGGCGTCGGCGTGGGCGGCCGGCTAAAGCAGCGGCTCGCGCAGATCCTTCTCCATTCCTCCTGCACCACCACCTCGGCCACGGCCTTCGCCAAGGCCAATGCCGCGCCCGCGAACGCTGCCAGCTCGCGCCAAGAACCACCTCCCCCCGCCGGCCCCTGCCCCCACGAACCGAGGCCCAAGATCGACGGCACCTGCCAGCGTCGTCGCCGCCACAGCGCCCGGGCTCTTGTTCACATCTCCATCGACTGCTCTGGCGCCGATGCTGGCACCACCGGCGCCAGCCGCTCAGTAGGCGCCGCGTTCCTGCCTTTGCCGATGCCGGCGGCCAAGGACGTCAAGGTCAAGAGCAGGGCTCGCAATGGAAATGTCAACAAGTCGCGCTCGCCGTCATACAGCTGCTCGTCCTCCACCGTCACCGACGACGAGCTCGCGCCGTTCAGCAGCGACGGGGAGAGGGGCGAGGAGGAGGCCGAGACGAGGTTGACGCACTTCTCCTCCCTCAGCTTCTCCTCCGACTCCACCTCGGACTTGTACAACACCACCGGCCACAATAGCACCAGGTTAAAGCACCACAAGAACCCGCCTCGCCGCGCGCCGAGGCGCGTGCCGCCGAGGGGCGCCAAGCCCGCCGACGCGTTCCGGGCGGTGATGTCCGGGCAGGCGGCGCCTAAGCACGACAAGGTCGACGCGAACAAGGCTGCCAAGGACGGCGGCGGCGTGGGCGCGGCGGGCAGCATGGCGGTGGTGAAGCGGTCGCACAACCCGTACGCTGACTTCCGGAGCTCGATGGTGGAGATGGTCGTCGAGCGGCGCATCTGCGGCGCCGACGCCATGGGCGAGCTCCTGGTGTCGTACCTTTCCCTCAACTCGCCGCGCCACCACGCCGCCATCCTCGCCGCCTTCGAGGACGTCTGGGAGGCCGTCTTCTTCGGCAAGGAGCCCTGATCGATGGTTAACTTACACCAATGCGTTGTAAGACATGTATAGCTAGCTGCTTGTTCTTCCATGCATCAATCTGTTGTGGAATGTCTATATTAGTGATGTTGATGTCATTAGCTACCAGTTAGCCCTGTTAAGTTGTTATGTTTTCTCTGGTTCTCAAGGCAATTATGTTAGCTTGCTGAGTTCTTGCCATGATGTGTACAGAGATTAAATTCGTCGATGTTATTATGCGTTTTCACTGTCCCTTGGTGGGAACCTAACGTGAGATCGATCGATGTTGATGTAATGAGACTGTTACGAAGAGGACACTTAACCAAACAAGGAAACTCCACTCTACCCAGTAATAGATTCAGGATTTTATCACACCTCAAATTATAAAGAGCTGAAGACAGCCACTATTGTCTATGCTAGGAAAAAAGTTGTATCCAAGTTAACCTGAACTTTACATTGATAAATATCTCATGTTCCAAACTGAAGCATAAGCTGTCATAAGCTTAGATCTGGCCCCGACTCCACTAATTGCTACTGCAGTAGTACCAGGGGCAAATCCACCGATGAGTCAGCTAGGGCTGGTGCCCCCTACCGTCGTCTATTGCATTACTCACACAAAGAAGATCATCACATGTTGTTGCTATCAAAGCAATGTTAAAATCTAGCATATTTTTTTGTAATACTTTGATGACATGTACAGCAAGTGTGGCAACGTTGGCGAGTCAGAGCTAGTTTTCATGAATCTTATAAAGCCAGGATATTGTTTCTTGGAACACAGTAATTGCTGCATATGCACAACATGGCAAATATCATAAAATTATTGCTCTGTTCAATGAGATGGAAGTGCGTAGACTAATTTTGAATTACATCACCTTCCTTAGCATGTTATCAACATGTGGGCAGGGTGGATGAAAACTTGAAATTGTTTGATCTTATGTCATCCAAGTACGTGATATCTCCAAAAGATGAACACTATGCTTGCATTATGGATATATTGAGCCGAGTAGGACAATTGAAGAAAGCTTGTAGTTACATAAAAGAGATACCATTTAAAGCTGAAAAAGAATGTTTAGGGTGCCTTGCTTTGAGCTTATCCGAGACATGGTAATGTGCACTTGGTTGAAGTTACTTATAAGATGCATGTCCAATTGGACGTTTTTCTATCTCTCACCGACAGCATGACAGTTCGATCACTTGGCATTTAGCAAATCGGTAAGTAAATCTCATTAGTCTTTTTTAAATTTTGATGGTGATACACCACTTAGCGACGGTAATATGCAGATTCTGCGTCGCGGCCAAAATAAGTCGTACACCTGGTGACTGCTACGTAGGGCCGACCTGCAGGCCCCTCCATATGCAGGCGTGGGTACGGGTACGATGGCTAGCGGATAATCCCTCCTGCCCCTCCCGGACACCATCATTGTTTCCACGACCACCTCTACGTGATTCATGGCAGGTAAGCTAGCTTGAGGAGAAAGAGAACACTCACCCAACGGCCTAATTAGGCTGTACTACTACAGGGCCGTAGTTCAAACTTCACTGAGCTGTAAAACTGTAAATACTTCACTGAGGATGCGAGATATTTGCTTTAAGTACAGGGCCGTAGTACTTAGTTCAAAAATTTGTACGCGATCATTCAATTAGTTTTTGAATCAAAGCCATATTTGAACTCAATTGCCTCTACTATGCAAATTAAATTTGACGTGGTTTAATGTCTACGAATGCGGTGGTCCAATTAATCTTACTATCACCGTAGCATTAGGCAGGCTGGCTCTCTAGCTAGCTAGGCAATCAACTGCATTTACTAGTTTCCTTTGCTTGGCATTGACGGTAAGTTAAATAGCCGGTTAATACTATTTATTTAGCCAAAATCAACCATAAAAATCAATGGCTGTGATTAAACTATAGGTCTTACCATTAAGGAGGTTAGCTCAATAAGAAACACCATGTGATGTAACATGGCGAAGCTAGTACAGTTTCAGATGCAACATACTTATCATACAGCAATGCATGGTTCGACCATACCAGCAGCACAGCATTGCAGAGCGTTTTAGCTAGGATTAGGTGACGAAACAAGGATGGAGTACATGCGTATATGGTGGCCAAGCAAGGAGCTGTTAAAAACCAGTTACACCGAGGGCGACGGAGCCAGTACGTACGATTGGCACTAGCTAGGCAGGCAACTAGGAGCCCAAGTTGGCGCCGAGCCCGTGGAAGTTTCCTTCAACGATCTCCGAAAACGCGATTTTAATATGGAGTTAGTCAGTTTAGTTGCGCAGGAACAAGCATAAGACGCCACCGGGCTTGTCCGTATCCGGAGAGCATAGATGAGATTCTCTCCTTTGAACGCTACCAGAGATGCTTCCTTCTCCTCAGCCCACTCTCGTTCCTGTGCGAGTTACGAAGTTATCGTGCGCGCATCCCTATGCATGACTCTGTATAGACAGTGACGGGATCAGAATTTGATTACGTCCTAAGCTCAGTGGTGAAATGATCTAGACTATCAAACTGGACGATAGAATATTACCTAGCCTGGACGATAGAATATTACCCAGGCTGGATTGAATTTACCCAGACTGTACACTAGATATTTTTCTATACTTCGGATTGAAACCTATCCTGCCTAATGTATAGATCTGCCACTGTGTATAGGGTATGTTACTTGTTGCCGCTTGCTTCCTCAAGAGAAGAAAAAAAAATACTGCCCTTTCTTTTTTGGCCTATAACATCTCTCTAACAAATAAAGATAATTTTTTCTTCTTTTTCAAAATGACTTATCAGCATAGTCTTTTCAAAACAGTTTATCAGCTTATTGATATTTAATTCGTTTATATAAATGCTGGTATTAAAACTAAAAATCATAAGCTAAAGCCATCACCTAAAAAAACCAACTCTATCTAAACGTAGATGTTACGGAAATGAAAGAGCCAATCCCATGCTCTTTCTGTCGCCTTCTGTATTATGCATGGAGTAAGGTTATTGCTTGGCTAAACAACTGTTGCATTAATTAATTAATTGTTCTATCCCCAAGAGAAAGAAGAAGAAGAAAAAAAAAGGAAAAGAAAAGAAGTGACATGAGGGCCCGATAGACTGTTGGGCTTATGGTACTGCTGCAAACTCTACACAGTTTTGTGGCGGCGCTTGGAAGAATTTGCATTTATACCATTGCACATTGTGCTATTCATATAAACATGATGAGTCAGGGCTACAATTTGTGGAAGAAATAACTAATAACTTTAATGGGTTGTTATAGATAATAAGTGGTCGAGTTCTAAGATAATAAGTGGGTTGTTATAGATTAAGTCCTTGTAAATCTGTAGCAGTTTCTTGGCCATATGCATGTTTGTCGCATATCTTCATTTAACTTACAAGAGGACATGTTTGGCAACAAGTCTTATGTCTTGATGCATTTAGGTATAGTATACAAGCTATCTTTTACTGCCCCTAATCCCTACTGTAGTACGTATCTACCTGCCAACGATAATTTTTGGTCAATAAGATACAAATTCAGTCCTTCTTGGTTGTCCAATTCCTAAATGTCTATAGTTGTGTGGTTGTTACACCTGTCAGAGAAACATGTTTTCTGCTGACCGCTCTACTCGTTTGTTCTAATTATCCGCATGTTTCCTGCTAGTTCCTCAAAATATGAACAGATTTATGTTATTGGAAATTGACAATGTTGGTATGTCAAAAAAATTCCAAGAAACAAAATCTGAACGAGTTTCGATGACCTCATGTCTGATAATTCTTCTATAAGCAGCAGTTCTTCGAAGTTCAGATATTATATGCTCACTGATATGCAAAGTAATGCTGGTTATGGAAACAATGGGGGAGAGGAGGGTTATTGAAAGTAGATATTTGGCAAATAATTGAAATGTCTGTCCTTCAGTAGCATTGTGGAAGGGCAAGAAGGGAAATCCCTCTGCCCATCCACTATAAATAGGAACACTCGGTGATTTGCCCATCTTCTGTTTACATTTCATTCTTTATCCAAAATTCCAAATATGCTAGACAGATACCCTCTGCTGTACTTCATGCTGCGAGCTTGCGCCACATACAGAGTTATTAGCATGTGCTTTGGCCTTGCGGCAGTTTCTTGACCATATGCAATGTTTGTCGCATATCATCATTTAACTTACAAGAGGACATGTTTGGCAACAGGTCTTATGTCCTGATGCATTTAGGTGTAGTTTACTGGGGTATTCTGGTAATACCAAGCTATCTTTTACTGCCCCTAGTCCCTATTATAGTACCTATCTACCTGCCAGCAAAATAATTTTTGGTCAATAAGATACAAATTCTATCCTGCTCCTGCATGGTTGTCCCATTCCTAATTCTCTATAGTAAGGGGTGCAACTTGTCCGGTCCGGTCCGGACCGGACCTGCCCCATGCGGCCAGAGCCTCTCCCGCGGTCCATGGGTCAGACCGTTTGTGGAAGCTACCATGGCCCAATGGATCGAATGGGCCGGGCCATTTTGTAGCAGCCGATTAGCGACTACCATCATATACTTTGTAGTCTGTACGCTGAGTATTGTGTGTACGTACAACCCATTTCCATGAGCTTTTGGAAACATCCACGGGTACAAACTTGATGAGAATAGAAATTGCAATAATTCTGATAAAACAAAAAAAAATTAGTCTGGCAACGCCGCCATAGATTATCATAAAATGGCATTTTCTGCTGATGACTAGCAAGAAACAACCATGACTATCCCTACTTAACGCCATCCTTTTTCATTGCAATAACATTCTGTCGAAAATCGGGACCCAGGGTTCCCTATGGAACTTACGGGAAAATAAAATAAACAAGCACAATCAAACAGAGACTATTGCCTTGGTGTTCTGGGGCACGCGTACCACTCTATTTATGCATATATATATATATATATATATATATATATATATATATATATATATATATATATATATATATGGGGTGGCACTTAATACCACTAAAGACGCCTTTTGTCCTAACGCACGTATCTTCATTTAGTCTTCGTTTAGATGCACCAATAACCGTTCTCACGTTCATCATGTGGGGAATTATCATGTCTTTCTACCAGTTTACCTAGTTTGGGTTTATATAACTACATGACTGGTTGTCTCTTGGTCATAACTGATTGTTGTTAGCCTCCGACCAATTTGTCACTAAAGGCATAAGGTTTCCTTTAAATGGTGATCGAAAATATAACCGTTATGTTAAGTATGCCCTTAATATGTATGCCTGTTTTCCATAGGAAAATATTAACCCGGCCAAGAATCTTCGTCAGTCGTCACGTTCAAGAGTGTACCTTTCAGAACCAACAGTAATGGGCTTCTTCATGAGCTGGTGGTTGCTTCATCCTAAAATAGTTAGTCAGTCTTGCTCTCATGTCCACCGACCTCCAGCAGATTAGCCATGCACCCTATATATATACCTAGTTAAGAAGTTTGCCACAGAAATTATATGGTCAGCAAAAGGCACTAAGGCCAATTCCCTACAAATTATTTTGTTTAATCATTCAATTTCAGCATAAGACCAATCTCTTCATAAAGCTAACAGCTAACCCCACATGCATCTCTTGCAATAATCAACTAGTGACAAATCACAAATAGCAAAGAGCTGATAGCCAAAATACTCACAAAAGCCGATGATACTCGAAACCACCGAGAAGAAGCCGAACAAGGCAAGGTACGCACACTGCGCTGTCCCAAATTAAACCAAACAACATTTGGAAGTAATTAGTATTTTTCATATATAGGGACTTAGGGAGAGAGGAAGAAATAGTGGAAACCGTCGTTCTTGTGTCTTCCCCGTCTCTCTTACACATCAGCAGCCATCGACGCCGTTCGCGTGGCTTCGATCTCGGGAGCCTTATTATTTCATAAACTATCACGCACGCATTAGGGGAAGTCAAACCTTTGCGTGTTTATTGAAGTGCATGCATTGACCAGAAGCAGGGTCGACAGGGACGTGTCTCAGTTGCACGCATGCAGTCGTGTCGTGCGTAAGCAAGAGATATTGCTCGGCCTGCTTGTATCAGAAACCGACACTCGAAATTCACAGAACCGTGCCTTCGATCATCGTCCAATTACACTGTACATGTCCAGACGTTAGGCCCGCTCGGTTGGGCTAAAAAGCTGTGACTTATGGTTAAAATTATACTGTAGCGATTGAAATTTCACTGTAACTGTAGGTGACTTATTTGGCGTAATTAAATGCATGCTACATGTCACGCGTACGCGGCTTGATTTTCTTGTTTTTTAAAATATTTAAGTTAGATATATAAAAATATATGTATATACTTGTTTTGAAAAATATTTTTAAGATTATAATTTTATTAACTTTTATAAATATATTATAATATAAATTAGTGATAAAGCCGTGTTTCGGAGAAATGCCCACAGCTACAAGTATTTTTCTGACAGGAGTAACTACAAACGCTGACAAGAAAATGAAAACCATCCGCTTCCCGTCCAAACCCCGTACGTTTACCGGTGGTTTTTCACCGTCAAAACTCAAGTTCGCCGCTCCATTTTGACCGGGCGTTTCTATACGCACACATGCGTCACGCAAAACAACGCAGAAACACATCCCCCAGCGTTTGTTCCCGCGTTGTTTCTCTTTCCCCACCGCTTCTTCTGAAAAAAGAAGCGAAGGAAATGACAAACGTCACTGCAGAAAGATCCGCTCACGGGCGACGAGATCCTCTACGCGTGCGTCGGAATCGACAGCTCGAGGAAGCCCAATCCCACCCCGACCCGCCGGTCACGCGCACTGGAGTGAGGAGGTAGGCGGGCGCGCGCACGGCAGAACCAGCGGCCGAGGCCGCCGCGGCGTGCGCTGTCACTCGCGTCCATTCCGCTGCCCGAAAAGCCAAAAGCGCACGCCGCGATCTGCCGCAAGATCGCCACTTTCGCTGCCGGACCCACCCCGCTATTATACGCAGGCTGCGATGATGTTCCAATCCAGACGTGGCTCGTATCGTGTTGCTAGGATGTCGTGGCTTGCGGCTCTCTCCCTCTCTCGTTTGACATTTGCAAGGGTCAAATGGATAACAAATGGATGCCAGAAGGAAGTACAATTAACTTGCCGGCATGGTGCTTGTGCTTAGTCAACTCAAAAGTATGGGGTATAATTTCAGGTTTACTCCGTACTTCAGGGAGCTGCCAGGTGGGTCTCTCTGTTCCTAACTTAAGGGCATATCTAATAGTGTCATCTTATCTGTCTCATAGCTATATTAAATAAGTGAAGTCTTATAGGAAAGAGGGGGTGAGCAGAGATAATATGTTGTCTCTTATGCGATTTGAGCTCGTAAACCAACGTAAATAGTAAGAGAGTGTTAGACAAGAAGTTCTGGTGAAAATAATATAAAATAGTTAGAGGAATGATCTATTGTTGGAGATATTATCTCTAGTATTGTCTTTATGTGAAATGAAAACCTTAAAGACAACATTAAGAGATAGACTATTGTACGTGCCCTGAAAGGTTTTCTCTCTCCCTTTTGACATTTGGAGCGAAGTCAAATGAAACAGTAAAAAAGTGCTAGTCAAGTGACAAAGTGCATGTTGGAAGTGAGGGTTTTTTTTGGAAATGCTTAATTTGTTTTTTAGAAAAAAGGATATAAGAGAGAGGGGGGGGGGGGAGCTTATCTAAGTGAGATTCGGCCATTTCTCCCGAGCGTGTGAGGGAAATGGGGATCGGCTCAATCCCCCACCTCCTTACCTCGACGGATTTGGTAACGGCCATTGGTGGCGACACACTCTCTCTTCTCCTATTATACTTAGGCTCTTCTTCCTCTAGACACGGCTGGATATTTTTCTCCTTCATCTTTTCCTTCACCACTTTCAATCTGTGCTATTGTTCCTTGGGCATTCGGTCAGTTACGCTCCTCCGACGAGCGGCAACAGTGATGTGCGACTTCTTTCTGTATCCATCTCCAATAACATGAGGCCTATTGACCCATGGTCTTGCCATCGGCGTTGATTGGTACATAGAGGGTGGAGTTGGCCAGGGTTGCGTACGAGCGGCGTTGGCATCAGCGGCGCACCGAGTTGGTGTTCTTGTCTGAGGGTAAGAGATCCTCTGTGATGGTGTGTTGCCAGTTTCGATCCTTGTTTGACCGTGACCTTGCTGTGGTGCCCTCCCATGCGCAATACTGTTGCTCAGGTTTTGGCTTGTGTGGCATTCCTCGGTACCTCGACTTCGTGCCCTAATGTTGTCTAGTGTAGGGAGTTGGCTTTGTATCTTCGTTAACCACATGTGTGAAATTGTGACCTAACATAATTCTTGATTAAGGTGGTAAGTTGTTGGACCTAAATCTGGTTGAATATCTAGAGATAGTTGCAATAAGTAGCGATTAAATTTTAGACTTATTATGTTGAGGGGACCTTGTATGTAAATACAAGAGCAGCCGGCATATGATAGCAATTACCATCTAAATAACAATTTAAGCAATATGCTAATTGATTAGTTGTTTACTCAAGTTTTGTTGATATGATTTCAATGGTACATGACTTGAGGTTTGATTATTATCATGTGTCATTAAGTTGTATTTAGAAACATATATTTACTCTAATTATCAATTCTGGACTCATCCATGCTAACACCGCGTTTGTTTGAAGTGCGCACATAGCATGTCATAAGATCACATCCCTTGCGGCTGTTAGGCCGGTACTTAAATGCAACACGTGAAATGGGATAGATTAGGTCCGGCCGATTACGTGCGAATCCGGCCTGATGCGATCCCTTTTTATCCCTCATGCTAGCTAGTGTACTGATCAATCGGTGGCGCTTTTCGTGCCCACCACTAGCACAAGAGGCCGTTGTGTTTGACTTTCTAGCTAGTTCCATTCATCTCGCCATGTAGTAAAGCACTATATATACACACACGGCCCATGCCAAAGTCAACCCCGCCTCCATATACACGCCCCTCCCTTTGCCTTTGCCAAATTGACCTCGTTGAGAACAGCTCATGGAGTTCTCCAACGATTGGGATCTTCAGGCGGTTGTGAGGAGCTGCAGCTCAGCCGTCCCCAGCTCTGAAGCAGAGCCTCCGGCGGTGCGGCGCGATGGGGCTCGCCGGGAAATCGTCGGCCGCGTGGATTCCCCGGAGTTCGTCGGGCAACCGGTGAGGGCGGCGGCCTCGTTGTACGACTTGGAGTACTTGGACTTGGATCACGGGTTGCCACGGGCGCCCTTCCTGATTACGCCGTCGTTCCGTGAGCACGAGGTGCTCATCTCCTTCCCGGCTGCCTCGACGTCCGGGCAGCTGCTGCCGAGGAAGCAGCCCGGCCGGAAACCGGGCGTTCGTACTCCCAGGCCTAAAAGAAGGTAGAAACTCATGCTCTAATTAACAGCACGCATAGGCGTAGTTTGCAGCTGTTTTGGCGGATGAACTGGTGCTAACTGATTTTTATGTACATATCTGATGCAGCAAGAAGAGCCAGCTAAAGAAAGTGGTGTGCGAGGTGCCGGTGGCCGACGGCGGCGTCTCCACCGACCTGTGGGCATGGCGCAAGTACGGCCAGAAACCTATCAAGGGCTCGCCGTATCCCCGGTAATTACTCCAACCATTGACCTGCTTCTCCAAGCTGTACGCGTGACTTAAGCCCTTAACACACCACCAGTCCACCGGTACAATGTTACGTACACGAACGGTACAACTGCACAGTGCCACGTACGCGCTGATGTACATGGACGAATTGCGTATGCATAGTTTGGTTGGTTATTCTTCAGTCGTTCGTGCAGGGGATACTACAAGTGCAGCAGCTTGAAGGCCTGCATGGCGCGCAAGATGGTGGAGCGCAGCCCGGCGAAGCCCGGGGTGCTCATCGTCACGTACATCGCCGAGCACTGCCACTCCGTGCCGACGAATCTCAACGCGCTCGCCGGCACGACGCGCCACAAGCCGGCGTCCCCCGACCACCAGCCGTCACAGTCCCACGGTGCGTCGGACGAGGCGGCGGCCAAGCGCGAGGAGGACAGCGCCGACACGTGCTCCATGGCCGTGGACGGCGGCGCGGACGACGAGAACGAGCTCTGGGCGCCCGTGGAGATGGGGCTGGATGATTTCTTCGACGATGATTTCGACAATTTCTTAGATGACGACAGCGGCGTTCTTGGTCGCAGGCTGTCGCTGTAGTTTGGGGTGCCAACTAAGCTATGATCGCTACACAATGGATGCATTGTTCTTTTCTTCCATTAAGAGAGAGAGAGAGAGAGAGGTGATGCCGTGATACAGATGGCGAAAAAGGGAGTACTCTTTATGTACATTAACCATTGTTTTCTTTGTTGTGTTTGGCACCATCTCTCTCGATGGAAGATTAATTTCTACACACTTGTCGCCCTTGATGTTTGTTGCTTATAATTGTTTTTATTGAGATCCATTTATATGCCCACGTGCTTACGGATGACGCATCGTGCGTGACGTTGTGTTACTGACGAAGGTCCCATTTGGAACGCTACAGAATTCTAATTACTACGAAAATTGAACTATTTTATGTTAAATTTGTACATTCCAAATATAGCATAAAGAAAGGTGACATAACTAGGCCGCCGAGTATCCTAATCATGGGCGGAATAAGCACGCCAAAATCGCAAGTGAGTATATCTTTCTCCGTAATCTATACAGTAAACAACCAAAATTCAAAAATTTCAACGAAAAACCATAAGCCGCAGTCGAAAAGAATATGCCCATAATCTGGTTTGCTCTAAAAAAAAATCCAGACTGTGGAACATGCGATGTGTACGAAACCAGACCATGCAGCACCTTGGGCCAAGCACATGCATGCCCCAATATCGGAGGCCTTGGGTTTTCCCACCTGGCCCATGTGTGCTGCTTAACGGAGACCGCAAAAGGATCCGATCCGTGTAGAGCACTCGTCATGATTAGACCAGAGAGAGAGAGAGAGAGAGATCATCATAGATTTGTTTCCGTTTTCTTTTTGTTTGTCACATATACTTGGATTATGAACACTGAACCATTTGATGGCGTAATCCAGTAGAAAACGAGGCATTCCCGGCCCAAACTGGTACACAGATAATAATGCAACCATATGAGCACAGGTAGTCCCGCATAAACCCGAACTCATTATTAATTGTAACAACTAGGCATTCAGCTGCTCGTATATGTTGCAAGCTGGATCAGAGCAGCCGCCATTATTTGAGAGAGAAGAGACACAGATAGATCATAGGGATCACAGTTACATTGTCCTTAGTTAGAACAAGTCCTTGAGAGTGGGGAGCTTCATCTCGCCGCTGGTGGAGAGAGGGATGGTGAAGTTGCCGACGATGGGCAGGTCGACGGTGAGGCCGACCTCCAGCTCGTAGTCGATGTCCCAGTCCCTGCCCACGTCCTTCACCAGCGAGATCAGGAAGTCGTACGGCACCTTCGCCGGTATCTCCAGCTTCGTCGTGTCGCTCGCCGCGATCCACCCCGGATCGGGCATCGTGCCGGACGCCACAACCCTATATGCAATTGCACAAGCATGGATCGCCAAAACATCACCAACACACCATCTCATCGCGCGAGAACTCGGATCGATGGATCAGACCGAGACAATTAGGTAGAACTAGATAATGGCGAAGGAGTTGTACTGATACGTACTTGCCGGCGCACTTGAGGGTGTAGGTGACCTCGCAGATGGGTAGGCGGTGGGTGTAGGGGTTGGAGACGTTGACGTTGCTGTGCAGGGTGATGCACTCGCGGCTCATGCTCTTGAACGACACGCCGTCCAGCGACGCCTCCGGCTTCGGGATGTGCGCGATCTTATCCGCGACGAACTCCTTCGCCTTGTCCATCATGCTCGACATGGTCGACGCCGCGGCGATCTCCTCCTGCTCTGCTCGCTCCCCTCCCCTGGTCGTCTCTCCTCTCCCTTGGCCTGGAATCTCGGATCGATGGTGGCGCAGGAAAGGAAGAGGAAAGCGCGGCGTTTATACGGAGGAGGGCACGGCGCGCTGAGTGGGCACCACCATGTGCGGTGCAGAGGCGCGTGGAATCTGACTGGATTGTTGCGTTTTTGGTACGTGAATCCACAGGATATCGTGGCTCCGCACCTGCCGCCTGAGCCGTAGCTTTGACGAATATGTTCGTCACAAACTTTTGGGTTGCGTGCGTAAATCTGAGCCGCGGCAAAGGGAGAAGCTGCGGCGCGATGTCCTGGATTGGACGGCACCGATCGCATCTCCTGAAAAACTAGAGGCCACATTGTTTTCAGCTTATGTCTTATTTCTTCTGAATAAATAAACGGAACAACTTCTTAATGGCCAGTTTATCTAAACAATTTTTTTGAAACGGTTTATTAGTGTTTGGCTCGCTCATACAGTGTTCGTGCTAGGTCAAAAAGGTATCAAATATAGCTATAAATCATTAGCTTCAGTGTTTCGAACGCACACATAAAAAACCTATCGCTAGAGGAATTGGACGCCTCTTTTGGGTTGAACCGCTGCACTATCTACCCAACTTTACAAAGTCAAGCCGGTGATATGAAGCGCGAGAGAGTGGCTTATGAGATTGAGAATTTGAGATGCCGAATGGTCCTACGATATTGGGGTTTCTCCATATTAAGGCTTGTTTTTTTTTTTTTGCTTTCTTTCGTCATTTTTGGCTTTGGTTTATTTGAAAGTTAAAATAAAACGGAGTGACTTTTTAAATGTTTTTCTAAGCTTAAAATCGTATACACCGTCTATATTGACAGCTCCATTATCTGACGTTGTCTTTAAAAACGCAGATAAAAGCCGTCATTATTAAGGAAAAAAACAGAACTGTACGGAAAGCCCATCAGACATGGCGAATCCTTCCAGCCCAACAATGCCTTTACAGAAGGAAGAGGCAAATTAAAATGGACCAGCCCATAAGAGCAGCTAGGCTACGAAAACTCAATAGATCAGCCGCCCATAAGAGTAGTTTGGCCCACATGGTGGAAATGAAAGTAGAAACGCGTTGACGCCGTGGCACGCCTGGCTGGCATCAACTCTGATCCGAACGGCGTCTCTGTCATCTAGTAATCCTGTGAGTTGTGACGGTCTTGTCGATCCGAGCTAGACGCGTAGCGCCGTGGCTGAATTTAAGGCTTCCTCTATCCCGCTTCTGCTTTACAGCTTTTAGAAAGTGATTTTTGAATAAAATAATTTTTAAGATAGTTTTTATAAATTATTTATAGGAATCACTACAAAATACTTTTAATGAAGTGATTTCTTAACGTAAGTATCATTTACTCTTTTAATCTTTCTCGTAATTACCTAAAAATAAAAAATCACAACTAAAAATCAAAAGTTGTAACACGCTTGAACATGACCACCAGCTCGATGTACCCAAATGGAAAAAATTACATATAACACCCCTCAACACATCGAACTATGAAACCGTATGTTTGACCTCCGGACTTTGCAATCCAGTTCAAATAACACCTTGACCCGATTTTGTATGGTAGTATTGATCGCGTGACATGATGAGGGAGCAGTTTTACCATGTATGATGATACACCTGTCAAATTTAGATGAATGACAGGCGGGGCCCATAAGGTCTTCTCTTCTCAAATCGAAACAAAGAGGAAGAAAACTACAGGAGGCGGTAGCCATAGAAGCATGACTGGGAGCTAGATGTGGAGAATCTCTTGTGGGTCCATATATCATTACCTAACTTAGTCAGCGTGTCATCCTACGTTGCAAAACTGCTCACCCATCACGTCATATGGATAATACCACTATGCAAAACTAGATCTGATATTATTTGGACTGAATTACACTATGCAAAATCGGATCGGATGTTATCTTAGCGCGACCTTGAACCCCCCACCCACCAAATTGGCGCCAAATCACTTGCACCTTGAACTGGCACCCACCGTGTGCGGCAGCTATCCGCCATAAATCCCCCACCGTCCAACCGCCATTCGAACTCAGCAATTGCCAATGCCAACTCCCACACCACACACACCACAGTCTCATGGCGGATGCCAAGACCACGAAACCCAAAGGTTCCAACCCCACCGTCGACGTCTTTGGCGACGCCAAGGCCAAGGCCAAAGCCATCGACGCCGACGCCGACGGGCATGTCGCGAAGCCGGCCGAGCACGAGCGCCGTAGCCGCCTGCTGCGGCGCGTGTGCTGCGGTTTGGCCGTGATCGCCGCGGCGGCCGCCGTGGTGATGCTAATCCTGTCGCTCACCGTGCTCAAGGTGAGGGATCCCACCCTGTCCATGGATTCCGTCACGGTCAAACGCTTCGACGTGCACTTCGGGCCGGAGCCCAGTCGGGCGCTGAAGATCAACGTGACGCTGGTCGCGGCCATCGTGATCAAGAACCCGAACTACGAGTCCATGCGGTTCGGAGCGAGCTCGACGGAGATCTACATCGACGGTGTGCCGGAGTGCGTCGGCCTGGGAAGCGCGCCGCCGGGGCTGGTGCCGGCACGGGGCACGAGCCAGGTGCGCGCGGACATGAACGTGTTCGTGGACAAGGTCGGCTCGGCCGTGGTGGGCGACGTGCTGTTCGGTGGGGGCGACGTGCGGCTCGCAAGCCACACGGCCGTGGACGGCAAGATAAGCGTGCTCGGCGGCCTGTACGGGCGGCGGACGGTGCACGTGGCGATGCGGTGCAGCGTCGTGCTGCGTGTGTCGACCGTCGTCGTGGAGGCTGGATTCCCGGCGTGCGTCGCGGACTTCGGGCGCTGATGCCCAAGGCGCGAGCTTGGTGCCAAGTGTTCCTTTGCGAGTACGTACGTGTATGCGCCAGTATAATTTTTGACCTTTTTTTTTACCGGCGATGACCTGCTTGGTTATAACGGCGGCTAAGATATCATACAACCGTGATCCGCTCCTCTCCTCCCTTGTCTAATTTCGTTTGGTACCATAACTTAGTAAGTTGTACGTTTATTCTGACCTTCGGTTGAGTAATGATAAAATCCTTTATGTACAGTTAAGAGAAGTCTCCCTTTCTTGTGATCCTTCGAGCCAAATTTACCTTTGGTCATGCATGCGTGAGGCTAAGCTATGTCCTGGACTGGACGGATGAAGCCCTGGCGCCTGCCTCTGCCCATCCACCTACGCGAATTTTTTTGTACGGATAATCCATTTTTTATTCAAAATTACAGAAATATACCCGCGGGAATTTTTTTTTACAAAAATAGGCTCCAGTCGCCCAATCATTGGGCGACTGGAGCCTTTCGCCCAACCCAGCAGCGACAACTGGAAAATCTCCCAACCGTTGGGCGATTAATTGCAGTCGCCCCACCGTTGGGCGACTTTCATCCAGTCGCCCTCCCATTGGGCGACTGCATAAAAGTCGCCCAATGGTTGGGCGACTGCACTCAGGTCCCTGAGAGAAAAAAGAGAGGAAAGAGTCTATTTTGCCGAAATTTGGAAAAGTGCATCAAACCTTCGCCAAAAATAGTGAAAATTGGTGGAGCTGTTCTTCATACATCCAAAAGCCTCCAGAAAAAATTTGAGCAATTTCGGCCATGGGATCAAAAGTTATAGCAGTTTCAATTGAGGCCGAAACGAATTCGAGTCCGTTTCCGACACATCTTTAGTAAAACGGGCATAACTTTTGCATACGGTGTCCGTTTTCGACGCTCTTGTACTCGTTGGAAAGCTAACGACGAGCCCGATCCAAAAATAATGACCCACTTGCGCCAGTCGCCCTCCAAGACCCCGAAAATCGGCTATCTTTGGACCTAAACCTGCGTCGTAAGTTTTTACTTTCTGTTTTTGCCCTTTTTCTTGTTCTTCCCTTCGGAATTTGGATTTTTCTTCAACTGAAAAGTTGTAGATCTCATCGAAACCTTTCAAATGAGTATATATAAGCCATATAGAACTTTGCCATTTTATCTTTTCAGACTAGTTGTTTATATTGCATCGGTATATAAAACGATCGGTACATACGGTTTTGTCGGCCCCTGAGTGTAGTCGCCCAATCATTGGGCGACTGCATAAAATTCGCCCAATGGGAGGGCGACTAGATGCAGTCGTCCGAGGGTAGAGCGACAGCTATTGTGTCGTCCGCTGGTTGGGCGAAAGGCTCCAGTCGCTCAACCATTGGGCGACTGGAGCCTATTTTGTAAAAAATTTTCTCGCGGGTATATTTCTATAGTTTCGAATAAAAAATGGATTATTTGTACCAACAATTCCGCTGCTACGCATCGCATCTGGGCAGCTCGCACCACACCAATTTTTTTTTTCCAAGAACATGCAAAAGCTTTGCATGCCATTTTAATTAAGATTGAAAAAGAGTCCCGAAAACCAAGAAACACGAAAAAAACAGCAGCTAGACAACATTAAGAGCTACATGATTACGGAAACCAACAGCAGAGACAATCAGCTCCTGCTGCGCAACACAGCAAACCTTCGTGCCGGACTATATAGGATTTTTCCATTAAGGTGCTGGATTTTTTCCATGGAAGACTCGCATTCCTTTCTTTCCATAGCAACCAGAGAACGAAAATAACCAACGTGTCAAATCCCCTCTTTAGGCACTGTCTTTCTTGCCATCATCCACCAGTCAGCTCACCGAACATCGCCGTGCGGCATGATCTGTCGCTGAGGGAGTCTCGAACCAGGTTTGTTTGGCTACAGCACAGTCCACCAGAACATGCTACAACTTTTCCTCTTGCACACACAAGCTGCAGTGCACTGGATGAGGTAATCCTCTTGGACGCAATCTGTCCGCCGTCCAACGCTACGATTGCAATTCCTCTTTCTTTTCCTGTAAACAAACTTGAATAATCTCCTCAGCCTCAGGTTGTGCACAAATAAGGATAGCAATCAAGCACAATGGATATGGATAATGCTCGTCCATACCTATACTTAAAAAGTCGATTTACGTCCACGGGCATACCCACGAAGGACGACAGGCATAGAACCTCGTCCATACCCGTCGTCCTTGGGCATGCCCGTTTACCCGTGAACTAAGTCACCATATGAGAGTTGAACTAATGATACAGATACATATAAACAACAGTTGTTGCTAGTAATTGGGTGTGTAAACGAAGAACAGATAGATATAAACATCACATTCACATCAAATGTATATGTCCTTAATAACGTATTTTTTTAGAATAGTGCATCACATTTACACATCATCAGTGCATCACACATTCAACAACTATAGTGGAAAGACTTAAACATGGATTGCAACATATTTTAGATACCTAAAGACTTGAGATGGATAATATTTATCGCAGAAAGATGTTTGACAGTGCCATTGTGTATCAACTAACAGTGGCCATCTTGATTCTTGCATGACGCGGTGGTGATCATTTGGGCTTTTTTGTGGTTTATGACTGAAAAGTATTGTAGCTGGCTGAAAAAACACTGTAGCTGACAGAGGCTTATTTAGCATAGTTAAATTTAAAAAAATTAAAAAATATGTTAGCCCATTACATATAAAACAAACAAATACGAGAAAAAGGAACCGGCAAAAAAGCTCAACAAAAAAGCCAAAAGTTCATAAAAAGACGAAATTTATGAATAGTGAAAAATAAGCCGGAAGCTAAAAGCTGAAACCAAAACGATCACAGCCTAAGGGCCTGTTTGGCAGAGCTCCACCAGCTCCAGATTCACAAAAAAACAGATCCAGATTCAAATTTACCAGCCAAACACTTCTAGCTCCACCAGCTCCACCATGGATCTGCTCCACGAAAACAGTGGATCTACCTCCAGATTCATGGATTTGGTGGAGCACCTCAAGGGGTGCTCCACCAACTCAAGTTTGGTGGAGTTGGGGAAAATTACCCACCACTGCCACTGGTTACACAAAAAAACGGTTCGTTCTTTTCTTTTTCTCGCGACCGAGCTCCTTTTCCCCGCCGCGCCAACTCCTCGGCCGCCGCCTCCCCCGCGTCCGCCTGCCCCCGGGCTGACGCCGCCTCCCCCGCCTCCTCCCGGGCCAGCGCCGCCTCCCCCGCGTCCGCCTTCCCCACTGCGCCGATTTCTCCCTCCACCGCCGCGGTCTCCTCCCGGGCCTCCGCCTTCTCCCGGGCCGGCGCCGCCTCCCCCGCGTCTGCCTGCCCCCGGGCCGGCGCCGCCTCCCCCGCGTCCGCCTCCCCCCGGGCCGGCGCCGCCTCCCCCCGGGCCAGCACCACCTCCACCGCCTCGGGAGCTCGTCGGGAGGAAGAAGAAGAAGCCTGTGGCTTTTTTTTTGCATTTTTTCATTATACCCCTTGACGCGTGGGCCCAGTTTGGCAGTGAGATAGAGAGAAGCGCTGGAGCTGTACCAAACACTTGGATGAAACCCAGATTCACGGTGGAGCTGCTCCACGGTGGATCTGGTGGATCTGAGTGAATCTGGAGCTGGTGGAGCTCTACCAAATAGGCCCTAATAATGTAATGTCACAATGTCACACTGCACCGCACCATGTGCAACGAAATCTGAGTACTGATTACTACTAAGTTCTTGTTAAAACTATTTAGATTAGTTATATAAAAAATTATTATTAAATAAATTTTATATAACTAATCTTGCAATATATTTAAAACTATTTAGATTAGTTATATAAAAGTTTATTATTAAATTTGTAATTTAAAATACTTTCATATATTATAATTTTATTAATATATAATAAGATAAATTATAAAAAATAACAATTAAAGTTATATCTCAGAAAAGTAACAATCAAAGTTATATCTGTAAAAAAAATTAAAAACACCATTTAAAAAAAACTGCACAGAGTACTATTTTGAGAGCACGAGAACATAGAGGTGGGAGACAAAGTAGCACACTCCTTAATTTGTCAATTTCAAATCGTCAAATGGTAATAAGCCTAAGAACCAAGGTTGCCAAGTGGACACTTCCTTGGATATCTTTTCAGTAAACGCGCCAGAACTTTTTTTTTTTACAGTAGATAAGCGTATCTAAAGCTGCACAAATAATTGGCTGAAATCCCAATGACAGAATGACTCAAACGTGATCCATGAACCAGACTACAAAGATTGGAGAGTTCAGACTTAAAACCGATACAAACTTGTGGGGGGGGGGGGGGGGGGGGGTGCAAGTTGAGTAGTTGCCCACCTCCGACGGACAAAACTAGCACTGTATCACAATTCACACCCCGAGAAGAAAAGAAACAGGCATGCATGCTGCCTTTCTCCAGAGGAAAAAGATAGGCTTATCGAAAATTAACAATCAACTTTGGGAAAGCAAAAGCAACAGAAAAAAAACCTTCTTTTTTCCAGGGGGGAAAAGCCGCAAAGGTAAAATAAAAATAAGGCTCTGTTTGGATGGAATAGGACTAGTTGTTAGCTGACTAGTAGTTAGCTGGCTAAAGATTAGCCTAGTCCTGTTTGGATCCAAGGACTAATAAGTGCTACTATCTCAGTGCAAAGTCTGTTATACCCCTATGCATGGTGGTCTGGGAGGGTTGGCGTGGGTATCAACGTCTTTTTTCCATCCGGCTGGTCCTTTAGCCCTCATTAGCTGTGTTTGATGGACTAGTTGGCTAACAACTAGTTGGGGCTTTGGCTAAACTTTAGCCCACCTATTAGCCCTCCTGTTTGGATCCTCAAGGGCTAAAGTTTAGCAACTAGTTGTTAGTCCAAGGGATCCAAACAGGGCCTAAAAATGCATGCTTCTTGCCCTCAAATGTGGAAGAGAACTATGTACGTGGTTGCTGACTCTGGAAGGTATCCTATGCATGTACATTGTACTATGGGATGCATGTAATGGAACTATACAAGAGGTTACGACGACCTCTTGGCTTTGGAGAGATTAGGGGCAGGTTCTTTTGGACTTAAAATTGGTTTATATTTTTACTGTCTACATTAATTAGTTTTTAAACGATGTGTTTTTTGGGGGTTAATAGAAAAATTATAGTAAAAAATATACTGATTTCAGCTGTACCAGTCAAAAATCATATGTAACTATTTTTCTCTGCGTATTGCCTCTCGTGAATAGCTAGAATTCAAATATTTAAACTATAAACCATAAGTCATCAGCCCAAAAAAACCCACCCTAGATCTTCTCATCATCTTTGTTCTAGCTGTCTCTGAAGGAACATGTAAGAGGGTCTTAAATTATGTTGTGATGAATCATTGTAATTTGAAAGAGTTGAAAATTTAAAATTATATTTTGTCAGAAAATAAATGCCTTGTAACAGTAACAACAAGAACATATGTGCCTACTGTTATGTCTTGAACGCTACTGTTAGGCCAGTCTCAGTGGGGGTTTTATGGAGTTTCATGGGCATTAAATACGCTGACATGACACTGTATTGATGAAGAGAGAGATGATAAAAGTTTCATGGGAGTAGAGAGAGTTTCATGGGGATGAAACTCTTCTGCACTGTTTCCAAAATATGGGTGTGTTGGAAATTGGGACATGAAACTTCCACTGAGACTGGCCTTAAGCCTTGCATGTTTCTAAGTTGCATTAACGAGGCCATGTAGTTGTCTGGTAAGCTTTTGCATGCACGAGTTAGTGATCAGCCTTGCAGGCATTCATTAACGAGGGTGTGTGTCGGTCAGCATTAATCAGATGTTGCTGCACGTTTGGCTTCAGTGGTTCATCCGATTTCAGCATCCGGTTGGACCGGATAGCACCAACGTCTGACCGGGAACTAGGTCTGGACAGAACGGCTAGACAAAACAGGATCGGTCAGGATTTTTGTATTTTAGTTTTTGAGTCGCCAAATGGGTTTGGTGACCGAGTTTTGGGTTTATATGTTGTATGATATATGTTATTGCTAATATGAGTCAAGTTGTGGAGAATTTGTGCTCAAAAATGATTTTTGTAGAATTGTATGACGCAATCAAAGGGGATGGGGTGAATGATTGCCTCGCTTTTTGATACCTAAAAACAAATATCAAATCAAAAGAAAAGTAATCTAAATTACCGAATGTAGATTTCGACAGCAAGTCGTTTGATTGCTTGCTCTTAACTCTTTTGTTCGGCTCGATGAATACTTCGATCACTCGTTACGACCACTTGCTTGATCTCCTTTGCATGTAGTCGAAATCTTCCTCCGTTCGAAAGTTTCAGCTGCTCGAACGAGAACACACCGAAGATAACACTGTGTTTGTATCACGCAAGATCAAGATATGTTAGTACACCGCTGCCGAAGCTATAGGAAAATTTATGCTCGGAAAGCATGTCGCCGACTACATGAATGCATATTCCAATAAAACCAAATATTAATTATTCATAATCAACAAAATGCATAACCATCACATGGCCTACCAGTTTCTTTGTTTTTAGATATGCAGGGTCGCTTAGAGTCAATCATGTTCCACGGCGAGGATCGGGGCTACGCTCATGGAGGAGCAAAGACCTAGAACAATCGAGGATGTCTGGTGAGACAGTGAGTTCAAGCATGGCATGAGAAAGATAAAAAATATTGAAGGGAAGTTCGAATAGTGGGGGTTAAACCATATGGCTTGGTAAGTCCAAGTGAGGTATGATCAAGTAGAACTAAAACGGGAGGACTTACCAACGTGTGGTAAATCAGTGGTGTATCTACATGTGGCTAGCAAGGTGATTGATTGCAATGGACGGAGGTGACCCAACCAAGAAAGGGTATTTTGGTCGTTAGACCCAAAATACCCAAAACAACATTAGAAGAAAACTGCAGTGCACAAGCAGCACTTGGAAAGACGGTTTAGGATGTAGAAAAGTTGTTATGGATCATGATGGATTAAAACTAAAGACTTAGCAAATTCAAGTTAATACGATTTGAAAATGTGCACAAGTGTAGTGAATGAATTAAAACCTATGTGTGTGGGTTATCTCGTTTTTCTTATTGTGCTAAGTGGATAGCATTCAATAAGGGTTAGATGTGGCTGGCTAGACCATCTATTTAAGAGGTTAGATCGGAGACTTGTGGTTAATTATCCAACCTTTCTCTCAAGTGTTCAAGTGTTAGGGTTAGGGTTTGAGAGTTGAGTGCTTGTGTTGTGCTCTCTGTCCTCGAATGTGGAGTTTGTGTAAAACTTTCCCTCTCAAGGTGCAATACATCAATATTTGTTTATCTCCATGACTATCTCTTGTGTTGATTTATCTGCTAATGATTTGGTTGGTTTTTCCTCTCCTCCTCACACCTTCTTGATCTTATTGTGCTAAGGACGTGTAAGAGATGGAGATAACATCTGAGAATCGATCTCCTCCTATCTAGACACTTTGATAGCAATTTAATGAAGAAACCCAGCTTTGCATGTTTTTAATCTCTCCAAGTGATTTCATGATCTGAGGGGTTTTGACATGTTTTCTTTGGTGTTCTTGATTGATGCGACATGTGCAAAGGCATATAGAGCCACATTGGGTATCACCTACCCACTAGCAAGTTGTATTCAACCTTTTTGCGTTGTGCTCATTTTGGGTGAATCTTGCTTAAATCTCAAAAAGGTTTGAACGCTGGCATAGGTTTTTGTGTTCTATGGATAGAATACGTTCCTGAAACCTTGAGCAAGTTATGTATAAAGTTTTGTGGCTTTGGATCATCAAATCAAAAGTTATGTGTATTTTAAGTTTTGCAATAGTGCAGAAATTATTGTAGCGTTGCCTGATTTTATTATTCATGGCAGTCAGACCGCCCGGAGATAGGTCAGACCACCCCTAGTTGGATGTTAGGCCTCTAGGCTTTGGTTTTTCTTTAACGTTGAATTCTTGGTGGACCATTTGACTTGAGATTTTGGTTGTGATTCGATTCTCAGTAACTCTATACTCGGGAAAAATTTTAAATGATAACATTCACTCTCTCTGTTACCATTCAGCCCTATAGTCCCTAAATGTGAACATGCGCAAAATGTAATGTACAAAATGCTCTCCCCCAAAGGCAACTGTTCGTGCACCTCTGAATCCTCAAAACTGGAAGGAAAACAACGGATCGATCTAAACATGCCAAGGCATATCCAAGGAGTCTACTCGATGTTTTTCAAACAAGTTGCTAGGTTATTATACTTGCGGCAACTATGGTGTCCTCTGGCCGCTGTCAAAAATCAGGGGCGGAGCTGGGCCTCGGGGCGCAGGGGCAATGGCTCGAGGCCCAGCTAAAAAAATCTAGCATATTTTACTGTAGCTATCAATGGTAAATGCTTTGATATTTTTTTTCTATTAATAGGATGGGCCTCGAACTGGCCACGCCCCTGTCAAGAATGAAAGCCGCAACTCATGCACCGAAGCCCACAGTGCCACTCACACTGCCTTATACCTAGGCACAGTGAGGCACACGCTACCTCGAGATTCTTGGCATTTTTGCGCACTGCTCATTTCAACTTAAGGTTCAGGTTTATTTTTCACTATTTATAAATTTCGTCTTTTCTGAACTTTTGGATTTTTTAGTTTTTTTGTTGGTTCTTTTTCCCGTATTCGTCTGCGTTGTTTGTGATGAGCTAACATATTTTTTCTATTTTTAAATTTTTGTAAATTTAATTACGTCGTCACCTTCAACTACAGTGTAATTTCAGTTAGCTACAGTGCAATTTCAGCTACAAACTTCTATTTTTCAGCCCAACCGAGCACACCCTTGTCGCCTTGCCGCACCGATAACTCGACATTAATGGCCAGTTATTTCTACATCCGGCTGCAACGGCAGAGAGTTCACATTGCGCACCGCGCAGGTCTCACAGGAGTCTCAGGAGACTCATCAAGGCAAGGCCCAGCGCTCTGTTGTCCATCATTGCACTCGCGAGCTTCTGCAGGGGAATGCAGAGCATAATTCAGAAGGCATGCAATGATACTATCCCAACTATTACTACCTGACTGACTACGGGACTCACAGTCACTGCACTGTAAAAAACTGTAATCGCAATCGAAACTGAAAACCTCCTCGGTATCGCTGCTAATGCTGGCTGTATGGCAGGGGACGTATATACCTTTTGTTAACTTTGCCTGTGCCGTGCCTTTCCGGCAGAATTAGGCCGAGGTAAAGACGGGCACTAAAGTAAAGCGGAACTCATGGTCAGACTGAACAAAGCCTTTGTGAAAGTCTTTTCCCAGGCGTCGTCAAAGCTTTGGTCATTGCATGCATCCAACAACTTTTCCAGCCGAGACGAGAGGAGATCGAGAGGTAAACGAAAGGGACCCCAAGAACAGAACAGCAACGGAAAGAAACGGCAAGCGTCCCGTTTCCCCAGGAGCGAGGAGGCTGCTGCAGTGGCTGCCTGAGACTCAGAGAGATAAACAAGCCAAAAGAAATAGCTCGGCGCGGTTCCCGAGGCCCCTCAGAATCACGCACAGATCTTTGTCTTCTCTAGGGTTCGCCTCACCACCCGCATCGTACGTAGGCGCACCGCGCCTTTCCCCCCTCCCTCTCGTCGTCATCATGGCGCTACGCCATGAAGGCCCCGAGCTTTTCCATACTATCCATATGCACGCCTCAGCTTTGCAGAAAAGCCATGAGATGAGCAAAATTAACGTGTACAGCTTCTATTAGACAGTAGTACAAGAGAAGAAAAAAAAACCTTAAACTTGGCCGAAAGAAGCACGGAATGAGCTCATGCAGATGAGCCTAGCTAGGCCTAGCAGAATGCAATCCAGGATAAAAGAAGAATGTACATGGAATTGAAGTAATTCAAGGGGTGACACAGCAAGCTCTGAAAAGGGTGAATAGACATTGGTGAAAGCCAGCACTAGCCAAATGGCAAGAATGTACTGCCTAATTACATGTCGTGTTACAAGTCACTTGTACAAAGCAATCCAAAAAGAGGACGAACGAAGCCAGCGAGCACACAAAGGTAAGAGGGAAAAAACAGCAAAAGACGCAGCTACAGTTCACGCTTCTACATGAGGGATAAAAAGAAGCCTAAAAAGAGCTCTTTTCCCACGCTTCTAACAAAAGAAAAAAACACCTTAATCTAAAACTAATTAAATGACTCCCCTGAAACACACACACCCCCACAGCCATAAACAAACAGAGATGAAAGATCTCCTGAGCTTAACCGCCAAATGTTCCTGACACTTTAATAATTTGTGCTCTAAGTTCTTCCACCCTTTTTCTGTTCCTTTATGAAATTTAGCGAGAAGCTTCCACGTTCAACCTCCATTTCGTCGAGAGTTCTGAACGGAGACGGTGAACTTCAACTTCAGGCTATGCAGCTTCACATTTCCCCGGATCGCTCCTTGACCGTAACAGCGACGAGTCGCATTCTGACACGGACGATGAACAATGGAAATTCTTGCCAGATCAGCACACATCTTGCTAAGGAGCAGTCTAACTGTAAATGTCATGTAATTCAGACACGTACGCACCTCGGTGGAGCGATTCCTTGCAGTGCGCGATGGCGCTCGCGATGCCGTCCTGCTTTTCGAGAAGGGAGTCGTCGCGGCGGGACGGCTGCACTGAGCTTGGCGCTGCCAGGGTCGCCGCCGCCGACGCCGACCGGCTCTTCCGCAGACGACGCAGCCCTCTTGCCTCGCCGACGGCGCGAGGGCCCACCCTCCGGAACCGCCTGGAGATCTTGGTCAGGTACCTCTTAATGACGTCCCTCGACGGCGCTCGCCTAGGCTCCACGACCTCCTCTTCATCCGCCGGCGACTCCATGAACAGCCTTAGAGACCGCGCGCTGCTGGAGCTCCCCGCGAAGCTGTGGCGGCCGCCGTAGAACGCGGCCTTCTTGGCACCGAAGCTCAGCGTCCGCAGGTTGCCGCGCTTACTGCAGTACTGTGACTGCAAATTGGCCTTGCCCGGCTCCGAGGCGCAGAACGTGAGCGGCGCCGGCCCGCCGAAGAGGAGGGTCTCGTAGGACGGGGAGGCAGAGCAGCTCCGCTGCAAGGAGATTACGAAGTCGAGCTCCGTGCACGCGTCGTCGGACTCGGACCCCGACGGGCTGCCGGAGCTGGCCCAGGCCCGGACGGAGAAGTCGAGGTCGAAGAACGGCCCCTCGTCCTCGCTGTCCAGGCCCCCGGCCGGCGGTGGCGCCGCGGTGATGATCGACACGGCGCGGCGCGGCGCCAGGATCCGGAGGACCTGCATGGGAGGCTACAGGCGAGGCTGCGACCTGTGAGAGTGGAACGGGAACTGGGAAGGGAGCGACGGGGATGCGTCCTCCTGTCCTGTGGCTTTTCAACTGGTTCAAAAGATGCGGGGCGCGAAAAGTGAGGACGCGAGCCTGTCACACAAACAAAGGCGATTTTCCCCGTATTCTTTTGTGTCTGCGGTGTGTTGTAGGGTCGCCGCACGTCACGGAGACCCGAGACTCTGGTTTCCTTCTGCCTGGCGGCAGCCTACGGTTTATATTTTTATCTTAATACTAATGTTTATGAATAAATAGAATATTAATAAGTTCTTTTAAAAAGATTATTCTGATAAATCACTTCGAAACGACGGTAGAAAATTATTCTATTTATTTAAGGAAAACTACAATCGTTGAAAAAACTCATCCTAGCCTAGCATGAGTCTAAGGTGCCGCTCGGTTGGGCTGAAAAAAGTGGCTTATGGCTAAAATTTCACTGCAGCTGTCTGAAATTATACTGTAACTAATGGTAGCTTATTTAGTCTAACTAAATTTAAAAAATTTTAAAAATAGAAAAACATGTTAGTCCATCACGGACAATGAAAACGAATACGGAAAAAAGAACCGATAAAAAATTCAAAAAAAGCTAAAAAAATCAGAAAAAACAAAATTTACGAATAGTGAAAAATAAGCTAAAAGTCTGGCCCTGATCAATTCGGTTTCAGCTTCTAACTTCTGGCTTATTTTTTACTATTCATAAATTTCGTCTTTTTTTTTAACTTCCTGCCAACCAACGGTAATGTTAGTAAAATAAATTGTTCAGTGGTTACATGTGCAAGCTACTGGCGATCATTAACCCACGTGCAACTCTTCTTCGGCCCTCACTGAGTATTTTCGTGGTTGACGCGCAACTCCTCAGTCTTCGACACCAGTTAGAGCATCTCCAGCAGGAGCCCTCAAAACAGGGCCCCTACTTTTAATTTGAGGGCTCTCCCTACTTTTGAGGGCCCTGTTTTCTGGGTTGCACTCCAGCAGGAGCCCTCAAAATAGGGCCCATATTTCTCAATTTCCTCACACACTATATGCATATGTATGAGACAAAAGCACAATACACAATAAAATATTTATGATTTCAAAATGAGGGACAATATTTAAATTTATGAATTCAAATACGAATATTCAAATTTAAATTCAAATTTGTTTCGAATTTTATTGTTCCAAATTTAAATTCAAATTTGTTCCGAATATTCAAATTTCAATTCAAATTTGTTTCGAATATCCAAATTTGAATTTAAATTTGTTCCGAATATTCAAATTTAAATTCAAATTTGTTCCGAATATTCAAATTTAAATTCAAATTTGTTTCGAATATTCAAATTTGTTCCGAATATCCAAATTTGAATTTAAATTTGTTCTGAATATTCAAATTTAAATTCAAATTTATTCCGAATATTCAAATTTGTTTCGAATATTCAAATTTAAATTCAAATTTGTTCCGAATTTAAATTTGTTTCACTCGTACGGGAAAAAACGAGTAAAGCTGAAAATGAGGGCCGGAGTAGGGGCCCCCTAGGAATGAGGGCTGAAGGGGGGATTTAAGGGGCCCCTCAAATTTGAGGGCTCTAGTAGGGGCCCTGCTGGACCTCTATTTTTGCCTCAAGCCCTCAAATTTGGTTTTGAGGGCTCAAGTAGGGGCCCTACTGGAGATGCTCTTAACACACACGCACACGCGAAACACCTCCATGCCGTCCACGTTAACGTTCATTAACCGGAATGGCTGGTAGTAGTAGACTCTGTCCACTCTGTCCAGATGCACTATGCGCAAACCATGGAGAAAGACTACCCAGGACCCAATTATGCTGTAGGATTATAAAAAACGAGTTGGTGGTCGTACGTCACTTCTTCTTCAATCACCTTATTCTTAACTTCTCATCACTTTTCACTTTTCAACTAATCAAAGTAACGCTTTTCTATAATATAATTCTCTATGTATTTAATAAATTTCGTTATAATACATGAGCAGATACCTAGTGTCATAGGAAACAGAAGGCTCATAAAAGTCAGAAAAAGAAAACGAGTGAGGAAAGAGGCTCCTTGGCACAGAAAGTGAGCAGGCATGGGCGGTTAATGCTGAAATTGTCGACACATCTGGCTAGCCGTGTTTTTTTTTCCAAATTTGGTCGTTGGATATTTATTTTTGTAAATCTAATTTTCTCTTGAGCTCGACAGGCGGCAGGACATCGGACGGCACTACAGTGGTTTAATCAGTGACAATCATATAATATGTTGATTAATTAGTATTAATCATGAAATATATTGATTAATTAGTGCTAATCATGATTAATGAACACCAATTAACTTGCCTGCCGCTCTGCTGCTCCTCGGCAGAAACTGATGAGCTACAGTAGCGACACATTTCGTCTACCAAACGCAGAGAGAGGACTTTTGCAAAAATAGATATTCAGGACCAAATTTTTTAAAAAAATCAAGTTTGCTAATGCTGTTCAGCTTTACCAATCTTACCACCCACCCTGTCTTGTGCTCTAGTAGAAGGAATTGTTCAGTAATTGAGTGCTTGAATACTAGAGTGGTGAGCTGCAGTGCTCAGTGCAGACGCAGATGAAGAAGAATTGCAAAGGCTGCCTGCATTGCACTTGATGAGCCCAAGTCCATGTTGCAAGCTTTTACAGCTTTTTTTTTTTTGGTTGGTTGCGGTTCATCCCCCGTTCTCCTCCTGGTCCAACTTATCGTCAGTGCTCTAGACTTCAGTCAATACTGCAAATTATTTGGGCTGGACAAAGCCAGTCTTAGAAAGATCAGATTTATTAGCCTTTGAGCCCATTTGAGCTTCTATTTCTAACTTCTAAAATTTTAATTTTATCTTTTTATTATTATCTTTTGGTTTTTTGTCTTTTCTTTTTTCTCGTACTCATTTGTATTGTCTGCGATGATATAATTTTTTAAATTTATTTATGCTAAAAAACTACCAGCGGGAACGGTGCATTTTCAGCCGCTTGCAAATTTTTTTTTATAAATCTGAACTTTTAAATCTAAATGAGCACCATCTTTAAGGGGAACCTTCCAAGCTTCAATTCTGTTCTTCAGTGTCAAGAATCAAGATTTTTTATGAAGTTAAGCTGGTTTTTGCCAATGCCCAACGGTATGGTAGTGCATTTGCCTCAAGAAAGATCATTCTGACACGATGCACATATTGATGTAAGCATCCACTTGAAGAGGTGGGAGTGTAGAACAGAAGAAAAAAGTTTGGGACATGACGCACTTCTGTCTTCCGCTGGTGAGTTTCGGAGATATTAGGTGGACTCTTTCTTGTTGTAGTTTATAGTTTAAATTTTTGAATTCTGTCTATTCGTAAGATGTACCTCGGCTCTCTCGCCTAATCCCGATTAATTGCCATGACCTTTGGACTCCTTTCGTAGCCCTAGTCTCGCCATTGACTGCAACAATCTTTAAAGCATCTACACACTAAAGATATGGTAATTGATTTGAGTACAAATGACATATGCTTGACTATCTATTAGTAAACCATATGCATGTACATGTGCTATGACTCACACATGCATAGATTCTCCTATGACTAAAACTTGCACAGACTCTAACACTCATAACCACCTCGGCACAGGGGCCGATATGACGGCTGCACCAATGCCGGCTATACTGGTAACTCCACACCGGCCAGATTGTTTTTGCCAAGATCGGTCAGGCAGCTACACCTTGGTCGTACCACGATTACAATGCCGATACTATCACACTAAATCTCAGCCAAAAAGCTCCCAAAAGACCTCCTGTAAAAAATAACTACCAATAACTATAGATTGGTACCACCCGCTTTGGCCAGTTATATCGTGACTTCAACGGCATTATTACCGTCAGCTTCAAACCATAGCAACTAAAGATTCAATCTATCAAAATTAAACACAAACAACAATATATACAGTACTCATCATTTTTCTGGGGCCGCCATCACATGGTACAACCTCTTACAAAATATTTGACTGCCATTCTTACCATTTCTTGCTCCGTTTGATTCTGACATAGGATCAGTACGAAGGTACAAATATTTGAATGCGGTTCTACGATGCCTCATATCTTCTTCAGAGTTGCACAGTGTTACAAGCCACGACCACACGTCCAAGGCACGCATCAGTCTCTGATGGATATTTTCAGTGCAACAGTGAACAGTAAATTGAAGGACGCACGCGTGAGAAGCTACGACCGTGGCCCCGTTTTTCCGGCTCGGCTTCCGACTTCTGGTAACCAGAAGTCTGAATTTTTGGTTTTTTAGTTTTAGCTAAATCAAAAATAAAAAATCACTAAAAAAGCCAAATTAAACGGGTCCAAAGCTCGTCCTCTCTGCAGAGTGCAGAAAGAAGAGATATTGGTATCGGAAAAACAGTGCAACGTTAGACCAAGCTAAATTTCATTTCTACAGCAATGTGCAAGTAAACTGAAGGCTATGTTCTACTGCTCTTTCAAAAATCGAAATGCTAGCCAAAGTGCTCGGTATAAGGCTTTCTTTATATTATCTTCTAAAAACTATTTATCTATAATAAATAATTTTTCTATAATACATAGTTTCAAACAAAGTGTCTTTTAAAGGTGGGATTTACTAGTCGATTGGAGTATACACTATAGTGACTTTATTTATATTATATAAAATCATATGTAAGTGTCTTTTGCAAACTTCTCTATAAATTGTTACTCTTTTTAGGCAAAATCAAAATCCAAAACTAAAAACTAATTTAAACGGATGTAGTTTGGGCGAGAGGCCTGGAGGCAGGAATGATGCGAACTGTCTCAAGTGTCCCCAGCGGCCGTCACATCAGTTCACTCAAGGTCCTGGGATAATGACCTAGGCCCAACTCCAAACTAGAGACAGCATCCTAAGCTACGGAGCAGCACTTTATTTGCCAAGAACAGTGTCCATTGGACCCCGCTGAAAGAATCCGAACCAGCTCGAACAATACAACTAGTATGCTAGTTTATCTTGCGATCAATCGCATGCTTGTTTACAACTGCAGCCGGTGCAGACGTAACGGAAAGATCGACTAACTAGCTCGCACAATTATAACCAAAAACCTGCGATTGCTGGAGGGTTTATACAAGGTCAAGGAAACAGCAAGTGTTGAGTTAGGTATGGAGGGGTGGAGACAAGAAAATAATTCAGCTACGTCTAGTCAAATAACGTGGCTATGATCGTCGGTTCTTCGCCCAGATGAAACTTGACAAGATGAAATTAGCATATAAATCGACTAATCGACCACCTTTCGCTCACGTTTAGATCTCGCGTTTATTACGTAAGATGAGGGAATTAAGCTCTGGGAGCTGACGGCTCCCAGACACCGAAAGAAAGTCTGCGCGTGCAGTCGTCTGATCGTCTCTGTTCAGAAAACGGCTCGGACTGGTCTCGGCGAGCCAATTAAGTTAGCATAAAGCAAGGTGTGTTCAAAAGTGCTATGTCTTTTCGCTGATTACGAGAGATTGAGGAGTAAGGGATAGTCGTGTTGAGAAGTCACTTCGTTCAAAACAACTCTTACCGTGACTTATACAAATGGTTTCTAAAAGTTATCCTGAGAAATTACTCTGATTCAAAACGAGATTCTAACAAGCTAAAAATCAGAATCAGTTTGAAACATGCCTAAAAGCTGCCGAAAAGCAACTCAGCGACCAAACTGTGCGTGAAACGCCAAATCGAGGTGACCGCTGCTCAAAACGGCGACGAGCTTTCTCTCGACTCGGACAGTCTGATGCAGTTTTGTTGACCTAGGGGGGACGATGGAACGAAGCATCGGCAGCGTAGCGCGTAGCCATAGAAGCCTCTTCTCCGTGAGGCGTCCAATCGTGGTCTTGGCCGTTGTTTCAGCCGTGTCTCCGTCCGTTTACTCACCAGCGACCATTGCATTTGCTGCAGCGGCAGCCTAGCCAGCTCCGTTCAGTCTTACGCCCCGGGAACGTGCTAGTTTGATTGCTGCCGAAAAACATGCACGGTACGTCACGGTGAAATGAAAGCATCTTCTTCCTGCCTGTGCCCTCACCACTGACACGGGCAAGGCAAACAAGTATTGGACGTGCGCCACCGCCTTGCATATGCTGATATGCATGATCGCACACCTGCATCATCGGCGCGTTATACCTTGATGGATGCGGGATCAGGTGGCCCGCTGGGTAGCGTTTATCTATATTGGCTTCTATTTAAAAAGGATAAAAATTAATATAAACATTTTATTTTTTGGAAACGGTTTCTCTATTTCTCTCGCTCACGTCTCGCTCTAAAGATAAGACAGAGAGTTACGGATATACCATGCACCTCACTCCTCTAACTCCATCTCAAGTACGCATCTATCTTATTTTTTCTACTACTCGCGTTCTCATTCAAAAAAAGCACTTCTTTCCATCACTACTGCTATTTGTTTTCAAAAAAAATTCATCACCAGGCGTGAATATGAACGGCCCAATAGACGCGGCCGCTTATACGGACCCGAACGCGAGGTGGGCGACGACCCGAGAGTTTACTGGGCTCGGCGTTTATTTCCAACATGTCTGTGGGCTCGCATCTAGTAGTTCATTCAGTTTGGACCGGCCTAGTGGATCCAATCCAATCCAACTCCTCCTCCTCCTCCTCCTCCTCCTCCTCTATTTATACGATCCAACCGCGAACCCTAGAGCCTACCCAACCTGCTGCAGCCTCATCATGATCCCAGCCGCCTATTCGTTACTGTCTCTGCGTGTTTCTTTTCGGATGCAACGAAGAAGAGGTTGACATATCGCTTGATCGATCGCCTGCCATGGTGGTATGATGTTTACCTTCACTGTTGGTTCGTATTCGCTGAGCGTCCGTTCCAGTTGGAGTTGGTCTTCCTCCTCTTTGTCGACTCTGGTTTTCTTTTTTCTTTTTCCCCTTTGTTTTAGTTGACGAGGGAACTGGGGATGAGCTGCTTTTCCTACGTGCGGTGCGGTATTGTCCAAGTTTACCCCTCGGACGCGATCCGCAGATGAGTCCCAAAATATCGAGGGACCTATGGATGAACAGCTCTTTGTCCGTGCTGTATCGTCCAAGTTTGCCCTCGGATAGGATTATGCAAAGTGGTATCGAATCTTGCAAAACTCGACCTTGTTTGTGAGACGGCAGTATCATTTGCGACATTCGTGAAAAAAAAAAGGAACATACAAGGCAGGGAGGCGAATCGTAGTACTTAAAATTGTTTGTTTTTACACTCGGTTGAACGCAGAATCTGAGTTGCAATCCGGGGCTCTGGGCTGTTCTCTATGTTATCTCCGTTCTTTAATTGCAGATTTAACACTGAGATCAGGGGTTTATTATATACGACGTGGAACTGTTTGTTTAGATCATGTGGCAGCCGAGACTGAGATAGGGTTGGGCGAATTATTTGAGTTATTTTGAGTCATAAATTTGCAACACAAAGCTTCCACCTTGATAAATTATCGTCTGAAAGTTTTAGATTCTAAAAATCGAGACAGAATAATCTGATGCGAAACTTATGATTGACCATACACAAGGTGCAGCGCTGGCCGCTGTTCCATGAGTAACTGAAGCTAAGAGACCAGAATGTGTTTTGATCTTCACAAGAAACATGAGCTGGAGCTGTGGCAGAAAAGCGAATACTGAACGTAATGGCTTACATGCTCCGTTGAAGCAAGGCAATATCATGGTTCTGGGAAGCATCTACTCCGGTTGGGACGCATCTTGTTCTTCAAAACTGTGAGAAACTCGAATAACAGTAACAGAACGACTCATTGAATATATGGGTTTCTTTTCTAACTAGGGATTTACAAGCGTCCGAACATCTGATCCACGCGTTAGTTCTGTACAATTGGTTGTAACATTGTAACCTCATATAGCTTTTATGTGCAATATTTTTCGGCTATGCATAAAGCCAAAAAATGATAAAAATCTTAATTTTGCACATATATGAGAGCAGACTGTTACATATATATATATATAATCAAAATATTACAGATATAAAATCAAATTGTTGCAATAAAAAAACAACTACCTCTCTCATGGCACACCTACGCCGGCCTATTTACCAAGCTCAAACAAAATCCTTATGGCTACGAACCCAAACACAATCCAAACAAGGTCACATCACATGGAACTGCAGACGCGGCACCAACCGACGGGGAGCACGGGCACGAGGTGGGGGACGACGCGTACCTGGCGACCGCGGTGGTGGGCGGCACGGTCGACCGTGGCAGCGGGTCGGCGGGCGCCGCCGCCAAGCTCCTGACCTTCTCACGCATGGCGCCTAATTTGGTGGCGATAAAAGTGCGTGGAGAGAAAAGGGGAGGGAGGGAGGGAGAAGCATGGAAGATTGCCGTGCGACAGCTGAGCCAGATTTCTTCCGAGCAGTCGAGAGGGAGAGAGGATGGGTTGCTCAGAGCAGCGTTCGATATTTTCTAGTACGCGTCGTACGTAAGAGAGCTAGCAATAGCATTTCCCTTCTAACGATGCTTTACATTACAGCAGCCTAAAGTGTTCAAGCTAAAATGACCCACTAATTCAAGAGAAACCGCTCAATCCAAATATACACGCAGACTAACAAACGAAGAAAATTACAATCTAGAGATGTACATATGCGAATACTTGTCCGTATAAAAGAATTGTACATGATTGCTCGTCCTCCTATACTACCGATCTCAAGGAATCCATTCCAAGCTACTCCAACTCACATCTGCCCACCAGAGATCCTTCCGTTCCCACGCCCGAACTTCATGCTCTGCTCCATGGGATTTTCTGGCCCAAATATCAGCGATATGCGTATAAGCACGCCACGCGCGCATATCTTTTCTACAAGAAGTACGTCAGTTGCTGCTTCTTCCTAGAGCCCCCTTCACCATAGAGGTCATTCCATTGCTTCAGTTCGTTCATGACAGCACCCTCGCCCGCGAAGCTCGCAGCAACCTGCGCCATCGGACAAATGGTTTGAGTAATCTGTTTATGTCGTTCTATTCTTATTTCATACAGCATGCAAGTCAGGACAGCAGTCAGCAGCAACTCACCTGATTCTTCGCCTGCCTCAAGTCTTCCATCGTCAGTGGCCTAAGGTCGATCGTCACTTCCTTTTCACCTTCAGCCTTCGCTTCGGAGGTATCCGCCTTGCTTTCTGAATTGTCTACTTTGTTTTCTGAATTCTCCTCCTTACTTTCCGGATTTTCTGAATTATCTGCCGTAGTTACCTTCTCTTTTACCTCCTTTTGCCTTCTCTCCTGAGGCATCAAATTATCGTTAGACAATTATTACTACATGATCAACAGAAGATGTTTTTTTTTAAGAATCGACAGAAGATGTTTGTTCATAATTGGCCTAGAAGCTATTTCAACTCATCGCATCTTCAGTTAAAAAGCAAAGTACTTATAAACAGCAAAACAGGTCTAATCTTACCAGCTCCTTTTCTCGTTCTTTCTTGAGGAGCTCCCTGACAGGGCGGTAAGCAGCTGTCACA
Source organism: Dendrocalamus latiflorus (assembly GCA_017311315.1). Taxonomy (NCBI): domain Eukaryota; kingdom Viridiplantae; phylum Streptophyta; class Magnoliopsida; order Poales; family Poaceae; genus Dendrocalamus; species Dendrocalamus latiflorus. The sequence continues at coordinate 874,697 of CM029613.1, read as the reverse complement.
CAAAGATTCTGGGGCAAAATGAAAAGAACAGCTTTCAGTGATCCAGTCAAATTCACAGTAGATTTCTATCAATCCGGGTTCAAAGCAGTGCACAAACCTTAAGGTCGCTGCCACTGTATCCTTCGGTCATGGTTGCAAGCTCCTTGAAATCAATATTTTCATCAACCTTTTCCTTTGACAACAGTGTCCTTAAAATCAGCTCTCTGCTCTCTAGAGTTGGAAGGCCAACCATGATTCTGTTCAGTGTAAAAAAAATAAGAGCAAACAATTAGCATCTAGGTCAAACAACATGTATTCTCCCATAAAACAATGCATTTGAACAGACCTGCGCTCGAATCTCCTAATGATGGCTTCATCAAGGTCAAACGGTCTATTTGTCGCGGCAAGAACAAGGATTCTTTCACCTGACTTTGACAGGAGGCCATCCCAATGACTCATGAACTCATTCTTGATCTTCCGCATCGCCTCATGTTCACCGCACCGAGCGCGCTGCCCTAACATACTATCTACCTCATCCACAAAAATAATAGTAGGAGCGACCTTAGCAGCCAAACTGAACAATGCCCGGACATTTTTCTCATCCTCCCCAAACCATTTCGATGTAATGGTGGACATCGATACATTGATGAAGCTGGCACCGGCGTCATTTGCTATAGCCTTAGCAAGCATTGTCTTCCCGGTTCCAGGTGGTCCAAACAGTAATATTCCTCGGCAAGGCTTCAGAAGTCCTCCTTTAAAAAGATCGGGCCGCCGAAGCGGAAGCATAACCAGCTCCTGAAGCGACTCTTTGATATCAGCCAGGGCTCCAATGTCATCAAATGTCACTCCTATGTCACTGGCTGGTATAACCTCTGGTCTGATACGCTTTTCAAATTCGTTGTCGGGAATTTCCTGCTCAGTTAGAAACACATCAGAGACAAAAACTCCAAATTTAGCAATGTCCACAAAGAAGAACTATGATACTTTGCTTGACATTGTGGCTGATACTGGAGTAGTAGAGCAAATTGCACAAGCAGCTGGATATAACTTACCGGTTTTGGTGGTGGCAATGGACCATCACCATCTTTAACTGGCACCGTGGTTGATTTATTTGTCTCATTTTTCTTAGAACCTTTCAAATAATCCTTTTCAAACAGTAGCATTGAAGTTAGCCGCATCAATACATTGGTCCACTATTTTAGGTATCTGTACAAGATAAATGCATACCTTCGATTCATCATCTGTTTCCAATTTCAGAGTTTCCTTCCCACGAAGGCCACTTTCTTGGAAAATGCTTAATCCATGGGACAAACTGTGAAGTAATTGTGTTAAGAAAATAAGGAAAAAAGCTAGTTGATACTAACCATCAAGGTAAATGATCAAACCTTTTAGAAGATAGAACGAGCTTCCCATTTTTGTATTCAGGATCCTTGTTATGAATCAAATGGTAAGAGACTGCTGAGACAATAATTTCCTCTATGTAATTGCTGAGAACCATAGTATCTGCTTGGCAGATTGAGCTCAAATCATCACAGTCTAGATCGTTCGCTGAGAGTACCTCTATGATGTGGTTTCTATTATCTTGAATCTGGATTTTCTTTGTGTCTTCTTCCATCTGAGTATTCCAACTTCGGAGATGGGTCTCCTCCTCGGGAGGTCTGATATCAACATGATAAGGAAACAGGCTAATAACTCTCTCGTCCACATCGCCATCAGAGTCGAGTAATCGGGAACCAAGTATCAGTACTTGTCCAGATAATTTTCCTAACATTTTCTGGAACATAGAGTAGGTCCTTTGTGATTTATAAAGGAAGTGGTCAACATCCCTTATGTAAAGAATAATCGGATCACTTTCAGCCACAGAAACCATGACCTGCAAAATTGGTTACAAGATAAGCAAATCATAACTAAACAGAGCCAGTCAAGTTCAGTCAAGACGTATAATTACCTTGTAAAGTGACTGTATCAGAACTTTCTCATCGAAACACCAGCTACAGGTTCGCCTAACTGAAATTGTATCAACATAAAAAGTGAAAGACAATAAGAAACTACCGCACCATATGATTCTCTAGTTCTAATCTATGACATGTGCAAAAGAAGAACCATCTTTCTAATGTAAAAGCATTTTTTTAAGAAGCACAGGCATAAATATAATGCAGAGGCTATTTATATGTCAGCACTTCATTTTGACGAACTAATATAGACACATATACATAATTTTACCAGAAAATGTGGATGCCGCGCGGTATGAAACTGGTGGAGATTAGTAACTGTGGTCTACGAGCTGTCTACACTAAATTCTGCAGATGTGCGACATCAAAATGACTTAAACAACAGCAAAAAGAAATGAACAAACAAGTTCACCTGAATGTCCAGAGGCAAGATCACTCATATCGGATGACACAGAAGTATTTTTCCGAAGTGTAGGCGCATTGCTAGCAACTTGGGAGCCTCTGAAGAAAACAAAGGACAAATAAATAATACGGAAAATAGAATATTGTTCATGATAACCAAACCAACAAGTACATTACCTAGCCCTCAAATCTGCACTGCTCGTCTGACGGTGCAATGATTCTGCGTAAGTTTTTCATGCACAACAGAACAAAAACAAGTCAAAATCTCCAAAATTTGAGCAACCACATTGCATGTTTAATTGGCACAAGATTCACATGAAAAATTGGAAACTTGGTACGTGGATAACAATTGACAAAATAAATTGCACATAGCAGGAAGTTTTCATCTGGAGTTACATACTAAAGAAATGTCGAATAGTGCCTTTTTAATAAAATTGAAACATCATATCAACAGAGAAATCTGCAATGCTTTGGTACCTCTTGGTTCATCCTTCTTAGTAAACATTGTAAAAGATCCAATGAAATCAGACATCCTCCCAAACGTGGTCTCAGATATGGACTGACTATGAACCTGTAGAAGCAAGTAAAACAACAAATCCATGAATATTGGCTGAGTAAAACAAGAGTTGTGATGATCATTTTTACGCAGGCAAAATTGTACGATCGTGATCTCAGATTTTTTTAATCAATCACTGTGGACAAGCTATTGCTGAGATCAATCAGGAACCTGTTTTCAATACTTTCTTTTGCCAAAGTAAAATCCAGAGATGCCCCAATCAAACAAAACAAAGAGACTGAGATGTTGAAATTTCCCCTCCCAAACATAAGGCTAACTGAAGAGCCCCACAAAGTATGCATGTTGTTAACTCACCAAGCCTTTGCTGGAGCTCCCATATTTGCTTTGGATCTACAACAACATTGAGCAACAAAGAGTTCAGAATCACAGCATGAAAACAACAAATCAAAATTACATACTGTAGGTTTGCAACAGTTCCAGATTACCCGAAGCGAGAAGCCGGTGACGTCCAGAAGTAGGAACCGTGTCTTGTAGTAGTGCGACAGAGCTCTCGCAAGCGACTGCATGTACGGTTCTGCAGGTGAAGCACAGTCAACAACACCAACAGCAGTTAGCCAGGATGCCCACCATCAGTAGTCCACGCAAAGAAATATATGCTCCGTTTCTTTAATCTTTTCAGCGGTATTTAATTTTTAACTTCTCTTAACAATTAATATTTAATATTTATTAGACTAATAAACAACCTTATAAAACACGACCAAAAATAATAAGCCATAGAAAGTATCCAGTCCAAGCAAGGCGAACCTGTGGGGCCGGAGAGCAGTACAGCGCGGCTTGCAGCAGAGAGGTTTCGGATGTGCTTGCACAAATCCGCCTGCTTCAGGTGAACGAAAGCCGCGCTTAGGAGCACTTCTTTCGTCTGATCGCTGCAAAATGAACACTACCACATCAGTCGCTATCCGTGCCGGTAGCATATCATCGTAACTGAACTGAACGGAGCTAGAAATCTCATGCTCAAATTAACAAACTAGACGTGCTGTGATTCGTGTGAATTAACCACCTCTGCTTTTTCGAGAGCTCGACCCTTAATGATACCACCATTTGATAATTAAACTTGTAAAGCATACGCATCTACTGGTACGGATTACGTGACAAGTACCGTGTAAAACCATGGAATTAGGAAGAATCCAACCAAATCATTCGTGTATAACCAACCAAAAAAGCACAAAAATAGAAGTCTCAACTTTCCGCATCGGATCGCACTACACATTCTCCAGCTCCCAACGCCAAGCCAATCAAAACGACTCATACTCGAGGAACCCCACCAACCTGAGGTAGCAATGGAAATTATGGAACTCGTCGAAGGTGACCTCGCTCTCGCGGCCGTCCACCACCAGCCGCCGCAGCTCCGCTTCCACCTCCGCAACGCCGGCGCCCGGGCCGCCGCTACCCTCTCCGTGCGGCGGCGTCGCCCACCTCGCCGACGCGAGCCCCAGCCCGACGCCGACGCCGAGGGCCGACACGAACAGGTTCCTCTGCTCCATGGGCGCGATCGACCACCGCGTCGGCGCTCTTCGCAAAACCCCAGCAGCGTGCTCTCGAACTCGAAGAAGGCGAAACGAGGAGGTGGTGGAGAGTGCGAAATGTGAGGGGGAGGAAATGAGGCCTGGGGAAAATGTTTGGAGGGTATATATGGAGGCGGGAGGGAGTGGAGAGGTGGCATGGCGGCGAGGGGGACTGATCTTTGCCACCGTTAAAGATATACTATTTCAGAATTTATTACTAATATTTTATAAATGTGTGACCTTATAATTTATATGTTAATGAGATATAGAGTGATAGATACTAAAATACATATTTTTCAGAGAAATTGATTGTTTGCCACTGTTAAAGATATACCATTTAAAGATCTACCATTAATACCTTATTGATGTGTGGTCCTAGAATCCACATGTTAGTGAAACATGGAGTGACAAATTCTAAAGTATACATCTTTACGGTGACAAATGATGAAATAACTTTTTTATGTGCAGTGCATATTGTAAATAGATTATATTCATAATCTATTAAAAGGAAATCTATTTTTTTATGATATTATAAACTTACATTCCTAAACGTGGAAATAACCCAAGTTTGCTAGGCAGGTTCTGTATGTAGAAATTAACAGTTTGAAATCTAGCCCAATTTGAACAAATTTCATTTTTGTAGCACCTCACATATCAATATAAGATACTACTATGGAACATCATCGTCAAAGTAAAGAATAAATAAGAGTAGCAATAGAAATCAAAAGAAAATTAAAATATTATTAACACTTTAATAGAGAACCAGTGGAAACTGAAATAAATGTTTGTAACATGAAATTAGTCTACTTCTAACCAAATAAAGAGTAAATAAGATAGCATAAATAGTGGCAAGGCACGGTGCTGAAAACTCAGTGCTCTCATATATGCATGTTGCAATAATGACCCAAATAGAGTCCATACGCCAGGGTGACCTAGGAAGACCAACAATGAAGTCCATAGCAATGTCCTCCTATTTCCACTGGGGAATATCCAATGGCTGTAAAAGACCAGCAGGACTATAGTGCTCTGCTTTCACTTGCTGACACACTGTACACTAAGACACAAACTTAGCTATGTTCTTCTTCATTCTCTGCCAGCAAAATTGACGATGGATGTCTTTGAACATCTTGGTCTCACCAGGATGAACAGAATAAGAAGTTTTATGAGCCTCACAAAGAATATCCCTCTTCAATTGCAAATCAGATGGCACCCAAATATGATCATGGAAACGTAATAGTCCTTTGCCATCGACAGAAAAGTCTGGCCCATGAGGTTTAGTCCGAATGACTTCTCCATGAGAGTGCCGAATCTTCGAACCTGAGGCTTGAGCTTCTAGCAAAGCACCAAAGAAAGGAGATGAAGTTTCTGGTTTCTCTAAAGATAGCGCCGAGAACACGAAACAAAGGGTAGTTTGGAGATCCTCAAGCTCCTCCTAGACTGATGTTGGAATAAGAACACCATCACTTCACTTCTTGCTAAGAGTATCAACCACCACATTAGTCTTGCTTGGATGGTAGTGGATAGTGAGATCATAGTCATTGATTAACTCTAGCCAACGACGCCGCCTCAAATTCAATTCCTTCTGGGTGAGAAAGTACTTCAAGCTCTTATAGTCAGTGAAGATGTTGCACTTCTCTCCATAGAGGTAATGATGCCAAATCTTAAGGGTGAAGACCACTACCCCAACTCCAGATCATGAGTAGGATAGTTGAGTTCGTGCCTCTTAAGTTGATGAAAAGTATAAGCTATTAGGTTCATGCCTGTTAAGTTGATGAGAAGCATAAACTATCACCTTGCTCTCCTGCATGAGGACGTAGCCCAAACCAATCGAGATGTATCACAATAGACAACGAACTTCTTTTCCCCTCGGACAAAGCAAGAATGGGAGCAGTAATAAGGCGCTCCTTTACCACCGCCACCTGGCCATGCGCCCAACCTGCGTGCCGCCTCATGGCCGCCCTACTCCCAAGCCGCCGCATCGCCGTCGGCCAAAGAACCCAAGAGAGAGAGATAGATGGAAGAGAGAACCTGTTTTAGGGAGGTTGAAGGCATGCCCACGGAGGAAAAGAAACAGACCCATTTAATTGGCCCTCAAGCCTAGATTAGAAAGATAATTAATTGGTTTAAAGACTAATTAGAGTTTTGTAGGTTTTTAAATACTATACCCCTTTCAAATTTTAGGGTGGTACAATTTCGCCTAAAATTAGAAATATAATTAAACGGCCACTTTGAGTGCGAGTTAGGGGAGTGATGCATTTGGGGAGCAACGGTTGTGGCGGTGTCCATGGCATGTGAATTGTCTTTGTTGGAGCATCTCTTGTCTATCCTGATTCGGCAACGGCTTCAATGTTTAGCCACGTGCACGCATAGTTGATGCTCGATCAAGTTGGCTTTCGATGAATGACCAACATTTCTTGTTTTTAGCAAACTTGCCGGTTTACTCTGATGTGTATGCGTGCTATGTTAACCTTGATATTTTGGGGGGGTTTTATACACGTAATTTTCTGTTCACCGTCAACAACTATGTGTAATCACGGGCCACAAGATGCGGACAACGTCACATTGGCTCAGCTTATCTCACAAAATACATCGAGGCAGTGATCTACAGTCCTCTTCTGTGGGGTAAGTGTGGCTTGGTACTCGCAGCTATATAAACATGCTGAGTACTCGCTACTTTGTTGTATCCGGGCCGGACGTGTAAAGCTGGCCTGCGATGGAGCGGCATTAAGGGGCGCGAGCGTGGTCGGCGTCTCGTTCGTGGGGGCTGACGTGTTGGGGTCGGACTTTAACGTGGATCCGACACGGCGGACCCCTTTTTCATTTGTACTCGATCCCACGCGTGCTCGATCGATCGATCGTACGTGTTGCCATCGATCGGCACATCACACTCCCATCTCCATTGAAAAAGCTTCTGCTTCTAGCTTGACCAGTGCAACGAATCTAATTCGCAAAGGAATTAAGGGTCGCTACGACAGGCTAAAAAAGCTTCGTATTACAGCTGCGACTTTTAGATTAAGAGTAAAATTACACTGTTATGGATGTTAGTTTTTTAAAATTACACTGTTATGACGGTTAGTTTTTTTTTGAGCTATTTAATTAAAAAATAAAAAAGAGAAAAAACTAAAAATATCGATATATCTTTATGGACAATGGAAAGGGAAAAAAATCAAATTTAAAAACCAACGAATTCTAAATAGCTTCAGACTTAAATAAATCAGAAGAAAAAAAACTAGAAGTTAAAAGCTATTTGGAACATTCATGTTCGAGAGCTTCCTGACCCTCCACATATACATTCCAAGGGGAAAAGACACTGTTGTGCATTTGATAAACTAATGCTAGCTAATTGTTGATTACTACTGCTTGCTGCTAAGCGGTCCGTACGAATAAAAGCAACTTGGAGCCAGTGAACCAATTGGGCAACCTAATTGGTCACTAAGTTAGGTCAAGTGCTTTAAAAAATGGCGCGCTTGTCCGCAAGTGTCAGCCATGTACTGAAGTACAGATTGTTACATATTCTCTACTCTACAGAAGCGCCTCTTTTCTTTTTGTCTTTTTCTCTCCGCAATCACTATTCACTAGTAAGGTACCCACAGGTTACAACAGAATCTCAAAAAAGGATAATATATATCATCTAACGTGACTCAAAACCGTACAATGAACATTACAATTTATCTTACACATATAGAAATATTGCAGTGCTAAACAAAACTCTACACAAGAGTGACTATCATGTGGGAAAGGCCAGGATGAGGTGGGGGTGGGTTGGGGCTAAGGCTCGAGCAATATTACACATAAGTACATACACAAAATAATGATATGTGGGCCCGTATTAGGGTTTTCGTGAGGATTGTGTTGGGTGCGAATTTTGTTGGGTACGATAATTGGTCGGGAGGAGCGCGCTGGGCGTGTGGATGGGAGTGGTAGTGAACGGACAAACTCCTACTTTATATTAGTAGATATTAGACTAATAGGCCACAAACAAAAACTATAAATCGTAGCCCGAAAAAATATGCCTACTGGCGAGCTCTTCCAATATTGTCAGATCATGACTGTGATAGGCACCCTAATTTCCCAGTTAAATATACTAATATATGTATGTTCGATCTGAAAAAAGAGAGGCGAATTGAGTAACTGATTAATTAAGTGCAGAAGGCGGTGCAAATAAACACACTGTTTCGCTGAAAAGGACGGTGCAACATTAAACCATTTGCATAATATATATGATACGATACTTAGGAAAAAGGCTTGATGTGTGAGGCTTAAACAAAGCTTGTAAAAGTTGCGAACGTGCAAAAGGCAAAAGCTAACACAATTAAAGGCTAAACGCACGGTTGGATCCAACTCTATAAAGGCCAACTAGGCAACTACACTGACATTGGCCAGTTTGCAGCTATTGTGCAATGTGCTACGCTGTAGAACCTTTGTTGGCACGGAACCTTTACTAACTCTAGTAATAAGATTTTGCTGTTACGGTTGCAAAAATAAGACGCAAAATTCAACGGTAGTAAACAAAAAAGTGAAAATTTGAGTATTCTTATGAAAGAAAACGCTCAGGTATTTCATAGAACACACCACCATATAAAATTATGGATTGTGGTAAAAGTTGGCATTTTGCGACCTTTTCCCCCAATCTTTACATGTTAAACAAACTCCAACTGGGAAGGGGGGGGGGGGGGGGGGGGGGTTGTGAAAGCCTGAAAGGTGAAAAGTTCAAAGAAAGTTCCATGCACTATAGTAGGAGTAGATGGAATGCAATGTATATATAAGATGCGTTTTCGTGTGTTAATTAGCAACCAAGTCATCTCAGTGTGCCTGGTGCAGCTTTTTTTGTTTTTCTGGTAGTCTCTCTCCTGCTTTTTGGCCCTCCTTTAATTTGTTTTCTACTCAGAACTTTTGAATGCAAGTGTTGCTTTCAATTAGCACCTTGAACGCTGAAAAAAATATTCTTTACTTCAAGCAATTCACTTGGACCTCTTAGCTAGTGCTAGCTGCAGTTTGCTTGGGGAGAAAGACACTGGCTCGCCTCTGCATGTGTGATCGATCCACTCTTGGTTGTATACAAGAAATATATTGGGAGAACGTTTGCAAATCCTGTTCATTTGCACTGTAGCTAATGATTTTTGGCTGCAGCTGATAACTTTTATTTACGTTATTTAAGACATCACTTTATGATGGAGACGCTAATATGGACGATGTACACGATTTTGAGCTCGAAAAATCATTTGAAGAATTCATTTAAAAAAACCGTCACATGTATTTTGATTTTTGGAGGAGACAAAAACTAAAAAAACATAGATGTTAAGGTGCCGCTCGGTTAGGCTGAAATAAACTGGCTTATAGCTGAAATTGTACTGTAACTAGGTAATTATATTGTAACTGATAGTAGCTTATTTGAGTAACTAAATTTTAAAAAAAATAAAAATAGAAAAACAAATTAGCCCATCACGAATAACACAAACGAATACGAGAAAAAAAGAACTGGCAAAAAAGGCTCAATAAAAGCGAAAAAGTCAGCAAAAGATGAAATTTAGGAATAATGAAAAATAAGATAAAAGCTAGAAGTTTAAGTCAAAATGAACGGGGTTTAAATATATAGCTTGTTTAATTCTAGAAAGCTTTCCTCTCCTTCAATGCATTTTGGGTTCATGCATCGGTTGACACTTGTTTAGTTGAAAACTACAAGCTTGGTTGACACCCGCTAATTAAGTGGATCGATCACCCGTACTCCTCTATACACCTTTTAAATAGAGTACGTATAGCAGGATGCTATTATATATATTATCCTAAGATAATCAATAGAATTATAGCAAGTATCATGCTGGCCATTTGCCCTCGGAAACTGCTGTACGTACCGCGCTGCTCCACTCTATGCTCACTTAGCGTATACATTTGTACTGTATATACACACAGGGAGTGCGCCAAGGCAATCAGGGCCATTGACAGACGGTACAAACCGTCTGTGATATTGTGTATATCACAGACGGTCTTGATTACTAACCGTTTGTGATAGACGAGTATCACAGACAGCTGTTTATCAAAAACCGTCTGTGATAGTCTTTTATCACAGACGGTTATTGTACCGTCTGTAATGTTGTTATCACAGACGGCTTGGGAACCGTCTGTGATAACCACCAACTATCACTGACACCTAAACACTGACGGTTCAGGAACCGTCTGTGATGAAGGTTCTGAACCGTCTGTGATAGGGCTGTCTGTAGCAGTGGTATCGGTCATCAGATGAAGAGCTAAAAATGAACCCAAAGATGGACTTGGCGTGCACACTGACCGACCGACCGATCGAGTCAAGTCAACTTTGGCGTACGTGCCCATCAATCGATCGGGCCAAATCACGATCGACGACTGCGATCCCCACGCTCCAGGTCTCGAGGTAATCAAGAGGTAGATCCCACACAGTGGCGTCGACTGACATGAATGTAGTGCTGCGTTACACGGACCCTTTTGGTCACCTTCAATATTGTGTTTTAGTCGATTCAAATAAAGAGAGAAGGTATTGAATGATTCAATACATTGGAAGAGTAGATTTCAATAAAAAAATACATGGAACCGGATTCTATTTAGGAGTCGATTCAAAACATTAAACAATTTATATAAGCATTAAATAACTACATAAGAGAAAGTGCGGTTGAGAGATGATATTATTGTTTTATGGTTTTTTAATGTAACGTAGGTCCCAGTTATTAGTAGGAATCGGTTCAATACATTGGACAAAACAAGCTTAGTTCATAAAATACTTATATAGTATGATTTTGAATCGATATCGGTTCGATATACTAAAAATGTTCTTATAGCATGAACGACTCAGACACCATGCAAATATCGCTATCTATTTCCGATCGCTTTTGTGGCCTAATGGGACCACATCGGACCTGATCCATGCGCGTGTTACCCTACACACATACATATATATATATATATATGTGTGTGTATGTATATATATATGTGTGTGTGTGTATATATATGTGTGTAGGAAAATGTTTTCATATTCCTGTGAGTATATACTTTCACTTCCTATATACTACTTAAATGATGTTGTTATACATCTTCACCCTTTTAAGTATATTCTAATAATGATCATAAGATACTGTAAAGTGAGTTCCAAGAAAATTTTTATTAAAGTCCATTCTATAGCATAGTTTGTGTATATACTACTTTTATATATAAAAGAGGTGTATATATATATATATAGAGAGAGAGAGAGAGGGGGGGCGGGGGAGGCCCGGAGGCGGATGCTTGCACGGCAGCTGACAAACAACTTTTGAGGCGGGCGATCTGGATCCTCGTTGGTCTGCCCATCCGATCCGATCATGCTAGCACTTGGTAGCCTGACGTGTGGACGACTAGCTGGTGTGTCCACCGGCGCTAGCTGTCCGCCTCCGCGATTCCACCCATCGATCATTCATGACCCACGGCGACCAGCTGGGGAAAGTGGCCACGGCCCTACCTTGCCATGTACTGCCGGTACGTGAACTCTTGGGATCACATTTGCTACGGACCAGAGGAGAGAGACCATGGATGGATGCATGCCACTGTGAGCGCATGCCACACGCAGGCACCGCCGTAAGGGGATGGTCCTGTGGCCTGCATGCTGGGAATATTCTCCTGCTGGCACACCCCGCTGCATCTCATCCGCGTGCGCTACTGCTCCCCCATGCTCCTCGCAACAGCAGAAGAATTGCAGAAAAGGTATCTCTACCGTCCTAGCTAATTACCTAGCTTCTACTCTCTACAGCTTACGGCCTTGTTCTGCCCTGATCAACTCGGCTTCGGCTTCTGACTTCTGGCTTATTTTTCATTATTCATAAGTTTCGTCTTTTTCTGAACTTTTGGCTTTTGTTGAGCTTTTTTGCCGGTTCTTTTTTTTCCGTATTTATTTGTATTATACGTAATGGGCTAACATATTTTTTTATTTTTAAAATTTTTAAATTTAATTATGCTAAATAAGCCTCTGTCAGCTACAATACTTTTTTCAGCCAGCTACAGTGTTTTCAGCCATAAGCCACGAGCTTTTCAGCCGAACCGATCACCACCTATATTTAACATGTACGCTGAATTGATGTGCTACCAATGTAGTACTAGCTAGTATTTCCAACAGGTACGTCAGTGGAGTTGTTTGGTCCTGAGAACATATACAAGTGCTGCTCCAGCTAGTACAAGTACTGTAAGGAAACACTGCTGGGAGATTGTAATCCAAGTTTGACAGGGACCAGGATTGTGTGTCGTGTCAAAAGATACAAATTTTGATCTAGCTGATACTAATCCGATCCTCACCATCCCCTTCTTCAAATCCCATTGGTTGATCATTGTGGTGTTAGGTCCCCTTTTTGTAGAGTCGGTAGAGTAGTATAGCAAGTAGCAACTCGCGCTCTGCTCCCATGATCTGTGCTGCATTCGCCCTCCATGGAAAGCTAGCCACTTCACTTGGTGCCACTTCTCATTGGGGAACATGGCGTCCGAGAGGCTTTAATGAATTGATTAGCTAGAACTGCCCAGTTAATTAGAACAACGAAGGAATTAGGCAGACCACGTGACCAGCCAATCAGAGAGACGGGTTTTAGTTTAATTAGAGTGTACACAATGGTGTGATGTTAGTTGTTTATAAATCTTGTCATGTAGAATATGAGATGATGTGAAGAAGAGCAAGGGAAAGCATAGAGATTAAATCGCCTCTCATGCAGAAATTGACTGTAACACAATAAACAAGATACAATGTGCTATGGAGAAACTGTCTTTAGGGACATATAAAAAGACAACCTATTATATGAATTGTCTTTAATGCCGTTTATAGATGATATGAAGGATATTATAGATAACAATTGTCTATACCACTGTACATGTGCTAACCAGCATAATGCGCGCGAGCGAGACATGGCTGCCTCTTCGATTCATTTTGTTTAATTAGTCGACAGGTCCAACCGTCCAAGCTAGCTTGCTTATTTAATTTGTTACTCCCTGTGGTCACAAATAAAAGTCGTCTTGTGCATAAAAAAAGGATTCGAAATGTAACTTTGACCGATCATTCTTATTATAAGAAGATACCGATAGACAAAGTTTACAGCGTTTAAATTCAAAACGATTTCTTTTATGACCAGAGGGAGTACTGCTGTAATGCACTTGTTTGATAGTAGTAGTATTAGCATGCTGGGAAGGCGCACATGGTTCGTAGGCGATCGATCCGGGTGATTGGCCAATGGCGACTAAAGCTGTTGCCTGCTGCCGTGGCTCCCGTTGCTAGCAACAGTTTGCTATGCAACTTGTTCCTAGCAAATTAAAGGTACTATAACATTAAACTAACCTTTTTTGTTAGCTAGGCCATGCATGTTGAAACACTGGATGCATGCACGCACGCGTATGCATGCGGTTAGGTTGGGGTTCAAGCAAGCGTGGTTATTTAACAGTAACAAATTAGTGGAATCTGATTCCCTCTCTGCTTGTCGGTGCAGGAACCAGCACGCGCAAGCATGCACCTACAACTCGGCTAAGGAAGAGAGGAGAAGTGATTAATTAATTAATGGCGATGAACTAGCAGCTCGATGGACATTAAGCGCCAAGGATAAAGAGAGAAAATATCCTAAGCTTCACCGTAGTGGCCACACTGTGTGTCTGATCGCCGGCATGTGAGCTTCGCGACCGCACGGCCCCATGCTACGTACTGCTGCTGCTGCTCAATGATCGATCCATCGATGTAATAATCTGCGAGAGAAATGGGATGCAGCAGTTGATCCATCCATCAGCCAGGCAGGCCGGCATGCATATACAATTGGGGACACGCTCGAGCCAACTGCGATCGCACGCATGTCTTGCCAAGAGTTAATTAAGCCACGGCAGAGTAGAGTGTGTGAACCAAAAAATATCCATCAAATCATATCACATAGACTGCATGGCCCTGCATGCTTGATTGTTCCCTTGGATTCATTCCGTACGGACGTGTACTGAGAGTTCCCTATGATACGGAACACATTCCGTGTCGTAGACTGAAGAGTTCACGAAAGCGGCGACGCAATTTGTGGGCTTTGCGTCCTATACAGATGTTGTGTTGGCCCGAACCGATCGACCATAGCTACGGGCCCAGTACTGAGAGTCTCTCAAAGCGAACGTCTCTGTGAGGTCAGTGTTGGGCCAGAGACGCCCAAATCGGGCCCAGTTTTGCGCAACAAATGGCACCTCGTGATCGATCTTTTCGATGTCGCTAAACTCGGCCGTCCTTCTCTGGTCGGATACGGTGCCTGAAATGAATGCCGAATGCATCGTTTCTCAGGTGGCCAGCGATCTTGCTGCATTACAGGTCAATGGAATCTGATGATTTCCAGTTCAAAAAAGAAAAAAAAAACATCCGGCGAATTTCGGAATGATTCTTGAGTGAATATCTCGGGGAGCGTGAGAAGGAAGAGAAATATTTGTGATGAACTATTTTCAATTTATGTCAAGTTAAAATTTAAATTTGTTAAAGATTTTGATTTTTAGTCTAGCGGTTTTATCCCGACGGTCAGATCGGCTATGCAGAGTGGTTAGACCGGCCTTGCAGATCGGTCAGATCAGCCATGCCTGGTAGTCAGACCGGCTTGTCTGAATTTCAGCTAAGAGTTCTGAATTTTGGAAATTTGATCGTGGATCGAATTGAATTGCCCTAGGTCAGTGCATTTATATTACATGAAGTATATTTGAGCTAACGTGGATCAAATTGTGAAAAACTGGTGCCCAAAAATAATTTCTTGATCTTTAGTTGTGCAGTGAAACTTAGAGTCAACTATAGTCAACAACGAAAACCAGGACTATGCTCATGGAAGAGCCAAGGTCCAAAACGGTCAAAAATGCAGGATGAGATAGTTGAGCTCAAGCGTGGCATAAGAAAGGTAAGAAATGTTAAAAAGATGGTTCAAGTGATGGATTGTACCAAGTGGTTTGGTCGGCACAAGTCAGGCATGCTGCAGAGGGAACCAGAGCAAGAAAGACTCGTCGATGCGTGGTAATCTATTGGTACACATACATATGACAAGTATAATGATTACTTACAAAGGAAAGAGATGTCCCGGTCAAGGCAAAGGTATTTTGGTAGTTAGCCAAATACCGAAAACTTCATTAAATTAAAACCACAGTGCTTAAGCGGCGTTTAGGAAAATGGTTTAGGTCAATGAGATGTTGAGAAAATCAAGTAGATCAAAGGCCAAATGACACAGCGGGTTTAGGCCCATATGTTTTGAAAAGCGTGTATGGGTTAAATGTGAGTGTAAAACCCATGTTGTGTGGGGTTAATAGGTTTTCCTTAATTGTGTTAGTGGATAGTATTCATTATGGTTAGATGTGGACTGATTGTTCCATCTATTTAGTGGGTTACGGATGAAAACTTGCAAGCCAACCATTCCAACTATTTCATTCTTGAGTTTTATGGTTAGGGTTTAAGAGAAAATAATGAGTGATGTGGTGTTCTCTCTTGTTCTTCTTATAGAGTGACTGTGAAACCTTCATCTTCAATTAGCAATAGATCAACTTTGTCTATCTCTCATAAAGTATTGTTGTCTTGGTTTATTTGCTCTTGTACTAGTCGGTTCTTTGCCTCTTCACTTCTCTTCTTAATCTTGATGCCTACCAAGGACATGTAAGTGGTGGAGATATCTCATGTAAATCATGTCCCATCTGTCTAGGCATTATAGTCTACAAGATTTCGAAACTGCCCGATTCTTGCTAGATTTGGAGCTTTTTTTAGGAATCTTGAACCGATATTTTTGCTTTAACTGTGACTACTTCTTAGTCGTAAGTCTTACTACGACTACTCCTTGGTCGTAAGTCTATCTACGATCACATAGTTGTAAGTCTTAATGCAACTACTCCTTGGTCGTAAGTCTCTCTACGACCACATAGTCGTAGATCTTACTATGAGTACCCCTTGATCGTAAGTATCTCTACGACCACAGAGTCGTAAGTCTTACCGCGACTACTCCTTGGTTATAAGTTTTTCTATGATCATGTACTCATAAAATGTCCTATGATCTGGTCGTAGACTTTCCTACGAATAGCCTATCTAATGCCTCGTAGAGTCGCCTGACAAGATAGTTAGAACGTGCGCTTATCTCTAATAACCGCACATGATCTCCCTCTGACAACAACTGTTGTATGGCAAACCGCCTCTACGTCTCTATGGCAATAACCTTCATTGGGTGATTATCTCCCGAACCGATGAGACGTCTTTTGGTGCAAGGCAACTACCGTCATTTGGTCAACTATATAAAGGATTACGTTGGAGAAGAGAGGGGAGGCAGATCCAAGTAAGAGATAGTGCAAGCCATTTCTTATTACACACTTTGTAATTTTTTCTCTCTGAGCAATAGCAATACAGGACGGGGTTATTATTCTCTCAAGAGAAAGCCTAAATCTATATAAAAATTCTCGTGTTTTTATTCTATATTACTAGATCTAGTGATAAGAGTTTCTCTTGAATCAAAACAAATTATACGTAAGATCGGTATTAAAACACCAATAGTCTTAATCTACGAGCAAGTTAGTTATCAAGTTTTTAAATTTATCCTATTTTAGTACAATCTTACATGTTTTAGGGAAATGTTAAAACTTTGACCAAGATTTTTTCGATCCTTAGATATAACAAGTTTCTGAGACTCTCAACAAGGTGTGTGCAAAATTTCATTTTATTTGGACATGGATTTTAATGTTTGTACCAAATTTGATTTCGGCTCGGTCTGATTTTCTATTATGAGAACTGGGGAGCGGTTAGACCACCCATTCAGTGATAGTCAGACCGGTTAGGTGTTGGATTTTGTAAATTCTCATTGTTTTGCGTTGTTGTTTGAATTTAGATAGTTAAATATGATCTTTGTAGCTCTCTAGGTACTAGAGTAAAAATTTTGTAGATACTAAGAAAAAGATTTTTTTTAAAAAAAACATCGTTTTATCTCCCGTTTTACCATTGCCGGTCCTACGTATCTACTGCCGCACAAGTCTAAACATTCCTAGCTCTAGCTATACAACTTTTGTAAGCTGTTTTTCCAAAAGTGTCCGAACATGCGTTCATTCCTCGGGCACGAGAAAGTCAGAGGCCTCTGCAGATTCAATACTAGTTGCTATCGCACGCGCGCGGACGTATCTATCTTCCTCACACGGCCAGCCGGTCTGTCAACGGAAGCTCATGTACATGCACCGTTCCAGGTTCGTCCTCCGCATTCATATTAACACTGCACCGGGCCGCACCGCACGGTCCAATGTTTTACCTTTGCTCACCGCAGAATGGACGTGCTTTTGTTGACCAGACCCAATTAAGCACAGCCGTAACTTGCACGTACGACCACAGATAAATCGAAATTTTGCACGTATAGTACTATTTAAATTTATATTTACAAAAATATGGATATATGTGTGGAAATAACAAAAATGACACATCCAATGCATGGTGACCAGGCGACAGCGGCGTGGAGCTAACATGTTGCGCCTGGAGCCCCGTCACCGAGCGGCAGGCGGCCTACCGCTCGGCCACCGTGTGTCTCCCAGCATGCCGCCTGGCCCAACTTAATTACCTGTTTTAATTATTATTTTATATTACTACTTATTTGATTTTTAAATATAGTAAATGAGTTCGAAAAAGTATGAAATTTTACGTACAACCTTCTGACACAACATACTTTATTGTGTAATTTTCCTGTAATTTTATCAGGCATGAATGTAGCTCGAAAGTTCATACAATTATATTGCTTGTAGGAGTTGTTACATATAGCAAATGAGCTACAAAAATTACGAAATTTTACGTGTAGCCTCATGACATGCGATTATGTTCATACAATTATGTTCATTTAATTATAATTAGCGATATGCGATGCTCATTTAATTAGCGATTGAAATCGTAGGCCGCACGGTCACCGTGTGGCAACCATCTTTTGTAGTGTGTAATCTCTCTCCTTCGCACATATGTCGGCCCATTGCTACTTTTTTTGCTTCCTTCGCACATTTATCATGTGTCCATATAGAGTTTCACTCGTATGGCTTAGACATGAACTACAGGAGTCTTTGGCCGGACATGATGCAATGGGCCCCAACAAGAATTTGAAGATAACTGCGAAGGGACGTTGGTATTTACGGCGCTTCCAGAATGACATGAATGTTAGCCAACGTACCAGCATTAGTTGCACAGTAAAGTACAGGATATGCAAGACCTCCGAGCACTCAACGGAGGATTGCCCCCAACGGACTGAGCTCGTCTGGTTGCCATTCGATGTCATGATTTCATACATCTTTTTGTTTATCGAATTAATTCATATTTGTATCAATTCAAGATGTACTATTTTATGTGGTGGTAATTGGTAATTAATCAATTGATTACTTAAATGATTAACTCAGTAATATATTATCGCATGTGATTATTTATGCCAACTGCTACGGCGCGTCAATCATTTAGCTACACGCTTTAGGAGATTAAAAATAACCGCGTACAACAAGGGTGAACCGTGGTACAAGCATATCCGGGTGTGCCTATTGGTAGAACGTGTATGCCGCTACCCACATGGAGTGTTGCAGAGGGGCGCCTTGAACGTGGCTAGCCATCGTTGTAGTGGCACATATATGTGCAGCTAGAGTTCACGTAGCAGTACGTGGGATCATAAGAACTTTCTATGTTGACGACCTCCTCGTTGCCCCTTTCCAAGACCTGCATGATTGCTCCTCCTTGTGTCTGCATTTCGACCATGCCGACGGAAGACGGAAGCTCACTTGGAGGCGTGCAGGTGTAAAGAGCGTGAGGCTCGTGAGGAGCACGTGAGAAAATGTGAACTGGTGGCCAAGGCCAGCGCGGCCAGCGAGGACTACAACACCGACATCGCGAGGAAGTGCAATGTAACACCCTAGGGTCGAGGAAGTGCAATGTAACACCCTAGGGTCCAAACCGGCTCAGACCTAACCACATTTTGGATAGGCCACGCACACGTAGCAACCCGCTTGTGCTTTCGTCCTCGCTTCGCGCAAAACGGTTAACCGGGGGTGCTACCATTGGAACTCCTAGGCTTATATGTAAGGGATATTCAAGGTAAACTAGCAAGGTGGGACTAACCCAGAAATTCATGTGCATACACACATGGGCCAACATGGGCCGGGGTGTCACATGCAAATGGCTACGGTCAACGCAGTAGTTCGACCCTCTTCATCCATATGTGTACCATTCTTGGTTCTTTAGCCTGCATGCCATGTCACCCCTTTGTTGGATCAACTATTGTTTTGTTTTTGTTACGGCGCTGCACACGCGTGGGACCCTGGCGTACCAGCATCAGTCGAGCAAAATTTATAATGCATAAAATTTCTGAAAAAATAAACAATTAGGATGATTATGCTGGGAGGTTGTACATAAAATTTTGTAATTTTTAGAGCTCATTTGTTATATGTAATAACTTCTACAATTAACATAATCGTATGAATTTTTGAGCAATATTCACACTAGATAAAATCATAGAAAAATTACACAATAAAATTCATTATGTCAAGAGGCTATACATAAAATTTTATAATTTTTTGAACTCATTTGTTATATTTAAAAAAATCAAAGAAACAGTATTATAAAGTAATAACCTACCGCATGAAGGCCAGGCGGCATGCTGGGACAGGGGCGGAGCCCAATGGAGGGGAGGGGGTTCCCAGGAACCCGGGTCCAAAATTTTTTTTAGTTATTACTAGTAAACATTCACCCTTTGTGCACTCCCCTTGGTCCAATATGGTGTACCCCTAGCCCAACAAATACCCTCACTCGCCCTGTCCAGCCCATTCTCCCACCGTCCTATGCTCCCACGCGCGGTCCATTGCACCCCCCTCCGTTTTGCTCTAGCTTCGCCACTGTGCTGGGAGGCACACGGTGGCTAGGCGGCCGGCGTTGCCGCCTGCTGCCCGGTGGCGAGGCTTCGGCGCGACGTGTTAGCTCCACGTCACTGCCGTCTGGTCATCATGCGGTAGAAGTGGTATTTTAGCTATTCTCATACGCAAATTGATATTTTTTATAGGATTCAAATAGTGCTATATGTGCTAAAAATTCAAATAAATCCATACGTATGTACAGCAGGCTCTACGTGCGCTACTTGAGCGTTTGGTGATCGCACGATGAAACGTGCTTACGAACCCCACCTACTCCGCCAGGTTTACAATTCGATGCATGGCCATCCGGCGCCGGCGGCGAGTCGGGCTGGGTTGATCAGGAGTTCCAGCCTAAAACCGGGATTGAAGCAAAAGGCCGCATTGTTTCTGATCTAAACAACTTTTGGTTTTATATCTTCTAAAAGTTAGCTTTTGAATAAAATAGTTTTTCTACGTGATTTATATAAATTGATTGTATAGGTTATTATAGGAGTCGCTTTGGATAGAATAGTTTATTAACGTGAGTGTTCTTTACTCCCTATAAGGATTGGATAAATATCTAAATACGGTTTTAATATTTAATTAAGACCAAAGGTCTCTATGGCTGTAAACGTCCAAGGGTTGCTCTCCAGGTACCCTGGTTAGAGATACAAGACATTCGATTATGAATTCAATCCCATTTAGTGTAATTAGGATTAGTCTCACATCTTGTTGAAGGCAATTGTAACTAATTCATAGTGATAAAACATCATTTATATTCTCTTCTAAGAATTTTAGTTATTTTTCTCATATTATTTCGTAAGAACGACGACTCGATCGACTGGCTCGGGAGTCCGCCCGCAGGCCGGTCGTTTCAGTGTGCATGCATGACGCCCCAGGAAAATATAGCGCCGAGGATGTTACGGCAAGTTACATGATCGATCGATCGATCTCGGTCACGCCCTACGTGTTGGCCGGCCCAAAAATCTCTGTGTGCCGTCCCGTCAGTCTCATCGGCGGCGTTTGAACTGCACTGCTTCGTGCGAGCCGATTCTCGCTGATGCATCACAAGGCCTGGTTTCTCGGTGTGCCTTTTACTAGTCTCAACCGCTGATGTTGTAAACTTAATCGGAGCGCGTCTTGCAGGCAACAGTTGCAGTAGCAATCGGACGCGATCAGCAGCTCGTCTCGTTCTCCGAACGGTTTTGCTTTGATCGTGTCCATTGCTTACGTAGGACAGTTGATTGATGTCAAGAACGGAAAATGAAAGGAACACGTAATTCGCTAGCTTTTCTTCGTTTCTTTCCTTAATTCGCTAGTTTTTCGTCTTTTCTTTCCTTAGTCCAGACTTTTTGCTTCTTCTAGCATCTGAGCATCTCGGCATGGCATTTGCTAGTCTACTTGTGGTGGCGCGCCGATAGCTGGAGGGCTTGGATTGGAACTTGCATGACAGCACGCTTTCCGAAGTCAGGCCCTCGTGCTACAACAACGTCTCGCAGGCTCGCATCACAAGGATCTCCATCCAACTATCGCTGTCCAAGGATGCTGCGCTACTCAGGGAAATACGATTGAAGATGTATCATAAGGTGACTCTCACTTCCTTATCTTGTTAGAAATTAGTAACACTAGTCAGCTCACATGCTAGCTTCTTGGACAACATATTTGGCCTCCATATCAAATGATAAAATAATATTTCTATATTTCTATTGTGAAAAAAGTACTTAATATAAAATTTATTAAGAGTAGATTTAAGTGCAATTTAATTTCAATTTGAACTGTAATCACCAATGACCGAGAACATGTATAAGTTCTCCAAAGAATAGAAAATGCTCCTAACTGATCGAGTCCGTACCATCTTATTTTTCAACATGAACACAATCCAACCCAGGGGCGGACCTAGGACTAAAATTGAGTGGGGGCATGCTGCTACGCGTAGCTGAGAAGGCACTGCCGGCCTGCCGTCCTGCCAGCTGCCGCACTGGGCCACTGGGGGCCTGCTGAGTTGTGGACTGGGGGCCTACATAGATTATATCCAGGAGGTATACGTAATTAACAAAATTGAGTGGGGGCCAAGGCCCCCACTGCTCACACTGTGCGTCCGCCCCTGATCCAACCAATCTTTTACTAGAAACAGTACAAACATGAGCTAGTAATGTGGGCAAAACAATGCTCATGTTTTACTTAATTCGGATGACATTGTTGCTGACCTTGGGCTTCATAAACCAATTAAAGAGTTGAGTGATGAATGGGCGGACATTGTTACTATGCTACATTGTTTAAGTTTTGCTATATTTTTGTTATTATGTTTTTATGTCAAGCATTGAGCTGTGCATTTGTGACAATCTGTGACATGCCAATGATGCATTTGTGAAGTGTTTTTGTATGCTATGGTGTGGACATAAATTGGTGTTAGTTTTAGGATGTTGGCCCGTTAGAGTTCAGCCCGGGCGTGTGGCAAAATCCTGGATCCGCCATTGGGTATGGCAACATGTTTCATCAAGTTTTAGGGAATTCCATCAAAAAATTTAAAAAAGTTTTAGGTTTAATAAGTTTCACGTATTTCTAAAAGTTTCAAGAAGATTCTAAAAAAGTTTCAAGATCAAGTTTCAACAAATTTCAAAATTTGGAACTCAAGTTTCAACAAGTTTCAGCAAAAGAGTTTCAAGAAGTTTCAGTAAATTTCAATACATTTCATCAAGTTTGGACCAAAAAGTTTCAAGAAGTTTTGAGTAATTTCAACCAGAAAATTTCAAGAAGTACCACGGGTCTCAATGAGCCCACCATGGCTATGATAGTGGCAGAAGCGGGGGTGCTTGTGCCCGCGTTGCCTAGTGTCGTGCAAGGGCGGGACAGAGAGAGGAGGGTGATGGAGACACTTAAAGGTGTCGGATGGATGGTGTATGTGGCTCGCGTCATCACTCCTCTCTGGTTGATCCCCTCTTGGCCGTCACTTCACCCCACCCCTCTTCGGGTGCGCCGCCGTGCTCCCCTAGTTGCTTACCCTCTCTAGCCACACCCCTTTGGTCACCGCTCCACCCTGCACCTCTTTGGCCGTGACGTCGAATTCGGCGCAATCCGGATGCACCACCATCTCCCCCTTCACAGCCCGCCCCTCGATAGCCACCACTCGACCCCTACCGCCGGTCATGGAGCACCGCCATGACTTCCTTCCCATCTACTTTAGCTCGCCCCATGTGCCGATTCGCCGGTGACGGAGTGCACACACAGAGAGTGAGAGATAGAGAGAGATGGAGGAGATGAGGTTGTCAGTGTTTGGATAAGTTAGATGTTGAGTGGCTAGGAGAACTGGATAGAGGAGTGGCGTCATTCATAGATGTGATCCGATGGGGTAGTGTTTTCTAGCCTTTTCCCATAATTAATTACATAAACCTAGCAGCCAATAAAAATATCTTGACAAATCCTAGCAGCCAACAAAAACATCTTTTAAACAAAAAAATTATAGCAGCCGGTAAATTGTTCTTGACACATCCTCTAGTACTTCTCAAGTTGACTAGTACTACTTTTTACTAGAGGAGCCAAGGGGAATTTGTGATGGATCGGATTGGCGAAAAATGGAAAAAGTTCATGTATTTCTCGTTTGTCGATTCACGGAAGCAGCCTCTGCATTCATTCGCCGTCAACCTGCCACTGTGCAATTTAGAACCTAGCGGCCAATGAATGTAAAATTTGGTCCAACATGTAATGCCCCACGTTTCCAAAACTAATCTAATCAGCAAATTGTGGATTAACAACGGTAAGCAACAGTTAATTTAACGTTGCAAAGTAATTAACTCAAATTCAAACCACTGCATAGAAACTTTAAATTGAATGAAAGACAATAAAGTAAATGAATATGAGTTATGTCATACATTACAATCAAATAAATATTACAGTCTGTTGTAGTTATTACATCAAGTATAAAAATAAAATTACATTAGAGGCATTTCATACATATACAAATTAATCAAGGGCTATAGAAAATATAAATTACATGCATATCATTTCTACAACATCTACTAATTGCTGGTTTCCAAAAAGAACCACAGTTTCAATTGTGAAAAGAGCGAATTTAAGGATACCAAAAATAAACCGAACAAAAGAAGAAATTAAAAGAAAGAATTGTTGTCAAATCCATCGAATTTATTTTCAAGCTGGTATTCCGCTCATCGAGATACTAGACTGTTCGGAGCTAGTTGGCACCTCTCGTAGCTGTAGGGTCATCATTTGGCGTTAAAACAAACCTGACATCATCCCAAAAGTCCATTTTCACAAGCCAACCCATACAAATATCTCCATCCCCCAAGGCACAACAGTAATAGTGAGGTATAATATACTGGCATAGAGGTAAAAGTTTTGTACTCTGATTTGGGCATTGCATATAAGGAAATGTGAAGATTTATTCGCTACAAGAATTAGAGTGACTATGTGTAAAGTGATATAAGCTTGTGTAATGCTATATAAATCATGAATTCATATTTGTCTCCTAGATCATGAATTCGACCACCGATTCAGTGACCCGAGACCTCGGTCGGGTCGCTAACCAGTCTGGGTTTGATAACACTGTGAACAGCATGTCTTCAGTGGAGTAAAATTTAGCGTGTATCGATTATTTTGGTATAATGTTGTTAGATTATTCTGATGCTTATGTAAATACTTAATTAATTTGGTGGTCGCGTAGAAATAGTAGCCACCCAGTAGGAATTATCTAGAATCTTTAAAATAAACTAATTACCACCCAATGAATTAAAGTCTGTACATAATTAAATAAAATTATTTGTAACTATTAAACTTTAATGCAACAACTAAAATAGCAATTAAGTCATAAAAATCCACAAGTGGCTAAAATAAAACTTAAGGATTATACAGGGATACTTTAGTGTAATTTATTCAATTATTTATCGTATGCTGTTTTCTTTAGCACCGATAAATTAAACCGTAGCACACGCACTAATTGTAGAGGAGGAACTGGGATTGGAGACCGGATTTTATCAGAGTGACCTTAGGACCTAAACCTTCGATCTAAACTCAGGCAAGCATACTTTTGAGCATATGAATAGAGTATATTCAATAAAACAAGTATTTCTCTATTAAATTACTGTCACCTTGCATAAAAATGAAAATCGTGTTTAAATCGGATGAGTGGCATGAGAAAGAAATGAAATGTTGTAGTAGTCGACTGATGGAGCAATTGACAAGTAAGGATAAATAAAGGGGGATTTGCTTATGTGCCCCAAAGTTTAATGGCGTTTGCTCATTTGCCCCATGATGTCTCACTGACATATGGGCCCTAGACCCGCATGTCAGTGAGACATCGTGGGGCAAATGAGCAAACGCCATTAAACTTTAGGGTAGGGGAGCAATTTTTCCATAAATAAAGGGTGGGTATAGGGTGCCTTTGGAAGGTGACAAGAGGGCAGGTTGGGGCCCTCGACATAATAATAAAATATAAGAATTTACAAACTTCACTCATTTAATGGACCATATTAGTCGTATTAATCATTATTCTATCTGAGGACAGGCAGGATTAGTAACTCTATTGAGGTTATTATACCCTCCACAATCGGGTAAGTAGATTTATCTAGGGTGGAACTGGGTAAGGTGTCAATTGGACTTTGGGCCATATAGGATATGTTCGATGTATATATTAGTGATGTGGAGTGCCGGACGAGATCGCAAATGGACGTTGGACCATAGGAGATAAGTCCGACCAACAACTATTTTATAATTGTAAGGGCGCCGGGTGAGGGTAGTACACCTCCTCGGGCCAGTAGCTATAAGTAAGTCGGGTGGAGGTATAATACAAGGTAAAAGTCCAGTACTTTGATTTGGGCATTGCATCTAAGGAAATGTGAAGATTCATTCGCTACAATAATTAGAGTGACTATGGGTAAAGTGATATAAGCTTACGTAATGCTATATAAATCATGAATTCATATCTATCTCCTATATTAGAGGCTTTGGAAACCAACAAATATTTTAGCTATTTATACGAGTGTTTAGTAGTTTTCTAAAATTAATAATCCGAAATTTTCACAACCTAAAAGCATCTATTTCTATATGGTTTATGAATGAGAACGAGACTAAGTATGAGAATGAGATGTTTCAAGAAAGATAGATGATAAGCATGTAATGCATATTTGTTATATAAGTTTGCTGAGTACATCGTATCCATTCTTGCTATTATTTCCTTTTGTTAGAGGAGTGCTAGTTGGGATCCACACTCGGAGTGGATGAGGCCTACGCAGACGAGTGTTACACTGAGTGAGAGGGAGATTGTGTTGAGACCGAGTCGTATGAGGTTGGCCCCTTATACGAGACCTAGGACAAATAGGGCCTTAGGGGCAACATGATCTTGGTCCCTAGAGTATCTGTAATATTAGTGTGTCGTATTTATCTTTAGTACTTCTTGTCTAATTAGATTCTGGACTAGAATGTATTCCTGGTATTATAATAATTTAGTTAGAATAGTTGTATCAAATTTTAGCCCTGTGTAGCTACTTGGATGTAATATGATACTGTCTCTAATTATTATTCTGTTGTAACACTCTGATGAATTTATTATTCGTTAGAGCGATGTTCTATCGGCTAAAACAAATAATAATTCATTGATTATGTTTTTACAGTATGATAAAAATATAGGTCGCTGCACAACAATTCGATCGAATGACTTGTACTCGCCCTACTTTGCTTGCTTGGACTTTGGTGCTCAGATGCTAGCTCCTGCATGCATGTTTAGGAATTATTCTCCACATCTCAGGTCGCTGCACAACAATTCGATCGAATGACTTGTACTCGCCCTACTTTGTTTGCTTGGACTTTGGTGCTCAGATGCTAGCTCCTGCATGCATGTTTAGGAATTATTCTCCAGATCTCTTATATAGTTGGGTTTGAATGGGCTTAAGACTTAAGACTTTTTATTTATACTATAATAACTAGCTTTAAATAGTGTGTTTTTAAATTCATCTATATTGCTCAAAATCGCACATAAATATCTCTCCGTACTATCTCTCTTGCGAATAGTCAGAATTCAAAATTTTAAATCAAAAGTTATAAGCTTCAGCCAAAGTAATCAACCCATGCCCATTTGCCGGGTCAATACAAGAACGACTCTAACGTGGGGCGTATACTGTGCATGTTAGGTACGAGGTAACTGAAGTGAAACCATAATACTGTGCATGTTAGGTACAAGGTAACTGAAGTGAAACCATAATTCGAAGCTTGAAATGAACCAATGATGCCCGAAATGTACAGCTCCCAGCTTAGTTGCTCAATGCTACGTGATCATGTTGCGTTGATGACGGTAGATAGATTGTGCGTGCAGCCTGCTGCACACACTGTTCTGTTCATCCATCGACGACGCAGGATGACAAGTGTCGAGCGGCTAAGCTGCACACACTGTTCTGTTCATCCATGGACGACGCAGGACGACAAGTGTCGAGCGGCCTGAACAAAAAACATGGGAAACAAACAGCGGCACGCACGAGGTACGATTGTTGACGGAGGCAACCTTCCTCGGTGGAGTTGGTCAAGACGAAGGCCCCCCCATGCATCTAGATCATCCGGCACGACCGCAGAGGGAGGTCTCGTCGGCGTATTGGTCACAGCCGTGAACTTTTGACCCCAATTCCCGTTCTGCACGATTCTCGTCTTTTCCATCTAATTCCTCCCTCCCGTCTTCCAAGAAATCGCCACTTTTCCCATGTCCAAGCTAGAAAACTTTCTACATCTCGCCTTACAAAAATACCAACGCATACAGCATACAACGATGAATCTAGAATTTTTAGAATAAATGTTTGGACTTTGAAGCTAGGTATATTGATACCGATACGCTGATATTACGATACACTGTTTCCCCCTAAAATTCCGACACAAAGATACACACATATATATAATGCTTAAAAATATAAAAATTAATAGTTTTTTACGAGAAAATAGACGAAATAAGGCAAATATAATAGCATGGATTAAACAACACATTATAGATATTAATGACAGTTGCATACCTTGCTAGTCCCACCATTTTTTCCTCCTTTTTCGTTAGCAAGAACACCCCATCTAAGATGGAGCGAAAGATAGCAAAGATTAATATGTAAACATATGTAATAAAGATCCAATTAACTTTATAGGATCGTCAATGATAATTAAAAGGGTGAACGATTATAGACTGTAGCGAAAATTTTTTCAACCCTATTGTTTTCTGCTCTTTTAACCTACCAATCACAGTAAGAAACACGCACAAAAGACAACAAAAGAGAAAGAGAAAAAAAAATTATTTTTCGGTTACTGTAACACTCTACGTCTTACTGTAGCAACGCGTTTTTGTAGCGAATGAAAAAACGAAGATGTTCTTTTCACCCTTGGCGGCTGGACGTGAAGATGAACTGGCTTTCACCTTTTGGCTCCCTGCCTGTTACGCAATGACTTCCCTGGTGCGTTGCTTCCTTCACGGGAAGCCTATTCTCCTGCAAGACGTGGGCGACCAGATGCGATGACTCTCTCGTGCCTTGCTTCATGCCAAGGTCAGCAACTCTGACGCGACGCCCTGAAATCTTGCGTGAGACGACACTGAAAGCGCCCGCTCTGTTTAGTCCTCACGTGACGCCATGGAACGCCGAGGAAGCCGAAACAACAGATCGATTTTTTTTTTCCTCTGACGCGAATGGGGACGCAGCCTCGAGGAACCCCTCCTTTCAAATCAGAACTATTTTTTTATTCCTGAACTATCATTCTAACACATCTTAAACCCTAACATAAAAATTATATTTTTTTCTTTAGAGTTAGCCTACAACCTTATATCTATTTATAGTCTAGAGCACAAACAAATTTTTATCCAATTCTAACAAATAAAAGACCCGAAACTCTTATGTAACACGGTATTTTTTTCTCCAAATTTTGTCACACTACATAATTTTGGACACTCTTAAATTATTACATGTCGTAACCTCCGGATCGCACGTTCGTAGCTCTAACACGCATCATCTATCATCTCCACACACACCCTAATTTGAGCACGATCGTTTCCTCCAGCATCCTTGACCCTCTGGACTATGACTTTGCGCCAGGCCATCTCACAGTCCTCGCCATAGATCACGATCGCCTCCGAGTTATTCTGCATATGCAAATACCAAAGCAACATTTTTTCTTGGCATAACTTAACGACATGAGTCCACACACGTCATACACCTCAAATAACATCAATACACAATATTGTTAATTATTCATCATTATAAATATTCTAGACCTTGTCATATAGTTTAACAAACCGCCTATTGCCCAAGGTAACAAACTGCCTATTGTATCTTTACCTCTTTGGGTCTGTATGAGGAGAGCTAAGGTGGAAAGAAAAATGAGTCTAATGTGTTACATAGACCGCGCATGAGATATATGGGGTGCGAGTTAAATACATTTATAGACATAAATATATAATTTTGATCCAACTAATAGTATACGCACCTAACATGTCTTATATATATATATTATATATAAAAAAGGTGTTCATTTAAACACCTATGACCCGCTGCGGGTCTGCGCTGAACGCCTACCTGGCCGGCGTCTATATATACTCTCCCTCAGCAGCTCGTGAGGCTGCTGTGCCGACTTGGCGAGTTGTGAAGAGCTCTCTCACTTGTGCCAGGCTTCATTCATCTACTTGCTATTGGACTAGTTCTTTACTCCAAGTGGTGTGTCCTCTTTTCTCCTGATCAAGCTACATCGATCTCTCCTCTGTCTCCTCCCTCTGAGCTCGTAGTAGTGGTCAGCACGACGGAGCTAGCTTGGCGCAACAGAGGTACCATTACTGGTACTATACTACTCTATGCATATGCATGTGTTCCTATATAATCATGGCATGCATCCATGGCGTTAGGCAGGGGGCTTTTGCTTTCTTCTCTTTTAGTCTTAGGTTTCTTTTGGTGCGTTCTTTTTCTTTCTTTCTTTTTAAGTGAAAACTGGTTTATGGAGCTCTATACTAGTATAAACACTGTATAAGCATTGTTTTGGGTCCTACAGACTCTTATTCCGAATTGTCTATTGATGTTCCAGACCATCTTGGGTGATGAAAAACTTGATTATATATATTTTTCGAAATGATATAAAATGCGCCCCTCAAAAATATAAAATAAAACATGATTGTATTGGTTTCAGCACGAGTCCTGGTACCACGTGCTGGAGCCATCCCATGATTTTTAATTATATTTATCATTAAAAATATTTTTACAATATTATAATTTTATTAGTATATCTTAATATATAGTTACAAAAAAGTAGTTATCAAAGTCAAATATAAAAAATCATACAAATTAAAAAACGTTAAGCAAAAAAAAAACGAGTATAAACTAAACTGCACCGCTCGTTCCGATGGTGTTGTTAAGCTGCACATCGACGAACTGCTGTTTGATGAGTGCATTTTAAGTGGTCACAGGAGATAGCGTCGAATTGTCATGGCGTCCAGCGAGAGCATCCAAATGGCAGGGTTGCACGGCAAGGGATGTCCGTCGCCGGAAGCGCTTCCGATTCGTGCCCCGTCGCGGGCCGCCATTGCTGACTTCGAGTGTGCCGGTCACGACGCGACCGGCGCTTCTCCCGTGGACGAACAGGGGAAAGACCAGCCGCATACCTGCCCGGATAATGCTAGCTTCGGCGGCAGGAAGAAGGACGTCGCGATTAGCATCCCGGCAGCTCACGCTGAGTTGCACGAGACACCGTACTCTGTCTCGTTCAGCGTGCCCGCCGAGCCGCAGCTGGTAAAGCATACGCGGCACCACTCGCAGCCGAGCCTCACAATCAGAGGCGGCGAGGAGCCGCCGCTGCACCGCATGGTGCCGCGGATCGGCAGCACGCGGGACCGGCGGTTCGACCACTTCAAGACCTTCTCCGGGCGCCTCGAGCGGCAGCTCTCCAACCTCCGCGGGCTGCCGCAGGAGCCGGCCGAAATCGAGCCCGCCGAGTCGATCGCCGAGGAGGACACCGACGACGAGGTCCCCACCGCCGACCGCTACTTCGCCGCCCTCGAAGGCCCCGAGCTCGAGACCCTCAGAGTACGTACATAACCACGGCGCGGCGCGGCGCGCATGCACTCCAAAACCTTTCCTTTTCTTGCCATAATCAACCGTCGTCTCAAACGATAAACGACGTCGTGCGTCGGTGCGTACAGGCGACGGAGGAGCCGGTGCTGCCCAAGGATGAGACGTGGCCGTTCCTGCTGCGGTTCCCGATCAGCGCGTTCGGGATGTGTCTGGGCGTGGGCAGCCAGGCGATGCTGTGGAAGACGCTGGCGTCGGAGCACTCCACGAAGTTCCTCGGCGTCAGCCCGGACGTGAACCACGTCCTGTGGTGGGTCTCCGTGGCGCTCATGGGCCTCGTCTCGGCGATCTACCTGCTGAAGATCGTCTTCTACTTCGAGGCCGTCCGCCGCGAGTACCACCACCCCATCCGCGTCAACTTCTTCTTCGCGCCGTGGATCGCCTGCCTGTTTCTCTTCCAGGGCTTGCCGTGGGAGGTGCGGGAGATCCACCACTTTGTGTGGTACCTGCTCATGGCGCCCATCTTCTGCCTGGAGCTCAAGATCTACGGGCAATGGATGTCGGGCGGCGAGCGACGGATGTCCAAGGTGGCCAACCCGTCGAACCACCTGGCGGTCGTTGGCAACTTCGTCGGAGCGCTGCTCGGCGCTAGTATGGGGCTCCGGGAGGTGCCAATCTTCTTCTTCGCCGTCGGGCTAGCGCACTACCTCGTGCTGTTAGTCACGCTCTACCAGCGGCTCCCCACCAACGTGCAGCTCCCCAGGGAGCTCCACCCGGTGTTCTTCCTCTTCGTCGCCGCCCCGAGCGTCGCCTCCGTGGCCTGGACCAGGATCTGCGGCGAGTTCAACTACGGCGCCAAGATCGCCTACTTCATCGCGCTCTTCTTGTACATGTCACTGGTAATACACGACACCAACACGTCTTCACGTGCCAATGTGCGATACAATCCTGTACTGATGGTAGCGTGCTACTCATTTGTCATGATATATATATATATATATATAGGTTGTGCGTGTCAACCTCTTCAGAGGGTTCCGGTTCTCGCTGGCTTGGTGGGCGTACACGTTCCCGATGTCGAGCGCGGCGATCGCGGCGGTGGTGTACGCGTCGGAGGTGACCAACAACGTGCTGACGCGGTCGGTGGCGGTCGGGCTCTCCGGGATCGCCACCGTGATGGTCACCGGCGTGCTGGTGACGACCATGTACCACGCGTTCGTGCGCATGGACCTGTTCCCGAACGACGTGTCCATCGCCATCACGCAGAGGAACCCCAAGTTCAGCAAGATCCTCGGCACCAACGTCAAGGAGCTCGTCCTCGCCATCTCCAAGCACGGCTCCGACTCCGAGTCTGCTTCTGTCTCCAAGACGAACATCGCCGGACAGTCCCCGATGGCGCACGGCGGAGCAGAGCGTTAGATCAGCGCGGCATGTGCGCAATGGCAACATTGCATTGCATGCACGGCTAGCTTGTTGATTAGTACTACCAGTTTACTCGCACAGAGCTCGTTTTGATATGCGCACGTTTGCTGCACATACTGGCAGATCGGCAGCCATGTATTGTAAGAATAAACTTTAATCTTACGAAACTTTGCAGCACTTACATGATGCAACAAAACATCATTGCTTCTATTAAAAATGCACAAACTGATATTGCTCGGTGTTAGAAATCTGTATGATATCTTTCTTCTCTCTACCTTTCACCTAAGCGCATTCTTTTGAAGTGCTGCTATTTATAGAAGTGAAGTGCTGCTGGCCGCGTCGCAGCGAACGATCGCGTTACTGGCAGCGTCGCGACGCTTTGCTGCGAACAGCCACCTGCATGCATGCTGTTAGCCACCCGTTGCTTGCAAATGCCAGCGTTAAGACATGCATGCATGCAACTGCTAGCTATGCTGCCAGCCAGCACAAAACATGTACCATGCATTAACCATGCTGCCAGCACAAAACATGTACCATGCATTAACCATGCTGCCAGCACAAAGCATGTACCACTGTATAGACAAACATATACAATCAAACATGAGATTAATGAAAGGAAGAGAAGAGGGATTAAAAACCCTTGATTGCAATCCTTCAATTTAGTAACCATCACACTTGATTCCAATCCTCATTCGTGCCCGCAGCCACACCCGTGAAACCTCGCCGCCAGCCTGCATCGGGCGCGTCGCACAGGCCGAAGCTAAGAGCATGTTCTTTTTGGCTGCGGCTTGTAGCTTTTAGCTGCGGTTTGTGATTTTTGGGCTGTTTGTACGAGAGATTACAGAATAATAGAAACTCGTGTGCGGTTTTTGCCGATATAAATGAAGTCAGTAAAGTATATACTACAATTAACTAGTAGATCCTATCTTAAAAAAATACTCTGTTTCAAAGCTAGTTAATATAGAAAACCCGAAAAACAGCTTTTAGAAGCTGAAAAGAACAGGCCCTAAGAATAGTCGAAGCCTCCTCCTCCACGGAACTTCCCCTCACCTCAGGCAAGTTTCATTTTTGGGTTTGATTGAGGTGGTGCTTCTTGCATGCAACGTTTTTGACAAAATTGCTGGCGGCGTATTGAACTTGCTGTGTGCAGGGCGTTTCGGCCATGGATGAAGGAGCTAACAAGATCTAGCCTGATCTGACCCCTGAACAAGAGAACAATACGAGGGATGCATTGCTTGAAGCTTTTGTTGCGCCATATGAATGGTTGAAAATGCAATGGGTGATGAACTGTGTTGAAATTGATCCAAACTCGTAATGTCTGTGTAGAACACTTCGTCGTACCATGCCAGATATGGCATGATATGTGTTTAGGCCATACACAGGTTATATCAAATATGGTGTAAATTTATATCAATCGACTCTGATTCGATTTTCTCTCCATATGAAACTCTTTTTTTCTACCATATAGATTGCCCTAGTAGTCCATAGGAACGAAGAAGCGTTTTATTGTAATATCTCTTCATTATAATGATTAACTTTGTGCACCTATGTTTTTTCCGTAAGAATTTTTTATTTAAAAATTTATGTTTTTTGTCTCTATTTTTTGTATTATTTTGTAAAACGCTGGAGATTAGCGTTTAAGAGATCCGAAGGAAAATTTTTTTTTGTCTCTAACGATTCCGTCTCGGCGCACGGCAGCAAAAATAGTCTCTCGCCGAATCCGAGACAGCCGTCAAACGCATCTGCTACAACTGATTCGGCGAGGAGAGAGAGAGAGAGAGAGCGCGATCGAAGCTACAGCAGCGAAAGCGACAGCGCGCCGAGACAACGCACTGCCCGCGCGGAGACTGCGCGTTTTTTCTCCGATAACCGCCCGTGCGGAGACCGGAGACAGCGCGTCACGCCCGCCCGCCACTCGGTCCGCGCAGCGCGTCTTCGTCCACCGGTCCGTGCGGCAGCAAGATTTTTCCCTCGGTCCCGAGCCCGCACGTTTTCGTCCGGTTTTTTTTTTCACTTATAGCTTATAATTAAATTGCAACAACTAATTTTTAAATAATATATTTTAAAATAAAATTGATAGAAAAATCATAGTAAAATGTGTACTAAATTTAATTGTATTAATCAAAATTATATATAACTACTACGTACCATGAGTTTTGAATTGCGTGAATTTTGTTAGGTATTGCACCACCCTTAGTTTTTTCTTTACAAAATCCAAAAATAAAAAGGAAATCCCAATGAAATCTTAGAAATTTCGAATCTAACCTTGTCTATCTATACTCCAGTAAATTCTGAAATTCTTAACCATTCTTTTTCCCACACGTTTTCTTCTTCCCAAAAGGTAAACAACTCCCTCTTTAAAAACCAATCTAGGGTTCTAGACGCTGCCAACGGGAAGGCTATGGCCGTCGCTGCCTCCCTTGTGCCGGCATGCGAGGCCACCGGGCGTCGACGTCCTTCCCTCCACGGGCATGACACACTACTACAGATAAGCTCATCACAGACAGTTCGAAAATGTCACCACGGACGGTTTTCTGAACCGTCTGTTTTTATGGGTCAGTAATACCCTAAGGGCATTACAGACGATTTTTGAACCATATGTGATAACCCTTATCACAGACGATTCGTAACTAGAACTGTCTGTGATAGTCTATTATCACAAACAGTTCTAGTTAAGAACCGTCTATGATTGCGTTCTCACAATAACATAAATATGCCTCCTTTAGTTCATCAACATTCTTTAATTACATTATAAAACAACATAATTAGAGAATGTAGATGAACCAAAGCAGGCCTATTTATGATTAGCACCATGTTTTTGGTGGCTCGTTGTTTAGATTGTAGGTGCTATCGATGTTCTGTGGTCGAAGTACCGTGCATCGATTTCACCAATCTCAACAAGGCTTGCCTGAAAGACAACTATCCACTTGTGTGGATCGACCAGCTAGTGGATGCCATGGTTGGATGCGAATTAATGAGCTTCCTAGGCGCATACTCCGGCTACCACCAAATTCATATGGCCAGAGAGGATGAGATGAAGACAAGTTTCATCACCTCCGGAGGCACATACTGCTTCATCCGCATGCCCTTCAGCCTCAAAAATGTAGGAGTCACGTTCACCCGCCTGGTCGCCATCGCCCTCGCCACCCATCTCGGGAGGAACATCAAAACCCACGTTGATGACGTGGTGGTTAAAAGTACCAGACCTCCAAGAAACCTTCGGCAACCTTCGATTTCGAGGTGCAAGTAGGAAAGCTGCTCAGATTTCTTGTGTCCGGACGAGGAATACAGGCGAACCCAAAAAAAAGTTGATGCATTCCTCTCCATGGAACCACCTAGGATCATAAGGGAGGTCCAGAGGCTCACAGGCCGGCTTGCTGCCCTCAGCCGTTTCTGATCCAGGTCAGGCGAGCGAGGCCTCCCATTTTTCAAAATGCTCTAAGGCTGTGATGGATTCCACTGGACCGATGATTGCGCAGTGGCTTTCGATGAGCTCAAGAAGCATCTAGCCAACCTTCCAACTCTGGTCTCCCCAACACCAAAGACTCCGCTGTTGCTTTATCTGGCGGACACACCAGTAGCAGTAAGCACGGTCCTCGTCTTGGAGGAGGGGTCCATCTAGCGCCCGGTATACTTCATCTTGGATGCCCTCCAGGGAGCCAAGACAAGATATACCAAATTGGAGAACTTGGCCTACGCGCTTCTGATGGCTTTGCAAAAGCTCCACCATTACTTCCTGGCTTACCACATCACGGTGCCTTCGTTGTTCCCCTTGGTTGAAATGTTGCAGAATAGGGAGTCAACAAGTCGCATTGGTATAGGCGACCGAACTCATGCATTTCTCCCTGACCTACACTCCCCGCACGATGATTAAATCCTAGATCCTCATAGACTTCATTGCAGAGTGGACCCCACTGGCCCAACTACAAATGCAGCCACCTACTGAGCTAGTATGCAGTCTCCATACCGATGGAGCTTATAGCGCCTCTGGAGCAGGCGTCGAAGCGATCGTCACTACGCCGGAGGGGCGTCGCCTTTTCTACTCCATGCACCTGGACTTCCCAGCGATAAACAACATGGTCGAATATGAGGACCTGCTCTTCGGCCTCGACAAGCTCAAAGCCCTAGGCGCACAAAGGGTGTTGGTGCATACAAACTCCCGTCTGCTGGTGGGGCATGTTGACAAATCTTACTAGACTAAAGACCTAGATCTTGCCAAATACCTGGTGGCCGTTAGAGTGAGGAAGCACCATTTCTTGGGTATCACCATCAAGGCCGTTCTGTGCACAGACAATGAAGAAGACGATGCCCTAGCCAAAGCGGCCAGTCAGCGAACCCAGCCACTGGTGGGGGCATTCACCGAGACCCTACCCGGTGCGGCCATCCCTCTAAGGAATGGTTGAACCAGATGACCCCCTTGAACTACGACAGCTACAGCAACATGCCAGAACCTTCCATGTGCTTGTCGATGTACTGTACAAGCATGGGGTGTGTGCCCCACTCCTCCAATGCCTTTCACGCTACGAGGGACGACACCTCCTATCTGAAATTCACATTGGACTCTACGGCTCCCATATTGCGCCAAGTGCCCTCGTTGGTAAGGCATTTAGGCAGGGCTTCTACTGGCCTACTACGACTGTCAACAC
The DNA here is from genome assembly GCA_017311315.1 of Dendrocalamus latiflorus. Lineage (NCBI taxonomy): Eukaryota > Viridiplantae > Streptophyta > Magnoliopsida > Poales > Poaceae > Dendrocalamus > Dendrocalamus latiflorus. The sequence goes on along the minus strand of CM029613.1, from coordinate 837,365 downwards.
GCACAACCTCGTCAAGAAGTGTCAAGGATGGCAGTGGATGGGCAGGACTATTCATAGGCCCCCACTCACTTCCAGCCTATCCTGTCGGTTTGGTCGTTGACACGATAGGGACTCGATGTTGTCGGCCCTCTGCCATGCGCCCCTGGGGTTTCATGATTCATCATGGTCGCATTCGAATACTTCTCCAAATGGTCCGAGGCGACCGCCCAGGCCAAGGTCACCTCCGCAGCAGTGCAGCGGTTCCTCTGGCAAAATATCATTTGCCGCTTCGGGGTCCCAAAGGAGATCACCGTCGACAACGGCCTGCAGTTTGACTTTGCCAAGTTCAAGGCATTCTGCGACCGCATGGGCATCAATATTTGTTGTGCCTCCATAGGACACCCACAGTCCAATGGGGCAGTCAAGCAGGCCTGTGGCACCATCTCCGTGGGCATTAAGAAGCGCCTCATAGGTCTCTCAAAGGGCAGATGGCCGCAAGAGACGCCAAGTGTACTCTAGTCCATCCGTACCACGATGACGTGCCCTACGGGCTTCACACCGTTCAAGCTCCTCTTCGGGGATGAGGCCATCACACCAGAGGAAACCAAGGTCGGGTCGAGGAGGGTCCTCGCTCCAGCTCTGACCGAAGAGCGAGCTATGTCTTTGGATCTCCTCGATGGAATGCGAGTCAAGGCAGCCGACCACGTCACAAAGTATTGCGCTTGACAACGCAATCATACAACAAGAACATGCATCATGCGGACATGGTGCCATGATGTGACGACAATTATGTGTGAGGCGCGCGTGGTGCAAGGTGAGCATGTGGTAGTGTGGGTGAGCATAGAGGTGTCGCAGGCAAGCAGGCAGTGGCACAACGAACACAAAGGTAGGAAGCGGACGACAGGAAGGGAGCAGCGCGGTAGTCGGGAGGGAGCGTGGCATTGGGAAGTAAGTAGCACTTCCAACTTATTTTCATCGTCCTCTCTTCAGATCTAGATGTGCTCCACCCAACTCCACTTATTTACTTTCTTGGTCTGTTTTGCTCCAAAAAAAGGAACATACAATTTCGTCTTAGGGACAGTTCTTGCTGATAGGGAAAAAGCAAAAAAGGCAAGATCACTAAGATATACAACTCTAATTTATCTTTATAATTTGCTGTTTAATTCATATAATTATGCTCGCCTTATGTCGTCCATTTCCTCATAAGAAATCATTAATTTCTATAATTTATGTATTTTTATTATATCTACATACACGTATCGTTGTATCGATATTTTGAGAATGATGCGCTGCGATATCGACGTATTTAAGTAACTTAGTTTCAAGATTCAAACATTCATGTTAAAAATACTGGGTCTGCCACTGTCGCGGTAGGACTCGCGCCCGGCGCGGTCGCGGTTTTGGCTGCTGCTGATAGATGGAACGAGTCGTTTACCCGGCGGGTGATCGCGGCCACCTCCTTGTCGACGGACGACAGCGCCTCGATAAGCCACTTGAGCTGGTCCTGCCTGGCCGTCGGCGCGTCACCGGGGCTCTCGAGCAGCTCGTCGATGAGGTGCTGCACGGCGCCGAAGGAGCCCTCGATGGCCTTCTCGCTGTGCTGGATCTCGTGGAACGCGCCCTCCAAGCGGGCAAGACCGCCGCGGATCTTGGCCAGGAGAAGCTTGGCCTCGGAGGCGTCCTTGTGGAGGATGCCGTCCGTGAGAAGACGGCTGAGGATTGTCAGATGCGCCTCCAACGAGACGATGCTAAGGTCATCTCTCAAGGACGCGGCGAACTCATCGACCGGCCTGGTGTTGGCCTCGAGCAGAGACTCGACCATCTCCCGCATCGTCGCCATGAGACGGAGCATTTCGGGCCTGTCTTGGCAAGCGGCGAGAGTGGGGTAAACGCTCCTGATCTCGTCAATGCGAGACAGCATCGGGGACCAGAGGTAGCCCACTACTACTCCGCCTTCCTCATCGAATTTTTCCCCGGTTTCTTCGCACCAGTATTCGAGAAACTTCATTTCTTTCGCTAGCTTCTGCAGGATGTTGCGGCCGCCTAATTCGGACGCCGAAGCGGCCACGGAGAAGAGATGGAGGACGGTGTCGAGCCGATTCAGCAGAGGCCGCAGGACATCCTTGAGGACGCCGCCGCTCGGCATAGACATGACAACGAGCAAAAAGGCAACGAGTTGGTACTAGCCTGCCTGAGGTTGAGAGCAATGGGGAAAATACCAGGTCTTTTCCCGTATTGGTCTGGTGCGCAACCCCAAAACGAGCGAGCCCATTCTGGGGAAAATATCTGAGTACCTTCATTTTCTACCGATCATAATATCACTAATATCACTAAAGTATTTTTTTACACTCACAGTATAAAAATCACGTACAGCGAATAGTTGCTGAGTTTTTGGCTGAAATAGCAAATTTTAAAGTGTGATCGGCAAAAATAATACCCTCGCAATCACAATTGCAAAAACAACACTCTCGTACGCACGGTCACCGTGCGGTTTTAACCACGAGGCAACACGTGGCGGAGCACCATATGATCACCACGCGGACAAGCTACGGAGCGACACGTAGCGGAGCACCGCATGGTCACAGTGCGGTTTTAGCCACAGGGCAACACATGGTGGAGCACCGCACGGTCACTGTACGGTTTTAGCGCCACGTGTCGCTAAGTAGATGCTATGTTATTCTTTAACAGTAGATTCTTATATAGTGCAATAACCTAATGGTCTTAAAAAGTTTAAGAGGGTTATAAGAGAGCAATAATCTCTTCTATTCTTTTGAGGCTATGTGTTTATGGAATTTACGGTCGATTTCGTCAAATCTTTTTCTTTTGTTGTGGTTGTTTCGTCGCCGTTATTTTGGTTCTCTCTACAAGATTTATCTACTTCGTTATTGGTACCGTGCATACTTGTGCCGTGTTTCAAAAATTCTGATCTGATTTGAGGGCTGCTACGCATGAAAAGAAATATTAAAGTATAACAATATTTTTTAAGGTTTTATGTGATCTTTTTCCGCTTCGTCCACGCTTCCACATGCATGTATGATGTATGTACACTCAATTGTATAACGGTATGAGTGACCTTTACTGGGTTGAACAAGCACCCCTACTTCAACAACCCGGCCTGGCACGCTTGAACTACGCGTAATTAACCTCAAGCTTAGAGCAGGACGACGTTGGTTGGTTGGTTTGGTTGGGACCTGTCCAATGCGCGCAATTGGTCTGTCCTCTCCTCCAGTAGTATTGGTCCAACCTGAAGTAAGTCAGCCCATTAAACTGGAGTACTACGAGCTTCGTTTTCACCTTCATTTTGTACCAATCACTGTTGCCTGTATGATAATCTCCTTTCCCGTCCCTGCTCTTACAAGATGTCAAACTGGTGATCGACGCATCTGTATAGATCATTGGAGAAACCGGATAATTAAAAAAAGAACACTATTAGCAAGTACTTCTGAATCTCAATTTCACGGTCACATCAAAACGGCGTACATCAGATGATCGCTTTTGCTGGTAGTAGTGCCGGTTATTGCTGCATTCGATTGCGCCGAATGGAAGCCCTGATCAAACCGACAAGCATTCATGAGCGCCAACCGCTCGTCCGCTGCTGCACAGCTAAGGTATCTTTACTCCTCCACGCTTGGTCAGGAGATCGACGATGTGGCGAAGATGGCCGTGCTTGCATTTGCAGGCCCTCGTCATGATTCATGAGTCGAGTGAAAACCGAACCAAATAATTATTATATCAGCATGACGACCAAATTACGAGTGCCTGTACCATTTTACAGCTCTTGTCAGACACTCAGATCCTTACTTACCTCGAAGTCATTTTCTCCTGTTGTGTTTTACTCAGATGAGAATAAACCATGTCCTAGTGCAGACAATTAGGAAAAGCTACAAAAAGAACCAACCACCCACCTGACCCAACTAACCACCCAACTAAACCAGCGGCAAAGCCAAGCTCCGTGAGTGCAACCGCCATCGATAAAACCAAATCGCAGATCGATTAACCGGCGCTTCCCGGCGCCACCACCACCGCTCTCTCCACTCGTCCGTCCTCCGCACCAATCGCACGCACACGGCTGCACATTAGCTAGTAGAAAGGGAGGAGTAGCAGGCTAGCAGCAGACAGTGTCTCGCCTTCTCATCGCTTCCTCTCCACTCCGGTCTCCGCTGGAGACTGGCTTCCCCTCCGAACTTCTGCCCACTCCCCGTTCCCCTCACACCGGAGCCAAGGAAGCGTCAAGAACGTGCGACCGGAAGGAATGCAGCCATTGCGCCCGAGCCCGGTGGCCGGCGGCTGGGCGGGGGTCGCCGGAGTCGGCCCCACCACCGTCGACGAGGCCTCCATGGAGCGCAGCAAGGGCTTCGTCAAGGCCCTGCAGGTGCCCTGCATCCCCAGATCATTCCAACCCAGATCCCACACTGACAAAAAAAAACTCCTTTTGAGCTCTTTCTTTGCTTTGCTCGTGGATCCGGCCGGTTCTTGGAGCCGGCACTGTCGTTCCACGGTTCTTGATATATGATGCTGATGCGCGCGCGCGCGTGCAGGAGCTCAAGAACCTGCGGCCGCAGCTCTACTCCGCCTCCGAGTACTGCGAGAAGTCCTATCTCCACAGCGCCCAGAAGCAGATGTGAGATTTCTGCTCCTGCATTACCCACCTCTGCGCATTTTATTGTCAGTAAAGACTTTACTATCTGAATGCACCGGCTATGGCTATTTTTCATCGTACGTTTGCATTTTACATGTTATCTAGCTCTGTTTTTGTCATTTGGTATAGGGGTCGAATTGAATTGAAGCGTTGGTGCAGCATGTACTAGCAATCACGTATGATAGGTATAGGAGGCTATGCTGCCTAAGCCAAAGAGGACAGCAACAGGTGTGAGAAAGGAACTTGATGTCGAGATGTGACTAGAAAACAAATTCTACCAGCTAAAGAAGAATATAGAATTTGGTTTTATCTGGAATTTTGGAATTACCTAACAACCGTCTATGTACCATGTACCGCCTATTGAATTTATTTTGGAGGTTTGCAATCCAAATGCTGTCATGTCAATTGAATCACATAGAATGGTTTTCTCTTTTTTTCTTTTTTTGCATATTTGACAATGTATAAGAAATTTTCGTGGATGAATAGTATAGTGATTTGAATCTATTTCATAATATAGCATATTTTCATGGCCTTGAGTTTTTTCTGCTGATATTTTGAAAACTGAACATGCTAATTTGACATCAGGGTGCTGGACAACTTGAAAGATTATGCTGTACGGGCCGTTGTCAATGCTGTCGATCACCTAGGTACCGTTGCCTGCAAATTGACAGACCTGTTCGAACAGCAAGCTTCTGAGATCTCGACCTTTGAGCTGAAGGTTGCACGCTTGAACCAGGTAATGTTATCTATCGGCAACGCATGCAGTATATACTGATGAAACCATGAAAGCTAAACTGACATTACTATATCGCCCAATCTATAGCAAATCCTCACCTGCCAGATCTATACGGATAAAGAAGGCCTCAGGCAGCAGCAAATGATGGGAACAAGCATGAAACACCACAAGCACTATATCCTACCATGTAAGAGAATGCAGAGCTATGCAGAGCTAGGAGCTTATCCACTGTCTGAATTTTTATTTTAAGGAAAGCTGAGTTTAAACTTGCCAATTTTCTTTGCAATCTAGCTACTGGTTATAAAAGAACCCAGGCTCATGCACACCTGCAGACAGACGCTAATCAGGAATCAAAGCCTAGACCTTACCCCTCAGGTGCTTATTTCTGCACTTCGTAGATTTCATGCATGCTACCCACCATACTAAACAAGAAAAAAATTCCTTTCACTTATGGCGTGCAGCAAAGACCCTTTCCTGGCATCTGGCATCAGAGAACAGCACTGCAGCAAATGGAGCACATAAATCTACATTTGTGTAAGACTGCCATCTCCCCTTTGTTGAACTTTGTCTAAATGGCTTCTTATTTCATCTGCTAAGTGCAATGGAGCTGTGCACTTCTGATCTAACTTGCTATCATCTGCTTTTGTGCAGCCTAGGTGACACAATATCGTCTAAACCTGCATCAGATGGTTTATACCTTCCTGGTAATTAGCCATACTGTTATTAAGTTCTTAGAGGGCATGGAATCACATGAACATGATTTCACAAGTTTTTTCGAAAACATGTTATAAAACGCATGGCAAAAGTAGATGATCATAAAGAACGGGAGAGACGGATTTAACGTGAAAATCCTTGTGGGGAAAACCACGGATGCGTGAAAGCGGAAATCACTATATGAGGATATATTTGCAATAGAGTTCTTTCTCTCCCTATAGACTACAAGGGTACATATATAGGATGAGTAAGACGAGTCTCATATGGAGAAAAAACTGAATCAGAGTCGGTTGCTACAGATTGACACCACGTCTGATATAGTCTACGCATGTCCTTAGCATCAGTCATACCACGTCTGGCATGAGGCGATACAGTGTCATATACAGACATGGTACGAATTTGGATAAACTTTAACAATTTTTTTTACCGTGATATCACTTGTTATAAAACGCACGGCAAAAATAGATGATTGAAAGAACAGGAGACATGGATTTAATGTGGAAACCCCTTGTTGGAAAAACCACGGGCAAATAACTATAATGAGAAGAGATTACAACGAGACTTTCTCTCTCTCGGCACAAAGAACCTTGTAGTCCCGATGCTTTGTTGTGCTCTCGGTGGATGAAGACACCTTGGGCTTTGAGCCCTTGATTGTTGCCTCTGATTTTCATAGAGACCAAAGAGACGCGCCAAGACTAAGGGAAAACCCGAAGTGTTTCTCTGCGCTGGGGCTGAGGTGAGGTTGTTGTGTCGTGCACTGGATGTTGTGTTTTGCTGATCTCTCATGTGCCGACTGATGGACAGGGAAAAAGCTTCCCTCGATTTGCATTGCTGCCTCTCTCTCTCTATCGCTGCTCTGCTTTTTTTGGGACCGAAAAGGCTTCTCTCTCACCTGCGATTCTCCCTTTGCGCTCTCTCATGTTGCTTTTATTGCTTGGTCTTCAACTCTGGATAGGAGACTGCAAACCGAGTGCAGCTCAGATTCGACGAAAAAAACCGAGCGAGGAAATGAGATACCGAAGTTGAATTGATGATGCGCCGTGCGTGCCGTCCCCGGGGGTCGGGATTGCTCTTTCGGGGGCAGCGGATCGGGATTAAACTTGGAGATCTTATACCATTTGTTATAAAACGTATGACAAAAATAGATAATCGTAAAAAACAAGAGATACGGATTTAACGTGGAAAACGCTTGTGGGGAAAACCACGGACGCGCAATAGTGGAAATAACTATGTGAGGAGATATTTACAATGGAGTTTTTTTTTCTCTTCCTATGGACTACAGAGATACATATATAGGATGAAGGAGACGAGTTCCACACGAAGAGAAAACCAAATCAGAGTTGGTTACTACAAGTTGACACCATATCTGATACAGACTACGTATGTCCCTAACATCGGTCATGCCACGTTTGGTATGAGGCGATGCGGTGTCCTATATGGACATGGTACGAATTCGGATCAATTTTAACAGAACACAATGTGATTTCATGATAAATTTGGGCATATTTGTTAACTCTGTATCAAAACAACATATTGTTAGGATTTTTTTATTAGTGTATGCTTGGAAAATTGGAAATTGAATGTTTCATCTGAATTACCGATGTTTCAGGTAAGGAGCTGCCTGCTTCTCCCATGCGCAGGCTACTGCACTTGAATGGGAACACCAGATCTGATGTTACACAAAAAGTTGGCGCAAAGGTAAATTAGAATATGATATAAGCTTAATGTGAAATCATAATAAGTTAAAAGTGCGTCATCATCGTATCCTGGGGGCCCGTTTGTGTATCTTTCAGTAAAAGTGCCTAGATATTGTTTTCCTTGTTTCTTGATGGCACCATTGTATCAAAATTATCTTCAATGCATTTTCAGGACCAGCCAGGTGTCAAGCATATGTCTACATGTAATTCTTTTGACAAACCTAGAGGGCGTGAAATCCAAAAGGCTCCTGTCGGCACTAAAAGCATGCTAGCCGCTCTCTTTATCAAGCACAAGTCAGCAAAGATGAAGAAGGACTCGGTTCGATGATCAGCTCTTGTTCGCCCGAAGCAATTACTGTAAAGTAAGCTTATTGTACATCTGATCTGTGGTGTTTGTATTCTGCACGCTAGGGGTCTAGGGCTGAATGTCTTGTGCCGTTGTCATCTCAAAATTTTTAACATGTCATCTTGCTGATGACCTAAATGTAATGATTTCATATCAGCAAACTCCTTTCACATGCTCGCCGTGTAATTCTGCTTGCCAGAAGATTTGGCATTCAGCATCAAATAAAATGCATCTTTGAAATAGTGTTCAGAGTTGATATTGGCTTGTACAAATACGATACATCTTTATCTTCATTGTAACAGCCCCGTTTTTGGGAACAGGGCCGTCGTACGTCCCACAACAGCCTAGGAGTTTGATTGCTGACAGAAAGAATATCATGCATGATCACAAATATTTAAAAATGATTAATTTGATTGAAATAAATACCTAGCGGTCAACTTTGACAACTTTGTAGACGTCCAAGCCCAAAAAGTTAACTTACGTATAGAAGAATCGAAAAAAATCCCTACAGGAACGCTTACGTGTAGTCGTAACCCTAACACGTAAACTTAAAGTATTCTTTTTTCTTCTGGTATCTATTGTGGTGGAAATATAACAAAATTAAGTAGAACCAACAGTACTCAGCAAATCCCTATAGTAGAATGCATTTACAAGGCTAATATCTATATACAAGGTGTAATCCAAGGATGGCAATGTCTCTTTCGCGTGAAGCTAGATTTTCAATATCATATCATAATTAGTTTTCAAACATATGATTTAGCCATTTTAACCGAAACAAAATAAATAAACTATCTATAAGCATTTGACTATGTGGGAGCAACTCTCCTCACATGTATTTCACATATCCGGTCCATGGACCTTAGTCTATGTCCTTTACTATATCTAAAGCCTCAAAATGTGTGCTCATCAATATGGACATGCAATCCTATCTGCCTCCAAAAATCGGGAGATTCATGTTTTTGCCACTCTTAAGATTGGTCAATTACCTCTGTCACTTACATGTGGGACCGCCTGAGTCACTGACAACGGGCCAGGGTGGCACCTCATAAGGGTGGCAAAAACATAAATTTTCCCCAAAAATCAAGGGACCCAAAACTCTTCTAAATACGAGTTTTCCATTATCTCTAATCCTTCTAGTTATGGACACTTCCATAACTCATTCCAACTTATAACGTATTGAAACCTTCAGGACCGTACCTCCCGTAACTTCTCCACGTATCAACCACCTTTGATCTCTACATGCTCCAACAAAAGTCCGACCACCTCGTGACATCCTCAACCGCCTGAACCTCAAATTTCCCCCTCCTAGTCCTTGTCCTCCTCGTTACCGACCATGACCATCTCCACATCCAACCTGCACATACAAAGACCAAATAACATTTTTTCCCGCGCAAGTTCTTTCTAACTTGACTTACATTAGTCCGCACACGCAGACCACACCCTCAACCATCAATAACTACGAGCCAGATCATCCACAATCTCAATTTCCACACTCACTAAAAATCAACTTCAGACCACTCAGAAAAGCTGGTCTAACCGCCATGCACAGGACAGTCAAACCGCTGGCCGATCAGACACGAGTACTCGAAGGTTACAAGAATTAAAGCACTCGAAGTCTACGACTACCATTTACGAGGTCTACGACAACTGATCGTAAAGTCTACGACTACCGATCATAAAGTATATGACAACAGATCATGAAGCCTACGACTACGACAACAAATCGCGAAGTCTACAACTACCAATCACAAAGTCTACAACTACCGATCACCAAGTACCAACCAGGTACTATAGCACCAATTACCGACTATCGAGCATCGAATTTTGAGTACCAAGTACAGTAGCTTTGACCTCCGGCCGATTACTGTAGCTATCGACTGTCAACTGGTTACTGTAGCTTTCATCTATCAACTGGTTCACTGTAGCTTCGACTATCCCGGTCGTCTTGTCGCGTTCGACCTATCGCGATCAATCCGCCGTGGTCGATCTTCCATGGTCATTTTATCATGCTGACCTTATGTGGTCGTTCTGCCGTGGTCGACGCCTGCCGATCGGACCATCCATCAAAGACCGATTGGACCACCCACTACCGACCATAGTCGTAGCCTGCCGATCACCAACCGTTGTTGATCGAAACTTTCTTAAACGCAAAATTGTAATGCAATCTAAAAGTCAATTATTCATCATTACTGTATTCATGACCTCCACATGGTCTAACAAATGTCCTTAATGTATTAATTGTGCCCATCATTTTCTCATGGAATAAGTCCATTTAATACCCTAAACTTTGCCCGAAAGTTTGTCTAGCATCTCGAACTATGAAACCAGATATTTGACCCCCTCTCCCAAACTTTATAATCTGGTTCAAATAATATCTTGACTTGGTTTCGCATAGTGGTAGTGTCCACGAGGCACGATGAGTGAGCTGTTTTGCCACGTAGAATGACACGCTGGCCATGTTAGGTTAATGACATGTGCGGGGCCACAAAAGGCTTCTCTCTAGCCGAGCTCCCAGTCGTGCTTCTATAGCCACCGCCCCCTTGTAGTTCACTTCATCTATGTTTTGATTTGGGAGATAATGCCATATGGGTTACACCTGTCATTCATTTCAACTTATCCAACGTATCATCATATGTGTTAAAATCATCTACTCATCACGCTATGCGGGTAATACCACCATCCAAAAATGGGTCAAAATGTTATTTGATATGGATTGTAAAATTTGGATGATCAAATATCTAGTTTTATAGTTTGAGATGCTGAACAAAATTTGAAGCAAAATTTAGGGTAGTTAATGGACCTTTTCCCATTATATGACTAAGCTAGATTCGTCTGGGCGTACCGTTTCTAACTAACTAGCAGGTCCGCAGTTACTGCTAGTCTAGACTCTAGAGTCGAGACTATCGTTGGACCTCTGCTACATCCCCAGCCTATACTTCCGGAGAGATTCCTGGATGGCGGAGCGGCCACGTCGCCCCTAGCGCACGCTCTGCCCGCCGCGTGGAAGCGGAATTTCGGTACGGTCAGAGGAGTCATTTTCCCTCTGTTTTCCAGAAATTACGTAAAGGTCCTTTTTCCTCGCGAAAAGGTCCCTGCCAGTTTTGTTTTTTTTCTAAAAACACCCCTTTACTTCACCGAAATTTCGTATCCTTCGCAGGATAGCGCCCCGTGTTTTCTAAATTACGTACAGGCCCTCGTTTAGTTACGTACAAGTCCTCGATTTTTTTACGAAAAAAGGTCTTTGGCTTTTCCGAAAATACGCATGCGTCCTTGATTTTTTTAAAAAAGCTTCTCACGAATTTTCGTCTCTTCTTTTTCGGTCAACACGGTGGCTGGCGTGGCGTGACGCCACGCCTACGTGGCTAGTTGTTTAACAATTTCTAAGCAAATGCAGAGCACTTGTGTCTTATCTCGTCCCCTCCTCTCTTTTTCTCTGAAACGAAAGCAACTTTGAGCCTTGTGAAGTTGTGATGATTGTAAGGTAGGCAAGTTGTTACTGTCACTACCAACTCGTGGAGACTGGAGAGGAGCACATACGGTCACAGATAAAAGAGAGACGCGGAGATTGGCTGTTTCCTCCGAGTCCTCCAAGACTTGATACGAGAAGCTATTGTCAACGTCAATCCATGCCATCCGTTACCTGCTCCCCTCCAAAGACAGTCCATTTTGCACCCTTACCCCCTTTGCGGAAGTTAAACTTCAGGTTTACTTCTTAATACTAGTGATCAAAATTTCAAAATGTTGGAATCCCCGCTGTGGTAAATATACATTCTATTTATACACGTACAGTGGTAAACATAGAGTAGCAAAAGATCTGAGTACTGTTGCGGAGAAAACAACTGAAAGAAAGCAATGTGCTGACAGTAACAGTTTTTTTTCCTTGAGACACCAAATCTACAAAATTTATGACAGGAAAAATGATAAAAATACTTCACAAAGCAAATCAAATTCCTGCTAATCTCAGTCTTCAGACAATACAGAACGCCGACGAAAACAAATATGATAAAATGCATCACGCTAGACAAAGACATTGTCACAACATTAATTACAATAACACTGAAGAAAATGTAGCAAGTCCACAATTTATATCGGCTACCCCTTTATTTATCGTACATGGGATTAGCTCTCATGCAAATCCAAGCATCAGGAAATCAATCGCAACACGGCCACCACATGAAACACGGGAACAAGACCAAAACCAAACGGTTCGCCGATGAAAATGCCTCCCTCACATCCAAGTGCGCATGGCAGAAGCAGTGGAGGCACCATTCTCAGAGCTACTGGCATCACCATGAGTTTTCCCAGAGAGTAAAGCAAACAGCCCACGGCCGTGGACCCTGCCCTCCAGAACTGAATGTGTGCTAGACCGTGTCGGAACAGAAGGATGAACAGAAGAAATCATCGGGCCAGGGTCATTCCAACCCTGGGAAGCTTCGTCATCGTCGTTCATCATGCTGACATCTCCCTTAGCTAAAGCGACTTCCATGTCATCAGGCTGGGCATCAGCCGTGAACTGTTTGATTGCAGGACCCAATGAGCCACCACCATGAACACAATGGTCCTCAACTAAAGCACTGTGAGCTGTACAAAGACCAGTCTTGCTCCGAGCAAACTTATCACATGGAGGCCCGCCAACACCAAAGCTTGATCCCACCTGACCCCAAGAGCAGCGTTTGCCTCCTCCATGTGCCTTGCAGAAATCAGTGCTCCCCTGCGCACTTTTTTCACAACCCCCAAACTTGCATCTCTTACCACCACCATGGCGCACACAGTATTCTGTCCTCCCTCTAGCACTCTTGGTGCAGCCTGACATAGCGCACCTCTTCCCACCGCCGTGAGCAACACAATACTGAGTCCCACCATGCACACTTTTTGAGCAGACACCACCGCCCCGAAATGAGCAGCGCTTACCTCCACCGTGCCCCTTGCAGAAAGGAGTGCTACCTTCAGCTCCTTTGGAGCAACCCAAGAATGTGCAGCGCTTTCCTCCACCATGTGCCTTGCAGAACTTTGTGCTTCCCTGGGCACCCTTGGTGCATTCTGGAAACTGACAGCGCCTTCCACCACCATGTGAGATGCAGAGGCCAGAATAACCTTCTGCACTTCTTTTGCAGTTCTCCTTCTGGCACCTCTTGCCGCCTCCATGCCTGATGCACAAGCCAGACTTACCACGTGCAGCACGTGAACAGCCTTCCTGACTACAGCGGCGACCACCACCATGAGCTATGCAGTGGTCAGTGCGACCTTCGGCACTCTTTGTGCAACCAAGAAATTGGCATCTCCTACCTCCACCATGAGCCTTGCAATAGATGGTCCTTCCCTCGGCTCCCTTTTGACAACCAGGTTTCTGGCATCGCCTACCACCGCCATGGGCTATACAATGCCCAGAGGCCCCTCTTGCCCCTTTTTCACATCCTGGGAACTGACAGTATTTAGTACTAATGTTGCGTTTTGCAGGGTTAGTTAACCCGGAAGTACAGGCAGCTGGGCTTTTCAAACTTGCTGTAATGGTTGATGAGACATCTGGAGAAGCCATAGCATCATCAACTTTTTTGGGTATTTTTGGCAAAGAAAAAGTGTAGGTTGTTTCAGAAGCATATGACGATGAAGCCATAGAATGCCCGAAAAACCAATTAGAGGGTTCTGATCCTTTTCCTACAATACCTGGCACTGAATTGAGCACTACTGTCTCTAAGCCATCCTGAGCATTTAATGATGTGGTACTTAAATTGGTCACAGCTGATTCAGGTGAACCAGTGGATAAACTCAACGTAAGATCCAATTTTGGAGCACTAGCAGATGGCACATGCTCAGCACCAGCATGTGATTTCTTGTGACAAAGTGCTGTATCATGACCAAGACAAAGCTCGAAATTCAGGCCAAGATCCATTGATGAGTCCCCATCAGTCTCTTTTACTGAAGATGGAGACATTGTGCATGCTGTGGCGGAGCTCATCTTGCTATTGTCAGAGGAACTAGGTGAATGGCCCAAACCAAGGGTGAGCAGTGGATTTTCAGGACCTTCAACTCCAGCCATATCAACCCACTTCCTTTTCAATGCCCTTGGATTGGCACTAAAAAAGCTGGAATATGCTAGCGAGTCAACGGTAATATCTTTGTATTCAGCTGCCTGCTGAACTGTGCTCCGGTGACAAAGATTTTTCAAGGAGTTAATATTACCACCAAACCCAAGGTTTCGGTAAGTTCTGTCCATTCCAATCAAGAAACATCTAGTAGTGTCAACCGAATATCAAATGAAAAGAACCAGCTGCCTGACTTCCGGAAATCAAAACTCTATTATCATCTACTGGGTTATAAGTCTCAGTAGAATTTTTTGCAACCTCCACTAACAAAACCAGATATATCCTCACGATCCATTTCTCGCCACTTTCAAGTATAAAAGAAAAATGATGAAGTTTTGAGCTGAGCTTCAGTTTCTAGATGAGCCAATGATCCTGCTGGTTTAACAAGCAATAGCACATCAGAACAAAGCAAGCAAGAACAAAAATCTCATATCATTTTAGCGCTACATAAATCATATGCCAATGGACAAATAGTAAATACTAGCAATGATAATAATTTAGAGAGAGAGAGAGAGAGAGAGGTTTCATGTTTTAGGCCTAAAGACTTGTACCAAGCTAGTTGCCTGGTCCATTGAACAAATTATAAATGGCCTCTATAACTCAAACCTTTCAATTCAACAATCGGGAGTCCAAATTACTTGTGTCAAGGAAATATTTTGTTACTCAAATTGTGTTAGTTAACTGACTCAATGAGAAAATTTAGCCTATGGCAGGTTTAAACTTTTCTTTAATCATGCAAGCATAACTCTTAGAGATGACAAGGCAATGTTTCATTGCAGTGCTTAGCAGCAGACAAATACTAACTACAAGTATTTAGCTTGAACTATGATTTTTTTCTCTACTCCTATCTGCTTACGTGATACGAAAAACAAATAAAAGTTGGTTGATAAGTACCATGGAAAAATTTTCAGTAAAATGATGGGTAACTATGACCAAAAAAACAACAGTACAAAGGCGTGCTAGATCGACAACAACAGCCCACAGCATGTTGCAGGCACTGTGCAGATCGCACTAAACAACTTGCACCGTAGATATTTGGCATAGCTACTTTTATATCTGTCATTTGCATAAAATTTCGTCAGTTAAGTAGAACTAAATATACGCTTTATCCGGCAAGAACAGCTAGCGCTAGGATGCATCTTTCCGCATACGTCTACAGATTATTTGTTTTCCAATATGTTCATTCTTGAAAAAGGTATAACCCTAACATATTTGTACTGCCAGTAAATTAAGACAGCAAAAGCAGCTCGTAAAGAATGGAAAAACTGAAATCAAGTGAAATTTCCAGATAGCATTGGCAAGGGGATAGAGAGAGAAACTTTTGACTGAAAATTTATCTCTAAATTAAACTGGTCAGCAAAATGGATCTCGTGTGGGATGCATTGAAAACAATAGCAGAACCTAGAACAACATAACTCTAAATCTAATGACATTCCACATGAGACATGACCAGCATGAACACCAGCAACAAACAAACAAATAAGAGCAGAAAAATCATTGGAATCCCTGCATGCGAACGGCAAAATTTGCGTATAGATCTGTCCGCAACCAACAGTCGGTTGAACGAAACATGAGCTATAGAGCCCCCCAAAAAAGTTGAGATATTTATCAACCGGCAACTAATTACACGCAGCAAAAGAGGGCAGACAAAGGCGCTCTAATCCCGCACGGGAAGGGGATTGGTGCCAACGTTTCAGCAAAATACACACAAAACCGAACGTGTTTCGAATCTTAGACAAACACAAAATCCGAGAAAAGAATGGGAAAAAAACCCCCCACACGCTAACCGGCAACGAGACCGCGCACGCACATCCCCGCAACACGCCAAAGAAACGCAGGAGATCTCGAGGGCTCCACCACCGATCCATCCAGCGACCGAACGAGGGGGAAACTACGAGCACCAAACGGCGGCACCGGACAGAGAAGAGAAATCTACGGAGGCGCTCACCTGCGCGAGCGGAGCCGAGGAGTCCGAAGCCAAAGCCGCGCCGAGCCGGCGAGGCTTGGATTTGGAGGCAGGTGCGCGCGGCGCGGGCGAGAGACGGGAGCGAGCAGCCGACGGGTGAGGAGAGGAGAGGAGGCAGGGATGATGATGGAGAGGGAATGGTTGGTGGTGTGCGCAGAAAAACCGAGAACGCGAGCGAACGACGGGATTTGCGGGGTGGAGCCCGCGGCCACGGCGAAAATGGCTCAAGCCACCCGCAGCCACCGTCCGTCCGCGGAGAAAAGACGATGCCTTTTCTTTTCTCTGCCGCTTTTGGTCCTCACCCCCAATGCCGCCGTACTTGTCAGATCTTGCCGCGTCAGTTCACAGAAGTTCTCCAAGAGCTCGTTCATTTTAGTTTGAGTTTTTAATTTTTTAATTTATTTTTTTTATTATTTTTAGTTTTATTTTTTAAAAGATAGGTTAGCCTATTACAAACAATACAAATAAATATAGGGAAAAAAGAGCAGGACCTTAAATCCATATAATTTGTCATTTTGTAAGATATACTAGCCTCGTAGGCGCGGCGCCACGCCGCGCCAGCCACCGTGTGTACCGAAGTAAAAGAGGCGATAACTCGTGAGGAGTTTTATAAAAAAAATCGAGGGCACATGTGTATTTTCGAAAAAGTTAAAGGTTTTTTTCTGTAAAACATCGAGGACCTGTACGTAATAAACGGGTCTGTACGTAAATAAACGAGGACCTGTACGTAATTTAGGAAAACGCGGGGCGCTATCCTGCAAAGTGGAGGGGCTAAAAAAACTGTCAGGGACCTGTTCGCGAGGAAAAAAGACCCTTACGTAATTTTTGAAAAGTACAAGGAAATCGTCTCCCCGGCCGTACGAAGATTCCCCGCCACGCGCCGGCCGGAGCGCGCGGGCGGGGCGACGTGGCCAAGCGTCCGCGGGGCAGGCGAGGAGCGACGGCGGCGCGGCGCGGCGCGGGGCAGGCGAGGAGCGGCGGCGGCGCGGCCGGGAGCAGCGGCGCGCGGCCGGGAGCGGGAGGAAGAAGAAGGGCAAAACAGTCATTGCGCGTGGAGAAAAATTGCTGAAAAATGAAAATGAAATTAAAATGGGAAAAATCCTATATTTGCAAGAAGGTGCTCAACTCAGTCCTATATTTACGAGGACAAATAACTCGGTCCTATTTTATAAAAGCACTCCCAACTCAGTCCTATATATTCAATTTTCCCTTTTTAGAGAGGGGAAGTTGAACGCGCACGCGAATGTGCGAGCACGACGACCAAAGCTCGAACGTGGGCAGTGGAGCAAGCCTCCGTCCATCGATTTCTATTAGCCTCGTAGGCGCGGCGCAGCCACCGTGTGTACCGAAGTAAAAGAGGCGATAACTCGTGAGGAGTTTTATAAAAAAAATCGAGGGCACATGTGTATTTTCGAAAAAGTTAAAGGTTTTTTCTGTAAAAAATCGAGGACATGTACGTAATAAACGGGTCTGTACGTAAATAAACGAGGACCCGTACGTAATTTAGGAAAACGCGGGGCGCTATCCTGCAAAGTGGAGGGGCTAAAAAAACTGGCAGGGACCTGTTCGCGAGGAAAAAAGACATTTACGTAATTTTTGAAAAGTACAAGAAAATCGTCTCTCCGGCCGTACGAAGATTCCCCGCCACGCGCGGGCGGGGCGACGTGGCCAAGCGTCCGCGTGAGAACTCCCCCGCTAATATAGGTTGGTGATTTGCATACAAGAGGATACATCTTGCTCGAATTCACATCTAGCCCGGGTGCAAATCTATACATTTTCTAAATAACTCCTTTAAAGAAATCGTATACATTAGGAATTGAAACACCTTGAGTCCTTAAATCAAAAGCTCTAAACCTAAGCCAGTAGTAGTCCGTGTGTAATTTGTACGATGATGCTTCGCTATAAAAAATGCACTAGATACAGTTTGATACAGAGGGGAGGCGGCGCGAGTGACGCTTTGGAGCGGTGGGTGACAGCAACGTGCAACCAGACCCCCTTTGGAGGCGCGTGCCGTGCGTGTGTCCGCACGCCGCCTCAGACCCCGTAAGGACATTTTCCCACCATACTTTTTTGTTTTTAATCTCAACTTGCTAGATACTAATGTAGCACGTATACATGGGGAAAATTACGAAGTGTTTTCACACGACGTGCTGTATTTGCAGCAATTTCGGCCAAATTTGTGGATTCAGCTAGACCAGTACTGCCGCATGATGGACGCAAAAAATGCAGGGAAACATTTCGAATTACTCAATGGCACATCGTATGATATGAATTGAGACCAGCAAGCACTGGTCGCACATCCATGAACGAAATGCGATGAGATTGGGCACCGATCCTACTAACCAATAAGTTTTTTGAAAAAGTTCTTCTCGTCTTCAACACGTAGCTGACATTCCGGAGCCTTTTGACCACACCAATGGCCCGGGTTAATTAGCACTCCTTGGCCGCCCTTTTCCCTCTTCCTGACCGAACAAATTCGTTCCTGATGATGGAGCTTAGCCTTAGCCCTTCTTTTTTGCTTTTCCCGGCCGTATCAGATATGGGGGCTAGCAGCAATCACTGGTGGCGAATATGTCGATCCAATAATGCTATGCTAATGCTATGACCTGTCTTGTATATCGCAGCAGCTAGCTACCGAGTTGGCGAGTAGCTAGCATTTGCATGGATGCTCTTTCTCCTGCTCAAAATGGAGAGCAGGGCCGCCCTCCAGCGTAAGATCGTGTGGGATGGTACGGCGAGCCAGGGGTGAATGGCTCTTCAATTTTTTTTTCTCCAGTTATTAACTGTTACTACGCAGCAGAGACACCAACTTATAAGCTCATCAAAGTCAAAAGACAAGAAACACAAAGAACGCTAGAGATTTCTGTCTTAATCGGTCTGACCATCGTCCTAAAACCGATCTAACTGCTGGCCGGTTTGACTTGTCGGTTTATTGTGATCCGACCACTCGCCAAGAAACAGTGCAGATAACACTACATATAATCCAAGAAATGAGCTAGCTTTTAAACCACTTATCTAAATACTGTGAAACTTGGCACGAGTCCTTCGTATGATGTCAGAAACCTATTTCAATTATGAATCGTGAAAGATCTATGTCAAAACTCTAACTTTTATCCAAAACAAAAAAACCTACACCAAAAACCAGGCAAAAGAAATAAACATTGATCTACTCTTACTCGTGAGTCCTTAATGATCTAGATGACTTTGTACGGGTTCTTATATGTCATAGCAAGCTAGATCACAGCAAGACTTAAGCAAAAAAAAAACCATAATAACAAAACCCCCAAATACACCTCTATTGAGGAAAACCGGTCAAACTCAAAAACTCTCCCTAAAAGGTGCCTAGATTGATGGGATCTAATCTTCAAAAAATATCTTCACCTCTTACACATCCTTAGTACCAGAAAAGATCAAGAAAAGAGAAATACAAACAAGAAAGCTAAGCAAATCAAAGGCACAAAGAAGGGTCTATGGCACAACTTACTTAGACAAACTTTACAGGTTCATTTCACTTGAAGATGAATGTTTTACAACTACTCTCTCGGGATGGTACAAGTCTAACCCTAGAGCACACACACATAAAAGGCTCCAACACAACGAAACCCTAATCCTATCTCTTAAATGTTTTCTCTCTTCGCACATAAGGACTTATATAGTAGAAGTTCTCACCCTCACCAAACCCTAAACAACCAGCAACACTTAGTAGATACAATCACTTACACATGAGAAACCCAGTAACCATATACAAACGGGTTTTACATTTCACACACTTGCACACTTTTTAAAGCGTGACTTCTATGGCTCCAATAGTCTGATAAGACGCTCTATCCTCAAAGACATGACTTAAACCACTTAGGCTAACTCTGTGGTTCTATAAACCGCCAATCCATCCGGTATTAAATAATTTTCTCAATTACCATCTATCAGTCTTCACGAAGATACGATGTCTAATGCCTCATCGCCAAGATGGTACGCCTGCTCCGAGGCCATCATCACTTGACATGTCTGAGCTTTATGGCACATTACATCACACAATAGTCTGTGATGCCCAATTACTTGCCACCAAGATCGTACGTCTACGTCGAAAACCATCACCTCTTAAAATACACAAGTCCAATTGGCATATCACATAGACACACTTGCCTTTTCATGATCTTTATCTTTCTTCCGTTCTTCTCCGCTTGAGATGATGCTCTACAAAGACTTACACGACATACTATGACCCTAGAACCCCTTCCGTAGCCTCGGTTTTACTACTGACCGCAACAATCATCAAGCACCTGCACATTAAAGAACAAGCAATCGATCCGAGCACAAATGACATGAACTTGACTCTCGTTAGCAAATCACATGCATGAGCATACCCATGACTCACACTTATATGGACTCCCGCCATGACTAATACTTATATGGACGCCCCATAACTAACACAACCAAAACAACTCAGCATAACTCAATACCAAGGGTCAGTTTGACTGTCAAATACTCATCGGTCAGACCGCCATGACAAGGCAGGTTAGACCGCTCTCCTCCGGTCATACCGCAACTCCAATGTCGGTACTACCGCACCAGATTACAACCCAAAGCCTCTAAAAGACCTTCTCTGAAAAATAGTTACCTTCAACTATAGGCCAATACTACCGCACACCGATCAGACCTCCACTACAAGGCTGGTCAGACCGATAGGAACAGAAAGTAATAGAGACAATTACAATTACTCAAACATCAATAATAAGGTACAAATAAAATCAAATATTTATCACAAACATAGAATGACCTCCACGTAATCTCATAGATTGCCTATCAAGTATCCAAGTATCAACTAGCCACTTTTATACTGAACAAAGCTCAAATCAGGAGCCATGGTGTTTGCTCAGTTATGGTGTATACTGCAATGCTATACATCACCTGTACTCCTTTAGGCACCGTTTAGAACGTAGAATTGTAATATGAATTTCCTAGGATTTGTTTTTGTTTCTTGTGAAACTCCTGCACTCCAAAATGGGGTGCGCTTTTTTACATTTGGCATGCGAGGACTCTCGTTGTTCATCCAATAAGACCAATCTGTCCCAGTGCCAGCTTCCGAACAGCATCTGTTGGCCCCAGCTTGCATTGGTTTAGCAGTCCTTTTTATCGACGCTTCGAGTCGCCATTGCATGCAAGATGTCGACCAGTTGCCAGTGCCCGATTATATATTTCCTCGATAAGGAAGAACAGGTATCTCCGCACTGAAAGCAATCCCCACATTTCGCCGCAGCTACTGTGATATTTCTTCCTACTTGTGTTAGCACACCAATGTATGTAGCGTATTATTTTTGGCACGTCAAGATCAAGAGCCATTTGGGATCTTGGCTGCTAGTACGAAACAGAGCCGAAACGTGGAGAAGAGAAAAGGCCAGACCAAGGGGAATCTAGACGAGAGGATATCCTTTCCTGATGCCTCTATTTTCTCTTGTTCAGTCAAATCATTCGCTTTAGCTAATCAAACCCCCATGTGTTTTTGTTTTGTTGTTATCTCTACTTAGGATTCTATATTTGCATTAGGTGAAAACTTCTCTCTGTAGGTCAAAAAACACAACTATCCTTGACGAATCGACCGTAAATTTGCTTCTGGCGCCTCTGTTTTTGCTCGGCAATATTTTCATTTCGTACGTGTTAAGCCTGTTGTCACAATGGGGGTTTCTGTATTGTTGCTATCATGTTAGTTGACGCCAAGTAATCGTTATTCTCTGCGTTGGATTGAGTAGATGACGATGCCTTTTTGATCCATCGACGCTTTACCTGCTGATCTGCCATGCCACTTGTCGCCTTCTCTTTATCATGACACTACTGCTCATATAAATAGCACCATAGCTACTTTTTACAAATTTAACTTTCTCTTTGCATCTATCGAACTCAACAGACACCTCCCAAGCTATATGAGCTACAGTAACTAAGCCCCCCCGACTTCAGCAAGTCATGCCTCATCATTAGCTCTAATTGAAGCTCACAATTAGAGCTACTTAAATGGAATTAATACTAATTAAATATAATTAGTACTAATTAAGCTCACACACTAATCCGGTAGACACCTGTTGAGCTCCCTTAACTTAGTAGGTAGCACTTATTGAGTTTGATAGGTCCAAAGAGAATGTTACATTTGTAAAATAGATATCTGGGGGCTAAGTTTAAAAAGAAAGTAGCTAGTGTCATCTATATAAACAGTTCCAATTTGCGTGTCTCCGGAATCACCAACACTCAAAACTAAACAGAGAAATTTTTACAGTCCATTGGTCTCCACTTTCCTCCTAAAAGACCGGTGTCGGGGAAATGGCCAATGGTTAGGCGACAATGATCGGTTTGACCTCTGAATACTTAATCGCTTGCATAAGAGGTTAAAAATTAATTGCCCATAGCCCATGAAGAACAGTGAACACCGAGCAGGAAGCACGACAAGGCGGCGAAATCTGCTCACGCATGGGTACATAGCGGTGGTGGCTTTGTGGTAAGTGGCCTTGCCTGCTCGCTACCTAATGTAGCAGCATATTAAAAAAGCAGCCAGCGATGTAGCGACACAATTTTCTAAGAAAAATCTTTTATTGTAAATGATTTTTTTTAGCATCTAACTTTTAAATGAAGTATCTTTTTAAAATAAGATTTAGTAGTCGATTGTAGTACATACTGTATTGACATCATCTATATTAGTCAAAATCATACATATATATTTCTCTATAAGCTATTTGTATTTATAAATCGAAACCAATAACCAATAGAAACAAGACGCCACAACATACGGTGACCACCATGAATGATCTCAAGGCTGACCTGAGCCCGAGCTTCCTCGTCTTTACGCTACCGATTAATCAATCCTTTGCTTTGGTCACATCCGTCCATGGAATATACGCCACACACCTTCATATAATATCCTATAATACAATGGTTTTAGATGGGAAACGACGGTGTTTGACAAGTCTAATCGCCGCGATTATCGCTTTTGCGAGCAAAAGGGGGCAGCATGATGCCAAAGCGCTCGATTATCGTATTTTCATGTGTCGATCAAAGGTGGCACAGATTTGGCGGCTCGTTCCCTGTCGAGCTGATCTCCTCCCGGGATAGAAAGGCAAGGGATATCTTGAGCACTTGTGTCTGTGTTCATGCGTGGTCTCCTCCGTCTTTCAATTTGGCCTGGCCTTTTGCTTCATCATGGAGCCACTTCTTCGCCTCCGTTGGAACGAACAAGGGGTCCATCGGATTCTTCTGCTTCCATGAGCCAGCCAGCGGAGTTAATAGTGCTTGCTCAGATAAAACCGATGGCGAAATCAGTAACTTTGTGATCACAAACTCATCATGAGCATACGTTGTAATGCTGATGTTTTCAGTAATGACAAATTGTATTTCGCTTCCTTAGGGGGAAAAAAGATAAGCTTTCTGAGCCTTTTTTTTTCAAGCTTTAGAGAGGAAAAGAGTCGTAAATGTATGCTTTTTTTCTTTATGGAACTGATATTACAAATCAATTTAAAACAGACAAGCTTCTGAGATATTGGGAATTCGTTTGCCGATTGGTAGATGATTACAACGAAGCAGAAGCAGAGGTCGAACTGAACTTCTCCACTGATTAGTTTATAGGCTGCTGCAGATATTTTATAGAACATTGCTCCTAGTCACACATTGTGCCAAAAGACACGGCCCGTCAAATAATGAAATGAACGGGGTAGTCATATTCCATTTTTATTGTTCGATCCTTCATTTCCGACTGACCGACTCCTCGTACGAAGCTAGTTGGGTTCAACGTGGCGATTTCCTGGCGGTTGGTAGCGGCACCGTTGGACCCCGGAAGATTCAATTTTTTGCCACTCTTAAGATTGATCAATTCACTCTGTCACTTACATGTGGGGTCACCTGAGTCACTGACAATGAGCCCGGGTGGCAAATCTGTTGCCACTCGAGTCATAAGGGTGGCAAATAGTTAAATTTTCCTTGGACCCCAGACCATTTATGCCGTTCCAAAAATACAAGTTGTTTCCGATGATATATTGTACGCCTTGAAGGTCTCCGATTTAATGTTTAAGTAGACGTTAGGTGGACAGTAAATAGAAGTCTAGCGTCTAGATTGTCTAGATGGGGTCTAGACGGTCGACTTTGATATGGTGTGTTATAGACGATATCAAGATATATGAGATGTTTAGAGAAAAAATATTGTTACCTGAAGTAATTTGTAATGTTGTAAATTTGATAGATGATAATAGATATTTTGTCACTTGATGTAAATGCTTCATGATGGATTCAATAGGTATACAGTCAAGTGCAATGGAGAATCAAGTTTTCCCTTCATCTTTCCATCAATTGTTTCAATTATTAACATCACTTAATGACTTAAATAGGAAATTATCAGCAGTTTCAATAATTATTTAACCAATATTTACTTAATCACTTAATAAATCAATAACTAAAAACATTAATATGCTTTGCTCATCAACAAAGCATGTCACTGACATCGACATAGTCGGCCTCGGCGGCTTGGCCACAAACGGCCTCCCCTCCCCTCCTCTTTCTCCCTCTTTCTCCCCGTGCGCTCGGTCACAACTCAGTCTCCCCAGCCGATCGTCGATCTCCTCAATCAGCATCATCGAATCGCCAATCACCCCACTTCCACAGTCATGCATGCCAAGCATCTCCTCAATTGGCATCTCCCCTGAGTCCCCTGTCGGTCTCCTCGATCATGCCATCGACCGATCTTCCCTCTCCTAAGTGATTGAGTCGCGCCGACCAATCTCCCTCCTTCCCAGTCCTCAATCGCGCAATCGGTCGAGCAAGCAAGTAGATCGGCAAGGGGGAGGGGAGGCGGAGGCAAAGGGGAGGAACACATAGGGCTGTGCAGTTTTAAACTGAACCGAAAAAACCGTGCCAAAAAAACCGAACCGGTCAAACCGGTTTGACCGGTTTTCGGTATTCGGTTCGGTACGAAGAAAAACGGCATTTCACTGATTCGGTTTTTTCGGTATAAACCGAGGGAAAACCGAAAAAACCGAGAAAACCGAACGCCTCTGCAGTCTGCCGATCTCAGTCTCAGGCGCTCGGCCCACCAGCAGGCGCGCTCGCGCACCGACGGCCCGATTGGCCCACGCACGCGGCTACCCTAGTCGCACGCCCGCACCGCACTACCGCAGACGTCCAGACGCAGACCGACGCCTCGCCTCGCTAATCGCCAGATCCGCTCGACGCCTAACCCTAGCGCTCGCCGCCTCGCCAGATTCGCTGCGGCGCTGCCGGTGTTCCCCCCAGTCTCCGGCTCTCTGCCTTCGCCTCCTTCGGTGCTCCACAGTCCGCGTCTTTGCCTCCTTCGGTGCTCCGCGCCTCCGCCACCTCCGGTGTTCCTCGCCTCCGCCACCTCCGATGCTCCGCGCCTCCGCCACCTCCGGTGCTCCGCGGCTCCGCACCTCTGCCACCAGGTCTTCTCTCCTCTCCTCTCCATTCACTAGATCTAGTCTAGAGTAATCCGAGTATGAGTATCCAACCTCCTCCGGGCTCCCCCACTCTCAGGCTCTGCCGGCGGCCACTCCCCGCTCGGGCTCCGGTGCTCCGCCTCCGCCGGTGCTCTCCCCGACTCCACTCCAGTCCGAGATGGCGAGATTGAGACCATCACCCAGCCTCCCAGGCTCGGACGCCGCTGGTTTATGAGTTATTAACTGGTCTGGTACTCTAGTTGTAGTTGTATGCTGCATTGCTGCCTGCTGGATAGGCCTGTGGTTGCTTTCATTTTGTCATGCAGCAAAGCAATGCACCGCCTGTGTGAGTCTGTGACTTCTGTGAATCTGTGATGTATCATGTACTAATGGTTTGATGCTGTATTGCTGCAAGTAGGCCCAATATTGCTATTGCTGTCATGCCGTATTAGTGTATTGCACTATTGCTGTCTGCTGTGTAGGATGTTGTGAGCCTGTGAGCCTGTGATGCATTGCTGTCCGACTGCCACTGCTAGTTTGCTATTTTGATTATTTCTCAATTTCTGATTCTAGAATGGAGAATTGGAGTTTATCAATTCGCGTAAGCTTTGGTAAATTTGGTATTAACCGATACCGAACCGAAATGAGATGGTATTTACCGATACCACACCGTATTCTAAAAAATACCGTATTTCCCGAAATACTAAAACCGTATTTACCGATTAAACCGTATTTACCGAACCGTATAAACCGAAAAAAACCGAACGAACAGTCCTAGGAACACACTACACACCTGGGATAATCCAGCGAGGCGGAGGGAGAAGCTCGGTCAAATCCAGTGAGGATGCGAGGCAGAGGGAGAAGCTTAGCCAAATCCGGCGGTTCGGCAGCACCGACTCATGGGAATCCCTAGAGGCGGAGGTGGCTCTATAAGTTTTTCGCAATCGCAAGCTGCAACCCTAGCTTTTGCGCCTCTGTTATGAAATATTGCAAGTCGCAACCCTAGCTTTTGTGCCTCTGTTATGAAATATCGTTTCCTCCTTTTCTTTATCTCGCCGAATACACACGCCTAGGAATCCTTGGCTGCTGCCTAGGCGCCGCGCCGAGCACGCCTTTAACTGCATATGCCCGTCTTTGACCGCCCAGCCACCTAGCCTCCCACCGAGAGACCAAGGCGCGGCGGCTGGCTGTCACCCACTGCCTACACGCCGCCTAGGATACCTTTTGGAACGCTACTCATATCACCATATTTCTACACATATTCTTCGATATACTTAACAAATGCCATATTAAGCTTGTTATCTGAATATTATTCAATTTGTTTTCGTTTCTAACACAGAGTTTGACACCTATCCCAAGTCTATTTTGTAATCACTATAAATATACTCCTGTAGACCATAGAAAAGTCAAGAGCCTCATTGTAAATATCTTTTCATATAGTGAATTCTGTCTTTGTGCATTCGTGGGTTTTTTCGTAAGTGTTTTTTTACGTTAAATCCATGTCTCCTATTATTTTTTATTTTCTATGCCCGGCTCCATGCCATGGTATCGTACTATGCCATCTTCGTTAACGATCTTCTGCCTCAGTCAATCATTATCTTCAATCAAGAAGTTATGTTGTCAACTCTACACATTTTTTTGTTAGAGGTGAAGTTCATTGTAATTCAGGCCATTGTGCCTATTATTGGCAGCACCCATGCAGGATTAATCATCGGTGATTTTTTCGATGATCCATCGTCTACTACGGGTTACTGCGACAAGATTCACACATATAGAGTCTAACATGGAGGTTGCATATTTTCAATACAATAAGTTAATTTAGGCTACACTTGATCGAGGAGACTTTGAAAAAACAACAAAATCAATGTCAATTGTGGGGGGCAACCGATTTACCATTCGATGTCACCCTAACTGCAACTACATAATACTCTTCGAAGTTTCTTGTTCATTAGCTAGGGTTATGCTCCAAATATGAGTTTGAGATAAATGACTTAAAATGCAAGGAGTTAATTATCTGCATAAATACTACAATGTTTGGTATTGCTGGTGCAATACTAAGGGATCATGTGAGAAGATCCAAGATATTGCATGATGAACCATTGCCAAGTTTGTGAAGTAGAAATTTAAATTTTGCACTATTTACAATCTTTAGTTTTTTTTGTCATGGGAAGCGGTTAGACCGACTGGGCTCAACGATCTGACTAGCTGGCATTAACTATCAAACCAGGTAGCCTCATCGGTCTGATCGGCCATGGTGTGACTTTCGATAGTAAATCTATTTTTGGGAATTTAGTCGTGTTTTGGATAGTTTATATCTAAATCAGTGCATTCATGTTGCACGACATATGTTTAAGCTAACGTCGATCAAGTTGTGAAGAACCTGTGCCCGAAAATAATTTTTTATCTTTGGATATGCAGAGAAGCTTTGGAGTCAACTATGGTCAACGGCGAGGATGGGGGCTATACTTTAGTATATTCGAGCTTATACGATTTGAAAAGCGTGCATGAGTTATGTGTTAGTAAAATCCATGTTATGTATGGTTAACGAATTTCCCCAAAGGTGCTAGTGAATAATATCTATTATGTTAGATATGGGTTGGTTGCCTCATCTATTTAATGGGTTAGGAATGTAGGGTCTCATCTATTTAATGGGTTAGGAATGTAGGCTTGCAAGCTAACCATTTTAACCTTGTGTTCTAGTGTTAGGGTTAGAGAAGAATGAGTGATGTAGTGTGCTCTCTTGTCCTCCAGGTAAAGTGGCTATAAAACCTTCACCTTCAAATAGCAATAGATCAACTTTGTTTATCACTCATAATGTCTCCCTGCTTTGGTTGATGCTTTTATTCTTATTGATTTTGATCTCTTCTCTCCCCTTCTTAATCTTGTATCAAGAACATGTAAGTAATAGAGATGACTCATAGAGATCTAATCCCATCCATCTAAGTACTAAGTCGGGCAGGATTTTGAAGTTGCCTGATTTTGCTTGGATTTGACCTTATCTTGAGGTTTCTTGATCCTAGGGTTTTTGCTTCAAATCTTTGGGAGAAATATCTTGTTGTGACATGTGGGGACTCATCTAGAGCCATCTTAATTATCCTCTACCCATGAGTAAGTCATAACCCAAGATTTTGAAGTTTGCCTACTTTTGGTACAATCTTGTTTGTCTTTGAGAAATGTTAGAGTTTTGACCAAGATTCATACTATTTTTAGATGGAATATGTTTCTGAGATCCTAAGTAAGATGTGCTTAAAGTTTTATCTCTTTTGGTTGAGAATTTTGGGAATTGCACCATTCTTGATCTTGGCTCAGACTGATTTTCTATTCTAGAAATAGGAGAGCGATTAAACCGCCCCTAGGCTTGATCCAACCGGCCACCGATCAGACTGCCATGGTCAAGTTAGTCAGACCGGCCACCGGTCAGACCACACTCTCTATGGCGATCAAACCGGTGAGGAGTTAAAAACTTCCTCTCTTGGGTTTTGAGATTGTTTGTTTGCATCTCGGCTTTCAATTTTGATCTTCATAGCCCTGTGGCTACTCGAATGGAGAATATGTGAATACTTGGGGGAAATTTCTAAGACACCATTCACCCCCATCTGTTGTCATTGCAATCCTACAAATACGTTATAGTTGTCACAGCTCAATATAGGGGGTCTATTGCAGTGATTGTTTATGTTATATTGACAACATAAGAGTTACTTTCATTCGGATGTTCTTTTATAGGAGTAGTTTCAACCATATCATGAAATTCAATTACTTTTATAGTCGGCAGTTTGATGTACGTGATGGTCACACGTGCAAGTTGCTCTTCAATGAGCATTGTTTGTCGAGTTATGTGAGCATATAAAAAGTCCATGATATGAGTTATTCACTATAGTTATCCAGCGCTATAGGAGAAGTACATGGAGAAGACTAATATGGACTTACTCATTGATTAGTCCTATGGACTTTTAACACATAAGGATTGTTAATGGTGGATTATGATTGGAGGAGATTTTATTTGATATTTCGGCTATAAGAAGGAATTCGACTCAAGGGTTCAGAAGAACTGACTAGGACATATGTGTTTATTTGAAGACCGTCAACGGTTCAGCTATCTATTTGCTCCTATATGCTATAATATGCTGATCGTGAGAAAAGACAAGTCTGAAATTTCAAAGCTGAAGATACAATTGAGCAGTGAATTTGAGATAAAACATCTTGGTCCAACAAAGAAGATTATTAGTATGGAAATCATTAGAGACCGATGGTTTGGGAAGGTATATCTAGGTCAGAAAGAGTATATTGAAAAGTTCTTCGTCACTTTAACATACACAAAGCCAAACCAGCCAGTACATCGCTAGCTACACATTTTAAGCTCTCTTCAACATCAAGTCCACAAACAGTTGAAGAAGTTGAATATATTCCATATGCAAGTGCAGTCAAATCATTTATGTACGCCGTGGTTTGCTCTCGCCTTAACATATCTCATGCTTTGAGTATTATCAGTAGATATATAGCCAGTCCCAGCAAAGACCACGAGAGAGCTGTTCAGTGGATCTTTAGATATTTAAAAGGCACATCTGATGCTTGTTTGCATTTGAATAAACCAGTGATGGACTAGTCGGATATGTTGATTCAAACTTCATAGTAGATCTGGATAAGCGAAGATCTTTTACTAATTATATTTTCATGATTAAAGGCTATACCATGAGTTGGAAAGCAACTTTATAAACTATTGTTGCTCTCTCGACCATTAAAAGAGTACATGAGTATTTCAGAAGTCTGTAAAGAAACTATTTAGCGACAAGGTCTCTACACTGAGCTTTGTAATAGTATATTTTACACTAACATTTTCTGTGGCAGATAGTGCTATTTATCTTACAAGAGACCTAATATTCTATGAGAGAACAAAGCACATTAAAATTAGATGCCACTTCATCTGAGGAGTTTTAGTACACCTAACACTAACATTTTCTATGGCAGACAGTGTTATTTAACTTACAGAAGACCCAATATTCTATGAGAGAACAAAGCACATTAAAATTAGATGCCACTTTATCTGAGAAGTTATTACATAATGTGATATCAAAGCTTACAAGATTAATACTCATAAGAATCCAACTATTATGATAACAAAGCTAGCTCCTACCGCTAAATTTGAGCTCTGCTATCTCCAAGTGAAATATAGCTGTTACAAAATTTCCCCGAAAGTGCTCCCTCTTTCTTGATAGATAAGGTTTTCGCTACATATGTAATTTGTGTACATGAAAAAATGACTTACAAATTTGGATCCTTGCACAAATTCTAACTAATTTAATTAGCACATACTTGTACTGGCTACAAAGCGAACTACCTTAACAAAACTCTCTGCCACGACACTGCTCCGCTTTATCAGTGAACCCAGCAGCTTGATCGTGTCAACGAGACAACGATACCGAGCGAAACCATGTGAACTCTGACGAAAACATGATGATAACCTTCCATGGAAGCTCTGATGAAACCATGGCACCATCAGGACTTGTTACAAGTATAACGATGCTGCAAACACAATATCCCTTTTTATCTTACTAACAGCCTCCTCAAGTTTTGCTTCTAATTGGGTTTCCCCGATTGACTTGGATGCCAGAATTAGCTGTTGCAGAACCTCCTCGAGCCTCCTGATGGCCCTGATCAAGCTGCCCTCAAATACTTGGGTCATCTCCATAATTTGATAGAATTTGGACCCTCTGGCCCATGAATACACGGCTTCCATTACATCAGGTCGGAAAGAATTCACAAAATTTTCCACGTCGATTTGGACCTGTAATCAGTAAGAGGAAAACAGTAGGTTTCAGCATTAGGATCCAACACTGAAGCTAATAAACATTTGATATGCTGATTTAGTAAATATTAAGTACCTTGCATTCAAGCTGAAGGTTAGCAACCCTTCTTGCTGTCTCCTGCAACTGGTAGAAGAGCAAGTCAAGCTCCTCCCTTGGCTTTGGGGCATCCTGAAGCTTTTCCTGCCACACAAAGCACGAAAGCAGCGCCACCATCTGTTCTACTGTAGCATCCTTCAAAGCACCACTAAACATAAGTTCTGTCAATGTTAGCTCATCAGCTGTGCTAATCTCACATGCTACTTTGCCCTTCACTTCCACAACATCCTCACTTGTAATATATCTGAAAGAAAGACACTGATAAGATTTTCTTTTTAAAAAAAATCAAAAGAGAAATGAATACAGCTTTCTATGTTCATATGGAAATTAGCAGTATGGTATTTTGTAGAAGCAACATCTACTAGATAAACCTAAATCTTCTGGCTGATTCAGACATCGCAATCTGGACAAGAACACATGATGATGTAGTCTTTTGAGCTACCAGTGAATGATGTTTCTAATTTGGTAAAATAATCTACTGTGCTCTGTGTCAGTTCGTGTTAGGTGCCCAGGTAGCATGATGATAAATTTGTTCTTTGGCAGGCTGGAAACACACACAAGATTTGAAGTAGTTGTCAGAAACATGATACATGTTATGCATGCCAAACATTAGATACGTAACTAGACGCTTCATCTTATAAGTTCCAAATAAGTGCACACTAAAAATACAAACTTCATTTTGTGTGTCAAAGAATGCATTACCCCAGCCTGCGAAGAACCCGTTTTCGGGCCTTGAGCTCATCCTTGAAGGCTAAAGCAGTGGAGGACCGCATTGTTTTCTTGATGGACTTCATTTTGGCTGATATTTCTTGCTTAGCATGTAAGACCTTCAGCTTTTGTTGGATATGTGGAGAATTACGGATATCGTGCTTTTCAAATAAGCTCTCAAGAGCTTCTATTCTTCTGTTAGCTTTCCGAAAGGAGCTTGATTGTACCTAAAAAGAACAAGGTTGTTAGAACTACATAAAAAAGAGGAAACCTAGTCATAAATGACATGTATTAGCTTTTCCTACTTTCATATCCTCTTCTGGATCCAATAGAGGAACCCCATCTTTAGCAAACCTGGACATCACTTCCTCAACTTTCCTCAAGGTGTTTTCTCGGGCTTCTACAGGCAAAAGATCCTTAGGTATGTACATCCGAATGCTGCTTAGTCCATCGATCTGTTTATTCAGTTCAATTCAGAATTAGACAAAGCAAAAGGACAGCTTTGTAATGTGATAAAAATGTCTAGAAGATAAAAGGTTAACTGGTGAAATGGGAAAAAGTAAAGAACCTGAGAAAGTGGCAAGGAAATCACAACTGGTTCTCCACGGCCTTTCAGAGGAACAACCTTGAATGTCTTCTTTCCACTGTTGTCCTTATTCACAGAACATCTGGTGAGGACATCAACTGTATAATCATAATCCTCAGGCCTCCTGTCTGTAAGAACAAGATCCATAAGTCAGGAGAGAAAAATAAAGCAATAGCCTCCAAAGGCAGACTTAGAATCACATATTCACATCAGTAATCTAACTAACTATTTCAGGAAATAAAATAAGACTGTAGGAATTGCATGTAGTTGAGATCCATAAAATGAGAAGGGAAGTTGCAAAACAAGAGGCCCTAATTCTTGGTACTTCTGTCAGACAGTGCTCAACAATTCCAGGGCAGGCAGGCTAAAGGCTGCCAAAGTTCCACAATTCAAGTTGATCAAGCAAGCTAAGCTCTGGTCATAGTTGATCTGAAACAAACCAACCTCAAGCTCTTAGACAAACTTGCCATAAACACATAATTAATATATTTAGTTTGGGGCCAAGTGAGGTTCAGCTCACCTGAGATCAGCATGGTTTTACTGCCCTATGTGTAACCCTGAAGAGGCATTTGGCTGCAAGCTAGTACATCCCTAAGAGTAGAGGCCTAGACAATACCGCCAAGATAACATCGGTCACAATTGTGTGAGGACATGACAAGCCATAGCATTGGTAGCATATCGTGAATTAGGGATATAATAATTAGTTTCCTTATTATTTGGGTTTATTTCCTTTTAGATTTATTCTAGGTATTATGAATAAATTTCCTATTATTAGGGTTAGTTCCCTTAATATAATAATATATTTCTTAAGGATCAAGTTTAGCTATCCCTACAAAAAAAAAGACAGTATTGGATCGTTATCACTAAGCAATGAACAACCAAACAAGTCTTTAGTCTCCCCCGTCTTCTAAAGTTAGGCCTCAAAGCCTCTACCTCATCAGGAAAGAGCCCTATCGGTGGCTACATGAGGGCGAACGCCCTACTCTCAGTCCTCGGACCTGTACCCAACCACCGACCATATCATTTGGTATCAGAGCCAATCGTTGCCCCTTCTACCATGTCAGGCAACGAGGGTTTCGATTCCATGACAATCAACGACATGTTGGGTCGCATGATTAAGATGCTTGGTGTTCCAGAAGAGGAGAGAAGCTACACCGGAAGGAGTGTTCCACCAATCTGCTAGCCTTGACGGCAACCCCACCAGCTGCGACCTTGGCCAAGATGAAGCAGAAGGAGGTGACGCCTGTTGTCACCAACATGGCTACGCCGCCACTTCCATCACCTCTAGAATCAGCACCACCAACAATGCCACTCCGGCCATCGTCACCAACACCTCCTAAGAAGGTAGTGCTGCCCTTGGCTGCACCCCAAGTGCATTCACCGAGGAGAGTGGATGCTGTCCAACGGCAGTCTTTTCTGCGCGGCTGACCGACGCC
Organism: Dendrocalamus latiflorus; assembly: GCA_017311315.1. Taxonomy (NCBI): domain Eukaryota; kingdom Viridiplantae; phylum Streptophyta; class Magnoliopsida; order Poales; family Poaceae; genus Dendrocalamus; species Dendrocalamus latiflorus. Next base: position 803,153 of record CM029613.1, on the reverse strand, counting down.
ATGCAGTAGGCGATACGAAGTGCAACGGCTGAGGGGCCAATGCCGTCGTCGCATCCTCCCTGCCATCATCACACTCTGCGGTAGTAAGGGAATCACTTCTGTCCCATGTTGGCTGCCCATGCCATTGGTGTTTCCTCAACGCTACGTCATACTAAGGCACTTCTTTGTTGGGCTCCATATGTCGGCGTGTGGCTGATCTGCTCTTAAGCGACTCGACGTAGGTACTGGTCACTCCTGTTAACATAGGGATGCAAAAGTCCCAGTCCGAGGCCGCCACCTAACAGCTCTAGGACAAGCTGCCTCACCGTGAGGGATGAAATGTTATGGTGTGACAAACCATAGCATTAGCAGCATATTGTGAATTAGGAATATAATAATTACTTTCCTTATTATTTAGATTTTTCCTTTTAGATTTATGGATAAGTTCCCTATTATTAGGATTAGTTAACTTAACATAGGCATATGTTTCATAGGGTTAGTTAACTTAATATAGGGATATGTTTAATAGGAATTAAGTCTAGCTATCCTCATAAAAGGGATAATATTGTACCATTATGATTAAGCAATGAACAATCAAACAAATATCTAATCTCCCCCTTCTTCTAAAGTTAGGCCTCAGGGCCTCTCTACCACGTCAAGAAAGAGCCCTGCCGGTGGCTAGATAGGCAAAAATCCTACCCTCGGTCTTTGGACCCGTACCAACCACCGACCATATCAATTGACCAAAGCTCATTGGCATAAGCGTGAGTCCATAGGAAAAATATGTATGGTCATAATATATTAGAACTTCATAGCAGTGATTGGTCGGCTGGCATATCTATTTCTTGAGCCTAATGTTCAGTTCCAGATCCACCTCAAAGTGTTTAACTATGAAATCTAACATGGACTTGCACTGCCAAACAACTTGGGCCAACCCCATGAACAATAAAGAAACACACACACAAGTGAAAGTTGGATGATGCTTTCTGTTTAGTGTCTTTACCTTCACCATGGGATTTCACCTTCTCAAAGTTTATTGTAACTCCCCATGTGACATTTTCGTCAATGGAGAAGGTGGGTTGCTCATCTGTAATGTATTGAACACGAACAAGCCTTCCAGGTTGCAAGAAAGGTAAAGCATATTTTGGAGAAAGTACAATATCACGGACATCCTTCTTTAAAGTTTTGTACTGCTGTAAGAGATCATAATAATCCTTCAAGCTCTCCTCTTCCTCAATAACCATGGAATTTCTTTCTAATTCCAATTCCCTGACTTGCTTCTGCACAGAATTCAAACAGAGGAGTGCCAGTATAAGTTTCCTGGAAGATATAATGCTTCAGTAGCTGGGTTCTTATGTTGGTGAAAATGCTTAGCTTGATTGATCAACTATTGTTTGAAAGGCACCAATATACTAGGTGACAACAGTCAGTCTATCAGCACAAACTGCTATCAGAAGTGTTATCGCATATATGCATCTGTGAAACACTCAGGAACACAACAAGCACTGCTTGGGTAGTCATTCTGAAAGTCTTACTTTTTTACCATGCAACCTTATCACACATGGGTAGAAGCAAGTAACAACAATGGTTGTGGGAGGAACGAACAATTCAAAATTTTGGGGAAAAGATGGTCTGTCTTGGATTTCTTTTTCCTTTTTTTATGGGAACAGTAGGGAAGACCCCTACTGAAATAATTATATTACTGAATATATAGTAGAACAACCTTACAAAAGAATCCATAGGATTCAAAGAACATGGCCACAGACCCAAAGCTAACAGAAATGTTTTACAATATTGACTAAAAGGATTAGGAAGACATATAAGATGAGGCAGCCTGCAAATGTAAAAAAATTTCCTTCCCTAGTGACTATTTCCTTAAAAGCTCAATGAAAGACAAACCTAAAGAGCCCAATAGAATAAGTTTAGTAGGGCGGGATTATTTTTGTCTAATCCCTCATCCTTGATTGCTAAGTGTTGAGCTGGTATGGGGAAAACTGTTTAATACAAGTTTAAAAAGGCAACATGTAAATAAAGTAAATGTGGTTCAGGGCTGCCCTCTGTGGTAACCATGTGACATATTTAGAATGGCTATGCAACCATCATGCTCAAGATTCAAGATCATAAACAAAGTTCTCACCACTTCAAAGAAAAAAACACATAGACAATGTCAACAAACCTCAAGATCAGGGAGAGCTCGATCTGCTTGAAATTGGTAGAATGAATGCCGAAGAAGCTTTTCTGGATCACCATCCTCGCAGCGCATTTGATTTAACAACATGTTGTAGCTCAAATGAAAGGCACTAATCAAGAGAAGGATAATCATGTGAGAGCCATCAAAATAGGAAAAAAGAAGTGCACTTAAACAACTAGAAGAAACATAATTATACAACAGTGAAAAACAGCAAATGAGAACTTAAGCGCTGATATGCTAACTCAAGATTCCAGGATGCAAGGAACTGGCATAGCATGCATGAATGGCATTATCTACAGTCATTATCAGGATTGATCCGGCTACCGATTGTCTTAAGCGTAGTGTTAACCAAGTGACTCATGAGTCTGGGACTGCCAATCCCAGCCTCAGTCCTATGTTCTGGTCTTTCCATTCAAATCATGCAGCCGGGCTGGATACTAAGTATGTTCTACAGATGGCAGAGTAGAAGCAAGAATCCATGGTACGGACCTGTTCAAACTATCAGCACTTCCTTTCAGCATCATTTTGGCAGTTGAGGGTTCCAGTTTTTCATCTACCATCAATATGCAGATACCACGCTGATCAATACCTCGACGACCAGCGCGGCCACTCATCTGGATGTACTCTCCGCTTGACAACCATCTGAATCGATCTCCGTCAAACTTTCTCACATTGGTAAACACAACAGTCTTTGCAGGCATGTTCAATCCAATACTGAATGTTTCTGTGGCAAACAAACACTATAAAACCAGATTTCGATATCAGCAAGAATTTAGAAGGCACAATACACAATATATCACTTTCACCCCCCAACACACACACACACACACCAAAAAAACTCCAAATCATCATTTCACAGCAAAAGACAGAAAATTTGTACTTGATAAAATTTAGACCTCGCTCTCTCTTTCTATTCAATTTTACACTGCAACTGATCATAGAAGCGTAGAATGACACAAATATAATATATGCAACTATTGGTTGCAAATTCAAGAAAAATTGCTCCATCTTCGTCATGAAACTACAATACAGTAGCAACTATCAAAATATCTGTTCTTTGGTGTGTGGAACCAAGCACTATCACCTCACCTTTTCAGGCACACAGTTTTAGCTTCAAGCAAGATTGCAAAACTTTAATCAAAACATCTGCTTTAAGTATCATTGCTCCAAACACAGTTTTAGTAGGCTGATTGTTGATACACTTCTGAAAATATGCTAGTTTTGAGGCAAGGAAATAACAACAACCCCAAGAAGTCATGTGATTCATAAAATATGCTAACCTTGATGAGGCCTTCTTGGAAGAGTATCTCAATCACTTCCTTTAAAATGGGCAACAGACCAGAATGATGTACACCAATGCCTCGTTTCAATAAGGGAAGCATATTTGAAACCTGATAAGGCTCCAAGGGCTCAGTTTTTAGAATTAAATAAAATAATAATAATAAGACAAGCATCAGTTGTGGGTATGGCCTACCACTACTGGTTCATGCTCTAATGGGTAGACGGTGCTGGTATATAATATTTACTAGATTGTCAATTTAACCTGGTACCAGGTGGTACAATTGGGTAATACTACCAAGCAAACCTAATGTGCAAATAGAACTTTTCAATAGTTTATGTATGGCATTCAAGATGGTTTGGAAAAAATAGTGCACATAGGACCATCTTTCAACAAACAAAATGGACAGTGGCTACAGGGAATGCATATAGGGCATGCTAACTCATTGGTGCTAGTTGTTTAGAGTTCAAAACTATTGTGTCTTTCTGAAAACCTATACCAGCTAATTGCCTCTACACTGAAAACTGATAGATGAAATGGGAACTTGCCTGAGGAAGCTTTTTGTCGTCATCTGAAAGCAAATCCATGGCACTCCAAAAAATTGTTTCGATGTTTGCTTTCTCATCATCCTCATTCAAGTCCATCTTAGCCATCTATAACACATAAGTAGGACAGTCAAAATCAACTAAATTGACTTTATTCTTCCTTGAAACCACAAAATATTTCTATTCTCTGAATTGACTATTAATCCAGAAAAAACATACCTGCATAGCAAGAAATTCACATTCCCTTTTGCTAAAGCTGAAAAGTATCACAGGGTCGTATTGACGCTGAATTATCATTTTCACCATCTTGAATATGTCGCTTTCCTCGCTAGGTTTGCCTGCCAAGAGGCCTTTCTGCCACTTCCCATTTTCCCTCTTCTTGTCACTGTCACTAGCAGGTACAAGGGCATTCAAAGCTTTCTGAAAACTGTCCTCTCTGAACTTGCCCTTCTCATCAACTACCAGGTATAAGCCATCACCTCCAGAAGGAAATACATAGTGCTGGAGAGGTGTAGGTCGATAGTCGGTGTATACTATATGACAAGGTTGCTTATGTACCTGAGAAACAAAATATCCTCCATTATGAAGAAAGAACATATGCTAAAAACATAGATGAATGCTTGACCATGTGTAACAACAAATGCCTTCCGCCAAATAGATGTGTTAGACATCAAAACCATAGCATTTATGAAATGTCCTTTAATTTATTGAGCAGAAAACTTTCTGAGGAAATATCAAAGGCAAGGTGGCAACAGAAAAAGGGAGGGAACTAGGGAAGCTTGGCAACAAACCTTGGCAACCCAATCAGCAAACTCCTTGGCATTAGGTACAGTTGCTGAGAGGAACACAAACCGTGAGTTCTTGGGAGCCATTACTATACTCTCCTCCCACACCACTCCTCTCTCCCTATCACGCATGTAATGCACCTCATCAAAGATAATCCAAGCAACTTCTCTCATGACCTCCGACCCTTTGTATTGCATGCTACGCCAAATTTCTGTGGTCATAACCTACATTTCCGAGCAGGCTTTTAGTAACAAACCTAAATAGAAAGAGTAATTTGAAAGAAGATTGGTGATCTAGTACCAAACAAGAGGCATTTGGCTCAATTGTCACGTCTCCAGTCATGAGACCAACATCAGAAAACTCTTCTTTGAATTCTCTGTACTTTTGGTTGCTCAGAGCCTTGATTGGAGATGTATAGATGACTCGCTGCTGATTGCGCAAAGACATTGCTATTGCATACAAAGCAACCACTGTCTTTCCTGCTGATGTGTGAGCTGAAACCTGGAAACCCCCAAGAAAACAAAGTATATAATTATGCATGACAGACGAACAACTAAATTGAAAAGCTAATTAGTTTGCCAGTATACACATAACAGAACAGCATTGAAAAAAAAAGGAGACCATTCCACTGTGCTCTATGGATTGTATAGTCTAATATATAGCTTGTACGAGCATTGCAATCATGCATATCACCAGGAGTAACGAGAGCCAAAGCAGCGTAATTACCATGACGGATTCGCCGTTGTCGAGGCAGCGGATGGCCTCGGCCTGGAAGAGGTCGAGCTGGAACGGGAAGGTCTTTGCCGTCCCGGCGCCCTCGCCGCCGCCGGCGATCAGGCGGGAGGAGGAGGTGGACGTGTCGTAGCTTTCGGGGTAGGAGACGTCGTGCACGCAGGCGACGGGCTCGGCGGCGGCTGCGGTGGGGGCGGGCGGCTCCGCGGCGTTGGCGCGTTGCGCCTTGAGAGGGGAGGCGACGTCGGCGGAGGGGGCACCTAGGGCCTTTCGCTTGGGGGTCGCCATGGCGGCGGCGGGCTAGGGTTTAAGGAGCAGGTCGCGCGAGAGAAGAAAGGGCGGTCGCGGCGGCTCGCGGCTCACACGACAAAAACTGGTCGAGTTCGTGGCTCTGGAAGGTGGGGCCCACCTGTCCGTCGCCGCTGTGATCGTGGAATTCGGCCGAATTTTTGGTTAAAATAATTAATTTTTTATTCGAAATTACAGAAATATACCCGCGGGAAATTTTTTTACAAAAATAGGCTCCAGTCGCCCAATGGTTGAGCGACTGGAGCCTTTCGCCCAACCAGCGGACGACACAATAGCTGTCGCTCTACCCTCGGGTGACTGCATCTAGTCGCCCTCCCATTGGGCGACTTTCATGCAGTCGCCCAATGGTTGGGCGACTACACTCAGGGGCCGACAAAACCATATGTACCGATCGTTTTATATACCGATGCAATATAAATAACTAGTCTGAAAAGATAAAATAGTAAAGTTTTATATGGCTTATATATACTCCTTTGAAAGGTTTCGACGAGATCTACAACTTTTCAGTTGAAGAAAAATCCAAATTCTGAAGGGAAGAACAAGAAAAAGGGCAAAAACAGAAAGAAAAAACTTGCGACGCAAGTTTAGGTCCAAAGATAGCCAATTTTCAGGATCTTGGAGGGCGACTAGAACAAGCTAGTCGTTATTTTTGGATCGGGCTCGTCGTTAGCTTTCCAACAAGTACAAGAACGTCGAAAACGGACACCGTATGCAAAAGTTATGCCCGTTTTACTGAAGGTGTGTCGGAAACGGACTCGAATTCGTTTCGGCCTCAATTGAAACTGCTATAACTTTTAATCCTATGGCCGAAATTGCTCAATTTTTTTTCTGGAGGCTTTTGGATGTATGAAGAACAACTCCACCAATTTTCACTATTTTTGGCGAAAGTTTGATGCACTTTTCAAATTTCGGCAAAATGGACTCTTTCCTCTATTTTTTCTCTTGGGGACCTGAGTGCAGTCGCCCAACCATTGGGCGACTTTCATGCAATCGCCCAATGGAAGGGTGACTAGATGAAAGTCGCCCAACGGTGGGGCGACTGCAATTAATCGCCCAACGATTGGGAGATTTTCTAGTTGTCGCTATTGGGTTGAGCGAAAGGCTCTAGTCGCCCAATGGTTGGGCGACTGGAGCCTATTTTTGTAAAAAAATTTCCCGCGGGTATATTTCTGTAATTTCGAATAAAAAATGGATTATCCGTACAAAAAATTCGAATTCGGCCTCTCCTCCTGAATTTTGGACGTTTTTGGCACTGTTGCAATCGTAAATTCCAAAAATAACGCCGGTGGAAACAAAATTCCAAATCTAGCCCCCAGCCGACCGCACCATTTAACCGGGAGCTGACACGTGGAATGGTGCGGTCGAGGAGCGCACGACACCGAAGTAGTGCGGTTCCCGACCGCACCACTCGGCTGGGCGATCTGACGGGCTAGTGACCGGCCCGACCGCACCACTTCGGAGTGGTGCGCTCCCCGACCGCACCATTCCACGTGTCAGCTCCCGGTTAAATAGTGCGGTCGGCTAGGGGTTAGGTTTGGAATTTTGTTTCCACCGGCACTATTTTTGGAATTTACGGTAGCAAAAATGCTAAAAGCGTCCAAAATTCTCCCCTCCCTCCCATGGAGGAAAGACGTTTCCTAGTGGGGAAAAGCGGTGCAAAAATAGTGCCATAATTGTGCCAAAAACTCACGCATCATACACACATTCTCTGGCCAAATAATTGTGGTGCAAAATTTGTTGGCCACGGAATCTTTGGAGCTCCACATTTTGCCGCAGTTTTTGTATACAGAGGAATTCGCAACGAGTTGCTGGGAAACGAGGATCATTGCAATCCCTGTCTCGTTTACTGACACGACAACAAATCGTATTATTCACGATTGATTACTGATTATAGCTGAGTGCATATTATGATTTTCAAAACAGGGTTTAGTTACAGGTTTTCTATGGTTAATAGCCTATAATAAAATCTCATGGAAAATAATGAGAAAAGGTGTCCAACACATATCATCGGAGCAAGGCATATATGACATGATGATCGGAACGGCTCTTATTCGGAATAATGCAGGCCGTGCATGAACTACATCAATGCAGAGGATCCATGTTCATTCTTAGTCAGTCATCACTCGTTGCTTACGCAGAAACTGAAACACCATGTGAGAGGTCTAGTGTTTTCTCGTGATATATCATTTCTATTTTAGAGTAGTTAGAATTTGAATTTTGTAAATTTGCATCTTTTTTATAGTTTGTAGACTTGGCGGCCAGAGACGCTCAGACTGGCTACCGATCAGATCGACCGGCACCAGTAGTTGATCGGCATCCACCAGTGGTCTAACCGGCCAAGTAATATTGCCTTCAGCTGAAAGTTGAGATTTTAGGATTTTTGGTTATGGGTTTATTTGGTTTTCACTAATATGGATCAAATTGTGAAGAACTTAAATTTAAAAATGTTTTTTTGTCATTGGATGTGTAGGGAGATTTGAAGTCAACCATGATCAATGACAAGGATCGGGGCTACGCTCATAAAGGAGATAAGGCACAGAATGATTAAGAATGTCAAGTAAGACGACTGAACTCAAGCATGACACAAGTAAGACCGAAATGTTAAGGGAAGGTTCAAGCGACAAGGATTTAACCCTAGTATATTTTAACCCTATTGAAGCGCTAGGGTTTTAACCCTAGTAGATTTGAGTCGTATACTTACAACTTTATCATGCCATTAAAAAGTGGTTCTCATGCTTTATTTTATTTAGCTCTTAACAACTTTTTTAGTTTCTAATTTAAAAAGTAAGTGTCCACTTCTCTATTTGTTTGAGCCACACGACCATCACTATGAGTACAATAATTCAAAACTAAAATGGGGTGTCTTATATAAGACATTTTATCTATAAATTTTGAAGTCATATGTGACGTTAATAGGTCTACTAAAAATTGTATGTGCTTTTCGAGTGGTAAGGTATATAAACTGTCATACGGTTTATATAGTGTGCTAACAAAAATCTATGAAATTTATTTGTCAATATTAGTATTTGGTATCTAACACGCTATAAATTTAAGTTGTTTTCATAACTAAATGTGTAAAGTAGCTAATTAATTGGAAAGAAAAACCCAAGTAATTATAACATTAAAGTAGTATGTGAATACAATATTCACAATGCATGGTTTACCCAACGCTAATATTTTATTATTTCCTCCATTCTTTTTAAGTGACATTGTTTATTTCTCATAGGCTACAAGATGTGATTTTGGTTGTCATTATTTGTATCTGTATCTTATTATATGATAATAAAATTATAATATTATAAAAGTATTTTTAACAACAAATATTATAATGTAGTTTTTATGTAACCAATCTAAATAGTTTTAAACATATTAGTAGTTAAACTTTAGAAAACTTAAAGGCATGAATTATAGCACTTCACCTTAAAAAAGAATGGAAGGAGTAGTTAATAATCACTTAATAACTTCATATTTAAACGTCAATGGTGCATTTCAACACAAATTTTGTAGCTCCGCCGCCGAGATATACCACAGCGACCTGAAACCCGTCCAACGTGTTCGTCAGGCCGCCGCACGACGACGCGTACTTGCACGTCAAGGTCGCCGGGTTCGGCCAGTCCAGACTCCAGCGTGGCCAGCCCCGGCCCAAGGCATCGGCCAATGCACATTCCGGCGCAAATTCCAATGCCAACCCCTGCATCTGGTACGCGCCGGAGGTGCTCGAGCAGGAGGGCTCCGGGCAGCAGGCGGCGCCCAAGGGCACCGAGGAGGCCGAAGCGTACAACTTCTCGATGATCTGCTTCGAGCTCTTGACCGGCAAGATCCCGTTCAAGGACAACCACCTGCAGAGGGACAACACGAGCAAGAACATCCGCGCTGCCGAGAGGCCATTGTTGCAGACTTCCAGTCGCCCAAGTACCTCACCGGCCTCACCAAGCGCCAGCGGTGCTGGCGCAGCGGCCAGTCCGACAAGCCGACGCCACCCGTCGACTACCTCGACATCCAGGCACACATGCTAAGGAAGTGCCCGGCGTGGCAGGGGAACGAGGCGCCACACGTCTCCGACGTGCCGTTCCAGATGTACCGTGTACGCGTACACGGTCATGGAGAAGGAGAGGACCAAGGCGACCCTGCACATCAACAAAGGCAAGAGCTCCGACTCCAGCTGCGACGGGAACTCGCTGTGCGGCGACGAGAGCGTCAACAACGGGTCCGGGACGATGCTGCCGGACGTCGACGCGGTGTCGATTTCGAGCCGCGCCACGACGCGGTCGCTGACGGACCGGAGCAGCAGCAAGAAGGCGTCGCCGAGTAAGTTGGACGGCAAGATCACCACGAGTAAAGCAGGCAAGTGCTCCAGTTGCGTTGCTCCTGTACTTACACCGTTAAGCTTGCGCGTATGTCGTATGATCGATGATTGATGGCTATTGAGAATGGCGTGCGCTCTGTGCGGGGCCGCCGCAGAAGTCCAAGTCGATAGGCGTGGTGAGGCCGCCGCAGATCGCCCGACGAACACCGAGGATAAAGTCCGACGGGCACCTGTATTCCGCCGCGATTCCACCTCCACGACGACGTATGTCCGGGGGCCACGCTGCAAACTCTGACCTAGCATAGGAGTGCAAATGAAGGATTGTATTTTTGACGATTTTTTACCCTTCAGTAGACTACACTTTATTTTCTTAAAATTCACCACATGTTTTGACTTTTGAGAAATACAGAGCAACTACAGTACGTGAAGTGTGGCTTTTTACTACTCCTGTGAACAAATAAACAGATTAATCTTATCAGGAGCTTCCCTAGTTATATTGGACATCTTTTCAGTTTTTAAGTAACTTTTCTACGGTAATTAACTTTCGAACGAAGCATCTTTTCAAAATAAGCTCTACAAATTAATTGTAATATACACATTGTATCAATTTCATTTATATTGGTCAAAACCGCATGCAACTTTCTCTTACTTTGTACTCTCACAAACAGTCCAAAAACTATAAACCTCAGACCAAAAGAACAGGCCCATTACTTACACAGCAACAAATTTGACAGGCAATGGAGAACGAAAATTTCATGGAAATTAATTATTAGCAGCACACATCATACTGCTTATGTGTCCTAAAAAAATCTCAATACATTATCCCCACTGAATAGACTATTTAGTTACGCAAATTCTTAATGTTTTACAGCCAACTTATTATTTTCCCACGAGTCCAGCAACAATTAAGATCTGGAACCAGTAGTAGGATGTATCAACATTGGCCGAGAGAGGGCCATATGCTGAATGGAGCCTCAGTCCTATTGTCCTTCTACTCGCCCTGCCTACAAAAACAAAACTCAACAGCACCTACAAAAATAGAAGTTGATAAATAGCCAGCACTACGCCCAGTTCTTTAGTCTGATATCTTCATCTCTACTCCTAGAACATCCTTCACAACCTCGTAAGTGACAAATGCAATGGCAATAGAAGGCACTACCTGAATAGCCAAAAACAAGGGGCAGTAAATTAGAAACGAACAATATTGAGATATCCTTCGAGCTTACACATATTTGAAATTTTCATTAGAATGATTACCTTCACTGAATTGGGCACAAGGCCCTTGTACAAAGCACCAAATCCTTCATGACGAACAGTTTTCCTGAATGCATCAATCATACCATTGTACTGAAGTGCCTCTTTGCCTTCTCCAGTAACAATAGAAGCGGCATGATTCCAACCAACCATCTGCATTCTTCTCCTGATGACATCAAGAGGGTATGCAACAGTCTGCCCTATGGTTCCAGCCACAGCTCCACATCCAAGCCTTGTTAAAACATGTAACTCATTATCCTTTGCAAGTCCAAATGGATTTGTCTGAAGAAGCCAGTCCTTCAGAGACTCGTATACAGCAAAGTTAAGGCCGACATATGGAACCTGCGACAAGATGACAAAGCATAAAATGGTAAGCACTCATCAACAAGGCACAACGCACAAGAGAATAGATGATTGCTAGTTAAGAGGAACCTACAACTCCAATTACAGATGGAAGCCACCCTCTGTACAAAGCACGGAAGCCTTCTTCACGGTAGACTGTGCCCAGTGCATGAAACATACCACGGTACTGATAAGGAGACTTTTCTGTCTGCGGATGTGATTTGGGGGTCAACAAAACAGAATAAGAAATTAAGAAATGAAATAAAAAAACTACAGCAGCTTAAGTAAGATAGTTTCAGAGACAGTATTCTGATGAGAGAAAGCAACGGAAAACTATACATTACCTGGACAGTAATCCTACCCCTAACCATATCCATTGGGTAAGTAGCAGACATGGCTATGATACCAGCACAAGCTCCAGCTCCAAGGCGCAAGACTGGACTAAGCTGAGCATCCTCTGTTCAACATAATTACGATGTGGCTTTAGCAACTCTACATTTTTAAATGACAAGTTAGTTAAATACAAATTTCTTTATTTATTGTAGCAGAGCACCCATAACAAAAAGCTGTTCACGCATGCAAGAAACTATTTTGCATTACAAAGGACACTGTAAATCGGGAATTCTGATCCCCAAAATTGTGAAGTGACTTCAGTCTGATATTGAACAGGGCACTCATGAACTGTGCAACCTCTAAGAACCAATACATAGCAAGTGTGTTCAGCCTGGGGGTGTTGCAAATGGTATCACATAGCTGAACACTCCACACCATGTTTAGGGCAGAGGATGATGCAAAAAGACATACCATCCCCAGTTTGCTCACGGTAAAGCCACAAAATTCCCCTGTAAAAATGACAGAAAAAGGTAGGAACTTATTAATACTGATTTCCGGGAAAACAAGAACATGTTGATAGGAGGGTAAAAAAGAGATGCTTCTAACCAATTTCAGGTCAAAACAGTCTCATCATGCAACAGAGAAAAGGTCTGCAATGTGCAAACTAAAAGTAACAAGTAGGTGGTAGCAGAGCAATCAGTAATGTAAGGCAAGAGTAATTGCAAACAAGAACACACCTTGACGCCTGCTCATAGCTAAAGAACTTCACGGCAGAATTTGGAACAATCCTTGCACAGTTCGTCCCATTGCCCTTAAAAAGTCCACGGAGACCTTCCGTTCTCCATATATACTTAAGACCTTGAACGGTACCATTGTACTTGATACTGTGAGGATTTTGAACCTGCATTAAGCAAGATAACATGAGTGAGAGGTCAAACCCAAGTAATTTAATCACATGCTGCATTTTCATACAAAGTACATGAACACACAGACAACTTTAGCAACCATTGAATTAGGGTTCAGCAACAAGTGTGATCTCTCTACTTAACATTATTTTCACAATGATTTACTGACAGTGGCAGAGATATATATGCCCTGAAAGGGTTTCGTTTACTGGCGATAAGATAAAACATGTCATGGAATGAGAATAGACAGACCCTATCCAATACATTGGCATGGGAGATTTAGTTTGCATCATATCTCCATGTTATCCAATGTCAAATTAACACAAGGGCACCTTGAAATTACCAAAATAAAACACTGCTAATATAGTAGCCATACACTCTTGGGGTCTTCCACTCTTCCACAGCAAATACAACAACTTTAGTAAAGACATTAACCCATCAATCCATCATTCAATCTTCATGAAAATAATAAGCTATAATATAACCAAAAAGCAAATACATAAGAAATTAACCTGAAGCAGGATCTTCAATCGTTCAAGGGGAGCAACAGCAGTACGTGATCTGTGCAAAAAATAAATAAAATAAAATAAACAGAACTCATATTCACAAATAGTTATCACTTATCAATAATTGGCCCCAGTAAATATTCTTTTTGCTGGCTAAGCATGCAAAATGTACCAGAATGAAGAGTCAAGAGTTATTTTATGAATATGCCATTAAATATTCTTAGTTTTATATGTGTTTCAAGCATGCAATGTTCCCAAATGACCTACACAGATAACATAACAAAATAGTTTCAGCTTTGACTTAAACCAACTATAACAACATTAGATAGCTATACTGTTACAGCCCTTCGACCTCGGGGCGTAACAATGGGATGTCGCCCGGCCTGCCAGCGGAAGGATTCTCGGGGGGAGAGGTAAGACGGAAGAGAGAGTTCTTCTTTATTGCTTATTCCAATCTGGAGAGTACATAGCGATATATATAGAACATGGACCCGGAGGAGTTTAGCTCCTACAAGGTCGAGTCCGACTCTTATCTGAACTTCTAAACCTAGAAACCATATCCAACTAGTAAACGGACAGGCGCAGCCAGCCTACGGCTTGGTAGTCCGCCTGCGTTGGTAGACTATCACATTTCTCCCCTCCTCGCGAAGCAGCTCGTCCTCGAGCTGAAAACCGGGGTAAGACTCCTGAAAACGGGCCAACAGGATCCAAGAGGCATCTGCAACAGACGTTCCAGTCCAGTGAACAAGAAGATGCGGCTCCCCCTGACGACGTTGAAGCTTCAATACTCGTGACGGAGTTGGCAGCACCCTACCGTGTTGGAGGAGAGGCAATGGCGGGGGAGTTGCTGGGGGAACACCTTGGAACTTCTTCAATATGCCAACATGGAAAACATCATGCAATTTAGCCGACTGGGGTAATTCAAGCCTGTAGGCGACAGTGCCAATCCGCTCAAGAACCTTATAAGGTCCAAAGTATTTTGGGCCCAACTTGCCGCTTCCTGATATGCCCAGAGATGATGCCGGTCGGTGGAGGAGACGTAACCAAACCCAGTCACCGACAGCAAAGGAAACGTCCCGGTGGTGTTGATCGTAATACTTCTTTGCATACTCTTGAGACTGAAGAAGACGATCGCGCACATCATGGAGGAACTGGTCTCAGGCGAGCAAGGATGCTTCGACGGCCTGGACGGTCGCTGTGCCTTTGTCATAGGAGCGCAATGTGGGCGGATCCCGGCCATATACCACTTTGAACGGGGTCTCACGTAGCGCTGAATGGTAGGATGTGTTGTAACAGTATTCAGCCCACGGCAACCATTCCAACCACTGCCGAGGCCGATCCCCCGTCAAACAGCGCAAATACATGGCGATCACTTTATTGACAGCTTCGGTTTGACCGTCAGATTGCGGGTGATAGGCGGAACTGAGATGAAGCCGAATGCCCGCAAGACGGAACAAATCGTGCCAAAAGTTGCTTGTGAAAACCGAGTCTCGATCGCTAACAATTGAAGATGGAATCCCATGAAGACGCACAATTTCATCAAAGAAAACTCTGGCAACCGTTGTGGCGGAGTATGGGTGAGCCAGAGGAAGAAAATGTGCGTATTTGGAAAAGCGATCAATGACAGAAAGAATGACCGTTTTACCATGAACACGGGGAAGTTCTTCGATAAAGTCCATTGCGATATCTGCCCATGGCTGCGTTGGGACGTCCAATGGTTGAAGTAGACCGGCCGGGTGGAGATGTTCAATCTTGTTACGCTGACAGATCAGGCAAGTCCGCACAAAGCCGTGCACAAGCTTTTTGGCCCCGGGAATGTGAAAGTCCTTCCGCAACCGACATAAGGTTTTCTGGATGCCTTCGTGAGCTGCATGGGCTGACGTTAGAAGCAACTGCACCGAGGGAGACGAAGCTGGCACAAAAATCCGACCAGAGTGCAGAATGAGACCGTCTCGAATGGACCATGGGGTACCCAACTTGCCTGATTCAATGTCGGCCCGGAGCTGCTGCAATTCGGAAGTAGTGAGCACCTCATTGCGTAGTTCGGGAAATATGGCAAGAGCTGGTGACGAGAGAACCATCAAGGTGGCCGGAGGGCCGCTCGGCAAGAGAGAGCATCGGCGACGGTGTTGAGGCGGCCCGGGCGGAATTCAACTGTGAAATCATATCCAAACAATTTGCTCACCCAGTGGTGTTGTGGGATGGTGGAGAGGCGTTGATCCAATAAGAACTTTAGACTATAATGATCTGTGCGAATAAGGAAAGTACGGCCCCATAAGTATGGTCTCCAATGGCGGACTGCTTGGACAAGGCCAATTAATTCTCGTTCATAAGCTGGCAGTTTAGAATGGCGAGGAACCACCGGTCGGCTGAAGAAAGCGATCGGTCCCAAGCCTTGATGAAGGATGGCCCCAACGCCAGTCCCTGAAGCATCGCATTCAACAGTGAAGTGTTTTGTGAAATCGGGCATGTGGAGAACCGGAGCCGTCGACAAAGCCTCTTTGAGAGCTTCAAAGGCTTGTTGAGCCTCGGGGGACCATCCAAATGCTTCCTTCTTAAGAAGGTTTGTGAGGGGTGCTGCGATCTTGCCAAAATCCCGGATAAATTTGCGATAATAGCCCGCAAGACCTAGAAATCCACGCAGTGCTTTGATTGTCTTTGGTTGTGGCCATGCTGCAATTGCCTGTACTTTCGAAGGGTCCATGGCCACACCTCCCTCCGATATTACATGGCCCAAATAAGAGACCGAAGAGAGACCAAAAGAGCACTTGGATTTCTTGAGGAATAGCTCATGCTGTCTGAGGAGGAAAAAAACCATGCGGATGTGCTGCAAATGGTCTGACCATGATGGACTGTAGATTAGTATATCATCGAAGAATACCAAAACGAAGCTTCGCAAGTAAGCCCAGAGGACAGCCTGCATCAGAGCCTGGAATGTCGCCGGTGCGTTAGTCAATCCGAAAGGCATAACCAAGAACTCAAAAAGACCTTCATGTGTCCAGAAGGCTGTCATAAAGATATCATCCGGGTGCATACTGACTTGGTGATACCCCGATCGAAGATCCAGCTTGGTGAAAAACCGGGCACCCCGTAGTTCGTCCAAGAGCTCATCGACCACTGGAATGGGAAATTTGTCCTTGATTGTCAACTCATTGAGAGCGCGATAATAGACACAGAAACGCCAAGTGTTATCCTGTTTCTTGACCAACAGGACCGGAGAGAAGCAAGAGTGGCTGCGGCGAATGATGCCGCGCTGAAGCATGTCCGCGCATTGCCGCTCGAGCTCGTCCTTTTGGTGATGCAGATACCTGTATGGTCGGACGGAGACCGGTGCTGCCCCCGGACGCAGATGGATACGATGATCTTGCGGCCGGGCTGGAGGAAGCCCAGATGGTTCCGTAAAAAGATCCGCAAACTCCTCGAGGAATGGCTGCAGCTGGTCATGTCTTGACTGAACCAAAGCTTGCATCGGCTGTTTCTTAGAGAGCCCGTGCCATTGAACCCGTCTGCCGTCGAGCCAACACATCATAAACAGTTCATCGAAATCCCAGCGGATTGGTCCCAAAGTCTTCAGCCATTGAACGCCGAGGACAATGTCAAAGTCGTCCAAGGGAATTGCGTAGGCTATGATGGAGAACGGGGTCCGATGGACTGAGATCTGCAACTGCGGACAGACCCCAGCACATTCCAAGTGATCTCCGTTGGCGATCTTTACGCGGAGACCCTGGTAGGGTGATAAGCGTACCTCCGTTGTTTGGACTACCCGGGCGCTGATGAAATTATGGGTGGATCCCGAGTCGACGAGCGCGACGAAGTGTTGAGTGCCAATTGTCACCGACAACTGCATAGTTCCTCCATTGGATGCTCCAGTGACTGCATGCAACGAGATCTCCGGTGATGTATTCTCCAGGTCTAGGGCGTGCAGGCCCGGCGTCTCGTTACCTGAATCGCCATCCTCATTCATGTCAATATAAGTGAGAAAAGGTTGCTTACAACGGTGGCCGGGCTGGAACTTGTCGTCACAATTATAGCACAATCCCTTGGAACGACGGTCAGCCAATTCCGTTGGCGTCAGGCGCCGAAACGTCTTTGCTGGGCGCGGCCCGGGCGCGACAGATTGGGAAGGCATCTCCTGTGGACGCCCTGGAGCTGGTGTTGATGGCCGCTGGAAGGAACGCCCAGGACGATTGTGTGGATGCGAATCGCCCGCGGTGGTTTGCGCGCGACGCTCATACGCGCGGCCGAGACTCATGGCCACTTGTAAATTTGCCGGCTGCTGTAGTTCAACATCCGTCCGCAGAGGTTCCCGGAGGCCGGCCGTGAAGATCTGGACTTGCTGCAGAGGTAATAGACGGTCTGCGCGGCAAAGGAGCGCCAAGAATTTGGTTTGATAATCACTGACCGTTCCCGTCTGCTGAAGCCGCGTCAACTCCCCTAAGGGATTGCTCCTGATGGGTGGTCCAAATCGCATGTGGCACAAGTCCTTGAATTGATCCCACGTTGGCTGGCCGTCGTCGCGTTCCAATTGGAAATACCACTGCTGAGCAATCCCCGTGAGATGGTAGGATGCAAGCCAGACTTTGTCACCTTCCTCGGTCCGCTGTCCGCGGAAGAACTGGTCGCACCGATTCAGCCAAGACAGGGGGTCGTCGGATCCATCGAAGGTGGGAAACTCCAGTTTGTGGTAGCGCAGAGCGCTTGGGAAGGGATTTGGCGCAGACTGGTACCGAGGCGGCAGAGGTGCTTGTGGCGGCAGGGCGGGCTGCGGGAAAAACCGCGGCATGGATGGTGGCAGCCGGAGCATGGAGTGGACCGCCGATCCTTCCAGGGACTGTGCTGGTGCCATCGATGCTGTATAGGCGGCGGTGAAAGGATCCCCTGCGAAAACTACGGAGCTGTTGGTGATTGGCGCAGAGGAGATTGCAACGGATGGAATCGGCAATAATCCTGGCGCCGAGAAAGAGAGGCCCCCTTCAGATTCCATGGCGGCCAATTTGGTGCTGGTAGCGATACTCTGCCGGGTCAAATCCGCAATCTTTGACTTCATCTCTGCGTTTTGTTGTGCGATCCCTGCCATCTGATCTTGGAGTGCCTTGAACATCACTGTCACCGAGTTCGCCTCTTCTCCCGAATCAGAACCAGGCATATCTGATACCAAGTTGTTACAGCCCTTCGACCTCAGGGCGTAACGATGGGATGTCGCCCGGCCTGCCAGCGGAAGGATTCTCGGGGGGAGAGGTAAGACGGAAGAGAGAGTTCTTCTTTATTGCTTATTCCAATCTGGAGAGTACATAGCGATATATATAGAACATGGACCCGGAGGAGTTTAGCTCCTACAAGGTCGAGTCCGACTCTTATCTGAACTTCTAAACCTAGAAACCATATCCAACTAGTAAACGGACAGGCGCAGCCAGCCTACGGCTTGGTAGTCCGCCTGCGTTGGTAGACTATCACATAGACTGCTAGAGTCCCAAACAAGGAAGACAATATCAAGTCGCCATTGTATTCTACCAACCAAATATATCACATAAAGTAATCACAGACAGGCACTTGGAAGCTTATTAGATTTCCATGATGACATTAGGAAGAACTACAATAGTTAAGAATGCACCATTAATTAAACGATAAATACAAAACTAATTGGATACTGACATCAACATGTAAAGCAAGATGAATAAAGTTTGTGGTGAACAAGCCCTTTTGGGGGGGGGGGGGGGGGTAGCCAGTTATTGGCCAAACCAAACTTGCATATCAAAATGTCCACCTCGGAAATTCAGAAGGTTTTTCTTAAAACAAATGCCGCTACAATAAAACGAACTCTATGTGCATAACACTAGACGGATGGCAAGTAATTTGACAACAATGATGAAGAACAAACAACATAAAGATTGCACATTGAATTTACACTAACAGGATGAGCAAGTCAATATCGCCCCGTCCACCGTTTTGTCACAGGCTCTCAGTCTTCGCTTAGGGTTTAACTGTTGGTAAACTGATACAAACAAAGCAATTTTGCATTCAACAAAATGTTTTCCATAGGCATCTGTGTGAACAATATATTGTATCTCACGAAATATTCACCCTATTCTCAGGGAAATGGTTTAGATCACAGGCCAAATTAACCCATAAGACGGAAATTTTAATCCAGACGACGAGGCTATACAACCACACGAGATGGGCAGCATATGTGTAGGGGTATTTGGTTTCCCAGCGAATCAAATCAACTGACGAGCCAACGGAACGATATCTGAGTGCCTCGCGGCTATGGTTTAAGCCTCGCGAATTCAACACAGAATCGCACGCACACGCACCTAATGTCCATGCATCCAGTTGGCCACACAAGACCCACGCACATGTCATAGAACCAACCACCACGGAAAATCTCGATCATCTAGACCTCGAGGAGCAGGAATCCAACACGGATCAAACACCAATCTAATAAAATCATAAGAAAACCCAATCCAATCTGGGAGCCACCCACTGAGTGAGAGGCCGCGGAGCAAATCCAACCCCGAGACGACGGGAGGGAGGGATAGAGTAGAGTAGAGAGCTCACACTCCACCGGCCACGCCGCCGGCGACGAGCGACTTGCAGATGGTGAGGACCTGGTGGCCGGGCCCCTTGACCCCCTCCCGCGCGAGCTTGGCCTCCTCCGCCAGGTTGACGATGGTGGTCACGGCCGTGTCGCCCCTGCTCTTCCCCACCACGTCCTCCGACGCCATCTCCCCAGCCACCCGCCCCCGCTAAACCCTCACCGCCCGGATCACCCGCGCCCGGACGGTGGCTCGCCGCGCCGAGGAGGAGGACGAGGGCTCGGCTCGGCCTGGGGTTTTCTTGTGGCGGCGGCGGCGGAAGCAGTGGTTGGGGGGGGGGGGTGCGTGTACGGCAGGTGGCGAGAGGAGGTGGCTGGTTATTATGCTATTTCGGCGTCCCGTTGCGCTATTTCATATTTGCCCTCCAGCTTTTAGCGGCGCACCGTTACGCACACGGCTAGGCTCTGAGTGCATGCAGGTGGGGTCGAGCTAGGTACGTTGTTGGAGTGGGGCCCGTCTGGCATGGGGCGTGTGCGGAGTGGCAGGTGTACGTGGTGCCTTTTCTGGTGGCCTTTCCTTTTTTATTTGTGGGAGGCCGCGGGCGGAGGGGGAGATCTCGCCGTCCGTGCTTACCATCATGCGGGATCAGCCTCGAAAGGGGCCCACCTGTCAGAGACTGACGCGAATAGCGGACGAGCGAGCCAGGTGGCCTAACGGAAACCTAGATCCGTCCCCCGCGACGGAGGAGGCTCGTGCGTCTCGTTTTTTTTTCTCCGGAAAAAGAACCTCTGAATAATGTTTTTTAGACTTGAAAAATCCTTTAAAAAATTGTCTGTACGTATCATTTTGTACTACGTAGTGCGTGTCGATGCTAGTGAAATTGAGCTTGTTCGTAGCTACACCTCATGCAATTGTCAATTACTGTCATATCATGCGTACTTGCTTCAGTTATGAGATCGATGTGTAGGTACTTTGACATATTTTCTCTCGTCGTCTTCTACTAACTTTGTAAGTATGCTCATGGCCGTACAAACTGAAGTTTATGTTGTGGAAACCATAATATATAGGCCCTGTTTGTTTCCACTTAAGATTATTATAATCCAGCTTATAGGTGGGGGATTAGTAGGGGTGCTAATGGGTTGAGTTTAAATGGATTAAATATTCTTAATTGGGTTGGTTTTAGATGGTGGAAATGGATTGGGTTGGGTTACATCAAAAAAAGGATTAGGCTGGAGTGGTTTGGGTTTAGAAATTTCAGGTTAAGATCGGGTTGTGAACGGGTTCAACCTATAGCATAGTCTAATAAGGTGGCACTTGGATTGTTTATAGATTTAGACTACCATACTCAGTTATACCTTTCTATAAAAGCATGTGGAGCCACATGTGCACATGTGCCTGCTACTTTACACAGAGTAGCTACATACACACAGAATCATTTGCAATAAACTCCAATTGATTTTGTAAAACTTTTGTAGTGTGAACACGTTGTTGAAATTCCAAATGACGAAGTTTTATAAAAACTTCATATAAAAGCATGTGGGACCCACGTGTACGTCTAACCCTATCAATTTGCATAGAGTAGCTCCTCTAAGCATAGAATTATCTCCAATAAATTTTAATTGATTTTGAAAAACTTTTGTAGTGTGAACGCGAAGTTGAAATTATAAACACCGAAGTTTTACGAAAACTTCCCATAAAAGCATATAGAACTCATGTGTGCATCTAGCCCTGCCAATTTGCACAGAGTAACTTCCCTTCACGCAGAATCATTTGCAACAAATTTCAATCAATTTCGTAAAACTTTTGTGGTGTGAACGCGAGGTTGAAATTTCAAGTACCAATGTTTTACGAAAGCTTCATGTAAAAGTATATGGGGCTCACGTGTGCATCTAGCCCTACCAATTTGCATAAATGGCTCCCCTATTCGTAGAATCATCTCTAATAAATTTTAATTGATTTTAAAAAACTTTTATAGTGTGAACACAAGGTTGAAATTCTAAATACCAAAGTTTTATGAAAACTTCCTGTAAAAACATATAAGCCACATGTGTGTCTAGCCCTGTCAATTTACACAGAGTAGCTCCCCTACACGCAAAATTATTTACAATAAATTTCAATCGATTTTGTAAAAAATTATAATATGGACGCGAGGTTAAAATTTCAAATACCGAAGTTTTACAAATAAGTGGGTTGGTAAATGGATTAGAAGGTGGGTTGAATTTATGGGTTTGGATTGAATTGGTTTAAGTGGAAGGTGGATTGGGTTAAGTTTAAGTAGAAAGTGATTTAGAATGGGTAAGGTTGTAAAAATCTTTTATAGGTCGGGTCGGTTATGTCTATGCGAGAACTGTGAAGAAGAAACTTGTCGCACCTTTTCAGACTTTGATCGACAGCTCGATGTAGACTGATATTTGGCCTTTCGTGTTCGTGTTGGGCCAAGTGCTACTCGTGTTCACAATCCATTCCTGGTGGAATTTCTCGGACAAAATCAAGTGCAGCAGCGATCACACAGCTGTTTTCTGGATAGACACCGCATGGGACCCGCTTGCAAAGAAACACATGGATATGGCTTGTTTGACAGCAAATTCAGACGAGCAAGGCAGTCACGAAAAAGTGGCAACATATGTGCACATTCGGCGAGCTCAGTTCATCAATAACCGGTGGACAGGGATGTTGGCATGTCATGCAAGGTTCCAAAGTGCCACCTCGTAATGTGGCGAAGCCGGCGAAGTAGACTCACAGGCCACAGCGTTACTCCTCGCGGCCTGCACCCTGCCCGGCGGTGGTTTGTCGCCGGCGCTTGCCTGGGAGGTTGCTCCGTCCGCCCCTGGTGGCGGCAGGCCAGGGCCGGGGAGTCGACAGACGATCGCGCTCCATTTTTCTCCACAAGTTACACCGCACGGCGACACTTGACGCAGATGGGCCAAGTTACACCGTCTTGCACTGTGCTGGCTCTCCGTACGTACTCCACCAGGCCTCCTGCGAGCCGAACAGGCGTGTAAAAACTTGCCTCCTTTTGGGCCCAAGTACTGGGTGTAGGTTGTTGGGCCTGTAGAGCAAGCGACGCTTGGGCGGCGGCTTGGCATTGGGTGGGTTCGGAACAGCTTCTATTTCGATTTATCACTTTCTGTTATAGTAATTAGCTTTTAAATAATATATCTTTTTAAGACGGTGTTTATTCATAGATTGTAGTTAACACTGTATGAGTTCAGCTATACTACTCAAAATCGCATGCGACTGTTTCTCTCTGCGTATTATTTTTCACGAACAATCAGAATTTAAGAATGAACAGTTAGAATTCAAAAACCGTGATCCAAAAATCAAAACCATCCACCCATTGTCAAGTGCTCGAACCCATCCCTTCCTGCCACAACATTGAGGGCCTCTTTCGAATGAAGCATTTTCGGGCGAATTTTATAGGCATATAATTCTATAGCTTAATTTCCTATAGAATTTTGTAGGAATATAATTCTATATGCGTTTGGACCAAGCAGTGGCGGACCCAGGATTTTTAAGATGGGGTACGAAGTTAAGAATCTACGGAGTATATATATAAGATAGAGAATTTTGATACACATAATATGTATATCTCATATAGTTAATCAAATAAACCTTATGTGCAGGGGCGGCATGGCCGTCGGGAGCGCCGCCGCCGTTCAAGTTGGAATAGGGGAGGAGCTGCCGCCGCCGGATGGGCCGCCTGGCCGTGGGGACTTCTTCGCCGTCGACGCCGTGTCGGCCATTGGGTGTGGGTGCCCGGCGCCGCGCCGCCGCCGGCAGCCGTTCGCCGGTCACCGGAGACGAGGAGGCCAGGGGCATGCTGTAGGCTGTGGCGGCTGTGCAAGAGAGATGGAGAGGAGGCAGGCACGGAGCAAGGCAGGAGGCGGCGTGGGAGGCAGCCAGGCAGAGGCAGGAGCCCGCCGGTCGCCGCGTCGCCGGAGCCGAGGAGGCCAGGGGCACGCAGAGATGGAGAGGAGGCCAGGGGCGCGCAGAGAGGAGGCGGCGTGGGAGGCAGGAGCCAGGAGGCTAGGGTTAGGTTAAAAAATGCCAATTGGGCTTTTTGGCTAGTGGGCTGAATTTGCTAAATTACCTGCACTTCTAGTTTTTTTATATATATATGAAATATATATTATATATAGTTGATTTTTTGCAAAAAAAATTTGGAGGTACAATACCCCCATGTCCCATGGTGCGTCCGCCCCTGGGACCAAGCCTGGGCGCGCGTGCGCCTCCCTCTCCCTTGTTAATTTCGACCGTGCGTGCAAGTCAATCGGCGGCCTTGCCGATTGTCACTACTGCTACAGGCAATCGATCGGCTGCATCTGCTGTATCATATGCATCCAATCCAAGTGACTGGCCTGTCAATCAATCTGACCGCATGCATGATGATGTTTGTTTGGTTGGTAAACTTGTCGCCAATGCTCCAGGATCCTCGTGCCTATTTAGACAGGATTAACAGTGCAGGAATAACACCGTACATACATCTACATCAATTACATGACGAGAGCACCACCGCCTGACAATGAACCTACCCAATGGTTACTGAAAAATGACGAAATGTTGACACATTCATCATTATAGCTATTTTTTCAAATATAATTATAAATATCTGTTTTTTATAAAATCTAATCATTTCTTTGAGCTCAACAGATACCTACTAAGCTCCCTAACTCGGCAGGATGACAGCCAGTCGCACATGCTTAGTTAGCGCTAATTATGATTAATTAGTACTAATCATACAAAATAATGCTTAATTAGCGCTAATCATGATTAATTAACACTAATTAATTACCTGTCGGTTTGGTGTGGCTCGACAGGACCTGTCAAGTTACTGTAGCGGGTCGTCTGCCACGACTGTTGAGCTCAAGGAATAGCCTAAATTTGCAAAAACAAGTGTTATTAGGCCAAATTTGAAAAAAAAATGACCACAGCGGTAGATGTGTCAATAGTTCAAAAGTCACTGGCAGTACACAAAGAAAAATAATCGCACGTGATTTTAGCCAGTACAGCTGAATTCAGTACACTTTTTACTACAATCTTCTAATTAACCACACCTTGAAAATACACCGTTTGAAAACTAATTACTATAGCATAAGCCATATGCCGTGAGCAATAAGTCTGGCCGAACTGAGCCTGAAAAGAAGCAAAGCGCTAATATTAGTGCCTAATTTTAGATAAAAAAATAATTTTTTTAATTTTATCAATTGATTTTTGTTAACTGTGGTGCCTAATTTTAAAGTTAGCACAGGCCACCAAATTCTCAGGTATGGCCCTGGTAGCTAGTACCGACATGTGATTCATATGCGTGAGGAGCTCCTTTCAAGTCTCCGGCCTATATATGTTTAATTATTGATAACCAACCAACACGTACTGATCCCCTGGGGTTGGTCGGATGTGATCTCAACGTAAGCCTGCTGGCCTAGTAGCAGCGGCTAGCTCCTTTAAAGGTTTTCTTTTGGAAGACAGATCGACACGTACGGAACAGCTGCATTTTTCCATCTCAGGTACAGTACCGGTATCAATGCGACACGTTACTCCGTAGCTGGGTCTGGACACTCAGAATTCAGATTTGATTTCATTCGATTGCCCTGTGCTAGTATACTCATTCAGATCTGACGACTTTGTCTCTTGACATTTCGTATGGAGCGATCAGTCATGTCGTACTACCACCACCATCACTGAGTTGAGTTTTTGGCACTTTTATTATATTTTCAATTCGTATTTATAAAAATAGCCGTATACTTATAGATTTAGCACAAATAACACTTCTATCGTCCAATCATCGAATGACAGAGCCGTGCAGCCAACATCTGTCCATTTGAGCCTGACCACCGGGCGGCGTCCTCCCTGCCGCCCCGCCACCGAACGACAGGTGATTAAGCCGTAAGCAGGCTTAATCACCTGCTGAGTTAGGATTTTTTTTATTTACCGCTTGTTCCATTTTTTAAATATAGCAAATGAGTTCTAAAAATTACAAAATTTTATATACATTCTCCTGATACAACGTACGTCATTCTGTAAGTGTCTAACAGTTTTATCCACTATGAACATTGCTAAAAATATATATGATTATGATATTTTAGGATTTATTGAAATTTTTTGGGAATTTTATGTGCTATGGATTTGCTATATTATTTCACATTAATTTAATCATAATTAGCGATTGAAATCGCCTGCCGCATGGCCACCATCCAGATAATCGATGGCCTCCAGAGGAAGTATGAGATCAGGGTTTGGCAGAAATATGTGAATAGTCATGCCAGGGGTGAAATCAAATAGGCATGCACCCTGGGTGATATGGTGTCGGAACCCGGAGCAACGACTCCTGGATCCTCTGTGTAAATCGCACTAGTCCAGGATCAGCTAGTGCACACAGCGTACAACAAAGATAAATATCAACCATAATGACATTTATTAACTGAATATGGGCATGAATGCCAAAGTTTACATCAACGGCACATAAGCCAAAATTAAGTAATAAGCAGCGGAAGAAAAACCGAAGCGGAAGAAGCCCACTGAGCCTGCCCACAGGCAAACGACAGTAAGACGCGGCCTATTCGTCCAGATCTTCACCGTAGTTGACGTCTTCCTTCTCTGTGTGGAAAAAGCAACGTGAGAACAAACTTGTACTCCGCAAGTCACCCGGGAAAATGCAACATAATGATAAACGCTTCAATGGAAGGCTTATAGGGTTAGTTTGCATAAAACAACATTTAAGAAATACAATAAGTAGATTGAAATTGCTGAATTTAATACAGAAAGTAAAAAAACATTACTTGTAATTGAAAATAATACCGTCAGTGCAGGCTCCGACCAAACACCAACCTATCCACGGGCATCCCACCCGGACCATCTTTTCCAAAAGCTCACGTACGGATTCCATCCATCCACACGCTTTCACTGCGCACCTCTGATGAATTCCATCCATTCACCAGATTTTCCATCTCTCACGGATTCCATCCATCCGCAAGGTTTTCAATCTCTCTCATGGGTTCCATCTACCCACAAGGTTTTCAAAAACATTTTTGTAAAACAAAGTCTAATCCATGAAAAACTTTTTCTCAGCATGCCCATGACCGTGGGCACGGCTATCCAGGATAGATTATACACTCTGCAGAGGTTGTACAACTTTACCCACAAGACACGATCATCCCATATTGCCACCGGGTTACACACTTCCTTAGGTGTGCGGCGAGAAGTCGTGACAAGGCCTTTACAATGCAAAGCCTTCAACCTGGTCGAGCCAACTCTAAGGTTTCACCCCAGTAAGGAATCCACCAGACCGGGACCCCCTCTTGAGCCTAGACGAGACTTCTCATGGCTTAACCATGCTCGCCCAAGTGAGACTTTACATGGCACCAACCACGCTCACTTTCAACCTACAACTCGGCTCAGGTTGGGACTTCACAAATTATTCGGCCAGGGCTGTCCCATACCAGCCATGTGGTAGTACGATTAGGGCTTTGCAACAGTAGCTCACAGACCGGTCCTTAATTGACTCAGGCCCAACCACATACCCCCGTGCACGACAATCAACCACTGCGGCTCCAACCAACAGGGCATGCCTGCACCCACCATTCTAACCAATTGCCTAAGTCTAAACCAGTTTCATATTTTGTTTTCAAAATAATTTCATAACACTCCTTGACTCACCAAAGTCAAGAGTACATATCATTTTATGTAAAAAGGGTCATCATTTTATGCGAAAGATATCCCAAAAACAAATAATATAACTTCGCAGGGCTAAGCATTTGAATAAACTCTCTAGCCAACACTAATGTATTAACTAGAGTTTGAATCTAGGGTGACAAGGTATAAGGAATTCAATAACAATGGAGGAATTAACAAGTAGGTATTAACTATATTTAAAACTGACTTGAAATATGTTGAATAAACATATGCATGCAATATAATTTAAATCAACATAATTTTATTTTGAAAACTGGGATCAACATGATCAAGGAGGGTGACTTGCCTTGCTCTTCAACTTGGCTTGAATCTTCGTCGAAGAAATTTCCCGAATCGTCGAAGTCTACACGTGAAAATAACCCACCAAATACAAATAAACTCAAATTAAATTCAAATTGAACTCAAATATTCAAATTGAGGCTAGGAATGGATATAGGGGAATTTTTGATGAATTTAGAAATTTGAATGGGCTAAATCGGAGTTAAAACGAGGGAGAACGGGCTCCGGGAAGATTAAAAAGAGAGAAAAGGAAAAAGACTGATTTTTGGATTTATTTTTCTACTGAAAAAGAAATTTATGACGTCAGCCTCGCGTCAGCTCGGGATTTTCTTTTTTTGGGCCGAATTATTTTTGTACAGGAAATGAGGGGAGGGGCTGATGGACCAAGTCCACGGAAGTGGAGGGCGGCTGAGGTGGCACGGGAGACGTCGGGCGCGCTTGGCGCTGACGGGGCTGCTAGCGCGGAGGTGGCGACGACGTGGCTGCCACGCATCTCCCACGCGGGCGGCTGACGTGGACAGGGTGGCCGGGGCGCACGGGCACGCGCGTGCTCACCGGCGCTCCGGCGGGCGGCGACCGACGGCGAGGGCGGCAACAGGCGGAGGAGACTGAGGGGAACCCGGGGGTGGGCACGAGCATTACCGGGGTGGCTGGGAACGCGCCGGCGGCCGAGGCAAGGTCTCACGCGGCGGCGGGGCGGCCGAGGGGCGGAGGAGGTCGGGGGTGACGCGGCGGAGCTGTTGGTGGTGACGGCCGGGCGCGGGGACGATCGGAGCCGCGGCGATTTCTCGCCGGAGGCGGAGGCGGCGGCGGAGGCGGAGATGCACGGCGCCGGGGCGCTAGAGCGGCGGGGAGGGGGAATTGAGGGCGGCCGAGGGATGAGCGGAAGGGGGGCTGCTCGGGGGTTTAAATAGGGGGGCGGCGGCCGGGCTGCGAGCTAACGGCCCGCGCAAATGGCGGCGGCGGTTGCAGATGGAGCGGCGTGGGGAGGTGGCGATGGATCCGGCGGAGTGGGGAATGTGGGGGCGCGGACCTTGCGGAAGGGGCGGCGCACAAGCGGGAGTGGGGGCGTGGCCGAGGAAGAGGGGAGGTGGCCGGAAGAAGCGGGCGGCGGGCGCAACGGCTAGCGGCGCGGGGAGGAAGAAGGGCGGGGAGGGATGAAGCTGACACGCGGGCCCGGGGCGCAGCGAGAGAGGGGGCGCGGGAGGCTGCCGGGTGGGGTCCGCGGGGCAGAGAGGAGAGAGGGAGCGGGGGAAGAGGGGCGCCGACAGGTGGGGTCCGCTCGGCAGAGAGAGAGAGAGCGAGGGAGGCGCGGGCGACGGTCGGATGGGAAGGGGTGCGACGTGGCGGCCATCGGGAGAGGGAGAGTGGGCGGCAGAGATGAGACCGCGCGGGGCGACGTGGCAAAATCCCAAGCGCACACGTGGCGCGCGGGGAGGGGAGGAAGGTGGGAGGAGGCGACGGCCGGATGGCGGCGGCGTGGCGAGATCCAAGCCGTCCACGTGGCGGCCGGAGGGGGAGGCTGGGGAATAATTAATTTTGATTTTGGATTTTGGATTTTCAGAAAGCACAGAAAATACAATAAGCCTCAGAAAAATACCAAATAATCTCCAAAAATTCCAGAAAAATTCTTAGAATCTCCTGGAGACATTTGGAACCTAATAAAAATATTTCCAACTAATGTTGATATTTAATTTTCATACTTTAAAATACTTTTAATTTCAAAAATACATTTTAAACTCCAGAAAACTCAGAAAACCCAACTAAAACCCAAATAACTCCAAATATTTAATTTGAATTAGGATTTTTATATAAAATCAAAATATCCTTTTATTTAATAATATTTTTAGGTTTTCCTGAAAATGCTTTTCAAATCCAGCTTTTTCAAAAACAGAAATTCAAGGCAAAACCAACTTTGAACTTTAGGCACCAAAAATACTTAAATTTAATTCAGATTTTATTTTAATATTATTTATTTATTCATTAATTCATTTTAATTTTAATAAAAACCTGGGCTGTTACATATGGCAACATGCACCTGCAACAAGCCGAAACTCCCACACAAACTATACTCGCATGTGTACAAGTCATGTGCGCAAATGAGGTAGATGTCTGAGCAATACATCTCTTAGTACTACGACATGCAACACCTTTTCAGTACATAGAGAGCAAAGTTTCACTCGTCCGGCTTGGAGTTAAACTACAGGTATCTTTGGCTGGACAGGATGCAATGGGCCCCCAACAAGACATTTAAGATAACTATGAAGGGACGTCGGCAGACGCGGTGTTTCCAGAACGACATAGATGTTAGCCAATGTACCAACATTAGCTGCACAGCGAAGTGCAGGATATGCAAGACCTACAGGCACTCAACGAGGGATTGCCCCAACAGATCGAGCTTGTCTGGTCGCCATTCCGTGTCATGATTTGATGTATCTTTCTGTTTATTCAATTAATTCATGTCTGTATCAATCCAAGATATGTTATTTTATGTGGTGGTAATTGGCAATTAATCAACAAGGCATTGATGTGTCTTTCTATTTACTGAATTACTTCATGTTTGTATTAATTCAAGATGTACTATTTTATGTGCTGGTAATTGGCAATTAATCAATTCATTACTTAAATGATTAACTCCATAATCTATTATTGCATGTGATTATTTATGGTAACCGCAACGACACGTCAACCATTAACCATTTAGTTACATGCTTTAGAAAATTGAGCATAACCATGTACAACAGGGAAGAACTAAGGAAGAATTATGGTACAACCATCTCTGGAGGTACCTACTGGTAGAACGTACCTAGCGCTACCCACATGAAGTGTTGCTGAGGAGGGCATCTCGGATGTGGTTGGCCGTCATTGTAGTGGCATGCACACATATAGCTGAGTTTTCCTAGTAGCATGTGGAATCATAGGAACTTCCTATGTTGATGACCTCCTCGTTGCCCCTCTCGCGCTGCATTTGTTGGTGGATGTCATTATTCTGCTCATTGAGATCACTAATCCACGCCTCCAACTTAAGATTCGATTCCATAATGTATCTATGTATGTCACAACATGACGTTCATGGGGAGGCTCAATCCAGCGAAAAAAGTTGTATTTTGCCACCTGCTGAAAAGGACTATTAGTATGAAACCTCCATTAGCACTAAAAGAAAATAAAATATTGGCTATTTTGTACCCCAAAGTGTGGTCATCGGAAGAAACGTCGTCCGTCGTCGAAGTGGGCATCCAGGACTTGCACGACTGCGTCCTCCCTGTGCCTTCATTTCGTCCATACCAATTGAGTACGTTTGTTTGGCATTAAACGGTAGTTAGGACCGAAATCCTCCCTCCTTTCAAGGAAAGGTCTTGCGTCGGCGACTCTGGTTGCACTGGCCCCTCGACGTCTGCCATAGTATGTTACTACTATGAGTGTGAGAATAAGAAGCAAAAAACAGTTGAGATGAGCGATAAGCAACTGTGAGACCTCTGTATTGTCATCATAAATTATGGACTCGTTGTCGATGCACAGTGATGAGTATGTGCATGAGGGAGCGGGCAAGGGGGACGGCACGTACACAGTGACAACTGTGCACATGCGGTAGCGGGTGAGTGTAAGTTCAAGCTCTATTAAGTTGGTTTTGGTAATAATGACAAATATTATTATGAGACTAATATGTTTATTGATTATGATATTGCTTAGTCTCATTTGGATGAAAAAGATGAAAAAAATAAGAGGTATGCATTCAATATCATATTCTTATCTTATTGCATTCATCGAATCCAAAATATAGAATGAACTTCACCAAATAAGTCTAACTTGAACATGTGTATATGTTTTCACAATACATTCTTGTATACATATATTTAGGAGTAATTCACTCTATGTTTTGTGGTTTCTTTAGTATTGATTCATGTTTCATTTTCACATATCAAGAATGTTTCATTAGTATTAGTATATCGAGCTTGTGCATTCATTATACGTGGTGAGAGTTAAGCGATGGGCTTGACTTTTTACTCTTACAGTTTGACGACTCCTAAATGGCGTTGGAGGCGTCGTGCGCGGTGATCTTCTCAAATAAGGTTGTGAGAAGACCCGGCGAAGTGTGAAGGTTGGAGCTCACCTATCCGAAGCGTGCTAAGAGGTCACCTCCCCGAAATGGCGCCCCCCATAGCAGCACCTCTGTCCTGAACATTCCAACCAAGCGTTCGCCACAACACCCGCCTGAGGGAGAGACTTTGCCACTTTGTTAGTGCAAAGACCCATACAAGTTCTTCAAGTCTAAGCAGTGGCTCAACCTGGGTATGCGTTACTGGGGTTGCGCGAACTACTCCTATGGCTATCCTGACCGCTATTGGGATACAAGTGATAAACGAAAAAAATCCTAACTCAGCATGTGATTAGCCGTCTTAATCATCTGCCATACGGTGAAGGGGCGGCAGGGATGGCGCTGCCCAGGTGGTCGGGCGACAAGCGGGCGGCCGCCCGGTGGCTGAGCTCCAATAGACAGGTGTTGGCTACACGGCTCTGCTGTCCGGTCATCAGACGACAAAAGTGTCATTTTTACCAATTCCACGCGCACACGATTACCTTTGTAAATAAAAGTTGAAAACCAACTAAAAATTCCACCACCACCACTACAGCACTGTGGTACTCTCGGTTGTTCTCCATTTGTTTCAAGCTTCTGCAACTGCAGGAGCAGGACTACGCAGAAGCTCACGGTTACTTGTAGGTAAACATCAAATCTGATTCGGACGCCTGGCTATTTCTTCTGAGTATTGAAAAGGATGCATGCTTTCTACGAGCCCGCGGGCCACTTGATTTTTTTTCCTTGGATCATAACTAATATGCATGAAATCTGACTCATGAAGTTGTTTGTTCTAGACCAAGACGATCGAGTAGCCATTCAAGTCTTCAAAGAGCTCGTCATTGGTTCTGTTCCTCCGTCCCTTTCGCTTCATAGAGAAAGAAATCCAGGTGGTTTTGGCCGGTACGGAAATCAGGCGTGATGTAGCTTGTGGAATCATAGGAATTTTCTATGTTGATGACTTCCTTGTTGCCTCTTTCACGCTGCATTTGTTGGTGAAATCAAGGTGGTTTTGGCCGGTACGGAAATCAGAAGTGATGTAGCTGCTGAATAGATACATTGTGGTTTCTTTTTCTAGTTTTGACAGTCTTTTAATAAATAAAATATTTAAGAATGGAGGTTTTGAACCCAGGCTCGCTAGCACACCAATCGTGCTATTACCCGGTGGACCCCGAGAGCCTCCTCGTGCTAGTCTTTTAATTACAAGGCAAGAAAAATAAGGTTGAGGATTTTTTTTCTATTAGTTTCGCATCAATTCGTAAAAAAAATTTACACGCTTTGTTAGGATTTATTAGCTCAGTTTATAACTTTTTTTAGACCAGCTCAGATTTAAACTGAATCATAACCAATATCCGCTTTATACAAACATGCCCGGCCGCGTACCTACTTATAAGTGAAACATGCCCATCGCGTTTGATGTAGAATCACTGTGCACTTATGAAATTAAGCTTGAAACTTGAGTTTTAAGAACTGGCCAGCTCTTGTTTTTTTAGTAATCCTTGAAAGTGAAGGATCAGCTTGCATGGAAGGGGTTTGGGTGCCGCTCAGTTAGACTGAAATAAGCTAATTTATGGCTGAAATTGTACTATAACTGACTGAAATTATACTGTAACTAATGATGGCTTATTTAGCGTAACTAAATTTAAAAAAATAAAAATAAATACGTTATCCCATCACGGACAATGTAAATGAATACGAAAAAAGAGCCGACAAAAAACTCAAAAAACCTAAAATTTAAAAAAGATAAAATTTAAAAAATAATAAAAAATAAGTCCGAAACTAAAAATAGCCGATGGCCCAGAGATTACATGCAATGCAGGGACAGTATATGCCGTCGCAATCTTCAGGGTGGTAATGATAGCCGATGGCCCAGAGATATATGGCACATCAGTTTTCTTGTCATGCTTAGGGTTAGGTTGTCTATGGCACATCAGTGTTCTTTTCATGCTTAGGGTTAGGTTGTCTCTAGAAATGTACTTGGGATGTTCTTAGGGTCTTATCCGCCATGAGTAAAGCAACCGTGTTTCTTTTGAACAAACCTCCCAAACAATATAGGGATCTGTTTCGATCATGTCTTGTGACCAACTTCCGAAAGAACATGAAGTGGCTTATAAATATAAGGCGTCACTTTTGCGTTCCTTTTAATTGTAAATAAAGAAGAAAAGATAGACCATATCACTGAGACCAGGGGCGGACCCAAAGAGACCCGAGTGAGGGCACAGGCTGCCACTCAATTCGCAGGAGCCCAGGTATATAGCCCAAGATTTAATGCTAGTGCCCCCACTCAGCCCAACTAAAAGGCCCTCACTCATCTGTGATATAATGGATGTAAAGGCTCATTCATTGTCTTTGGAAGCCCAAAATGGCAAGGCTATTTGCCGGCCAGCAATTTGATATACTTGGCTTTGTGGGTGTGCCCCCTCTCGGATTTTGTCCTGGGTCCGCCCCTGACTGAGACAACACTGAGATTACATGCGTGCCACACAACAAAAGAACAAAGAGATCCCTCAAAAAGGTTATGTTGTGGCAAGTATATCACCCGTTTGGTTAGACTGAAAAATAGTGAATTATGGCTAAAATTGCACTATAGCTGGCTGAAATTACACTACAGTTAAAGTGGCTTATTTAGCGTAATTAAATTTTAAAAAATTTGAAAATAGAAAAATATGTTAGCTTATCACGGACAATGCAAACGAATACGGGAAAAAAGAACCAGTAAAAAAGCTAAAAAAGTCAAAAGTTCAGAAAAAGATAAAATTTATAAATAGTAAAAAAAAATAAGTTAGAAACCAGAATCTCAAACCGAAATGAGTATGGAAGTGATTAGGACCAATTCACAAACATTGCACATGAGCAGAGCACTTAAAAAGTAAAAACATTATTGGGATGTGACTGAGAGAGCTGAACACGATCGATCGAGCTCGATCACCGTCCAATCTGCTACTGTACCCTATGAGGAAGCTGATTATTTGTCGGCACCTTAAAAAAAGTTAGCATTGTTCTGGTGTCATATGAGCATATGTACTATTTAACATAGGAGCATGTTACGCATGAGAATTTACTATACTAGGAACTAGATAATTAGGTTAGTTGCAGGTGCTAGCTGATTCAGAGAGATGCAGGAGAGGAGAGGCTGGCTGAATTGATAGATGACCGCAAGGGATGGGAAGGCAAGGCAAGGCAGGCAAAAGAAGGCACACCACTGCTCTGGTCATGTGAACAGAGAATTCCTAAACCATAAAAGCAAAAACATCTCTTGCAAGCCTACATATTTATAAAGCATTTGTATTAAAACAAATATATATCCATAATAAGGCTCTATTTGGAACATGAATTTTTTTTCTGATTCTTATAAATTATTTCCCGTAGAATTTCTGCAAAATTACTATGAAATTAATATCTGTGTTACAAATGGGACCTAAACACAGTGCATGGTCGTTGTTGAATCTTTGCTGGGAGCAAGCCACATGCATGTGGATTTGACGAATGACAAGCGTGCTGCAAGCAGGTCATTTTTCTAGCATGGAAATGGAAGGGCCGGGCATGCAACATAATCATCGATCAGACATGGATGATGCCGACGTTTTGGCAGCTAACAGCAGCCGAATTGGAAGGGTTCTGACTGCTAGCTACTTCATGAAAGCGCAAATGTGTACTACTATTCTTTCAAAATTTTGAAGTAAGAGATATAAAACTGAGCAAAACCAGGGGCGGACCAAGCTTAATTTGGCCAAATGTTGTAGTGTTCTTCGATCCCAGCTCCTCCGATTTCTATAATTTTTTCGAACCCAAAATTGGAGCCAAATTAAATCCCACAAAACAATATTCATTCTGTGAAACACTGTACAAGCTGTTAAAACCTGTTTTTCTACGGTAAATAACATTTTTTTACTGTATCTAACTTTCAAACGAAGTGTCTTTTAAAGGCAAGATCTACTAGTTGATTATAGTACACATTATACTAACTTTATTTATATCTGCCAAAATCGTGCGTGAGTTTCTATCTCTCCGCATAGCTTTCTATAAGCCATTACTATTTATAAGCTAAAACTATCAGTAAAAACCAACATACACGGTCCAGACAGATTTACCATGGCGCACAAAGTGAGGCCAAGGTTGAAGCTTTTTCTGGCGAGCACGACCTAACTCCAAACACATGGTTAGAACCAATTTTTCTCAGGTCTAGTATGCATAAAAAAATTAGCTGGTGGGAACAATCGGCTAGTACAATCAATTTATATTTATAATCCGTAGGTCATATATTCAAATTCCAAAAATAATAATGAAAAATCCACATAAATAATCAACTCAACATGTAGTTAGTGAGAATTAAACTCCGGTCATTAAGAGAGACAAGTTGCCTCACGCTAGGCTATCGTACGGCTGGCTTCTAGACACATGACTTATATGTTAGCTAAAATAGTACTAGTTTCGTCAGAATCAAGGTTTGCGACGCATTCAAAGTGCTTTGTAAATTGAATCCAATAGCGTGGCTTACTTTCTTGTCCAACTCCATATCATCTGTTGATTGTTTTCTTCATTCTATTTCTTTCTTTCTTCTTGCGACCGTTATCTCTGTTGATCGTGTGGAAGGCTTTTAGACCTGTTCATATTATGTTTTGATTTGTAAATAGTAACAGTCTATAGAAAAGTTTGTATTAAGACACTCACGTACGATTTTAGTTGATATAAATAAAGCTATCATATTGTGTACTACAATTGACTAGTAGACCACGTCTTAAAAAAACACTCTATTTAAAAGCTAAGTGCTATAAAAAGCTATTTAATATAAAAATATATATTTAGAAACTAATATCAACGGAGCCATATCTTATATCTCCTCATCATTGTACGGCCTTGTCAATTGTCATTCATATTATTGAACCTTCAAATTAGTTAATCTAGATGGCGCTCTTTACAATTAATAAGCCCGTCATAATTTTTTTATAGATCAGACTTTGACTAGATCCATCAGTTGCTAGATGTTCACCCGAAAAGTACAATCTTTGATCGAATAATTAATTTGCATTATCGTTCTGACGACGTCGAAAAAAATCATGAAGTCTAGATTTAAATTATACATATATGGTTTTGGGACACGAGCATCGCATGTATGGTTTGTCATGATTAAATTAAAGTAGCTAGACGGGATTATATATGTTGAGTAGCTTTATTTTCTTCTTGTGTGATTGCGTTGGCATTGACTTATCCTCAATAGATAAGTAACTCGAAGTCTTTTGAAAGGAACAGCCACCGAGATCTTGCATTTGAAGCAATTGCATTTCCAGAAATATACTGGGTCCAACCATCAACACGCAACCCATTTGGTCGACATATATAGAGAGCAAGATGCAACTGACAGGCCGGAACACTTGAATACAAATAATTCAGTTGAATTTCGCTAATTGAGCTACGGTTACATGCATGAGATAGCACATATATACGGATATACCGCCATAAATTTAACGATGAAAATTGGGTAAATTGCACCGTGAATTACTAAACTTGTGTGGATAATCTATGTAGATCACCTATTTCCTAATTGTATATCTAGGTCACTAAATTAGGTCAAGTGGCTTGTTCCCTAGCACCACTGCCACCGCACACGCCTGTGCTGGTCCCACACTCATGAAACGACGATGCTAGGGAGCGTGGTGAGGCGGTGTTGTGGAGGGACCGGCGCTGGTGAGTGTGGTGATAGTGATGCTAGGAGTGCAATGGTCGCCCAGTTGTTGGTTGCCTCGGTCGTTGTCATTTTGTGAGGACGAGATGGGATTAGAGATGCAGGAGGTGTTGGGATGAGAGTAGAGACAAATCCGTGGGGCTTGGTGCAAAATCCGCTCCATGCCCTTGTGGAAGTCCACGCTTGTGCTACGATCGGTCCATGTCATGATCGTTTCTGAGGTGACATGGACGGTGATGTTGATGACCCACTTTATCTGGTTCAGTGACCCAAATGTGTCAATTAAGAGATCAATGACCTAAATGAATCACCCAAATAAGTTTAGTGCCCCACCATACAATTACTCACCAAATTTTCATATTTGGATTTGTAGAACCGATATGGCAACAAGGGGAGTGAATGATGCATTCAAATTTCCCCAAACATTCACTAATTCTTCACTCAAATAACTACAGAGTTTTGATATTAGGTTCGAAAATCAAAACCCAAAATAAATGACTCAAGAAACCAAAATTCGAATAATCTCAACCTCTAGGCGGTCAGACCAGCTACCAAGGGCGGTCTGACCAAAGTTTGGCCGTCAGTCCATTGGCAATAAGCCGATCTAACCATTTTTGGCACTTGGACTTGGAGGAGAGAGGTCCGACCAGCCTCTCTGTTCTAAAACAACCCAAAGAGATGCAACTTTTAGTGCAACTCCAAAAATACAAGGTCAAATAAAATGAAATTTTGCGCACACCTTGCTTGAAGTTTCAAAAACCTATTCTAACCAAGGATTGCAAGAATCTATGTCAAAGTTCAGACGTTTCTCAGAAAACGAGCAAGTTGTACTAAAACCGGGTAAAAACCGAAAACGGTGAATATGACTATGGTTGACTCCAAACAACCCTACACATTTAAAGATAAAGAAATCAATTTTTGAGAATAAGTTTATCACAACTTGACCCATATTAGTTGTAACATGCATTATGCAACACATATCCACTGACCTAGGTCAAACAAAATCAATCCAAGACTCAAATTTCCTAAAATTCAACAACCAGCCGAACTGAACCCAGGTCGACCGGTCAGACTGTTGCCTCCTGCCGGTCAGACCGCTAGCTCCTGCTGGTCTGACCGTTGGTGGTGGCTTGTCATACCGCTAAAGGGGGCCGGTCTAAATGTCTCCTCTGATCGATCTGATCGTCTGATCTGCAAAATGTCTAGAAAAAGTCATATTTGCAAATTCTACTCCTCTACAATGTTAATGGTGCATACATCTTTTCACATGGTACATCATAATTGATTTTGCGTGCAATGCATCTGTGCCCCTAGATATATACCGTCGGTGTCACTCGTTTTCAGTTGGAGCAAGATTTTTCCCCCCTGCTTGCTACGTTTGCAGGTGCATGCTTTACATGTGTGGAATTCAGTTACATCAAGCCTGAAGGGGCATGTACATCAAGCATCCGAAGCCAGACGTATAACTGTCTCTCCATTTATTGGGATGCAAGCTGGCGATATTTTGACGTGTCGCTGGTCGTGCATATCCAAAACTCATACAAAGGGCCTGTTCTTTTCATCCGAAGCTAGCGGCTTTTGGCTTTTGCTACGGTACCTAACTTTCAAACAGAGTATTTTCTCAAGACGGGGTCTACAAGTTAAATGATCTATACGTTAAAAGCCCAACATCTGTACCAGCCAAATTCGCAAGTGAGTATCTATCTCTCCGTAATCTGTACCGTAAACAGTCAAAATTCAAAAATATCAGCCAAAAGCCATAAGCCGCAGCCGTTGCCAAACAGGCCCAAATATAGGTGCTATTGGTTGAAATTATACTATAATAACTATTAGTTTTTTTGTAAATCATTCAATTAAAGAAAAATAATAAAACAAAAGCATCGTTATATTTCTATGGACAATATAAAAAAGGAAAAAGTAAAAGCCAAAAAGTCAAAAATTAAAAGTTGATATATTTCAAATGGCTTCTATGGTAAAAAAAGTTGAAACTAGGAAAAAAAAATCAGAAGACCAAACTGTTTGGTTCGAGGGCAGTACCTATGGTAGGGGAGGACAGGTTTTTTTTGTCTGAAGGCTATGGTTGAACCAGCGCACAAGGCAGAACCAAACTGATCCAAGTTCGAGTGGGTCATGCCAAACCAAAGCAGACCTGAAATCGGAGCCCCCCCCCCCCCCCCCCCCCCCCCGGGTCCCGTTTTGGAGTGGAGGCTTCGAATGGCAAAGACAGACGGGCAACCACTAGGAAAACCTTGAGAAAAAGCACAGACACCACGGCAACCGACAAGATGCATAGCATGGAAATTAAGCTATACATATATCAGTCAATCTATTAAAGTGCTCAACTTACCAAGAGATACGTAGAAAAACTAGGCATTCGAGTCACTACCAAATGGACCACCCAGACTGCACCTGTCGGCAGGATCCATCGGTCGTAATAGTACATAGTCCGACCTCGTAGCTCTACCGTTACTTTCGTAGGACCATTCCGATCTTGATCTTGGTCCATCGATCGGAGTGGTCATGGCGTGATTCGGATTTGCACTAGCTAGGAGATGATGGAAGAGAACCGATCAGACAACGACACCCAACCTGCGCGCACGGTGGCCTTGCAACATTAATCTCTCGGAGTGCTTCCCCTCTAATGGAAGCTCAGGCATCCATGCTTCTCTCTCCTCTCTCTCTCTCTCTCTCTCTCTCTCTCTCTCTGAGTAGTTCGGATATATCGCGCTAGCTAGCCTGAATTTTGGCTTGAAACATAAGCATGCATGCCACTCGCACGCAGCATTAAGGGTTTCTGCTGGGCATATATACCACATGATCATCTAGCCTGGACTCAGACGATGGTATGCCCTTCTTTTTTTGTCCGGCCGGCAGGGGCAGAGAATCTAGTAGTACTAACCAGCAGGGCATCTAATATTCTAATGGACTAATACATCTGCGGCGTCCAACCATAGGGTGCCTAAACTCTCATGCCGTTGGGATTAGCTAGTAGATCTTTGAAGTAAGCCCAATGACTATAGTGATTATATGTATAATAAAATGTACCGATATATTCTCAATTTTTATAATTATTAAGGAGCAAGATAGTAAATTCTCATTCTGCCCTACTAATATATATAAACCCCTAACAAGATATGAGAAGGTAGGCTTATTCATTTTCCTCGTTAGCTCTCTCTCACACATAGTTGGCAATCT
Organism: Dendrocalamus latiflorus; assembly: GCA_017311315.1. Lineage (NCBI taxonomy): Eukaryota > Viridiplantae > Streptophyta > Magnoliopsida > Poales > Poaceae > Dendrocalamus > Dendrocalamus latiflorus. The sequence goes on along the minus strand of CM029613.1, from coordinate 762,232 downwards.
CTAGCTCTCCTTCCTATGTGAAGGACCATGAGAGAACGTCTATGGTTTTGTTGTGATGAACCATTATTATTTTGGAGGAGTAGAAATTTACAATTTGTAGATTGCAAGTTTTCTCGACAAACTGCAGAATTTGAAAATTTTGAGTCATAGGATAATTGGTAACTTAGGTGAGTGGTCATAGGTTGTATGGGACATGTTATTGTTAATGTGGGACAAGTTGTGAAGAACTTATACTCGAAAATAATTTCTTTTTCTTTGGATGTGTAAGGTCGTTTGGAGTCAACCATGGTTTAACTTGCTTTGACGTATGAGAATATATCTAGAGCCATCTTGACTATCATCCACCCACAGCAAGTTGTATTTATCGTTTTAGGTTTTTGACTCGTTTTTGGTGCAATCCGTCTTCAAACGGAAAAAGATCAGAATTTTGGCAACAATTTTCTTAATTGTTGATTGAAATAGGTTCTTGACATTTTAGAGAAGATGTGTACTAAGTTTTAAGTGATTTGGATTTTTGTTTTGAAAGTTAACTCAATTTTAGATTTTGAACCGGTTTTAGTGCAATAAAGCTTCACGAACCAAAACATCACAAATCTCTTAAGTTCTTTCAAGTTTTTTTGATTGGGACAGGTTACTAAGGCCATGAACTAGCTGTGGTTTAAGTTTCAAGTTTTTTGGATCGACAAATCAAAAGTTACATTATTTTTTGAATTTGAAATAGTGCTGAAGCTGCAAATTTCAATAGCTCCGATGATTTTTGGATTTTTAGCCTTTTGATCTTCGTAGCTTCTTATAGCTACTGAAATAAAGATTAATTTAAAAACATCATTTATCTTTCCTATTATCATATTAATCCTACGCTGTGGATCGTATGGAGAAAAGTAGCAACTACCCGTTAATGCGGCAACGCCACAACACTAGCTACACGCATATAACAGCCAGACAAATTCCAAATTATCGTGTCCATTTGTTGTAGCACGTGGTAGTCGGAGAGAGAGGAAAAAGAAAATACCATTAATTTTGGGGCCGCAATTAACATTGAGGTGGGTACATGAAAAGGACCTTATTAATTATTATGCTTATGATATGCTGAGGCAGGTACGCGCAAGCATAGCTCATGCAGACTGCACACACCGAGATCATCGAACTCCACCGTATCTCTCTACACTTGTCAGTGTACTCTACGCACCGAATACACATGTACGGCCAGCACGAATCACATCATGGGAAAAACACATGTGCTGCTGTTCTTTTCGGCTTCTAAAAGTTACTTTTTCAACTTTTTTACAGTAACTAATTTTTAAACGGTGTATTTTTTTAAGATAGGATCTACTAGTTAATTGTAGTATATACTTTAGTAACTTCATTTATATCGGTAAAAACTGTATGTGAATTTCTATTACTCTGTAATCTCTCATATAAACTGGCTAAAAATTATAAACCGCAGATAAAAATTATAAGCTGTAGAAAAAAAGAATAGGTCCACAATGCTACAGAGGAGAAAGAAGAAAAAGGAAGAGAGAAACAAACATATGATGACACCATGAGTGACTAGGCAAGGTGCTTCTCCCCGGGCGAGGCGCAGTCGTCCTCCTCCCCTCGAGCGGCCTACAAAAGCAAAGCGGGGGGCAAAAGGCAGCGGCGCGGCGCCCATCCATTCCATCGCATCGACGCACCACACCTCCCCGTTTAACCTAACCACCCCCATCATTTTTAAGCTAACCACCCCAATCAGTTCCTTGGCCTCTTGACTAACTTAGTATGCGGTTGGTTGGTTTGGTTGGTCCCGAGCGCTAGTCCGTCGTCGTCTCCGGAGACCGAAGCTGAACCGGCCGGCCAGCCGGCGGCGCAGAGGTCGCCTTCCTGCGCCCCACTCGGCTCGTCGGATTAGTGGTGAGCGATTCTTCTTCCTTGCGTTTTGCTGCGAAAAAAAGGTTGGATTCGGGGGGGGGGGGGGGGGGGGGGCGTGTTCTAGGGAACTCTAGCTCCTGGTTTTTCTTGTTTTGGGAAAAGATTGTTCCTGGTTTCTTTGGTAAGTATCTATAGGGCTGTAGGCTCTTCCTTTCACAGGGGATATACTTTGTAAAGTTGGGATTTTTTGGATAAAATAATGTTGACATACTCTGCGAGTATACTGCGTAAAGCTTTGATTTTTAGGGATAAATTAGGCCTTTCTAAATCTCCCCCTTTTTATGCTACTGTTCTCTTTGGGTAGAGCGGCGATTTCGCGAACAGCTGCAGGAATGAATAGTTCGCTTCTTTTTCTTGGGGGTGTGGCTTGCTCGGACCGGATCTCTGATGAGGATTCTAGCTTCTTCTTCTCGACCTCCCAAAACACCGAGATGTCTCATGACTGTTTGTGCTGCGTCCTTCTAGATGCCTTGCCGCCTGGTTCCCGATTCCTTTAGCGGTAAAAACCTTCCAAGAATCTATGATCAACGAGCTATTAAAAGGGCTCTGTGTTTACTGTCCCAGGTTGACTTGCGCTCTGATTCATTCGACCATGGTTTTGCAAACAAGATAGATATATATCCAGTACAATTCAGAACATAAATTCTTTCCTCTTTTGCGTTGGCTCTGAGAGCAAACTTTTCAAATGCCATTATGTCCGGAGTTCATAAAATTTGTGTTACCATGCAGTATGCAAAAGCATTTGGCACAGTTTGCCCGTACATTGTTGGCACCTGGGCAGATAAAAAAGCACACATTTATTTTCCTGTAGCAGTGTTTGCACAGTTAGCTTGTCGATTTGCTTCCTTTTTTTAGCTATTACTAGGCCAAGTCCTGTCACAATTACTCCCCTCTTTCCTCCATTGTAGATTTCTGTTTAGTCCGTTAAGAATGCTCCCTGTGGAGTTTTTTGCTATTATGGTACCCTCTAAGTTGGGCTTCGCTGAAATGGTACTTATACCGTGGGCTTCTCCCAAATAGTACCTTTGTACTTAAGACTTCTCTCAAATAGTATTCTCAGGGATTTTAACTCAAATAATTTGATTTTCGAATTTATACTCCCTCAATTGACTGAACTGCCCCTGCCCCACACACACACAATTCGTGTACCCAAACAACGAATTAACTCAATTCCTGGTATCCATCGAAAGCGGAATCGAAGGGACTCTTCCAAGCAAAGATCCGAAAGCAGGAGCAGCGCCTGAGGACTCCGAAGACAGCAGCTTCATCCTCGATTCCGGGGTAGCCGAGCACGCCACGAGCAGCGTGGAATTGCTCTCGGAAACAAGGCCCCCCAAAGACGGCGGCGCTAGTTTCCGCAGACGCGTTGGAAAGGAACTGCCGGTCGTCGCCGTGGGCTCGATAAACACGCCGCGCTTCGCTATCTCCGACGTCTGCCACGTCCCCGAGCTCGAGACTGGATCCACGCTCGTATCCGTCCTCAATTGGGGCAGTTCAGTCAATTGGAGGAGTACAAATTCGAAAATCAAATTATTTGAGTTAAAATCCCTGAGAATACTATTTGAGAGAAGTCTTAAGTACAAAGGTACTATTTGGGAGAAGCCCACGGTATAAGTACCGTTTCAGCGAAGCCCAACTTAGAGGGTACCATAATAGCAAAAAACTCCTCCCTGTGCCTGTGTCCCTTTTTTTGTTGTCGGTGTTAAGGACCCTACTTAAATAATTCACCAATCAACCATCCTTGTGTTTTCTTGGAATCGTCCTGCGTGATTCGTCCAATATTTCGCAAAATGAAACCCTTTTATATGACTGCTATTGTCTAGAGGTAGATCGTATTGCTGGCCTGCGCACCGACTGCTAAAGCTGTAGACTGCTCTAACAATCCCGGTTTTGCTCTGTTATGGTAAGAAGTATGTTGTGACACAGGGTAAGGCTATATTAGCATAAATTAAAATTTTCTACCGCGTAAACCCTTAGAAGTCATGCGAGTAAGAGATTATGGATCGTTATCATTAAATGCGCAGTGTAGTGGAAAAAGAGTTGAGCATGCCGGTTCAACGCGTGTCAATACAGTGGAATTAGTCGATCGTCCACAAGCACTAGTCGATCTTCACGAGGCAACCATTTCCTTCTCGTGATCGTCCCGATTAACGCCACAATCGCAGCAGCACCTCTACCGAAATCCACACGTCTGGAGATAGAACGACATGCGCCGATGTGCTAGCACCAGTGCACAAAACAGAGTCTGTTAGATGTAGCGGCTAGGGTTTCGGTGGGTGTGTCTCAGCGTATACAACCTATAGCCTATGCACCCCCTTTATATAGAGATTCCGACTGGATTCATATATAATACGAGTAGAGATTGTATCTCACGCGAAATCTATCATTCAGACCTTTACTGTTCCAAGCCGTTAAACGTGTGACCCTATAGCTAGGTTCATATATACTTGGTTGTAACTCGGAAACACCTTTGCAATCATTTGTCAATAACGATCCCTAGTAGGACATATCGACCTCCAAATATACATAAAGATCAATCTAGACGAACTTTATGCAATATGATCTGTAACCAGGTCCTGGTCACTTACGATCAACTAATAACTCTTTATGACCAAATCGTATATGGTTACGACCAGTTTGTATCTCTATACAACTAGATCGCAGACTAGTCTGTAATATGTTCGACCAGGTCACGACCAGTCAGTATACTTATACTACCAGTTCACATCCCGTCTTACCTATCGACCTGTTTACGTATTCTCTTTTTGCATCAGGATATCCGATCGAACTCCAGGTGAGAAACATGTCATTCATAGATTGTTCAATCTTTTCCCAATCTAGTGATGGATAACTTTATGTGGTCGACTCTTCGGCCACTTGTGGCATGGTTATGTATTTTTTTTATCCTACCACATTGAGTATTATACTCAGGATATCTCTCCTATTATGTAGGAGGGGCAAATCCCATATCCGATTAGTCACTTCTCTCTACATGTTTTATAGTATACCTAAGGCTATATTTATAACTACCTAATTACGGTGTAGCGTTTGGCAACCTCTAAGTGAACTATTATATATGTAGAAAACTATACTGATCTCATGTACAAGGACTATACATCATAATTACTTCAGACCAACCGATGACACATAAGTTATAACAATCTCAACAGTGTCTCAAGGTGGGTTAATTCAACATTATATTCTCTAACATGTATCCACATTATTGATTTGATATTGAAACATGGTTATCAATCAATACATATACTAGTCTACAAGTCACTAGTGTTCTGATCAATGACATCTGAGCAGGATCCGTTTAAAATGATATTATATAACGAATAAAGTGATTCACCAACAAGTCACACACTTGCTAATCTTTATAAATAATAATTCATTCAAGAAATATAATAATATTTATCAAAAGATCATAAATATAGAAGTGATACAATCATCTCCATGATTGCCTCTAGGGCGTATTACTAACACAGTAATCGAATGAAAGGCTTATGATAGTCGACCTTTACTGCTATTTTCGATTTTCAAGGGGACTCGATCTTGTAGTCCACCTTTACTGCTATTTTCGATTTTCAAGGGGATTCGACCTTTCCTCGTTTGTATTAGTAAATTTTGCATCAAGAACCAGTGTTTTGAGTTGGGAGTTGTTGTTCCTTCCTGTACTTGAGGGTTGATTACTTGGGTCATCCGGCTTTCAGCTCCTTAACTTTTGTTCTCTTTTTCTTCTTAATGGAATCACACACAATCTTGTTGAGTGTTCTCGAAAATAAATAAAAAAAAGAACCAGTGTAGCAAGACCACCGGTAGATAGTTCAGCAAGCTGCCTCCATTTCCTGTCAGTATATGTGTAGCTTTTATAGATATCTTATGTTGCAATTCTTGCGTCAGTGGTATTTCTGGTAAAAAAAAAAAGTGAGCATCAGTTTCTTCCTTTGTTGGGATTCTGATTGATTTCATTAGTAAACGTTGTGTCGGAAAGTAATGACTGCTTTTTTTTCTGTCAGTGTTTCCACAGATGGTTTGTAAAGTGACCTAGTTTTTCATGGTTGTTAGCTTTAGTGGGTGTACCATATACTAGTATTGTTTTGTTCTTTCTGCCACTTCCCCTTTGTTATCTGGGTATGCAATTTATGCAGTTCATTGCAAGATAGTGTGTTTTAGCCAGCTGTTCTGTCGGAAATAAAGTCCTGCATCCTTCAATAATTTCTTACCATTCTGATGCCAACACAACTGCTCTGCCGGTTCGTGGTTTCCAGCTCCATTAGTGGTTAGAAATCGCAAAATCTCTTAACGTGTCTCTCTTTTAATTTCCAAGCATCTGGTTTAAATTTTGCTACACAGCAATGCCTTCAGCTCTCCTCCCACAAATAGCTCACAGATTCACTTGCTTTCTTTATGGATATTTGCTGTGATTCCTCTTCCAAATCAGGTGATAAAGCCAGGATTCTACCAGTACAAATGACGGTCTGTAGCTGTGAAGAGACTATCGACGAGTTTGAGATGTTAACGCGTGATGCTGGACGCGTGCAGCAGGATACACTGAAGAAGATCCTCAAGGTGAATGCTGATGCTGAGTACCTGAAGCACTTTGGGCTAGGAGGGAGGACTGATGCTGAGAGCTTCAAATCTTGCATCCCATTGTGTGTGCACAGCGATGTTGAACCTTATATCCAGAGGATTGCTGATGGTGATAGCTCACCAGTGCTCACTGGAAAGCCTATCACCTCCCTCTCCCTCAGGTACTCATCGCTTGAAAATTTATTGTCTTAATGGTCTATGAAAGTAGATGTTTGTAACCTGGTCTTTCTGTGTTTTCATCCAGTTCTGGTACAACACAGGGAAGGCCCAAGTTCCTGCCATTTAACGATGAATTGCTTGAGACCACACTTCAAATATTCCGTACTTCGTACGCATTTAGGAACCGGTGAGGAGCTTCATTTTGTTATTATGCTCAAGTATGGCTGCTACGTCTGAATGTGCAACTAACTTTGCTGATCAAGTTCAGCATAAATTTTACTTTTCTGTGTAGATTTCTGTGATGCGTATGTGATTAAAGTGTTACTTAGTTTGTGAATTTCTTACACTACATCCCAGAATTTTCGAACACTGTTTTGTTTTGTGTTTACAGTGAATACCCTATTGCAAAAGGAAAAGCCCTGCAGTTTGTTTATGGTAGCAAGCAAGTTGAAACAAAAGGTGGCATCCTGGCTACAACTGCAACAACAAATTTGTACCGGAGTCAACGTTACAAGGAAGCAATGAAGGATATCCAGTCTCAGTGGTGCAGTCCCGATGAAGTTGTCTTTGGCCCTGACTTCCACCAATCCTTATATTGTCACTTGCTCTGTGGGTTAATACACTCGGACGAGGTCTATTCTGTGTTCTCAACATTTGCTCACAGCCTAGTGCATGCATTTCAAACATTCGAGGAGGTTTGGGAGGATCTATGTGCTGATATAAGGTATGGTGTTCTCTCTGAGAAAGTTACAGTACCATCAATTCGTGAAGCTGTTTCAAAAATCCTGAAGCCCAACCCTGAGCTTGCTGACTCAATCTACAAGAAGTGTGTCAGTTTGAGCAATTGGTATGGTGTAATCCCAGCACTGTGGCGAAATGCAAAGTACGTGTATGGCATCATGACAGGATCCATGGAGCCATATCTTAAGAAGTTAAGGCATTATGCAGGGCACTTGCCACTGATAAGTTCTGAGTACGGTGCATCTGAAGGGTGGGTTGGCTCTAACATAGACCCGACAGTACCACCTGAGCAGGTGGCATATGCTGTTCTCCCACATATTGGTTATTTTGAGTTCATTCCCTTGGATAAACCAAAAGGGGAGGAGATGGAGAACAGTGCCTGTATTCATTACATAGAATCAGAGCCGGTTGGCTTGACTGAAGTCGAGGTTGGCAAAATCTATGAAGTTGTAATAACTAACTTTGCAGGTACATTCTTTCTCTAATCTATTTATTCTGAATCTTGGATTTACGCTGGGTTAAATATAGCAAAGGACAACCATCAATTTTCATCATATGCTCGTTTTCTGCTGTTGTCATCTGAGTCAGATATCTTACCTTGTGGCATTTATTAGAAGTATCTAGTGGTTCGTGTGATATATAATTTCCAATGAAAATACATATCGCTTAGTCATGTTCCTGCAAGCTTGAACACTTTTTGAAGCACACAGCTGCGGTGTATACATCAAGGTTATGTATTAAGCACACCCCCGGCGCCCCGCGGGGGGGGGGGGGGGGGGGCAACGTTCGTTGCTGCCTACTCATTAGGATTAGTTTGAACCTGTACTAGCTAGCCAATGTTGTCTAATCTTTTATATCAGCAATACCAGACTTACCAATCACATTTCCATCCTTTATTATCTCGGCTAGTACATATCTGTCAAGCAACTTCAGACAAACTTTCACGGGAAGTTGTAAACCTTAGGTGCAACAATTTTAATCATTGTCTTTTATGACATACATTTTACTTATTACGTATCTGAAGAAATAAACCATTATCTCTGAATACTATGACAATCCCTTTTTTTGGCTGTGCTGTTGTAGGTCTATATCGTTACAGACTAGGAGACGTTGTGAAGATAGCCAGATTCCACAACTCAACACCTGAGCTCCAGTTCATCTGCCGCAGAAGCCTAGTGCTAAGCATCAACATTGACAAGAACACCGAGAAAGACCTCCAGTTGGCTGTTGAGGCGGCGATGAAGCTCTTGGAAGGGGAGAAGCTGGAAGTTGTGGATTTCGCAAGCTTAGTGGAAAGGTCAAGTGATCCGGGTCACTACGAGATCTTTTGGGAGCTGAGCTCCGATGCCAGTGATGAGGTCTTAAGCAGCTGCGCAAATGCCTTGGATCTAGCCTTTGTCGATGCAGGCTACACGGGTTCAAGGAAGATCAACACCATTGGCCCTCTTGTGCTCCGGATCCTCAGAAAGGGAACCTTCAAGGAGATCCTAGATCACTTCCTGAGCCTTGGTGGCGCAGTGAGCCAGTTTAAGACGCCTCGGTTCGTGAACCCATCCAACAGCAAGGTCTTGCAGATACTGAGTAGGAATGTTACCCATAGTTACGTCAGTACTGCCTATGGTCTCTGATAGATACAAAAGCTGCTGCTAGTAGGTGCATGTAATTACCTTCCTTTGCTTTCTTTCTTTTTTCCTGTTCTGTTTTAGCCTCCTGAAGAAGAAAACGTTTGTTTTTAATCTCTTGGGATGATACTTTTCTTATGCTGGTGGTGGCTAGAAGCCTATGTAAATTGCCATATGTAGTTTTGGTTAGGGGTATCAGAAAAATTAATGCTACTCCTGTGTTCTGAATTCTGATGTTGTGCATAGCAATTGCATGCATACTCCAAAGTAAACACAGCCATAAGATTTTTTGCCCCAGCTGGTTACAGTGTTTCTGGACACTCACCTGAATATCTTAGTTCAGTTCCTTTCGTGCCTCAGACATGGAGGAATTCACTGCCATGATGATATGAATCCTGCATAATTCATGTTTCGTTTACTTTTTCGTAGCTCTTTGTGGCCTCTAGTTAGGAAATATCTGAAGATCATTATAATCGTATTGGTTGTACCCTATTGTTACAACTTTGTTCCAGGAAAAAATGCATACATTGTAAATAATCGGAGAGAATACAAGAGAATTTCTGGATTTCTCTATTCTCTTACTTACTCCCCTTTTTCTTGCTTTTTTTTTAAAAACTAGCCAATGCATTATGAACTACCAGCTATACTTTCACATGAAGCGTTCTACATGCAAACTACATGTAGGAACTCAACTCAACTGGTATAGGTCCATCCGGATGCGAGGATTTTAAAACATTGAGGCAGTCGGTCTCAACTACGACTTACTAAACTCATATTTGACACAGAACGATGACACATCTTCTCTGCCTTGCTGCGTTGCTTCGGGATGGTCGCGTTGCTTTGCTTCTCTCGGCGCTGATTTTTGCTGCTCCAGCTGTACGACGCACGCGCGGAGGCTTCGGGAGCACCGCTCGAGACGAGCGCGAAACAGAATCGTTGAAACGATTTTTTTAGCAACTCGTTTCTCGACTAGGCTCTGATACCACTTGTTACAACTTTGTTCCAAGAGAAAACACACACATTGTAAATAATCGGAGAGAATACAGGAGAATTTATGGATTTCTCTATTCTTTTACTTACTCCTTTTTTTCTTGCTTTTTTAAAAAATTGGCCACAAGTCTCCTCAATATATTGGCTAATAATCTTCTACTAGCATACGTATTTGGACTTTAAGTTGGACTCAACTTCAACTTGAGTTACATACGAAGACGGACTCTATTATGTCTTAAAGTTGAAGTCAAGATTATTTCTAAGAGCAACTCCAAGAGGTTAGCTAAAAATAAATGCTAAATCCTTTAATTTAGCCATCATGTAAAATAGAAAACTCCCCAAAAAAGAAGAGTGCTACAACAGCCTAGCTAAAAAAATTTTCTTGTCTATATTTAAATGGGCCACATCATCAAAACGGGAACATAGTGCTACGTTTTATTTCCGAAAGAGTTGACAGTTTGTTCATGTTTCCGTATTCGGCATATACTTGTACACGGAGGATCAACGTTTTGTTTCCGAAAGCATTATCAGCTGAGGCTACCAGATGCAACGCGGTTAAGTTTATGATTTATACATTATCAGGCCAAAATTCCCTGAAGAAAGCCATTTCGAATTCCCTCTCTTGTAATCGCTTCTCCTCTTCTTGCATATTCCGTATCCTCTTCGCAGCCAACTTTGCTCTCTTCTTTGATGGCACGTTGTGCTGACAATGGCAACATATTTGAAACACTTAAAGTTAGAATCCCTTCAGTGAAATTGATGACTAAAAGTAGCTGGTTGAAGATGCAGAAATGCACAAGAACATAGCAGTACTATCTACTAAGTCAAACTAACATTCTGCAGACAGAATAATAGTCGGAATTATGTTTTTGTGTCTGTACACAGAGGTACCTTTTTTAACTACACTACACAAATAATCGGCATTCAATAATCCATAGTACAATAATTTTGCGAAACTTGCGATACTTGTGACTGAACAATTACAATTCTCAGTACCAGATGCACAAGATCTTAGTTCAAACTTGCCAAGATTCACTGAAAGGGAGAAGCAGCTTCTGAAAAAACAAATTGACTGCCAATTCAATTTTGCAGACACCAATCCCAAATTACTATGTGGTTCCAAGTTCTATGGAGGAGATAGTCATGTACTCTAGAATCAGTTTATATCAATGCCCATCGAACAGATCCAAAGAGAGCAATCATATACATGTGGTATCTATGCCACTTGACCGGGTAACAGATTCACCGTTTCGATCGAGAAACTGAAAGGATTGATTCACCATTTGATTTGATTCAAGAGTACACAACAATATAGTTTTTGGATCCGGGTATTTGGAACTCACCAGAGTACATGCCAGACAAGGGGGCCAATGCAGCGGCTGCAGCATTGGGAGGAAGGACTCGACGCCGCAGCCCAGGTACCCCCACATTTTCTAACCAAGGCAACGACGCCAACTGCTGTTGCTCCCACCCGCCGGCCGCCGGGAAGATGGGCAACGAGTACAGCGCAGAAGAATTGGGGTCCCCGTCGCCGTGGCTCGAGGACAGCGGATCCCCTTCTGATGGCGCCTGCGACATGGTCCCTCGGCACGATTCCGAGAAGAGAGCGCCCGTGGAGCACCGGAAGGGGTCACCCGCTAGGCCGCGAGAAGAATCTGCGCCGGATGGGAAGGAAAAGGGGAGCATACGAAGGGGGCGCACGCGGGAGCAGTGGCGGAGTACGGGAAAAAAAAGAGGTGGGGCGGATCTATACCTCGCGCCGGTCGCCGATGGCTGCCGCCCGCCCGCTGCCGGCTACGCCCAGGCTGGTGGCTGGCCCTTCCTCTTCCTGCTGGTTCGGCTCCGGTGGGTCGGTCTCCTCGGCGGCGCTTGGGTCGGCGAAGTCGAGGGCGGCGACGGGTGGAGTGGAGGCGGCGAGAGGAGCGAGGCCGCGAGGGGGAGGCGGCGGGTGGAGCGGAGGTGAAGGAGGCGAGGGGCGGCTGGGTCGGCGAAGTCGAGGGCGGCGATGGGTGGAGCGGAGGCGGCGAGAGGGGCGAGGCCGCGAGGGGGAGGCGGCGGGTGGAGCGGAGGCGGCGAGAGGGGCGAGGCCGCGAGGGGGAGGCGGCGGGTGGAGCGGAGGTGAAGGAGGTGAGGGGCGGCTGGGTCGGCGAAGTAGAGGGCGGCGGCGGGTGGAGCGGAGGCGGCGAGAGGGGCGAGGCCGCGAGGGAGAGGCGGCGGGTGGAGCGGAGGTGAAGGAGGCGAGGGGCGGCTGGGTCGGCGAAGTCGAGGATGGCGGCGGGTGGAGCGGAGGCAGCGAGAGGGGAGAGGGGGAGGCGGCGAGAGGGGAGAGCGGAGGCGGCGAGAGGGGAGAGCGGAGGCGGCGAGAGGGGAGAGTCTGGCGCGCGGAGAAGAAAATCGAGCGCGGGAGAGCAGCCCGCGCGCGGGAGGGGATTGGCGCCGCGGATAGCACGCAGCCCTCGCTCGGGAAAGATTGGCAGCGAGAAGAACGGGATACCGAGCGAGGAAAAATAGAAAATGACATAGCGAGACTGTTGGACTGCTTTTTTTTGGGCATAATAGCTACAATAGATTTCACAGATGTATTTAGCCAGGCTGTAGGAGTTGCTCTAACACTCGTAAAAAACACTGACTAGAAAATGAAAAAGGAGGAAAGATCCAGGAGCAAGCTGCAGTTGACATGGTGGCCAAGGCAAATCATCTTGTTTACTTAGCTAATAATTGTAGCACATATTGAGTCGTACATTTTGTCACTGAACATACCAACATAATGGCAGTGTCTTGGTTGCTCTAATCAGTTTACATACATAGAAGCGAACGAAACGTAGTGTAATATAGGCACATGAATGTCGAACGTACAGCATCTATGTAAAATAAATCAACCGGTCATCAACCAGGAGCTCCTTTCGCAATCTTGATACAGAGATATGGATCATAACGCGTAGTTGACATCGATGAAGCTGAGGATCTGGTGGACCGCGCCGGCGATGTCCTCCGCCGAGAATCTTGCCTCGCCGGCGATCTACCATATATGCAGCAATTCGCGTGATCAGTTTATACTAGGGCCGTACTCTGTATATGCATATGCATGCACGAACACACACACAACGTGATGTGCGTTTAGTATCAGTAGTATACCTTCACGTTGAAGGAGTAGAGGACGGTCTGCTCTATGGTGGTGATGTTGGTGTGGAGGATGGACATCTGCATGTCCTCGAGCGCGGCGATGATCTTGATCAGCTGACCGGGCCGGCGGCGGGACAGGATCTTGATCATGGCGTCCACGCCCAGCACCCGCGCCTCGATGTCCGCCAGGCACGACTTGTTCTCCGCCACGTCCTCCCGGAGCCCCCCACCGTCGGCACCAGCCGCGTCGAGGTCCAGAATCTTGCCAGCGGCGCCGTCGCTGCCACCGCCGGACGCCGCGGGGAACGGGAGGCTCGGGGGGTAGAACGACGGCGCCTGCCCCTGCTGCGGCTGGTGATGCATGGATGGCGGCACCCTGGCCGCGTCGGCGACCTGCCGTGGCGCGTCACCGGACCCGCCGTACAGGCGGCGCCGCTTCTGCGACTCCAAGCACTGGATCAGCTGCTCTAGCTCCCTTATGAACTCTATGGCGCCTCCTATGATGGATGCTTGGTCTCCCTGCAGCGTAAGCACGTGCCAGTAAGTTACAGTACTGTGTATTGGCCATAGCTAGTAGGCAATTAATGGTATACTCATCTATAGGAAATTTAACTGTGTTCATATCTATTCTTTACTTAATTACATTTTTCATATAAGACACTAGCTAGCATGTATGTGTAGAAATTGGCTGCGACGATTGTACATAGCACAGCACGATTGTTTACAAGTTACAACAGATCACGAGTTTGCTATGCTATACATACAACGGTTGCATTTGCACTGTCCACAAATATAGGTTGCTGTGGATTTCGTACGGTTAAGCTTTTCAAATTTTAACTATTAATATATATTAAATTATATAGATTGGCTACATAAAAATAATACTATTGACTTTGTCTTGTAAAAATATTTTCATTATATATATATATAAAAAAATTTTGCTAGTATATTATGATTATAAATTAAAGTCAAAGCCTTGCATTGAAGACCATAAAGTCAAAAATGACCTACATTTGTGGACAAGGGAGTATGTTTTGCCATACTTTTTAGTCAAAGGGTAGCGCGCCACAATAGAAGTATGTCTATCCTTCGTTCAGATTAATTAGATTGTTTTTTGGGGTTAAAATCAGTCAGATTTCTTACCCTCACCAACTTCCAATTAAAGAATCACCTATTCACCTCTTGATCCTCGCGCGAGCTACTCTTGTCTCTCCCACCATGCCGCCACAACACGGAACACCTCCACGCACCCTGCTACTACCCTGCATGCCACCTCCCGACCGCCTCGACGCCAGCAAAGCTCATCCCATGGCTTCCTTCCCCGCCTGCCGCCTCCTCCTCCGCCCCGCTTCCACCTCCCCACTACCACCGCCCTTTCTTCCCCATCTTCAGCGGCTCACCACCGCTGTTGATTCTACCATCTCGACCGCCTCCCATCGCCCCCACACTAGTCACCCCACCCACCCATTGACCCCACCTTGCCTCCCCGCCACCGTCGCCACCCATCACAGTGCTCTCGTCGCCCCGATCTCACTCCAAATCCTGGCCCCACTAAATCCCAAGCCCTAATACGGCAAACCCCCCCTAACTCATGGCCACCACCACAAAATAAGATGACCTCACCAGTCAAAGCACGAATCTCCAAGCAAATTACAAGGTCAGAAATTCAAATGATTTGAACAAAAAATATGGTGGCCTCTATCTATCAAAGATTTCATCCATAACTATGGATCAAAGGCCCAACCCAACTACAAGTCTACGACCCAACACGCCACCTTGTCCATTCACTCTGCTGAGTCCCCCCTCACACTAACCCACCTCTTCATTCCTTCTTCCTCTCAAGCCCCTTCTTCACTCCAGCGCACCATGTCAGATCCTGACGCCGTCGCCACCAGCCCAAGCTTCATGCACATGACCGCCACCTCGCCCACTGCTTCTTCTTCCTCTTCGGTCCAAAAAAACACTGCATGCCTTCATCGCTGCCACCACCTCCACCATCCGTGCCCTCTCTACCTCTTCTTCCTAGCCGCCCCTATCCAACCTAATATTACATCACCTTCTATGTCGTGTCGTCCATCGCCCACTTCCGATCTTGCGGCAGGCGGCGCCCTCCCCACCACCACTGCCTCCCCCTCTCTCTAAACCCTAAGGTCCTAGTGAACCCCTCTCTAATACCAGTGAACCCTAACCCTAACGCCGGTCATCACCAGAGATCCCTCCGCCTTCGTTGCTCTCTGTCGCTGGAGAAGGTAACTGAATCCTACCCCTAATCCTAAATGAATTGTCATTTTGTTGTCTGAATTTGCCCCTCCTTGATTTGGAAATTTTCGTTCCATAACTATAGTAATAGAACTCATGTTCGATAGAAGAAAAGGTCAAAAGCAATCACTCGCATGCTGTATAGCAATCCAGATTTTTTTTTTCATATGAATGAATGGTCTAGACATCTAGTCCAAATCATATTATACTGTGTAGCGAGCGACGTGAGATATGTAGGTACCCTTTGGACATAGGATCCTGGCATGAGTGACCTGAGGACCCTGAGGTAGTCGTTCATCTGCCGGCGGCGGTTGCGCTCAACGGCGATGTGCGTCATCCGCTGGCTCTCCACCTCCTCGCTTGTCTTGATCGTCCGAGGCCGCTTCCGCCGCCCGCTCTTCCCCTGATCCCCGGCCTTCTGATCCGTACGACCGCCGCCGTCAGGCTGCTGGACCAGCGTCGTGCACTCGGACACGCCGCCGACGTCGTGTGCGCCACCGTCGACCGTCGTCTTACTGCCCTCCTCCTCATGATGGGCGCCGCCGCGGGAAGGGGCGGCGGGGAGTGACGGCAGGGAGTGGAACCTGAGGAAGTAGCTATCGTCGTCGTCGTCGTCCACGTCGTCGTGGTCGGTGGACGGCGCCGGCTGGTTAAGCGCGAGCTTGGGGCCAAAATCGGCGAACTGCATCACGTCGGTGAAGCTGAGCTTGTCGAAGGACACCTGACTCTGCGGCCCCGGTGGCGGCGGCTGGCTCAGCATGTAGTCGACCATCTCGGCTCCCGCGACGCGGCCGCCGGGCTCCTCCGGCGCCCGGTCCAACGGCGCAAAGCTATCCAGCTGCTGGTGACTTGTATGCTATATATGATCATTGCAAACAAGTGATGCTAAGCACATAACTAAACACTTAATCTGCAAACTGAATATGGCAAGCTAGAACATTAATCTGCAAACTGAAGATGGCAAGCTGGAACATCGATCCTTTCATGCATGCAAGTACGATGTACCTCTTTGTCCATGATCAGATCAAATTCATAAAGATGGCTGTAGCTTTGATGGACTCACGTCTCACGACGGACACATGCATGCAGGATCACACACCGGACGTGTGCATGCCATGCATGCAGACCAAGGAAAGCTTGTGAGAGTTTGGAGGGCTGGGCTGCTGATAAGTTTGCGGCGGCGGCGGCAGCAGCACTGGGCAAGGAGGCAAGGAGAGGAGGAGGAAGAGACGATCGACGAGGCCGGCTTTGCGTATGTATGGACGAGGAGCCTCTTGGCTCCTGAGCGCGCATTAATTAAGAAGAGGCGTGGAGACGATCGACGGGGCTAGCTCGGGAGGACGATGAATTCGACCGCGCGCCACCTCCAAAGCTAGCCCGGCCCGGCCGGTGAGTTATTTTCTTCACGTGCGCGGCGCTGCCCGCCCCTGCTTTTGCTCCGTCTTCCTCCCTCGAACGCGTCATGGATCACGGACCATCTCTTCCTTTTTCCTCCTCTGCTTTTCAACATGCGATGCATGGGTCAGGATTTATAAGCTGCCGCCCGTGATAATTCTCTGGATTGGCAAATGGATGATTATATTATTTGTGTGTTCCATCGGTGAAATGTCGCGTACGTGCGTGCCGTGCCGGATCGGCTGAACTCACATGCATGCACACTGCTGCTGCCTGCTGGTGCTAGTGCAGTACATAGGAAGACGAGAGATGTGACTGATTCCTGCCATTCAAATACTGAGAGAGGACAAACCATATTTAACTATTGATTTTTGTTAAACCAGGAAAAATTGACCATCATCCATGGTAAGGGTTTTTTTCCGAGAGAAAGAAACTAAAAGTTTTCTCTGTAAAGAAAAAAAAAGACGACCGGCAAATCGGAAAACGAACGAGGCCCAACCCGGTCTCCTGAACACGGAATGCGGTGCTTTTGGGCCGTACAAGCTTTTGTGCACGGCCCGGCTGTCGTCCAGTCGGCCCAGATTTTAGTTTGTATTATCGAATAGCAAAACCCTTGGTAAATCGAAATCAAGATGCGGCGATTAACAAACAAGACAATCGAAAACCCAAACCAAACGATCCTATCACGTACGGTACCACACACATAAAGGGAGCAGCTAGCCAACGATATAATATTAAAAGCACTCCAATAATACAGCAAAGTTTTATAGCGTTTCAACATAGCGCAATAAGTTTCATCAAATTTCAGGAAGTTTCATTAAAAATATTTTAAAAAGTTTTGAGTTCCAGTGAATTTTACATATATCTAGAAGCTTCTAGAAGATTTCAGAAAAAATCAAGACCACATTCTAACAAGTTCCAGATTTTCAAATTCAAGCTTCAAGTTTTTACATGTTTCATTAAATTTCAATCGAAGAGTTTTATGAGGTTTCAGTATGCTTCAACATGTTTTATGAAGTTTCAACCGAAGAATTTCATGAGGTTTCAACATGTTTTATCAAATTTTAACCGAAGAGTTTCATGAGGTTTTTAGGTTCCATTGCATTTAAAGAAAAGTTAAAAAAAAGTTTCATTTTTTATTTTTGAACTTGATGTTTTAAACAGCTTTCAACATATTTAGTAAAAAGTTTTATACAAGTTTTAACATGTTTCAAAAAATTTTAGGAAAATGTTTGAAGCAAGTTGTAAGATTTTAACACGTTTCAAGAAGTTTTAGAAAAAGTTTGTAGCAAGTTTTAAGAGGTTTTAACAAGTTTTAGAAATATTTCTTCAGCAACATTTTATTAAAAAGTTTCAACAATAGAACAAAATTCAAACACAATTTCATGTTTTCAAGTAGGTTCGACACAAATTCAAACAAAATGCACCGGATTTTAACCAAAAAACCATAAAAAATCATGCAAACTTCTAAGATGCACCTGATCTCAACAGTGAATCCTTGCAGCTCTCAACCCATGCTAGTCCGCTACCGCTCGCTTGGGCGAAACACGATGAGCTGCCACCAACCTTCGCTACATGCTCTCGTCCACCTATCGTCACTCACGGCTGCCACACTCACCCGCGATCACTACTTGCATCACAACCATCCCAGCTCATCACTCGCCAATACCCACTGCACCCACTTTGGCTGAGACCATCTCATTGCTCAGCAGCGGCTTGCTGTGCTCGCTCATCGTCGCTTGGCCGTCGTGCTCGCTCATAGCTTGCCAGACGGCTTGCGAGGGGAAGAATCGAGAATGCACGGTACGTGTTGCAATAGCTGCAAGCCTCCAACGGGCTACCTCCAGTTCCAAAGAAGAGCCTGCCAGCCCTGGAAACCGTCCGAGAGAAGACAAGGGCGCGGAGCGCCGGGCCCTGTGCCGCCGCGCGGCGCGGTGGAATTGTCAAGGGTTGGGAGGCTTCTCGTTTTCCCTACGGAACCGTGCTGAAATTGGGGAAGAATAATAAGGCCCGCCGGCTCCTGCTGCCACGAGCTGTACGTGTAGGTGGTAGCATATCCATTTTGTCAGCCCAGTAGGTGGACAACGACGGCCAACCAGGATCTTCCGCAGTGAGGCCAGCTCATACGAGTCACACGGCGGCGAGGTCTCCGCCGGCCGCCGGCGAGGTTTCCCGTAAAAAATCCGTGTTGCATCGCTCTCCCCTTCCCTTCCCTTCCCTTCTCCTCCTCCCTCCTCCCCCTCTGCTTCGTCCTCTGAGACTCAACCAGCAGTCGAGGACCTTTTTATCCGCAACAAGTACTGCTTTGTAAAGCAAAACGCAGACGCAAAAAAACTCTCAAGTCAAGCAGAGTCTCCTCATCTAACTACCAGGCTGCAGCAAGTTCAGTGGTCGTAGTTAGTGCACATCAGCTATTGTTAGCCAAGCATGTTTGATATTATGTTTAACTGTGAAGGAGGAGCTGGGAATGTTCAGACATTCAGTCTGAGCTCTGAATACAAGTGCTAGTGCTACCATTAGCGCCATGCCATACGCCTCTTCGTCATTACAATTTGGGCACGTTCTTTTCCACTAGTGCCTGATGTGTTATAGCTATCACTGATCAGTTTATCTTTTGAACAAGTGCTTGTACAAACAAAACAAGTGACTATAAGCAGCTTTAAAAAAAACATCCTAGTAAACTGTTTTGAAAAGACGGTAAAAATACTGTAATATTTATTTTTTCACAAAAAGATATAAGCCATAAACTATAAACTACGGATAGAAAAGAATAAAACCTTTTAACACCGCATGCACATCCCTGTTTGTTGACTCCGGGCCTGTTTGATCTGACTGTGGCTTATGGCTTTTGGCTGAAATTTTTGAATTTTGACTGTTTTCAACAGAGATTACGGAGAGAGATACTAGCTTGTGATTTTGGTTGATACAGATATTGGGCTTTTAACGTGTACTACAATTAACTTGTAGAATCCGTTTTGAGAAAATATTCCGTTTGAAAGTTAGGCACTATAATAAAAGCCAAAAGCCGATTTTAGAAGCAGTAAAGAACATACCCTCCACGTGATCTGTATGTTGGGTGTGGCACGCACTACTGTTGGACTTGGACAGGCAAGTAAAGTGCGACTTTGGAGTGGGACACGGCGAAGAATCTCGCGTGGCATCTGCCTCTTTTTGGGCTGTCTGTGGTTGATGATGGGTTAGATACTAGTTAATTACGAGCTGATTTGCTTTGCTCAGTTTCGTGCTTGTTTCCTTCTGGCCTTGCTTCCCAGAGTTCGGTGCGTTGCTTCGCTGTTTCTCATCAGGCATGACATGACACACATTTGCACCTCTACTCTTTCAGTTTTATTAGTTCTTGTTTGTTCACAAAGCTTAATTTCCCATCAGATAGAGTTCTCGAGGAAATATGCAAACCATTTGGAAGTATATAGTACAATGGAAAACTTACACAGGGAAAATAAATTTCTTTATTCTTTTTTTGTTTAGAATATCATGTAAGTACAGGTTCATCGTGCATGTATACTCCAGAGTAATACATGAGTCTCATGCATGTTTGGAAGTACTCAAGTACAGTTTTGGATCTCTTGTCCTTCCATTTTTTTTATGCTGTGTTCAGGCTCTTGTCAATTCTCGTTGAAGACTAAAACGTCCTGTACTGAATAGCCGACGACTTCTTTGCTGGCAGACATCCATCGAATGCAGATAGAATAATCTGACAAATCTTTTTTTGGAAGCTTAATATGTCAATTCTATTAAACAAACAAACAGAGAAAACGAACCACATGTTAGGGCCATACAGTCGTCCGGTTTGTCGTTGACAAAATGATTGCTTGAATTATACTACTGACTACTTTGCACTAGAAACGATAATACGTCTCACTAGAAAAATGAGGTCCACGAGAGCTCAGTTGTTAATGTACACTGACCGCTGTTTAGTGCCGCGCTTGCTCGGGGCAGACCATTGATACGCAAATTTCTATTGCAGAATATCCCCTCCTTAGGAAACATAACACATGCAGCCCTTCGAGTCGCCGGCCGTCGCATCCAATTATTTGGGTCCTGTTTTTCTTTTTTCTTTTTAAGTTATGGTTGATAGCTTTTCGTCGTGGTGGATGACTTTTGTCTATATTTTTAAGATGATAATGGATGATGGAGATATCAATGTGAACAGTGCACATGCTTCAAACTTAGAAAACCATTTAAAAAATCCGGTTCAAGAAACCGTTTTAATTATTTTGATTTGTGGAGAAGATAAAAGACAAAATCTAAAAGCCCAAAGAATATAGCCTTGCTCTCTAGCTGCTCGCGTTATGGTTTGATTGGAATGTAGTAATTTCTCGGTAATTTCGTAAGAAACAGGGTAGTTTTCTTAGATAAATGGGGTCCATTCGAGGTTGATTCCGAATAACCGAAAGCGTAAAGCCCAGGGATGCATGCATTTTCAGAAGAAACAGAGTAATTCCTGTACTATTTGTAAAAAAGAAAAACTTCGTTTCAAACGAGTATGCAATGCAGATGTGTAAGTTGAACTCCATCCGGGGGATAATTTAATTATTTGCCACTCTTACGAGTAGGGTGGCAACAGATTTGCCACCCTGGCTCGTTGTCAGTGACTCAGACGGCCCCGCATGTAAGTGAGAGAGGTAATTGGCCAATCTTCAGAGTGGCAAAAAGTTAAATTCCCCCCATCCGGTAGCTTATGTCGGCCTTGAAATCGAATTAGTTATGCTCACCTAGGTAGCTCTTGTACTCCTACTAATCCCTGCTATTTTCGACAAATACTACTTAAATGGCATTTGCGCGTCGCATTAGCAAAGCCAGATCACACCAGCTGGCCACCCTCCTCCACGTGGGACCCATACGTCAGCCAGGTCACCCCAACCGAAACCCGCGGTTCCGCCAACTCTATCGCGCGCAAGCCCCCGGCCTAGTAGCAAATTACAAACCGGTCCCTCGGAGTCCAACCGGCTACATAAGCACTCTTCCGTTTCACCCCCTCGTCCTCCTCGCCGCGGCGCACGGCCACCACTACCACCGCGCTGCTACGCCGGCCCTCGCCAATGGCGAACCCCACGAGCCACTGCTTCCTCCCCGCCAAACCCTAACGGAGAACCTGCGGCGCCTCCGCATTCCGGCTACGTAGCTCCTGCGCCGCCGCCGCCGCCGCGGCGGGCTCTCCGCGTTGAGGTATCCGCGGTCACCACCTCGTCTTCCTCTCCCGGCCTCCAAAGACCTGTCATCTCACCCCTTAGATCGCTCTGATCCACCACGATTTCTTCCATTTTCGCTTCCGGCCTCGACAAATTTGACACTGCTCATCCACGGTTCTCCGCAGGTTTGTTGATTCGGCGAAGGGGGGGAAAATCCTGCCTCGGGAGGCGCCATGGGGAGCGAACAGAAGGAGATGAAGTACAGGCGAAGAGCTAGGGTTTCGGAGCCAGGAGATTATGGGCAATGCAGCGATCCGAGCGGCGCAGTGGATTGGGGCGCGCTCAAGCAGGACCCCGTGGAGCTGCTCCGGAAGCTCGACGAGATACGGGATCAGATCACCAGGTCCCGCGAGATTGTGGAGCAGCCGCGGGTGGAGCGCCACCGCGCGATCTCGCTGCGCCCATCGCACTCCGAGCCGCCTCCGCCAGGCCGTGCGCCGGAATACTACCGCTCGCGTTACGCGGGCCGGTACGGGCATGGCCTGCCGCCGAGTTCGTATGACCAATTGCATCGCTCTGTGTGTGACGACAGGTATTCAAGGCAATCGAGTGGGCGGTTCCGGCAACGCCCGGAGGGGCAATGGGAGAATTATGGGTTCGGTCAGGGGAATTCTCATCAGAGCACGTGCCAGTGCGCGCAGTGCGTTCACGGCCAGCCGGCCGTGGTGCAGGAGGAGCACATTCCGATGGCGAGGTACTTTGCAGGGCAGCAGGGGTCCTACATGTTCGAGAGGCCCCCGTCAATCTCATCGGAGTATGACCAGAGATCTGTGGCTTCGTCGCTGTACTCGCACCTTTCGATGTCAAAGAGGAGGGTGGAGTATCTTAGGAAGAAGGCAGAGAGTTTTTGTCTGCCGATAAAGGGTGCCGCGCCTTTCGTTGTGTGCAACTCTTGTAACCAGCTGCTGCAGCTGCCTTCGGGGAAATGCACAGCATGGAAGCAGAATCATGTTCAGTGTGGTTCCTGCTCAGAGGCTATTGCTTTCAAGCTTAAGGAAGTTAAAGTTCATCCGGTGATCCCATCATCGGCTTTCCCTGTACCAAAAAGTGTGAGAACTTCCAATCGCCGGGCTCCCCAACATTTTGGGTGGTATCAACATCAGGATGATGACAATTCTAGTTTCAGTAAGCTGCAGGCACATGACAGCCAGCGACAGAACAAGGATTTTGCTGACAATATATCATTGTCTTCTACTGCAAGTTTTGATAGGAGAGATAAAGAATGCGGGTCAAACAGGAGCATTCAGTTAAAATCAGGATCTGCCAGCAGGTTTAGATTTGCAGATAGTCCAAAGGATATATTATGTGAAGGAGATGCAGACAGTCAAGAGGAAGCTTCAGCACTTGGTACAATCAGTCCACAAGCCCCAATTTTAGTGGACAAACTTGTTGACCCTTTTTCCAGTCAACGAAATGGTTGTAGTGGTGTAGATCAAATCACGAGCAAGGAATGTGGCCTAAACAGAAAAGCATATTATGGTCGCAATGTTAGAGGTGAAAGGATTGATATGAAAAGTGAACAAAAGAGCAAAGAAGGTCAAAAGGATGGATTTGGAGAAGAAACCATTACCAAAGCATATGAACAAAAACATAAACAAGGTAATGCTGGCTGTCGTGAAGATGGAAGCATGGGTAACAAATACAAACAGAAGGCCAATAATGATGATAGAAGCAGTCTTGAAGATGAATGTATGGGCAAAAAGTATGAAGAAAAGAGCAAACAAGATGACTACAGCCTTGAAGCTCAAGGCATTAATAAGAGATATGGCAAATGCAAAAACGAAGATAGTAACAATGGACTTGAAGTTGAAAGCACAACTAAGAGATGTGAACAGGAGAACATGGAGAGTGACAGTTGTAATTTGTTGTTCTCAAATTGTGAAAATGCCAATGCAGCAGACAAGAATGAGTCATCAGTCAATGAGCACACAAATACTAGTTCTTTTATTTCTTCTGAGGCTGAGCTTGATGAAATTCAGTCTTCGGCTGGTAAGAGTGGGGATTCATCTTTTTTTGCTGGTTTCTTAAAGAAAGGTTTCAAGGACCTTTCTTTATTCAATCAGTCTGTGGACAGTGTTAAGGTTTCAATCAACGGTCATCCAATCTCTGATCGTGCTCTACGGAAGGCTGAGAAGAAAGCTGGTCCTGTTGGCCCTGGTTCATATTGGTAAGTCATTTAATCACAATTTCTTTGGAATATGTTATAGATTGCTGTATTGGCCTAGCATATGATGTATACCCTGTTGGCCCTGGTCATTGTTGCTTTAGCATCATCCGCTCAGAGCATACAAACCTACGAAATCTCATATAAAGGATGCCACATTAACGAGACAAAAAAATGATTTGTATTATCTTTCAGAAAGAAAGCTAGTTTAACAGTGGGGATAATAATGAAGTATATTGCCCCACTGTGATCATGCTGGTTTTCATTGCATACCTGTATGCCTGAGATTTATCTTGCTTTTCTTAGTCTATTAAAAAAAGAAAGAAGACTTTGCTTTTGCCTTTTGTCGACCAAATCGACTACTTCAGCTTGAGATGATCACTAGAACAGTTTGTGCATTCTTTGAGAGGTTTGGGAGATTCTTGTTCACCAATGCCCTGTTTTCATTGCTGATTGCTCCCATCAAATGTTACTTGCTCAAATTTACACACCATACAACTTTCATGCCTGTCCTAACTCCTAAATTAGACTTTCTGTTGACTTTATAGGTCAAGGTCTCACTTATTTCTTTGGACCTCATTAATATAGAAAATTATTACTATTTGTCAACAATCATGAGAACATTTTATTTTTGTTATGCAATTGCTAGCTATTGTTAAATGTAATGGCATGGTATGAAGTACAATTTGTTTTATCTCATCTCCATATTTGTGTCATCCAAATTCTTAGACGTACTCAGATGGCATGCTCCACAAATCGTTGGTCTGCCTTTAACCAGCTGCAGTTTTAAAATTAATCTGATGAGTATACTTTGACAAGAATGCACAAAGGTAGGATTGTAAAATTAGTCTGTGGATGGTTAAAAAAAAATAGTCTGTGGAGCATATCATCTATCTAATTTATTTTTCAAAGCAATTATGTTGGATCTTCGGCACAGAGATAGTTGTTTACAGTAACTTTAATTCACAGGGCATTGGGAATTTCTTTAAAGCAAGGTAACATACTGTTTTCTCTATTTTGTAATTCAGGTATGACTACCGCGCTGGATTTTGGGGTGTCATGGGACGTGAGTGTAGCGGCATTATCCCTGTAAGATGAGTCTTTTCCCTGTAAAGTTTCCCCTAGAACTTTATGTTTGCATGGCATGACAGAACTTCCATTTTGCAGCCATTTATAAAAGAATTCAATTATTCAATGCCCAAGAACTGTGCTGGCGGGAATACTGGAGTTTGTGTCAACGGCAGAGAACTTCATCAGAAAGATTTTGATTTGCTTGTAGGGAGAGGCCTCCCACGTATATCTGGAAAATCATATTCCGTTGAGATCTCAGGAAATGTCACTGATGAAACATCCGGGAAGAAATTACACAATCTTGGAAAGCTTGCTCCTACGTAAGTTCCTTTACAGACTGTGTCACCTCAGGAAACAGTGAGTTATATGTATTGTTTTCTACCTTTGTATAAAAATGAATCTTCTGCAACTCAATTTGAAGCAGCGCAATATCTTAGGTGAAATAGTTTGTGGTGTCCCGACATCTAATGGCACAATATCTTAGGTGAAATTGCCCTGTCATTAAAAAAAACTGATTTTAAAGCCAGTGAGGTTGAAAGTAGACATTCAGCATAGGAATCTCTGCATCATCCTCTCCCTTCTTTTGTGAGGTGGGGGGGGCGGGGGGTGGCATCCTCACCAGTTATGCTGGCACAGAGGACTGGCCTGTTGTCGTCGAAGACATTGTCGAAAATGAGGGAGTTGCGCCCTTTCCATATGTGCCAGAGCAACACGATGAGTACGTCTGGCCACCTCTCCTTTAGTTCATGAAGTCATCTAATGGCATAATTATCCCATGGGGTTCATTATTTGGGATGAATTGCCTAATAGGTCAAAATCAGTGTGGTTATGACTTATTTCTACTGTTCTAAGTCCCCATCACTTTCTCCTTTGACTATTTTGATCTTGCTATGGTTATTTTAAATCTTTTACTTGTCGGTAGTCTCTTTTCTACATGGAAGGATTATAAGTTACTCAGATGACCTTTCTTATTTAAAAAAACTTCTTAAAATATGGGTTTTTTAATATACTAACCATTTCAAATTTCAATTGATCAGAATTGAGAAGAAGAAACGTGGCTTTGGCATGCACGTCCCTGAAGAGATAAGTTAGCTCTCTGGCTATGAAGCTGTTTCTTTGCTTTACTAATATATTTTTTTCAACTAAAGCTGCCTATGTAGTTAATCTTTGGACTCCGACATGGAAGAAGCCTTTTAAATCGTACTTCTTGAAGCCTGAGTGTGCAGCAATAGTATTACTCCAGAAATTGGGAAAACACTATATTTAAAATTTTTCCACTTTTACCCATTCAACTTTGTCCTACAAATTCCATTACTTTATTTGAAACATTCTTTAGATATATCTTATAATCGTTCAGGCAGCTACAGTTCCTCCTGTTTTGTTGTCTCCTGCATATGTTGTTGATACAATTTGCCTCAGCATAGCTAGATAGCATTGGGAACGCTTATCGTTGTGGGCTTGTAATATAGTGGTAGAATTCTTCTACCTTATATACATATATGTAAAAATGTAAATATTTACTCTTAAACCACCTCTTGCTAGGTGGCTGATGTGAATTTGTGATGGTTTTTGGCTCACCTGAGATTTCGTTCATGTGATATATTTACATATCACCTTGCTACTAAAAATCAACCCTGGTTTGGACAGCAAACCTATATCCATTACTCAAGAATCAAAAGTATTTGTCGATTTGGAACATGGTTGGAAAATGCAGTAACGTATGTAATGTTGCAACTACACCTGTGTATTAATTTGCTTATTTGATAGATGAATCCGTATGTTTTCCCTGTCAAAGTTGTTGGGACATGAACAGCGTGGAAGCTGAAATAAATAAGTTGGAGAATGGAATCAATTCAGTTAGTATATGATTTTAATTTGATACAAGTTGAAATGTCATATGGAAAGTCAAAACTAGCTACTTGGAAGAATTCTATCACCTGGCTTACAATATAGAAATTTGCAATGTAAGCACGTTGCCTAGCTGCTTATCTGCTAGATCAATTCCATCATTAGTTGACTATGGAATTCATATATCGTGTACTCCTTCCGGTCACAAAAGAATATTGTTTTAGGATACGTGTAATCAAACTTTCTAACTTTGGTTGTCGATATTTTTTAAGCATTTTGATTGAATATGTAAAAAATCATATATGTAGATTTGCCTCGAAATGTACTGTTATAATATTACAATTTTATTGGGTTTTATAATTATATTATAATAGAAATTAGTGGTCAAGGTTGTATTTTAGAGTCCATCTCGGTATTTAAAATGACATTCTTTTGTGACCGGAGGGAGTATATATATATTGATGGGCATTTCTGCGCGTTGACCTGGTATTTAACTGTTGTGGACCATGGAAGCCTCCGAGCATACGTGTATATAAATCAACCTTTTAACATAAAACATGTACTTTTATTTGAAGAACTCTACTGAGTTGTGTTTAATGTGTTACAATTTAAACTTGGAAGTACCCTCTTAGTTTGATCTTTCACTATGGTTCGGTATGAATACTTGTTCTGTTCTTCAACTTGTATTTTTATTCTCCCTACAATGCCCAAATAATCAGTCTTCACTCTTATGTCTCCGATATGCCATGTGAGTCCATTTGTCCAGATGGACATAAATACTGCATCATAGTTCATAGTATATACGTACATTTGTCCTGCATGCATGCATGCATGGCGCTGCGTATCAGAAAATCCACTGGGTTGTCGTCTTACGTACCCGCCGAATAGGTCTATACTAGTACTTGATTGAACTCTTTCGGCCTGGAAGTGATCAGTTTTCTTTTACTGGAAAAAACTACCCGAATCAGGAGGCCAAGATCAGGAGGCTATGCCTACGGAGTCCAGATTATATTTTTAATCCAAAATCGGTGCTGCCTGGTTCTCTGATCGATGGTGTCCCGTTGGAAACTTGCAGCGGCGAACTCAGAATTTTTACATGGGTATTCAAAATTAATAAAATATTGTTCAATGAGAAAAACAAAGATCTACAACAGCAAAAAAAAACATAAATCGTTCATATTAAAGACAATGTCTCAAATAATTTAGAAAATAAAAATAATTAAAAAATTGTTGAATTGAGAAGACGCCAAAAGTCTATCCAAACAATCAAAACTCCGATTCTTCCTTCATGTTTGAAGCTCTAGTCTCTTACGCGCACCTATTAAAACTCAAAAGATTCGAGGCAAAGTCCAACCAAACAAAACCATGTTTTAAACACTTTCAACCAAAAAAGACCATATTTTAGACACTTTCTCTTCTATAACTTCATGTATAGTTTACACAGTTGGTTTAATATAGCTTTATTCACACCAAATTTCATTTACCAACAACAAATTACCAGATGGTAAGTGGTAGCATGTAAAATTAAATACGCATCCCGTAAAAAAGATTCGCCAAAAAATGAACTCCTACGAAGTCAAGCCGTTCGAATTTGGACTTTTTATCTGGAGATAAATTAGAAGTCAAATAACATGGAGAATTCTCAAGAAGAAAGACGGTGATCGTCGACCAGAGCAGGCAACAACGAGAGAAGCATCTGTGAAACGATCGAACTGTTTACCTATTTAGCATTATAATCATGTTTTTTTAATTTTAGTTTTCCAACATCTGTTTTTACAAAAATAACATCTTCTCAAGCTCAGAAGACGTGGAGAGTTCTGCAGGGATTGAGGAGTGTGGCAGGCCAAGGCGAAGCATGACATATGGGCAGGCCCGGGCGCTGCTTAGCTACCACTGCTCGGCAGCTGGCCGGAGCAGGCGAGCACAGGCGCCAGAGGGAATCGCGTGGGCGACAACATGGCGATGTGCTATGACATTAGATTCTCGTTCTATTCGCCCGGTGATTGCCCTGCCATTCGCGCCCGCTCATGTGGGATGTTGTCACGAACACATTCCTATGCGCATAAAATGAGAGGCCTTGCCCTGCCCTCTCAATTGAACCTCGCTCGATTTGTTTATTGCCAAGCGAGAGCGCAGCAAGGGAGGGAAAGGAAAGAGAGATTGAAAGACAAGTTTGTAATATAATTTTGAGGTGATTTAACTATGATTTACTAATCTTCGCAGTTGGAAACATTGTGGAGCAGGAAAATACCTTCAAAAAAAGGTACGCTTCATTTGCATACGAGCAACACGCTTAATATATTTAAGCCTAGAGCTAGGGAAAAGGACTTCATGAATTTATTTGCAGCCCAACAGTAGTTATTTAATTTTCCTGGTGTTCCCTAGACCTTGGGCTGAAACCCATTCCTTCTTCTGGCCCACTTCCATTTTCTCCGCCGGCCCATCACTGCGTCGGCCTGTTTCCCTCCCACGCGTGCCTCCTCTCACTGCCACGCAGGCCCGTCCTATCAGCCCTCTCTCTCTGCCAAATGGACCCCACATGTCATCTCCCTCCTCCCGCTTCTATTCTCTCTCCGCACCGCCATCATGGCCATCGAGTCATCCCAATTTTGTCGCTCCCTTCGTTTTCGGCCACACGTGCAAAAGGAAAAAATCTTCACCCAGCTGCGAATCGCATGTATCCTGCAACCGATTCCCCTCCATGCACCTCCTCCCTCCCTTAACCCTTCCCTCGAATTCAAGGCCGCCGTTATTCCGGTGAGAGATTAGCGCGCCAATGTGCCCTCTCCTAGGCTATAAATACCCCTCTAAGCCTCCCCGCCTCTTCACACACCAAAGCCCTCATTCAATCTCACCTCCTTAGCCCCCGAGCCTCTTCGCGCCATGCACCACCAGTCCAAGCATCGCCGAGCAATTCCCACCGCTCCAGGCCTCCTCTCGAACCGCTATCAACATGAATAGCTTTCCCACACTATCGCCAACCTCGCCCGTTGATCCTTCTGCCAAACTCAAGCACCGCCGAAGTCCTCCATTCGCCAGAGCCAGAGTACCGTCGCCGCTTCTTCTCGTTGCCGGCCTCCATCGTCCACGCTTGAGCACCGCGCGAAGGCAAAGCCGAGTATATAATTTTTGACATATTTTCTAATACCTTTATATTTATACATAAAAATAAGTATGTTAAAAAGATGTACATATCACCTTAAAAATATACATACCACATAGATAGTCTTATATACGTATATGTTGCATGTATATACACTCTGTTGTGTAAGATACTTCCTATTTTACGAGATATGATATAGAGAGTAATTATACCAGAAATTATATATATATATATATATAT
Organism: Dendrocalamus latiflorus; assembly: GCA_017311315.1. NCBI lineage: Eukaryota > Viridiplantae > Streptophyta > Magnoliopsida > Poales > Poaceae > Dendrocalamus > Dendrocalamus latiflorus. The sequence continues at coordinate 731,803 of CM029613.1, read as the reverse complement.
ATATATATATAACCAGGGGTCCGCCCCTGGAAACTTGGGAATAGTAAGTACGAGTGTAGATGTCTGGCATATTAATTAATTATTACTATATATATAAAAATAAATGAATCCAAAACTATGGAGTGTAGCATATGCTCCAACCTCAGAAGTCAAAGCCTTCCAAGGCCTCATCCTCAGGCCGCTTCTCCTGCCTGGTTGAGTGGTTGTCATCCGCAAGGGACACGAAGCAGACGCAATCTCTTTGTGATTTCTCGCCAGTTGCTAGTCCACCATCGCCACATGTCCTAGGCGCGCGGCATCGCATCGCACTTGTCTCCACACATGATCCATGCAAATTCTTGCTTTGATGGCGTGACGAATTCGTCGCGTCTTCTTACAAGAACGTACAACTGACATACCAGCGATTCCGTCCATGGCCGGCACCGGAGGCACCCCTTTCCTCCTCTCCCCCGCGACAGGCGGGCACGCCATGCCGTCCTCCTCCGCCGTCTTCGACGTCGAGGCCGCCGCCAACGGCGCCCACCACCACCCCAGCAAGCCAACCGACGCCGGCGCCGCCTTCGTGCTGGAGTCGAAAGGTACGTATACGTACGCTTCGTGTTTGCTCACGTACGTCCATATATATGATCGATCTCTCGTATCGTAATGTCGATGGGTTGTGGTGCAGGGACGTGGTGGCACGCGGGGTTCCACCTGACGACGGCGATCGTGGGGCCGACGGTGCTGACGCTGCCGTACGCGCTGCGGGGGATGGGGTGGGCGCTCGGCCTCGTGGCGCTCACGGCCGTCGCCGCCGTCACCTTCTACGCCTACTACCTCATGTCCAGGGTGCTCGACCACTGCGAGGCCAACGGGCGGCGCCACATCCGCTTCCGCGAGCTCGCCGCCGATGTCCTTGGTACTCACGTCATGCATCCGCCGCCCCACGTCATAATTAATTACCTGTTTGATTACGTTTAGATACTCTCTCTCTCTCTCTCAGGATCTGGCTGGGTGTTCTACTTGGTGGTGAGCGTGCAAACTGCGATCAACGCCGGGATTACCGTCGGAAGCATCTTGCTGGCCGCCGACTGCCTAGAGGTACGTGCACAAACATGACACACCTGGCTTAATCTCCATGAACTACTTTCAGACTAAGCAGAATAAATTCCTTGCTGCTATCCCCCCCCCCCCCCCCCCAATCATTTTGCTGCAGCCCATTGTAGCACTACTCCCCTACGAAATTATCAACCAAAAAAAATCTGTGACAATGGAGCATATCAAAACAAAAATAAAATGTCTGCCATGCTTTATGGTTGGCTACAGTGAGTTGACTTAGAAGGTTGCGGGCTGCTGGATCAGTACCGCAGACTTCGGTGATTTAAACCATAGATTATTTAATATTTATAGATAAGACGTTTTCAGAGGCAAGATGTGGGCACTCCTCGGCAGGATTATTCGAAATATGGTATTGTTTTCTCTTTCAATTTGACATTGCCTGTCGATTTCGCGTGCTTGCTATTCTGACATAGGACGGCTTGATAATTTCAGAGCCCTGCTGACCTGCACTCTATTGTTAATTCGTTATCTGAAAACGACTTGATTGGTTTTGACATTCTGAAACTGCATCGCACTGTCCGTAAAGTACATTAGCGCTATTGTCTAGTGCAGCTGAAAGTATAAAACCCAACCCAAATTAACAACTCAGTGAGAGACATCATCCATCTCATCCATCGTGCAGATAATGTACTCGAGCTTGGCACCGAATGGTCCCCTGAAGCTGTACCATTTCATCATCATCGTCGCCGTGGTGCTGGCATGCCTCTCGCAGCTGCCGTCGTTCCACTCGCTGCGGTACATCAACCTCGGCTCGCTGCTCCTCAGCTTCGGCTACACCATCCTTGTCTCCGCGGCTTGCATTCGTGCAGGTACATGTCACCGTGTCAGTTCCTAATCTCCATGGTAAAAGAAGATATTAGCTTTCAAAAGGGCTAAGCTTTCAAATAATCATGAGTCATGACGTGATGGAGGAATTAGATTCCTGGAACATGTAGACAGGTATATGTACTTACGGTTTTTCTATTGCATAGGCGACTAAAATTTTTTATCTCTCAGTCATCTAAAGTTGCACTCTCAATCAACTAAATTTGTAGCCTCTTCGGGAAAAAAAATCATCTGCAACTTCAAGTGATTAAGAGTGCAACTTTAGATGATTGAGAGATAAAAAAGTTTTAGGCCCTGTTTGGATCCCTCCATCTAAAGTTTAGTTACTAAAGTTTAGGTCTAAAGTCTCCAAACAGGTGATCTAAAGTTAGATCTAAACTTTAGCTCACCCCTAAAAAACACTTTAGACCATTAGTCCACCAAAGTGAACTAAAGTGGTCTAAAGTTTTTGGTTCTTAGGCACAAAGACGTGTTTACCCATGCATGTTGGTCTCTCACCTCCCATTTAATGGCTGACGCACGAAACGAGGAGAGGTAGTATGGTCTTTTTAAAACTTTAGTCCTATCCATTAGTACAGGATCCAAACAGGACATTCGACTAAAGTTTAGCCAACTAAAGTTTAGTCCAAAACTTTAGACAACTAAACTTTAGACCATAGGATCCAAACAGGGCCTTAGTCACCTGTGCAATAGTCACTCCCATGTACTTATGTAAGGCCTGTAGCCTGGGAACCAGATGCTAAATTAAGCAGTGGGCACACTTGGAACTATGGCAATCTGTCACTGTTAGTTTAAAGAAAGTTGCGTTTTAGCATCACAATTATCATTAAACAATGTTGGTCTTGTTAATAGAAAATCGGAAGAATCTTCCTTATAAAAAAAATCATTAAACAAAGAGCTTAAAAAACGATCATGTCCTTTCGGGACGCGGTTCTCTCACGTCTGAATTTTTGGTTGTAACAGTAGTGCTATTCTTGACAGGGGTGTCGAACAATGCTCCGGCGAAGGATTACTCGCTGAGCTCGTCGAAGTCGGAGAAGACCTTCAATGCCTTCCTCTCCATCTCCATCCTGGCCTCCGTCTTCGGCAACGGCATTCTGCCTGAAATCCAGGTACCGGCTGCTTGCAAACTTGCGATTCAGATCCTAGCTAGCCTGTTTATTCTGAAAAATAAAATCTGACAGACGCTGTGACTGAACATGGTTTCGTCAGGCAACGCTGGCTCCGCCGGCGACCGGGAAGATGGTGAAGGCTCTGGTGCTGTGCTACTCGGTGGTGTTCTTCACCTTCTACTTCCCGGCCATCACCGGCTACTGGGCGTTCGGCAACCAGGTGCAGTCCAACGTCCTGCAGAGCCTCATGCCGGACTCGGGCCCCTCCCTAGCCCCGACGTGGCTGCTCGGCCTCGCCGTCCTCCTCGTCCTCCTCCAGCTCCTAGCCATCGCGCTGGTGTACTCCCAGGTGGCGTACGAGATCATGGAGAAGAACTCGGCGGACACGGCGCGCGGGCGGTTCTCGAGGCGGAACCTCCTCCCGCGGGTGGCGCTGCGGACGGCGTACGTGGCGGCGTGCGCGTTCGTGGCGGCGATGCTGCCCTTCTTCGGCGACATCGTGGGCGTGGTGGGCGCCGTGGGGTTCATCCCGCTCGACTTCGTGCTCCCCGTCGTCATGTACAACATGGCCCTCGCCCCGCCGAGGCGGTCGCCGGTGTACCTCGCCAACGTGGCCATCATGGTCGTGTTCACGGGCGTCGGGGTCATCGGTGCCGTCTCGTCGTTCAGGAAGCTCGTGCTCGACGCCGGACAGTTCAAGCTCTTCAGCGACAACGTGGTGGACTGAGGCTTGTTTGTAACCAAAAAAAAAACAAGATGTAGTAAAAGAGAGCGGAGGAACAAGGAAAAAACACAAAGATGATGAAATGAAAGCTAACTCATGTAGCCATGCACGATGACAACGGACATGTTCTTTTGTGGCTGTGACTTATGACTTTTGGCTATAGTTTATATCTTTTGACTGTTCGTATGAAAGATTACAGAGTAACTGAAATTTACGTGCGGCTTTTGCCGATGTAAATAAGTCGGTACAGTATGTACTATAATTAACTAGTAAACCCCATCTTAAAAAAATACTTCGTTTAAAAGCTAATTACTGTAAAAAAAAACTAAAAACTGAAACCAAAAGCCACAAAAGAACAGCCCAAAACTCAGAGAGAGAATTCAACTCATGATTGCGTTGTGCAACTTGTTGGACATGACAGGTGTGCGCCGTAGGCAAGTTGCACTGTCGAAAAACTTTCGGCCCAGGTAAAAAATACTCAACAACTTGTGGACCTCGTATTTTAACCGAAATTTCGAAAACAATTTTCTCGAATTTCACGTGGCCTCCAATTAGGCCCAAATTTACAGGCCCACAGATTTACAGCGCAACCCGCACGCGGATCTCTCGATTTCTCCTGCACGAGGCGCCTCCACGTCCCGCTGCGCGGTGGGCCCCCGCGCAACCAACCCCAATCGGGAGATCCCAAAAATATCACGCGGCTTATGGCGCTCGCCCACGTGGCACCCGCCTCATCCACGCAGCCCCACGCGTCTCTCCTGCACCGCTCCGCTCCACGCGTCCGCCTCCCCCGCCGTCCGATCCGCTCCTCTCGCGGCCTCCCACCCGTCGGATCTCCCGCGGCGGCCGTTACTCCCCGCGGAATTCACCGAGCCGGCCCATATATGGCGGGGAGGCGAGCATCTCGCCCGAGATTCCATCGACGCCATCGCACTGCTTCCACACGACCGCGTTGAGCTTCTCTCTACCCGCAAGAAGCTTCTAGACGGTTCCATTCCGCTCGCCATGACGTCCACCGTGACCACGCCCAGCCGCCCGCTCTCCGCTGGGTGCCACCGCCGCTCGCCGCGGCGGTCCGCGCCCGCCGTGCTCTCCCTCCGTGGGGGGCAGCGGCGCCGGGCGCCGGCCACTAGCTGCTCGGCGCTCGCGTCGCCGGAGAAGCAGAGCACGGCGAAGCTCCCGCCGCCGCAGCCGACGACAGCGGCGCCGCCGGAGGCGGAGGAGGAGAAGACGGACTACAACGAGGTGGCGGCTGCGCTCGAGAGCATCTACAACCTGAGCCCCGCCGTAGTGGAAGAGAAGGACGACGAGGACGGGAAGGCGAAGAGGAAGAAGAAGGGAAGGGTGGTGCGTACTCATGTCAGCCTGCAGGAAGCTACCGTTGCATCAATACTGTTGTGTTCTTGCAGTGTCTTAATGACCTTGCGTGTGTCCGAGAATATGCAGGGAAGGAACACGACGGTGGTCGTGAGGAGCCGGCGGAGGCGATGGGGTCGGAGGATGGACCTGGGGAAGAGGGTGGAGATGAGGAGGGAGGGGGAGGCCGCCGGCAAGGGGAGGGGGAAGGAGGAGGATGAGCGGGAGTTCGAGGAGATGCTGCTCAGGGAGCACGCGGTGTCCACGGACATGGGCAGCCTCGACTGGAAGCGGATGAAGATCCCGCCCGTGCTCAGCTCCGCGCAGAGCGCACGCCTCTTCAAGATCATGCAGCCCATGAAGGTGAGCACACATGCACTAATTTAATTAATTACTTGTCTCCCTCCCGATCAAATTAATCGTTATTAATTAGATTATTATCAGTTTAATTAGATAGGAGGAGAAATTAGGATCTGAACAATTAATTGAGGTGCTCAATATGATTCAGGCGATTTTTGAGGTGCAAGAGAACCTGCAGAACGAACTGCAGAGAGAGCCGACGGACGCAGAGCTCGCAGAGGCCATGAACATGACCGTGCCGCAGCTAAGGCGCCATCTCGACGTCGGCCGAGCAGCCAGGAACAAGCTCATCAAGGTAACTAATATAACGTTGTGACGGAGCTACACATTGTGCGTGCCGTACCTCTTTGGATGCGCCTCCAACTACTATGCCGCACCTTGACTGGGCATCTCTTGACGCGCGCTTTTGCACTCATCCACTCACTGTGTCACCAATATAAATTTTTTAATTGGTGTTCTATAATCTATGCCTTCAAATTTTATAAAGTTTGACTGCTAATATGTTTAAAACTATCTAGATTTATCGCTAAAAATACTTTTATAATATTACAATTTTATCACTATATAATAAAAACAATTACAAATAGTAATGGTCAAAGTCACATCTCGTAGACCATGAAAAATAAAATATCATTTAAAAAGAACGGAGAGAGTAATAAAATGTTAGCGCTAAGTAAATCACACATTTTGAATATTTGTATTCACATGGTACTTTAACGTTGCTATATAATTAGTTGGATTTCCATCCGAAATTATTGGATACTTTACATATTTAGTTGTGAAAACAATTTAATTTTATGGTATCATAACGATAACAAATACTAAAATTGATAAATAAATTCCATAGATTTTTAATAGCACATTACATAACTCGTATAACAGTTCACATATTCTACCGCTCAAAAAGCATGTAGGGTTTTTTTTAAATATATCTATACATAGTACGAAAATATTGATGTAGTCTATTAACGTTGCATATGATTTCAAAATTTGTAAGTAAAATATCTCATATGAATCATCCCATATTAGTTTTAAATCATTACACTTGGAGTAATGGTCGTGATGACTGAAACAAATAGAGAATCGGACACTTGATTTGAGTTAGAAACAAAAAAAAATCCTAATAGCTAAATAAAATAAAGTACATGAACCACCTCTTGGTGACATGGTAGAGTTGTGGATGTATGACTCAAACCTATTAGAATTCAAATTTTAGCACTTCAGTAAGAATTTTATGATCAGATCACATATTTACCTCGACCTACATCTTTCTAGGCATATTCTAAGAGGGCGTACTCGCGCGTGTATGCGTAGTGGTGTGTGTATGTGCAAGTTTTTCTTGTAATTGAAAAAACAAAATAAAGTACTTTTATACTATTCATATGGTGCCACATAGACAGAGAAAAATAGGGAATGTTTGTCTACTAATAGAGGGTATGTAATATAATTTGCATTTAATTCCCTCAAATATTATCAAATTGTAATGAAGTTTAACTTTAAATAGGACATATAACAACAAAGGGTATATTCACAGTTTTCAAAAAAAAAATAGAGGTGCTCGTGCATACCGGACACACCTTGGCTCCGCCCATGTAGGGAAGCATGTTCTACTCTACCATATTCTGTTGCCCAATGTGTGAAGTCTGAAACCAACTCTGCGCACTGTGTTAACATCTGAAGCTGAAACTTCAGTTGCACCCCCATACATGTCAGATACCACCGGTAGACTGATCTTTAGTTCTGTACACTGTGCTGATCTCTGAATCTGAAACTTGAGATGCGTTCCTATATATGTACCATATCACTAGCTAGATAATAGCGGTAGTGCGGCATATATGCTGATATATATGTTGGTGATGGCATTGCTTGATTGCAGCACAACCTCCGGCTGGTGTTGTACGCCATCAACAAGTACTACCCGGACATGGCGAACGACGACAGGTTCGACGATATCTGCCAGGCCGGCGCCAACGGCCTCATCACGGCCATCGACCGGTTCGAACCGAAGCGCGGGTTCCGCATATCGACGTACGCCCTCTTCTGGATCCGGCACTCCATTGTTCGCGAGATGACGCTCTCCAACTTCACACGGTTCCCGTTCGCCATGGAATCGGTAATGCCAAACTCAGATGCTAGCTCCAACTGTATAATTTGTTCAGTACTACATATTCAGATATTCTTTCCAGTGAGGAAATTCTAAAAGCAATTAAACTTGCCATGAAGGAGAGGCAAGAGATCCACAAGGCGAGGGAGGAGCTGGCGTTCGAGCTCGGGAGGGCGCCGACGGACGAGGAGATCATCAAGAGGCTGGGGATATCTCCGGCGAGGTACCGCGACGTGCTGAGGATGACGAAGCCGACCTACTCCCTGCACTCGCGGAACCGCGTCACCCAGGAGGAGCTCATCAACGAGGTCACCGAAGCCGACGCCATCGGGGTCGACACCAGCAAGCACAACACGCTCCTCCGCCTCGCCATCGACGATCTCGTAAGCACTACATTCCTGACACGAACAAACAACTCGCCATGAAAGAAACAATGGTTTCTTGAACTCACCATTGATCGATGCATGCGTGCATGCAGCTGGACTCCCTGAAGCCCAAGGAGAGCGTGGTGATCAGGCAGAGGTTCGGGCTGGACGGGAGGGGCAAGCGCACCCTCAGCGAGATCGCCGGCAACCTCAGCATCTCGAGGGAGATGGTCCGCAAGTACGAGCTCAAGGCCCTCATGAAGCTCAAGCACCCCACGCGAGTCGAGTACCTGCGCAGATACATGTGAAGTACATATACCTTGTGCCAATTAATTTCCAACGCTACATGGAGCATGTAGCAGTAGTATACGTACGTACCACAGGTATTCTACAATATATATATATATAATCAGCTGTATATACGGCTCTCCAGACTACAGATACGCATTACGCAGGAATCATTCCGGGTTATAGACACATGTGTATATACTGGGACGACGGTGTGTGCGTGTGTCCATGAGGTATTTTAGACCTCGATCGGTTGTAATTCTTAACATACAGGAGAAATGGTACAAGAAATGATGATCTCTTCCCTGGTCAGCATAGCAAATCAGCACATTCATCTCTTTTTTCTATGAACAGATGCTGAAGCAGTTTAATTATTAATATTCTCAACCCTGACGTGTGACAACTAGTCATCTATCTTCGGTCTCAGTTCTCCATGAACGTGTCGGTCAGAAGTTTCGCACGAATCACGAGGACCCAGAGCAGGAGACACACGAACCCGCAAGCATGCCACATCACAAATAAGAACGGCGTCCATCTCCTGCAAAATGTCCATCTGGAAACACAAACGGCAATCCGCCAAGTCCCTAGTATTTGACGTTTTTTTCTCCGGGACGCAGAGCCCAGAAAAAATGCAGTCGGGATGCAGAAGAGTTCAGGGTGCCATGCATGGCGCAAGCCACGTACATACCAACTTATTAGACCATCTGGATATATTATAAATAAAGTGATGATAAATAATTGAATTTTACGTTTGTAAAAGTTTTGGTTGATTGCAGTTGAATGTTTCAAGTTCAAATGGTTTTAGTCTGCTCCGAGTGGTTTTTGTCTTCTCCGAGTGTTTTTGGTTGCTCCGAATAGTTCCGGATCAGTCCGATCAGATTCGAGTGGCATCGGATGGTATTCGAATAGTTCTAGAGCATCGGACATCTTCGAGTGGTTTTGGTTGCTCTGACTAGTTTCGGACCAGTCCGATCGGGTCTGAGTGGCATAGGATGGTTTTTGAGTAGCAATGGAGTATCGGACGGTATTCGAGTAGCTCTGGAGCATTGGATGGCTTTCGAGATGCATCGGAACATCGGACGGCACTCGAGTGGCATCAGAGGATCACACGGCTAAACAACCACGGTATACTTCGACCACGGCGGCTTTCAATCACGGCAAATTTTGACCACGTTGGTTACAACTCATAGTCATTTACGACCACGTTCAACTACGACCACGTCTAGCTTCGACCACGGAACATCGACTACGGCAGAACGACCAGACCTGGTCGAAGGTGGTAAGTTACGGTATCTTGTCGATGGTCGTAGCTACAATACCTTGTCTATGATCGTAGCTACAGTAATTGATCGATAGTTGTATACTTTACTGGTCAATACTCAATAGTCGTAAACTTTACTGGTCGGTACTCGATAATCGGTAGTCAGAGATTCTTCTGGTCGATAGTCGAAGGCTTTGCAGTCGATGATCGTAGACTTTGTGGTTTGTTGTTGTTGTCTTTGGGTTTAGTCGAAGGCTTTACGATCGGTTGCTGTAGGCTTCATGGTTGGTATGAGTGCTTTAATTCCTGTGATCTTTGAATACCTCGAATACTTGTGTTGGGTCAGTGGTTGATTGATCTGGTCGTAACGGTTGTCGGTGATACTCGGTGCTCGCATTGGTTGGGTTCTTTTTTTTACTTTAGCTTATCACTCTTTGCTATAGTAAATAGGTCTTTTTAAAACAAGATCTACAGTTAAGTTGTAATAGTTACTGTATCAAATTTAGTTATATCCGTCAAAATTACATATAACTATTTCTCTTTCTATATTATCTCAAAAAACAAACAAAATTTAAAAACCAAAAGATAAGAAGCAAAGCCACCGTCTAAAAACCCCTACCCGATTCATCGGCAAACACGGTGACGTGATGGCGATCATTCCTAACTGATTGCCCACGAGTGACGTGTGGGTGTTGGTGCGGGCGACGAACGGGCCGTGTGAGGTGCTCACGATGCACCAGCGCCACGTACGGCCCAACAATAAAGCCCACATCTCGCATGTTCCAGGCCGGCCCGCCTCTAAGTTTTTCCGTTTCCTTAATAACCCCCCTTATCTGCAACCAACGAATCCCCTTCTTACCCGCCCGCTCCCGACTCCATGTTCCTCTCCCACTCGCTCCCCACGCCGCCCTCCCACCACCTCCACCACACCCCACCTCCCCACGCGAATCCCTCGCCTCCCACCCTACGCCGTGGGTACGCGCCTTCCCTCCACAGAGCCGACTCCCTCTCCGCCGCGCTACGAGGCGGGACGGCCGATTCCTTCCGCGACGCGCGGTTTCTGGTCTCCCTGCTAAAGGAATGCGCCGGCCTCCACGGCGAGGAAACCGACCGCGTCGCGCGGCAGCTCGCTCCGCAGCTGCACTCTCTGGTCGTCAGGGCGGGCCACGCGCGGGACCCACACGTCACGTGCGCGCTCGTCGACCTCCTCGCGCGGCTGGGCCGGGGGGCCTCGTGCAGGCGGCTGCTCGAGGAGGCCGCGGTGGGGGACAAGGACGCCGTGCTGTGGAACAAGCACGTCGCGATGCTGGCCGAGGCGGAGGAATGGGGGGAGGCGATCGGCGTGTTCCGGGAGATGCAGGCGCGGCGGGTGCCGGCCGACGGGTACACGTGCGCGCGGGTGCTCCACGCGTGCGGCAGGGCGGGGGCGCCGCGGGAGGGGAGGGCCGTGCACGCGCACGCGGTCAAGGCCGGGCTCGACGCGCACCTGCTCGTCCCCGGGTTCCTCGCCGGCATGTACGCCGAGAACGCGGATGTGGCGGTGGCGACGAGAGTGCTCGAGGCGATGGGGGCGGAAAGCGTCGTCGCGTGGAACGCGGCGATCGCGTGCTGCGCGCGGCTCGGGCTCGTGGACGACGCCATGGAGCTCGCGGACCGCATGGCGAGGTCGGGGCCGGAGCCCAACTTGGTCACATGGAACACCGTTCTGTCCGGCTGCTCGCGGCACGGGCGTGACCGGGAAGCGCTCGGTGTTGTCCGGAGGATGCTGGAGCAAGGGCTGCGGCCGGATGCGACCACCGTGTCGAGCCTCCTCAAGTCGGTGGCCAACATGGGGCTGCTTGGCCATGGCATGGAAATGCACTGCTTCTTTCTGAGACACCAGCTCGAGCCGGACGTCTACACGGGGACGGCGCTCGTGGACATGTACGCCAAGTGCGGCCGCCTCGATTGCGCCCGGAGGGTGTTCGACGCGCTGGAGCATAGGAACCTGACCACATGGAACTCGATGGTCGCAGGGTACGCGAACGCCGGACAGTTTGATAGAGCGTTGGAGCTCGTGGAGACGATGAAGAGGAACAGGCTTGATCCGGATTTAACCACTTGGAATGGACTGATCACTGGTTACTCGATGAACGGGTTGAGCTCACAGGCGATGCTGCTGCTCCGGCAGATCAAGGCAGCCGGTGTGACGCCCAATGTGGTCTCATGGACTTCACTGATCTCCGGGAGCTGCCACAATGGGGAGTACGAAGACTCGTTCTACTTCTTCAATGAGATGCAGAAGGACGGTGTCCATCCCAGCTCGGTCACCATGTCAGTCATGCTCCGGGCTTGCGCTGGGCTCGCGCTGCTAAAGAAGGGCAAGGAGCTGCACTGTTTTGTGCTGCGAAGAGCGTATGACTGTGACATGGTTGTCGGAACAGCGCTAATTGACATGTACTCAAAGGCAGGGAGCTTGACGAGTGCAAAAAGGATATTTGGTAAGATTCAGAAGAAGAATTTGGTGTGTTGCAATGCGATGCTGACCGGACTGGCCGTCCACGGGCAAGGTCGTGAAGCGATAGGGCTGTTCCATGACATGTGGAATTCGGGATTGAAGCCAGACAGCATAACCTTCACTGCACTGCTTACTGCCTGCAGATCAATGGGCTTTGTTACGGAAGGGTGGGAGTACTTTGACAGCATGGAGACCAAGTGTGGCGTGGTACCGACAGCCGAGAACTATGCCTGCATGGTTGACCTCTTGGCGAGGTGTGGATATCTCGATGAGGCAATGGACTTTATTGAGAGGTCACCAATCGATCCAGGAGCAAGCTTGTGGGGCGCCCTTCTCACAGGTTGCTCAATACATGGGAATCTTGATCTTGCAGAGGTGGCTGCGAGGAAATTGTTCAGACTGGAGCCGTACAATTCGGCCAACTACTTGCTCATGATGAGCTTGTATGAGTATGAGAAGATGTATGACGAAGCTGAAAGCCTGAAGTATGCAATGAAAGCAAGAGGGGTGAATACTAGACCTGGGTGGAGCTGGATACAGATTGAGCAAAAGATCCATGTCTTTGAGGTCGATGGGAAGCCACATCGAGAAACTGCAGAGATATATGATGAACTGATTCGTTTTATGTGTCAGATCAGAAAGGCAGGATATGTGCCAGACACCAACTGCATAGTGTATAATGTTCCAGAAGAAGAGAAGGAGAAGCTGCTCCTTAGCCATACCGAGAAGCTTGCAATCACCTACGGGCTGATTCGTTCAGATGCAAGTCGAGCGCCCGTCAGGGTGATCAAGAACACCAGGATGTGCAACGACTGCCATGAGGTGGCGAAGCATATTTCTACTCTATGCGATCGGCAAATTATTCTTCGCGATGCTGTTAGGTTTCACCATTTTGCGGATGGGAAATGCTCTTGCAGTGACTACTGGTGAATATTGAAAACCAGACCATTTCACTTGCCATAAATGGTGAATATTGGTAGACAAAATGGATTCTGCAGAGAATATGCGATCGGCCCTCACAATTTAACTGCAGAAGAGCCTTCCAAGAACACAGGAGCCGGCCACTTCTGCCTACAAGGTATGTACTGAATTATTGGATAGTTACAGCTCATCCACGATCCTACAGTTTCAGTTACATTCTTCAGTTAATCGATACAACAATTGACCATTTCTGCAAAAAGAATGGAATGTTGACATCTTTATTGCCATTTCACACAGGAGGAATTCTATGCCTAAACCGAACTGGGGGAGTAACAGCATTCACTTGGGGTATCAGAGCTAATTTGTACAAAAGCTCCTCCCAGATGTACCAGTCAGCCAGGGGAGGCAGGTGGCTGGCCGGGCTGGATGAGGTGGACGGCGCTGGAGGCAGGGGGCGGCGCCAGGGAACCGAAGGCAGGGGAGCAGGCGGCGCCAAGGCCACAGAGCAGACGGAGTCGGCTGGACAGAGAAGAGGAAGAAATGAGGCAAAGCCAATGGAGTGAGGAGGAGAAATGGAGGAAGCAGGGAGTAGTTGGCCAGCAAGCCATTCGGCTGAAGCGATGACAGAGAGAGGGAGTGAGTGAGGAGAGATTAAGCACGTATTAATTATATTCGCTTACCCTCACCTAGATTGTTCCACTGTATATTTAAATACCTCGTTAATTTGTTAGTCGTATTTAGAGGCCACTCCAAGTGACTTTGATTTTTGGTTTTCGGCTAATTTAGAAGCTACTTAGAATACGTTGGGTTCTTAATTTTGGATTTTTTTTGCCTTTTTGGTATCTTTTTGCCCTTTTTTGCTTTTTATTTTTTCCCCTTAATTCCTTTGCATTATCCATAGAGATATAATGATAATGGACAGGCCTCCTCGATACATGTCAGGCGATGGATTTAGCCTCCCTGGCACACAGTTATCAAGGTGGTGACCCTTAAGGTGGGTGCTTGGTGATGAACAAGCCTCTCTAGCATGGGTTGGGCGATGGACAAACCCTCTCGGCACGGGGGTTAACATTGTGATAATTGGGTGGAGTTATAATACACGAAAGTAGAGAAACCAATCTAAACTCTGACTTGAGCATCGCATATAAGGAAATACGAATGAACCTATTACAGTCAAAGTCATGGTGGCTCTGGGTAAAGCGATATAAGCCTACGTAGTGTTAAACAAAATCATGAAGTCACACATGTCTATTGTAATGCAGGTTATGAAAGCCTACAGAGGGTATTTTCTCTGAATACGATTGATTAGTAGCTTTACAAACTAAAAGTCTAACATTTTTAAAACCTAAAAAGTTATTTTAAGAATGAGGATGAGAAGAGATATAAATACTGATAGGATGATGTTAGCATAAGATTGTGTATTTGCTATTATTGCTTGCTGAGTATTGTTATACTCACCCTTACTATTGATCCTCCTTGTTAGAGGTGAATCGATACGACCACATACATGGTTATATGAAGGTCTATACGGAGAGCCACTATACCGAAGGAAGCAAAATTGGTCTGGGGTATGACGTGTATGAGACGGAAGCCTCGTATGGAGGTTGGGATAAGTAGAAGGCGGTTGGGAGCCTTTTATGTGAACCCAGGTATATTATTGTGTAGCCATATACTCATCTATGCCTTTGTATAATTAGAGTAAAGTCCATTACCGTTCCTTAAACTTTTTATGCTGTGTCATCCCGGTCCATAAACTTTTAAAGTATGTCATCCCGGTTCTTAAACTTTCAAAGTGTGGCAATATCCTATGTAGTTGTAACAGTGAACTTTTTATGTTGTGTCATCCCGGTCCATAGACTTTCAAAAGAAATTGCCACACTTTGAAAGTTTAAGGACCGGGTTGACATACTTTAAAAGTTTATGGACCGAGATGACACAGCATAAAAAGTTTAAGGACCGGTAATGGACTTTACTCGTATAATTATTAGTTAGAACTATTTTCTTCCCAAGTATTGTAATATTTGGACAGAACTTGTTAAGCTCTGTTTTGGACTACAGCCAAGCGTGGCAATGGTATTGTAATAATATTGTACTGTCTTTAATTATTGTTCTGTTGCAACATTTTGATGGGCTTATTATTCGTTGGAGCGGTGTTCTACCGGCTAAACGAATAATGATCCATTAACTAGTATTATTACCCCTTAATAGTGACATGGGTCGTTACATGTGATATCAGAGCAATGGTTCAAGGGACACACATATAACTAGAGATGGTTCTAGGACTTAGGAGGCTCTTTTCTTGCTATATGGCATTAACTATCTTTAATAACTCTTATCACTGTGTCATCTCTTGCCTAGCAAAAACTTAATTTGAGCATACTACCACTTCTTTTCTCGCAAAAAATTAAGTCAGATCATCACATCTAACTAGGATCGGCGGTAGTAATGACGACAGCAATGATGAGGCAGCATAAGACATTAGTTCATTTCAGCTTTGGGATGCTGATTTTCGCGGTAGGTTAACACCAACTGACGTTTAACGTATTAGTGATTTGTGAATTTATGATTATATTAAAACCTTACGTATGCGCAAAGTCAATTATGAACTTGATATTATGCTATGGTAAGATTCCATCTGCTTCGTCATTATTAGAACGTGCATTTGTGTTATTGCATTAGTAATACATAATGTGGCTGCCTAGTATTCAATTTTTGTGATATTACAAACTTATTTTAAATGTAGTCGCTGCATGTAAATGAAAATAGGTGTGTTGTCCTATTTTCCTAACAGTAGCAACATAGAAAAATATAGTGTAGACATTAAAGATTGGAATGATTTACGAGTGAACCAAACTCAGAGATCTCTGACGTCTTCACTCTCATAATTAAATAAACTCATCCGCCAGTAGAGGCAATTATCAATTAGATAAAGATAAAGAGTATAACTTATAACGATGACAGGTGATGCAGGAAAAATGACTTTCCTCACTTCGGCATAAGAGATTTTCCAGACGAATGATCTATAGTGCTTCCGAACGCGTAAGTTTTGGGCGTATCTAGGAACGAA
Organism: Dendrocalamus latiflorus; assembly: GCA_017311315.1. Classification (NCBI taxonomy): domain Eukaryota; kingdom Viridiplantae; phylum Streptophyta; class Magnoliopsida; order Poales; family Poaceae; genus Dendrocalamus; species Dendrocalamus latiflorus. The sequence goes on along the minus strand of CM029613.1, from coordinate 715,825 downwards.
TTCCTGGGCGTATTCGAGAATGAGCCCTAGCGTTTGTGGCATCCTCGAGCTGGAAGTCTCGAACGTGTCTAGGCGCATGGATCCAAGGTAGTGTAGGATTTACATTTAGAGGCAAGCTCTGAGCGTTTCCCCAAACACGTAGTTTTGGAGCACCCTGAGTCGGAGTTTGGCGTGGCAGGGCACATGACTTAGAGTAGTGTAGGACGTGGTCTTTGTTTCTTGGTGTTATTTGCCTAATGTGCTGATGTAATGTGATGATCAACAATAGAGAGGAAGTGACACTGCTTTCTATCACTTAAACATAAACAACTTCTCATCTACTCGCATGCTAAACATTAACAAGAAATTTAGTTTCTACAAGATAAATAAAAACCAAATCCTACCTCCTATAAAATTTTGCTGTAACAGAATGGGTAATATTATGACAAAAGCAAATCTCCTAAAAAATCTGACCTCACAAGTCTAATCATTAACAAAATTTATTTGACCACCTCATAGAATGAGCGATCGCGGCCTCAATGAGTAGGAGCTAGGTTTATCGTGTACTGTCAAAGAAAGCACAATCCCCTACCATTTCTAAATTTGGCCACACGGAACCCTTAGATACTACCAGACCATGATTAGAGCTGTTGAGAGACCCGAGGTAACCACTTTATTCCTGATCATCCCCATTCTATCCTTAGAATCTATCCAAATCCTACCGGACATACGAGCGGGCATACGAGCGGAAGGATTCCGGCCTCCTCGCGTGGTCCACGTCGCCCCCCGCGCTCGGCCGGCCAGCGCGTGGCGGAGGAATCTGCGTACGGCCGGCCGAGGCACTTTCCTCGTATTTTTCGAAAATTACGTAGAGGTCATTTTTCCTCACGAAAAGGTCCCTGCAAGTTTTTTCTTTAAAAAACTTTTTGGATGGCGCCCCGCGGGTTTCCAAAATTACGTATAGGCCCTTATTTACTTACGTACAAGTCCTTACAAGTCCTCGGGTTTTACTAAAAAACCCTTTGATTTTCCCGAAATTACGCATTTGTCCTTAGGTTTTTTTATGAAACTCCCTGTGAATTATCGTCTCTTTTACTTTGATCCACACGGTAGCTAGCGCGGCGTGCGCCGCGCTTATGCAGCTAGTTGTATCTATATTCCGTGTCTTTCATCTCCAAGCCTGTAGATTACACGGTCTCAAAACCCTATCGGGTCAGACAAAATCTTTCCTTCCGCAACATATTTTTGACCCCTCTGAGAAACCCTAACAATGCATAACCTCATCCCTTAGGAGTGTATGTTTAAACCCTGTAACCAACCTTTGTATCAGGTTAACCAGCTACATCCTTATTTGCCTACACCGCTCCATTCTCAATTTAAACATGATCCCTTCAACACAGTTATTTTAAAAATAAAAGCCTTTACAATCTAGCTCCATATTCTGATGATCTTGATAATCTCAACACCCATGATTTGCAAGGATTGATCTGTAAGAACGATGTTATCTATTTTTTTGGGTGCACTTTCCCAATTCACGAATATATGATTTCAGGGAATTTGACATAATCTTTGCGGCATAGCTTTGACCATTATTTTACAAAATAAATTGTTGCAAAAATATATGATTTTAGGAAAGGGGTAATTTCACAAAATCTATTGGCATCATTCTATATATATACTTTCATGCATGTTAGTGTTTCAATTTTTTAGAAAGTTTATTCCATACATTTCATGATGACATATATTATTAGTAGAGGGAAGTGTCAATTTCTTGAATATCAATGACGGGACTTCCTTCGAACCTAAAGCTGAATAGCAATACCATACTCTTGAGTATAGCAAGTTACTCTCTACGTTTACTTATCATCCTACTCCTAAGTATAGCAAGTCACTCTCCACGTTTACTTATCATCCTACTAGTACCTGTTGAATCATGTGGGCCTATCATAGGCCTGCCGTCCAGTGGCCGGACGGCAGGTCATTAGGCCCAGCCATTAATTAGTTCTTAATAACCAATTTAATTATACGTTGCTTGAAAAAAAATTTAGAGGTAGCAAAGTGCTGCAAAAAGTTACGTAAAAATTACACAACGTAGCACACTATATACGGAAGCTCCACAAAAAATTTCGTAATTTTTCACGACCATTTGCTACCTCTTAAAATTCTTAGAGCGGCGTATAACTGCTTAATCGTCTGGTTAATTATGCGTCGTTCCAGGAATTTTTAGAGGCAGCAAATAGTCTCAAAAAATTGCAAAACAATTACACAACATACCATGATACCTCAGGAAGCTCCACAAAAATGTCATAATTTTTTGAGCTCATTTGCTATATTTACAGATTTAAAAAAATTATAAATTACGAATTAGACATGTAATTAAGCCGACTTAATCACCTGCCGTCCCGTGGCGGGCGGCAACTGCCTACCGTCTGATGGGTGGGCGGCAAGCACCACGCGTCGTCTGCTCCGCGCTGTCGCCCGCCCACCGGATGGCATAAATGACATTTTTGTCAATACGATGTGCATGACTATTTTTGTAAATATAATGCCAAAACGTGCCAAAAGTGGCTTTGTCTCCACTGGGGTCCGTGAGCTGCAATCAGATAGCTCCAGTAGGCAGTTGACAAAATTAAATCTCAGCTCGGTAGCAATCAGGAGAGGAGGACCTCGAGTCTTGGGAATGCACCTCAGCACACAAGCCCACGAAAACTCTCATGAAGAAGCCCATGAAGTTTTCATGGGCCAACCAGAAGAAAGGGTACATCAGGGTTGATCCACAAGCTCCCCTGAAGCTGCACAGCTGAATGCATGTGTTCAGCCCAGGACTGTATTCATTCCACAACACCTACGGCAATCATTGTCGTATAGACGAATCCATATACCAATGTGTAAATAGCACAGCAACCTTGTGAACCACCAGAGGCACCAAAATTAGGGATATATAGACAAGCAACGAACATGAAGCAAGTCTTTAGTATCAGCTGAGCCATTATGGGACCATGAAGCCAGCAAAATCCAGCTTAAGTTAAAGACCAACAACATGTATAACCAACAAATGGAATCAACTCTTGTCGCCCGAAGGCGAGGTATCGCCACCCATCTTGTCATGCTGAAATTTCACGACAATACATGTGATATTGTCGCCACTCCCGCGGGAGAAAGCGGTCTCTATCAGCTTCCGAGCTGCTGCCTCAGGTTCCTCCATCTTCACGAGTGAAACAGCATCCTACGCGAACAAGAGGAACACATGACAGATTGTTGATAATGAAATGCCATTTGAATCTTCAAGATAATTTAATGGAAGCATCGACAAGAACCCAATCAGGATAATGCCAGAAAAGTCTCCCTACATCTTCTACAAGTCCCTAGGTAACAGATACCAGTGCCAGCAGTTGAAATTAACTTCAAAGGCTGTTATTTTTAAAAATGAATAGGAGATACATCCTTTTGGCCAAATAGTGATTTCCCCAGTTGAAAAATGCAACTGCAGTAATTTACTTGATTAGATGCTTCAAAGTTTTGAAAATAATCACTGTTCTGTGTAAAACCAGCACGAGAGAGAGAGAGAGAGAGAGAGACCAATAGTTCATTAAACGCAGTGTGGTCGTGACAATGAAGAAACATGTCAGTGAGGTCAAACAAATTTATGCAGAAATCGACCAAGACATAAAGGATAGGTTTTGTTCCCGAATTGGATATCACAATAGCTGAATTAAGTGAATTCTTTGTCAAATGCATCATTGTCCATATTGCAACGATTTCAGTTACGTGGACCAGAGCAGTTGGATGGTAAAATCACAGTATAGCAGAGCATCACGCACAGGTTCCAACTGTTGTTCACCACGCCCGCATGTATGTGCCACAAATGCAGCTAAGCTCCAAAGTCCAATACAATATATTCTAGTCTAGTAGACATGGTGAACAAAAGGACATCTGCACAAGTGCACCTCTAAACAAATCATTGATGTAGATTGCAAACTAACCTCGTTTGGAACCACATCCCACAGCCCATCACTAGCCAAAATCAGAAACTCCAATTCATCATCTATTTCTTGTTCCTGACAAATAATTAGAGTGTTCAAGTACCTTGGTCATTGATCCCGCAATCAAATATAAGCCATGAAACATCAATTGTTTTTTTTTCCAGAAACCGACACAAGTATATGTGCTGCGCAAGTTACCTGAATCTCAGGGTCCGCCACAACAAATTGCTTCAACAAGCGGTTGCCAAATGCCCGAGACATTGCAAGTACACCACCTACCCTCCAAGTTCCTACAAAAGGCCATTTGCTGCTATCAGCAAGAAGATCATTCCAAGACCCCTCCCCCCATGCACATGTGACTTCTGCTGGATAAATAGGTAGAAACTACCAGCAACTCGAGTTGAAACATAAAAATATGTACTTTAGTCAAATGGTACATGGTGTGATGGATGCAGGACTTACCAGCCCACATAACAACCCCCCCAGCACTCTCAATTCGTTTCCTCTCATCACTTCTGTTTGGCTTGTGGTCTTCAGACAGTGCAATAGCTGTGGACAGGAAGTAAACAAGATATTTTACCAACAATTTAGCAGGCATATACATCTGGGTTGTACACATCACAATGTTACGAATCATTAAGCACATGCCTTGGATATTGGAACAAGAGAATTAATAGTGCTTATGATACTGACACAAGCTCAGCATGTATCAATACCTCCGCTTTGTAAAATTGAAAGGAAGCTCTCGTAGGGCACAAATTTGGATATGCATGAGAAGCTGGGTAAGTAAACAATTTAGTAAGTTCAAGAAACCTCCCCGCCATGGACCAGATATAATCAATCCATTTTATGTTGTGTATGGCCTCTAGCCGAGTGGTTAGAGCGCCTCAGTAGCACCCCCTAGGTCCTGGGTTCGACTCCCAGTGGGAGCGAATTTCAGACTTGGGGGAAAAAAATCCCCTCGCCTGCTACCACACCAAAGCACAGGTCTAAGGACCCGCCAGGGCATTGATCCAAAGGATCCGCCGGTCGTCTCACAAAGGTCGGGCGTGGTGCCGCTGTGTAAGGGTGGAGCAGGGGTTCGGGGGTTTTCTCGGTCTGCGTGAGAAGACCTTCTTCTTAAGCATGATGCCCGGGGGGCTTCCCCCCCCCCCCCCCCCCGCGCAGGTCGAGTTTTTATAATACAAGATCAACAAGAAATGAAGCAATGCTTTTCCCAGAAAAGGGTGAACAGAAAAGTTAAATCAAAATCCAAATATAGCTTCCTTTACTGCATTTGTTCTGAGAAACCAATCAGAGTCACAATTCATCTGATATCTAGCATGTCATTTGATTTGAGCTATAATGATAATATGTTATATCACTGGTGATAAATTGAGCAACATGTTCCATGCCATATAGGTTAGTGTTTTACACCGTAGTCTGCTTAAAAAATTATTAGAACCATTATCCATTGATCAACATAAATATACTCAGTTATTACAATGAATAAGGCAGTGAGTCATGTCTTGTATAATCCATGGTATAGAAGACTGGGTACACTGTACCAGAACATGGCAGCAATTGTATTAAATATTAATCAATGAACAACATAAATGCATAATAAATAGAAGCACCTTTGCCCGCCTTTGATATTACAGCCCGAGAGTCTCCAACATTTGCCACGTAAAGATGATTTCCAACCAAAACCGCTGTCGATGCAGTTGACCCATCATCTCTATGAGTGTTGCTTTCAGAATCCAAGAATTCAGAATCGGTTTTTATATATGTTTCACCTGTGAGTTACCATTAATCAGATGACTCCAGCACAAGGGAAATTAATGGACTATTGGACATACTCTGAGCAATGTCTTACTTATGGCTAATTTTGTATCTGTCATAAACTCTGGATGTTTCATGAGGTTCTCAAACAAGTGCTCCTTCAAATATTCAGCAGCACGTGAACCACCATGACCTGCAACAAAATAAATGTTTTAGATAGAAAAATTGATAAACAACAATAAATCTACAAGAACGAATCTCCGACCATCAAATATTCCAAAGAGACTTATTTGTTTATCATCAATTTTAGATGATTTTATATCATAGAAGTCTTCCATGCTTGCCCTTTTTCCTCTAAAACTTGAATATCCACAACTCAGACTTCCATCGTCACTGCAAATCAGTCAAAATCCACAAGGCCTATTGTTAAAAATGTAATAGATTAAAAAGCTTACAATTTGCATATATTCTACAGGTAAAATTACTTATAGGTTCTGATAAAGGAAAGTGCATGGTTAGTGATTATTACAGGTAGCTATCTACTCGAAGTAATAAAAGGAAGCTGTATATGTCAATAGAAATTAGATGCAAGTATTTGAATTAGATGCCCCTACAGATCTAAGAAATATGTCGTGCAAAATGCTATCAGGTACTTCCGTACTTGAATCTGAGAAATGTCATTTTTTTTACAAAATACTTCAGAAATAATTCTTAAATATTATTTTCTAAATAATAAAACCAGGATCCAGGAAATTACATAACTAAAACAGAGTGTTTTTCAAGAATTACCAATTGCACGATTTTCAAGAGAAATATACCGATCATTAAGTACTAGCAAAAGTAATTTATCTTCAAAACTGTTATTCTACAGATCAGTTGATGCCCACAAAACCCGACTGGACAGTTGCTTCTGTCATACAATCAGCTCAAGATTTATTAACTTCCAACTTGTTCTACACTCTGAGTCCATTTATACAAAAAAAAAATGAAGGAAAAGAATAGACCACTCCTGAGTTGCTTCATCTCCAATTTTGGGTCATGCATTAAACCATCAACCTATAGCTCAAGCAACCAAGCCCCAAGCTGTCCATTAGCAGAGTGGAATGGATTGATATCACTAGGATAGAATGGCGGGTGCCGAAATGGTAAAAAAATACATCATGGATTAAATGAAGTAAATGTCACGGAACATACAAAAAAATAACCATAGTCCCATCAAAACAGAAACAAAACTAGCCATATAACATCATATCGGAGCTCAACAATGTTCATGATTGCATATAATTCTAAGCAAAGTCGGCTTTATTTGGTTGAAAAAGGTATACTGAGTTGATCCACTTAATGATGTGACATGTTGACATTGTATCTAGATATTGTATGCACATCTTTAAGATCTGGTAATGAAGAAAATTCCATATTAACAGCACATCTTCCTTGTCAAGACATTCTTTTCCATATCAAATGTTACTGCATTTTTTGGAGCATAGCTTGCCAAACTCCAATAGAAACAATTTAACTAAAGTTGCATATTCTGTATCACAAAAGAGTGATTAATAGAGCATTCTACAATCTAGATATATCTAAGATGTTTTATCATTCCCGCTAGGTAAGCAGTTTTCATAATGTTATACCATGCTTTCTTTGTAGGCTCCTCCCTTACTGTCCCTCACTTCCTCTCAAAAAAATATATCACACTTTCTTATATTCCCGATGGCAGTGCTATTTTGTAGGCTCCTCACTTCCTCTCAATAAAAATATATCGCATTTTCTTTTGTTCCCGATGACATTGCTATGGAGAGCAATCCACGAAATCCAGCAAGCTACCACCACCTAGTGGAACTACATATTTATGCGATTATGCTTGTGGCACAGTTACGCCATGCATTACTCTTCAACGGTGGCATGTGTACGTACCATGCAACGGGGATCACTGCCTCACTGGACCCAACTGCCAATTTGCGAAAAAACACACTTTCTATTTAGAATTTGCAAGCAAGTCCAAAAGGTTCCATAAAGCTTGAGGTCCTGGTCCACTGGAACCATGCACAATTCTAAATAGGGAGACCGCGATAATACTTCTAGTTATATGGGGCCAGTGTGGATGTATTTTCAAGATGTGCCCACTGCCTTTAATACTAAATTTAAATAAACTGTTGTTTACCAGTATTAAGTGAACCATGTATTTCACTAACGCAGTTCTTCCTTCTGCATGGAACCAGATAAAAACAGCATTGACAACCTTAAGGTGAAGTTCAATAATTTAGTGCCTCGCAAAAACTAATAATTCCCCAAGGATAACCTCCATCCGCTAAGCTAACAAACTAAGCATAGGACTCCTTTCAATTACAATCCTGAATGCAACATTGATAAAAGCTATGTTTGGCGTACCACCCATATGATCATGCAATTATGTTCTCAGCTATGTATGTCTATTGCACTGCTGTACATTGGATCATTTCAGAACGCAAGCTACATAGCAGATTTAAATCAAATACATTAAGGGGACTGTGTGCCAATGGAACCGATCATTTTTAAGCTGCAAAGTAGGGAGTCGAGGAGCAAGTATTACCTCTTCCATCCACCACTCATGTAGCCCACCTCATCCACCCTCTCCCTCTCCTTCTCCCTTTCCTTCTCCTTCTTTTTCTCCTGATCCTTCTCCTTCGGTGCCTCCGCAGCTGGCACAGCAGCTGCAGCAGGCTCCTGCTTCCTCTCCCCTTCAGCCAGCACCGCCGAGGACACCTCCTCCTCCTCCTCACCTGTCTGGGCCTCCAACTCCGACCCCCCCACAGCCACTGCTGCCGCAGGCGACACCTCCATTTCGTGCCTCTCCTCCACCTCCATCTCTGCCGGTGCTGATGACACCTCCACGTCACCAGCCTGCACCTCCACCTCCAGGACACCAGCCTGCACGTCCCTCTCCACCGACGACGCCTCCTCCTCGACCTCGCCGGCCTCCGCTTCCTCCTCCACCACCGCCTGCGCGGACGGCAGCCCTCCGGGCTCCACCATCATCTTCCCTCCCGCGCGGAACCGGCGGTGCTTCAAGGGGTGACGCACGCCGAGCCGCTTGTCGTGCCCCGGCCTCGGCGGTCGCGCGGTCACTATCGCCTCCGATGCTGCCGCTGCCGCTGCCGCTGCCGCCGCCTCCTCAGACGCCGCCGCCGATGCCTCCGATAGCGCCGCCGATGCCGATGCCGGGTTAGGCGAGCTCTCCTGGTCCTTCACGGCGCCATCGTAAACCATCTAAATCGCGGCAAACCGAAACCCTAAACAGCATCAGGCACAGAGCTCAGATTCAAACGTGCCTCGATTCGAATCCGAATCCGACGGGAGCGATCTCGAGCAATGGGGGCGGGGCTCACCTTTGGGATCCGATCGGGCGGGAGCGGAGGCCGGGGGGAGGCGGCGGATCTAGAAGGTTCTAGATAGCAGGCGGTGGGTGTGAGCTGGAGGGGAGGGGAGGGGAGGAGGTGGGAGTGATCAGAGGAGGGGGGAAGTGCTGCTCTGCGTGTGAGGTGAATGCAAGCCAAGGGAGGCCTCGTCTCGTCAGTAAGCGGCGAAATGTGGGCCCGTATTCCGGTGGGCCACATGTCAGTGAACTTTGGAACAAGACCTGGTTGCCTGGGCAACGATTTGTGGGGTCAGTTTTCTGACTTTTTAAAACGCAAACAGTTTCTGGAATTTTTGTAAAATAGTTTTTAGCGAGCTACGCATGGTTGGGGCGTATTGGGTGAAAATCTGGAATTTTTATTTCCATCAAACTTAGAAGCTTCAAAAAAAATTACCACATATAGTGGAGAATGTGTTTTACATGTCTGTAAAATAATTTCAAGATCAAATTAATTTGATTGAAGCCAGCCAATCCAAGTAATCCGCGCAGCCACTAAGTCACATGAAGCTTTTGGCCCTGATCAACTCGGCTTCGGCTTCTGGCTTATTTTTCACTATTCATAAGTTTCGTCTTTTTCTGAACTTTTGGCTTTTTGTTGAGCTTTTTTGCCGGTTCTTTTTTTCCCGTATTTGTTCGTATTATACGTAATGGGCTAACATTTTTTTATTTTTAAATTTTTTAAATTTAATTATGCTAAATAAGCCTCTGTCAGCTACAGTGTTTTTTTCAGCCAGCTACAGTGTTTTCAGCCATAAGCCATGAGGCTTTCAGCCGAACCGATCACCACCTTTTTCTGTCGTGTAACAAATTGTTATGTCCATATGATTAGAGGGAACAATCAACTCACACAAATAATGCACGCTAGTTCTAATGACAAATGGAACCCAAGCATAAATGCTCACATGCTGATGTCCAGTGGCAAAGAGAGAGTTGAACGGGCAAACATGTGCATTGCATAGAAGTCTAATTTGAATTCTTCCATCGGTTTACTTTCAAATTATTCTCAAATTTGCTCCTAAAGTTTTATTCAGGATACTTAGTTCCAAAAATTATATTGATATTCTTCTAAATTGATATAATTGGGTTTGATTTTTTACTTTTTTCAACAAAATTACATAAATTTCAATTTTGTATTTTATTTTATAGTTTTCTTGCAAATTATGATAATTTTGTTTTCATGTTTACCCCAACTTGCTTTCAAATCTATAGTCAATTATTTTGAATTTATGCTAACTTACACAAATTAGATTTTTATATTCTATTTGTAATTTTGCTTGCAAACTATTCTCATTTTTTGCTTCCATTTTTATCTCAACTTGCTTTCGAATTTATGCTGAGTTACATAAATTTGATTTTATATTTTATTTATAATTTTTCTTGCAAATTATGCTCAGTTTGCTTTCATGTTTGCCCCAACTTGCTTTTGAATTTATGATGACTCGTCTCCCAAAATTAAACTAATTTGAATTTTTCATACAGAATTTGCATAGGAAGCTTCACGAATTTGCTCCCAAATTATACATTGACCTGCTTTCAAATTTATAATAATTGGTTTAGATTTTTTTGTTGATTTTATGTCAACAAACTATCTTGATTTTCTTAATATCAGCACTAATTTGATTCAGAATTTATTTTAAAATTTATTACAAAATTACACCCATTTGCTTATCCTAACTTGCTTTCAAATTTATGCTAACTTTTGCTCTCTTCAATAATTCATGTGCAAAGAGGTGGGTCTATAGGGAATTGCAGACACACATGTCAAGTATCAATGGTGCATGTAGCTATATGTGAAAACGGGTATGCTGGAGGGGTATACATAGTTATACGTGGAAATTGGATGGTGGACGTTCGGTTGGACTATTGCACGCACGCACGGCATGTAGTCAAGTCCATAAAATATCAATGTTCCCTTGAACATACTTCTCTCCCTTCAGTCTCTTAAAAAAACACTCGAGCATTCAATAGCGAAAACCCTACAAGAAGATTATTGAAAAGCCCCTAAAAATTCAAACCAAAAATTTTCTTTATTTTTGCTGCATTTTTGAGTGAATTCTGGAGACTTTCCCTTTTTGGAAAGTCGGCCGAAAATCTGCTTTCCTTTTCTGGCCGTGCGCTTTCTTCTTTCGCTGGCGCCCTTCCCGGTTTCCGCTTCCTCCTTCCTCCCGGCGCCCTCTCCCTCGCGCTTGCGCTAGCGCCGCCCCCGACCCCGCCTTTCCCCTCGCTCCAGCGCCTCCCTCCGCTCCCTCTCGCCCGCTGGCGCCCCAGCCCCTCTCCGCCTTCTCCCTCACGCTGCGCCCGCGCCCGTCACCGCACCGCCTCTACGCCCTGGTTTCTCCCCGCGCCAGCGTCGTCCCGACCGCCTCGATCCGAACTCGTGAACGCCCTCGCGCCGCGTCGCCGCCTTTGCTCCGGCCCCACCTGCCAGTCCCCTTTCTCCTCCCTTCGCCCGCAAGACTCGCCGTGCCCATGCCGCCCCGACCACCTGCCCCCATCGCGTCGCCAGTCCCCTGCGCGGAGGAGACGCCTCAGCAGCCCCACCTGCTCCTGTTGACTCCCCGGCCGCACCCGTTGCCTTTTCCCCGAAGGAACTCCTCCCTCCCTCAAATTCTTTCCTCTCCACTCGGGCATAAAACCCCCCAACCGGCTCCCGCACGCTCCCTTGCTCCCCAAGCTCTTCCACCGCCCACAAACGCCTCCCACCACTCCTGTGCACCTCCCCGTGCGACCGATTGGAATCTCACCGCCCCGAGAGCCGCCATTCCTCTCCCCTGCGCCGGCAGCCCCCGAAAAGCAATCCCCTTCTTCCCTCCCCCATTTGTCAATTCCTTTACCCCTGAGCATCTCTACCGTTTGCTAATCCCTTTGGTGAACTCCCTTGGCCAAGAGAACTGCTGAGGAACTCTGTCGCCGATGACCCCGCCGACCTCGACAACTCTCCCGTGGCCAGCCCACTCTGAAGCTCCCCAACTCACGCCTCTGCCGCCAATGTGAGCCCCGGGACCCCCTGATTGTGTAGCCGCAGCCGATTGAGCTACCTCGCCGCCGGTGACCCCCTCCTCCACCAATTGGCCGAACCATCCCCTTCTCCCTCCCGCTCTCTCCGTTGATTTCCCCACCCTCCAAATCCCCAAAATGGATTTCCCTCGCTCCCCTCTCTCTCCTGGTGCCCTTGATCGCTGGCGACGCCCCTCCCCGCGCCCGGACCGCCGTCGCCACCGCTGCTCTGCCGCGGCTGCACTGTAGCGGCTGGAGGTAGAAGACGACGCCTCCCCGCGACGTGGCTTCCCCTCCTCCGTCCATCGCGTCTGTAATATATAACCTTGGCCGTCCGATCTCGCCGTACCGATTCAGCCGCCTTCCCCGCTCCGCGGCCGTTCGATTTCCCCCTCACCTTATCGCACCCGTTCGCCCCGCCCCCATCTGGGTCGTCCGCCAGCGCCACGCGTCGGGCATCCCGACCCGGAGGGCGCGCCACGCATGTGGCTTTGGGCCGGCCTAGCACTTTTCATCGAATTTCCAGCAATTTTTCAATTTCCAATATTCCAAAAAATCCAAATAAATCCTAGAAAATCCCAAAAATTCCCAAATTTCACCACTTTGCTCCATTTGATGTCCTGAACCCCTTTTTGGCCTCCACCTCCACAAATTCATCCCAGATAAATTCCTAAAATTCCATTTGAAGGATTTATGCATTTTACTCCTTTTTCAAATAGTTTATTTTTCCTCGCTTGATTAGTCTCAAGCTGGATTTAATTTGTTTTATGTGTTTGCGCTAGTGTCGGAGAATCCGGAGGTTCAGGTGCAGCCCCAGGAGCCAGGAGGTTCTTCGTTCGAGCTAGCTGAGATCATCCGGATTGCCGGCAAGTCCTAAATCCTTTGATCATGTTGCAACCCATGTGATTTAATTATGTTAATATGCTATTTGCATTATGCTAATTGTGAAATGTTAAGTTTAAAGTAAAATAAAATGTTTAGAATGACTTGTTATGTAGTTAGACCTACCACCGACAAATGCCCTGTTAAATTTGTTGCCATGCCTTTGAAACCCTAGAATTAATTATTTGATAATCTAGACAATTGTAGGATATTATTATTATCATGCAAAGTGTTACACTAATAAGGTTGTGGCTGTGGGCCAATAGAATTTGGAAAACCCGACTCTAAGGTAGGGTGGTATGGGACACCGTACCTTAGAGCGGAGAGTGCCGGCGTGCACAAGGTAGGGTAAGGGTGAGTGGGAAACCGCGAGACGGTCTACGCCCACCGCTTACCTTAGGTTGGGTCGCGGGCCTGGCGAGGTTGCGGACCATGTGAAAATATAAGGACCGAAACCCTTACGCTGAGCAAATGTCACAGTAATCGCTCAACCACAGGAGTTGACTTGTCAACACTGGTCTAGTAGCTGCTCAACTCGATTGAAACTCTACAGGTGTGGAGGAGAAGGATTAGCAGTGAGGTTAGGCAGGCCGTGCTGCGGGTGCCTAACAACGGTAGAGTTCACTCGAAGCGGACGTTTGTTTTCTCGTTTTGTGGGCGTGTGTGTGTGAGCCAGACCCGAGTGAATTCTACCGGGTAGAGCCTATATAAAGAGTTGAGCAGTAAAACGACCTGGCTTTCTTAACTCTGTCGCGGGAGTTAAGCGATCGTGTGGGTAAAGCTGAGCAAACTCTGCAGAGTCAAATAAATGGTATTCGAATACGCCGTGCTCCCGGTTATTGGAGCTGTGTCACTTGGGTGATTCCAGCAGCGCAGCTTAAGTAGTTTTGTACATGTTTTAACTTGATTAGTTGGTTAATTGAATTTTCATGAAAAACCCCTGAGATCTTAAGGAGTAGTTTTGGGTCCGTTTTATAAAACGTTTGCAAATAAAACTGCATCCACTCCAGTTAATAAACCAAGTATACTCCCTTCCTTTGATGTTCCGTGCATGTAATAAGTTAGGGTCCCTTTGGGACTTGTTGAGCTGGTTGTTTGGCTCACGGCTTGCTTAATCCACTCTTTAGAGGATCAAGACAAAGATGAAGGTTTCCCCGTCAAGGATGCCCCTAAGGATCGCTTCTTCGACGAGGACCCGTGGCTTTAGGTCTTGGCCGCGCTCGAGCGGATTCTGGAGTTTCTGTGATGTAAGTATACTTTGGGCTTGCACGCCCCGCTGTCGAAAATGGATGTTAATCCATATGTAAAGTATATGCTGGACTTTTGTTGTAAGCATGCAATGGTATACTCTTGCGCGACACTCCATAACTGTTCATGCGTGAATAGTTGCGGGGTGCCGTGTCTGTACGCGCCCCTGGAAACGGGGGCGTTACAATTATTGTCTCCATTCCTTTTTTATTTGATATTAGTCTTAACTTTTCACCGTAATAAAAAATATTATGGAATTATTTTAACGACAAATATGTTGATATATGGCCAATCTAGGTGTATATATTGATGGTCAAATTAGTTCGATTGTCTTGATTCTAAAACATCAAATAAAGAATAACGGAGGGAGTAGTTGGTTAATTAGTGACGATAGAATGAGTTCTACTTCTACGTGTATCCTTGGAAACGTAAATGAGAGATTTTTTTTTGTAAAAGTCCAGTGTAATGTATACTTTTAGCTTGCATTAAAATTCACAGTTCAAGATTTACCGAAGCAAAACCCGAAAGTTTTATCTCATCAATTCATAATTGGATTGCAGCTTCCGGTTCTATTACGAACTAAAGGCATATAAACGAATACAGGCACACAGAATCACTTGTTTCCTTGAAATGAGAAAGTTTATGCATTTAAAATAATGCTAAAGTAAACCAGGTATTCTCTTCGAAAAGTAAATCAGGTATTCTCTTCGATAGAAAACGCCCCTTTAAAAGTAAGGTGTCACCTCAATTGCTTCCTAAAGATTGTTTGTACATAGTACTAAATTGCAACTTGCAAGGTTAGTCCACTCAAAATGCTATTTTCTTTTCATAACAAGTATTACACATTCAGGACACGCCTGTGAACCTTGGGGGACACAAAAATACTCCTGGAATTGGATGAACAGAATAAATTGTTCGATTCAGTTCATACTGAACCATCCACTGTAGTCGTCGAGAAATACAAGCGTCTTCAAATATAGGTTGATGCTAGCGTATGTGTTTCACTAAATGCGAGAAGGATGACTTAAGGTTCTCATTGTCCCATTCTAGCATGTTCCACCACAAATGTGTGCACTGGAGCTCTCTCAGGGATCCTGCCGCCAGCTTCAGCGTCTTAAGCTTGTTGCATTTGACGACTTTGAGGTTCGACAGATTGGGTAAATCTATTGTGATGCATTCAGGGCTTATGCTCTTCAGGTTTGGCAAGTCGTTCAGCTCTAGCTCCTTGAGGCTTGGGAAGACAACTGTCTCCCTAAGCGATTCATGGCTCGGTGCATGCTCATGGGGCGTCCTCTTATCTTCACTGCGGGACATAAGGTACTCAAGCCCACTGCAGGATGAAATGTTCAAGGAAGATAAACTCTTGAGGCTGCCACCCTGCCAGACAATCTTAGCCCTGGGGAGGTCGCGAAGGATGATGTTTTGTAGGGAAGGCAACAGTGCCACCGGCTTGCCAAAGCTCTTCAATTTGGTTATGTCCGTTGACCGGTCACTCCTGGAATGAAACGGATTGAAAATGTCCACGGGCTCATTTGGCAACGTGTCCGTGTAACGCTTCATGCTGACAGCCGGATCGTATGGGCATGGTTCCTCGTCGATGCATTCACCTCCGGCAATAAGGACCTTCTGCAGGTTGCAGCAACCGGTAATGCTGATGCCCTTCAATCTATTCATGTGCCTCCACATGCTGGAAGGCGAAAGCTGGAGCCACACCAATTCGCTGCAGTCCTCTACGTGCAGATTCCGCATGTGCCCTGCGAGATGGGGAGACTGCGAAAGCTTACGCAGAGAGTGGAGCGTTTGCACAGATATGTCCAGAATCTGCAAGCTTTTCAAACTCTCTAGTTCACGCAAGTTGACGCCTTGCCTGAGTCGCCTCCTTCGTTTTCTCGAGCCACCCGATTCAAGCTCACAGCTCTCGGCGCCCATCCAGCTGCTCCAGCAGTGGTCCATACATAGGACCTGCAACGCGGTGAGCGGGTTGAGCACGCCGACGGCAACGGTTTGGATGGGCACATTAGACAGCAGCAAGAATTGCAAATTCACCAGAGCCCCGATCCCGTCGGGCAGGGACCGGATAATTGTGTTGTTAAGACTAAGATACCGCAGGGTGACAAGCAGGTTGATTTCGGACGGCAGTGTGGTGAGCGGGGTATCCGATAGGTCCAGCAATCCGAGACACGGCATGAAGCTGAAGAACCCCTGGCATATCCTCCCTAGCAACCGATTTCTCTGAAGAAGCAACGTTTTCAGAATAGAGCATGTTGGTACCTCATTCAGCTCGCGCATATCAGTACGCATGAACGATATCCTCTCAGCAATGGTCCATCTATTGGCCCGGGGTGCTGCAGTCATCTCAACACCTGATCGGACTAGCCACCTGTTCTCCATCCTTCCGCAATCTGTAGCTATCCACAAGGCCATGGCGCGCACCATTGGGTGCATCGTGACATGGTAGTCACCGCACGGTTCTAGCAGAGCAGAGGTCACCAGCATGCCAAGCATGTAATGGCCTTTGTTGTAGAGATCATCAATGTCATCGGTGGGGACATCGCTCACAAATCCTTCTCCTATCAGGCACTCCACAAGTGATTCCTTCAGCAACAGCTCTCCTGTGAACAGAGCGCAGTATAGGAGGCAGATCCTGAGGCTGTCGCTCCGCAAGCTGTCATAGCTCCGCTTCAGGTTGATGAGGAGGTTGGGCTCGAAGCCGTCAAGCTGCCATGGCGCCAAATTGAGCACTGCCATGCAATGCTCCCACTCCTGCATCAGCCTTCTGCATGCCATGGCCCGTGCGACCATGACGAGAGCAAGGGGCAGGCCACCGCACCGCGACACCATCTCCCGGGCAAGGGGCTGAATCTCCCTGCTGCTGGTGGTGCTCAGTGCGTTGCCCACCTTCTGCTTGAACAGCTCCCAGGAATCGCTCACAGCCAGGCACTCCATCTTTATCTTCCTCGCCACGTCCATCTGGTCGCACACGTGCTCGAGCCGCGTGGTCAGCAGGACCTTGCTCTTGCCTTGCCGGCCGGGGATGGGAACTCCAAGCTCCACGAGGTTCAGGGGCTCCCACACGTCATCCAGGACGAGCACGAAGTTCCACCTGTGGAGATACATGCAGAGGTCAAGCGCCTTTTCCTTGGTGGTCATATTGTCCTCCCACCGGAGGCCTAAACGGGCGCCGATGGCCCTCTGGACCACGTCCGTGCTGTGATGCTCGGTGACCTCCACATAGATGACAAGATGTATGTCCATTGACACCGCGGCCACTGAGAGGAAGGCATTGTTGAAGTGGTGCAGCAGAGTGGTCTTTCCGACGCCGGGCATGCCATAGATGCCGACAATGCTAGCGGCATTCTCCAGGAAAGCGTCCTTGAGCCGCGCCAGGTGGGCATCCAAGCCGATCAATGGCCCGGCCGGCATCGGGAGGACCTCGGTGCGGGCGAACATGGGCGCTTCGGCCACTCTCTGTTCCAGCAAGGTGGCTCCTCGCTCTAGTAGGGTCAGGGCTTCAGCGCGCGCCTCGTCGGCCCGCTTGCTCAGACGGTAGGTCGCACGCAGGCCTAGCGGCCTCATGTACTCCTCCTCCCTAGGGAACTCCACCATGATCCCGTTGGCACGAAGCAGGAGCAAGGCCACGGCGTCCAGCCAATGTCTTACCTGGCTCGTCGCCTCCATTCCCTGCCTCTCCGCCGAGTTCACCTTCCTCCGCACGTCGTCGCGCTGGCTCGTCAACCACTTGGCCTCGGACTCAAGCGCCCGGATGTAGTACTCGCAAAACATGACGTAGCCGATCGTCCGCGTGAACAAGTGCCGGAGCGGCCGGAAGATGTGGTCAGCTACGGCATCCATCCTGCAATTGGTTCAGTGGCCAGCAATACAGCAGGATTGAACAAAAGAAGCACGGAGAACTCTGTGGTCTTGTGTGGGGATGGGAGATCGTAGTTTGGATGAAATTGTGAAAAAAAACATGGTCCTGATTTGATGGTTTGAAAAACATCCTATAGCTATTTTTTTTTAAAGAAAAAACCACCCCTTCTTATTAAACTACTAATACGAAAAGGATAGGTACAGTTCTCAAATAGGGAAAATCCTTAGGACTACCCGTGAGATTTGGGGTAAAAATGTTGCCCATGGTATGATGGTAGTATACTTTGGATTTTTCTTCCTGTATTTGATTTAGAGTCTTTTTTACCCTTGTGTGTGTGTGGTATTTGGTTTTGTCACGCTCATTGTAGCCTAACGGGATAAAAACACGCCTCGTTGCAACATCTCATCTTTGTAACTCTTTTCATATAGTTGATCATTGTTGTTGTGCGGCAATGGTTTTTCTCCATTTGAGTTTTTTTACGTTAAATATGTGTCTCTTGTTCTTTGATTCTCTTCTTTATTTGTCATGCCTTTTCTAACAGGTACAAGTTACCACAAGGGTAAAATCATAGCATGAGTGTGCTATCATGGTACAAGTCACCGCTACGGTCTATGGCTTGGTGAGAAGTGTTCCGAGATGGTTTATTTTAGTGGAGAATATTACATTATGGTAAGGTTGACGCCATGAGGGTGTGATTCTTTCATCGCTATTTTTAGTCATTCTAAGATAATAGTGTCTCGATAATGTATATTTCTTATGGCTTTGTGGTAGGCTCACTTCACATGGCGTTGTGCATCTACTTTACATGGGTTCCAATTAACGTGGTAAGCTAAATTTTACTGTGGATCCGATTCGAAAACATGTGCCAAGTGGTATATCAATATCTCTGCGGTTTGTCTTGATAGATTAGGGATTAGTTATAAGAACTCGATATTTTGCTACCAGCACTTGTACTTATTTAGGTTCACATCTCTCCCACTAATCTTACGTGATTGGGAGTGGAAATATGGTATGTAGTCCCTTGAAAGAAAACCACATCAATGACATTAGTCCAAGACTTATGGACGCTTTAATCCAAGACTTATGCAAAATACCTCTTTTTAAGGAAAGATTTATGCAATACTATTGTGGGACAAGAGGGTGTGTGCTATTTGGATGGCAAACCACGTCAATGACATTTTTGTGGCGACTGATTTTATAGAAGTTTGGCGAGAACTTATACTATACACGCAGGTCAATGTGTTAAAAAGTGTGACATATTATAAGTAGCTGGGGGACCAAATTTCGAAAATATAACATTTACCTATCTTGGTTTATCAGGCTAAGCCTTTAGTCATGCCATTAAATTAACCTGGAAAGTTCTCAAAATATTTATAGAGATGGCCCTTAAGTGTTTTACAACAGTATTAGACTTCACATTCAAACAATATATACAATGAGGAATAGACTGGAGGAACTTGCTATGGATCATAGCTACGGATGATGAAACCCGACGGCAATGCTCTAATTTACGCTTTGATGTCTTTTTGTTTATGTTAAAGTTGATCCGAATTTGTACCGTGTTCGTGTGGGACAGTTCTTCGCCTCATGTCAGACGTGGCATAGCAGGTGCATACATAGGTTGTATAAGACGTGGTGTTAATTTGTAGCAATCGACTCTGATTCGGTTTCCTCTCCGTGTGGGACTCTTTTCCCTCACGCTATAAATATGTATTTCAGTAGCCTATAGGAAGAGCAAGCGTTCCATTGTAAACTCTCCTCATTATAGTGATTTGCTTTCAAGCGCCCGTGGTTTTTTCCCGCAAAGGTTTTCTACGTAAAAATTTGTGTCTCTTATCTCTATTTTTCTGTGCATTATTTGCAACAGTTTAAGTTGTTGTAACTTGTATGTAGAACAAGGTGTACACTCCCTCATGTAATCGCTACTATTGTACTTCAAAAATACTGATGTACTCATATATGTACTAGTTATGGACTTTGGTAAAATTATTGCAATATAATGTTTTGTATGGTCTGGAGATTGTTGTTGTAATTCAAATAATGATGTACTCGCAGATGTACTATTGGCTATATATTCTAGCATTGTTTTAATATGCTTGCACATTATTGTAACATCGCTACATATTGGACTATGTACTATTCTGTATAACATGGACAGTGTGAATATTGTAAAAATTCCTTTTATGCCACTGAAATGATGATATATTCCAATTATTATTGTAGTTAACCGATTAATTAATGATGATTTTCCGCATAATCTTTATTTAAGTTGTGATTAAAAATCCGGTCGTTTCAGTTGCTCTCCTCAGCCGGCCTGACGAAACAGCCAAGTGTATGGTGAAGCAGGGGAGGGCACTGGTTTGGCCAAGATCTAGCTGACTTTGTGCTACCTTTATAAACCAGCATTTCTACAAACACCTTCAGTGCAGCTGTTGTACTTGTTCAATGGTGGTGGTGGGAGATGGCGAGGTTGAGGACGCACCTGTAGGGGAGTAGAGATGTATCACGCCCCGGCTGCCGCAGGTCTATGCTACCCACGCCGAACTGCCCTCCGCCATGCCACAGCCGCTGCGCCTTGGGTTGCTGCTAGTCCTCCGTTATCCACGCCACCTCTGGACACACAGGCCTAGACCAGCTGGTCCTCGCTGGGCGACGGTGTAGCGCCGTGGACGGCGCAATATGGCAGCATCAACCTTCAGTGGCCGGCGAAGGGATGCGGCCGCGAGGAGCCGACGAAGGAAGGATGTGAGTCCTTGCACCCCAGCACGCCCCGCAGTCCTACTCCTATATCGCCTGCCTCCTCAGGCGCCTCCTGTCCTACCCTCCCGTCGCGCCTCCACCGCCGCTGGCCGCGTGCGCTGCGCCGCCACCGCTTGGAGGGCGTCGCCTCCCATCCTCCTGTCACCTTCGACGTAGGCCGCACAGGGACGCGGCCGGGCGAGAAGGAAGCGGCGGCGCGGGGGATAGGAGGTACCGGCTCGTGAGAGAAGAAAGCGGCGGGGCTGTGGGAGGGTGTGGGAGAGGACGGGGAGGTCGAGCGGCGGCCGCGGCAGCTGAGCGCAGGGAGGAAAGCTAAGCAAGGAGATTGCGTGGGAGCCTGGGAGGGATCGACAGGGGAGGGAGATGGATCCGTTTGCCGTTGACCTCGGAAGTTCAGATCCCGTGTTCGCCGAGCTCGGGATAGAGTCAGATCAGAGGGGCGGACTTGGTAGAGGTGGGCATTGGGTGTTCCGTGCCAACACGGTCTAGGTTCGTCATATTTCGAGCCACGTCGTATTGTGTCGGTTTGGTCCGATCACCTCATCATATCGTGCCATATTAGTCCGTCTCGTCTTTAATTAAGCTCAAGTACGGCTCAAAGCTAGTCGTGCCGTATAGTCCAAGCCTAGTCTGAAGTAACTATACATGATGAAGACAGCGGCAACCATGGTGACAGTGGTCGCCATCTTCAGTTCTCTCATACCCATCTCGTTAAAAATTAGTTAAAATTGAATTAGTTACGTAAAAATATAGGCACATAAATATTTCAGAGGAAAAGTAATAATATACGTACAATATACTAGTCTTGTGGCGTACATGTGTGCTTGCCAAATGTAGGCATATATGGAATATGACCATATTGTATGTTGTATATTTGTATAGATACTTAAGTCTATCAGAGAGAGTGTGTGGAAATAGCAAGTGTGTCTTTCCTTGATGTTAGGAAGGTCCTAAAGTTTGGAACTGCTATTATATCTGTTAAATCTCAAACCAACAGAGTAGAAGAACAATGCAATCAGCAATAGCTCAGGACTCACCTTGTACTCTAGTCGCTGAGAGTCTGAGACGATGATACCAATCTACCATGGGCAGATGTTGGAGGCAAGATGAATGTGACAAGACGGCATACACCATATATCCACTTCCAAGAGACAAGCATATATCCACTTCCAAAAACTAGAGCTCTTAATGTTTGAAAATGTAGTATATTCTAACCTTCTTGCAAAGGTTGGCACCTTATTCTACAACTCTATGGTTCTCTTTCTTGCATGGAAGCATGAATTGTGTAGCAATTTTTGGAATGCAATTGTGAATAATAAAACCTTAAGAGAGACTCAAGAGGAAGGAAATGAATACAAGAAGCATTAACTAAGCCTGAGAAACCATTGAACCATATAAGACATAAAAGAAATAATACCCTTAGCAACTTTTATAAGAACTATTGATTACTGACTACAAAAACAAGTCAATCCAACAAATTGGTTAAGTATTATTATTATTATTATTATTATTATTATTATTATTATTATTATTATTATTATTTTATAACACATCTGCCTTTCCTTTTTTTTTCATTTTCTTTCTCTTTTTCCTTTCTTTCCCTCCTTTCTTTTCTTCTCCTTTTCCTTCCTCCCCCTCTTCATTTTCACCCATTGCTAACCTGCTCTTCTCTCCCCTCCCTTCTTTTTCTTCCCACTGACAGCCTCGCGCCCACCGCACGCCTCCTCCCTAGGCTGCCTCCTCCTACCCCCAACCTTCGTCAGTTGCCTCCTCCTCCCCGACCCCCTGGCCGCCTCCTCCCCCGGCCGCCTTCTCCTCTCCCGTCCCCTACCCCCGACTGCCTCCTCCTCCCTCGATCCCCCACTGGCCATCCCCTAGCATCCACCACCCCTAACTCGTTCCTCCTCCCCCGACCTCCCCAGCCACCTCCTCCTCCCCAGACCTCCCCGACCACCTCCTCCTTCCCAAACCCCCCACCCCTGGCCACCTCGCTCTCCTTCCCCGCCACCTCCCTCCTCCCCCACCCACCTCCGGCCACCTCCTTCGTCCCTCGACGTCCCCATCCTCCCAGCTGCTTTGAGCGACGGCGACCGTGACCTCGGTTACATCGAGAGCCAGCCCCCCGCGGGAGATGTGAGGCTTAAGCCTCACTAAGCTCCCCCGGTGGCTACGCCCCTGCCTTCAGCAACAACTCTCCTGTGAACAGAGCGCAGTATAGGAGGCAGATCCTGAGGTTGTTGCTCCGCAAGCTGTCATAACTCCGCTTCAGGTTGATGAGGAGGTTGGGTTCGAAGCCGTCAGGCTGCCATGCCGCCAAATTGAGCACTGCCATGCAATGCTCCCACTCCTGCATCAGCCTTTTGCATGCCATGGCCCGTGTGACCATGACGAGAGCAAGGGGCAGGCCACTGCACCGCGACACCATCTCTCGGGCAAGGGGCAGAAGGGATAAAGCCTCTGGAGTAGGGGAGAAGTGGGGGACTCAACGGCGGCATGCCAGGTAGAGACCGATGACCGGGCTTCTGGTGAGTAAGAACAAACAGACATAAAGCCTATACTAGGCATACCGCCTAAACATACACTAGTAGAGAAGGGAGCACCCTGGCCTGAACAGAAGTAGCTGCAAATCGCCGCTACAACAAAGAGGAACGGCGGTGATGAACGATGCCCAGGCAAGAGGGAGCTCCAGCTGTACAAAGAAAGGAAAAGAATAATCCTAGCCTACTACTATACAGGGAGATGAGTCCCTCACCCTACCCAACGTCCGTGATTAATCGGAGAAGGAGGGGAGGCGCCGGATTTAGACCAACCTGAAGAAACGGGAGAGAAAGAGAGTAGGGTGAAAAAGGAGAGAAAAAGATCCAAGCTCATTATAATTCCAACTAGAAAATGAATTAAAGATGGCCCAAATCTGTGCTGTTTTCATAAACAACATGCCCAGTATGTACGTGGAGCCGTCGACCCGCCTCAGCACGTCCAATCAATGGTACGTACGTGCCAAATCCAATTGGTAAAAAAGCAAACAATATACACGTTGGTCTTGTTTTTTTTGTTTTTTGTTTTTCAGTAGCTTTTAGTTTTTCGATAATCACCATTTATTAGATTAATAAAATCAAAAGTTATAAATCATAGTTAAAAAATCACCATAGATTCCTATATTTTTCTCGATAATCACTATTTATTAGATTAATAAAATCAAAAGTTATAAATCATAGTTAAAAAAATCACCATAGATTCCTATAAACAGATCAGATAGATGGCCGGAGCCAAAGCCACAGGACTACCAACCACATTGTGCATTACTCATGCATGCATGAACCCTGCAGGCTGATCCAGCCACGATCGAGGCTAGCAGTTCGTCATGTAACGCCTCTTGCCTAGTTAGTTTCTTGTTGAAAATAATAGGTGAGTTTTTTTAGGTTATGACTTAAATTTTTTGGATTATATCTATTCACGGAAGAGTACAGAAAGATATACTCGTGTGTAATTTTGAGCGATAAAGTTAGGATAGTGTTTACTATAATCAATTTTTAGATCCTATTTTAAAAAAACATTCTATTTAAAATCTATTTTAAAAACATTTTATTTAAAAATTAATTACTATAAAAAACTAAACCATAAACCTAAAAAGAACACCCCCAACATTGATCCAGCAGCCAGAGAGACAATCTCCAAGGAGACTCTTATCACTCTGCTAGTGCCAGTGGCCGGCAGCAACAGATCCAATCCCAAGTACTACAATAATGCTAGAGATCGATCGAGCCAACGGATCAAGACATCTGTACTGGATGGTCATCTGTACGTTGTGGCCTCAGACCTGTCAAGAGTCGAGCCTTGCGCAGCATCCCATTCAGGGACATGGTTGAGGAACCAACATCAGGCTGGGTTCTTTTAATTTTTGTTTTATCCTTTCTGTTGCATTAACTAGTTTTTAAATAATATATTTTTAAGACAATATTAACAGATGGATTATAGATTTATAGTAGATATTATACCAAATTTAACTATATCAGTCAAAATCATGTATAACTATTTTTCTCTGTATACTATCTCTTATAAATAATCAAAATTCAAAAAATATAAAACAAAAGACAAAGCCACGTATCAAAAAAAAATCTACTCTAAGTTGTTGTACAAAGTAGCTAGGGCCGACCTAACAATGGGCCCTACTTGCGTGCAAAGCATCGATCCACACTCTACAGTCTCATCATTGATATTTGAGACTTGGAATTCTGGCGTGCACAAGAATCTTGCTTGGTTCATTTCATTTCTTTTTTTTTTCTTGACTAATATTGCTTGGTTCCTGAAGCAGCAATCAGCAAAAAGGAAAGAGAAAAAGGGTTTGCATTGGATTACGATTCTAAATAACAAGTCCCATTGCAGTAGCTAGGCGCACAAGCACATTTTTAAAGTATAAAGTGGTTAGCTAGTACTTAGTATTGCAAAGCAATCAATTGCCATTCAACCACCCCATTCACAAAAGGACTACTAGAACTCTTGCAGGTTTTCAGAGCTCCTAAAAATCGCATTGAAATCTATGGCTCGGGTTTTCTTCGATTCACACAGATGAAAAGTCTTCTCTTTCTCTCACTGCTAAGCGCTTAGGGAGCTGTAACAAGTCTGTGCAATGCTGGTTGCTGGATGACAAGTGTTTAATCTTTCTCCAGTGGATTCTCCCTTTTTTTTAGAGTCAGTGGATTCTCATGTTACCAAATGCATTCTGCATTTGTGCTAGATCAGCAAGTATAGTACCACTCAAACAACATTAGCACAGGCCTGCAAGTATGGAAGCAAGGTTTGACATCACAACAACTCAAAAACGGAAGCAGATTGCAGCCTGAGTACAAATGAGAAAGAATGTCGGACTATTTTTATTCATAGGAATGTCAGCATGTATGTATCAGCGCCACAGACCACCAGAGGCGTACATATGCAAACGACATCAATGACACCAACCACCTCCCTCTTAATTTATCTCCCTACCACTTACATTGTCTTTTCTTCATCTATCTTCTCTCTACAATGGCAAATTAGCCCTGTACTCCATCCACCGCCAAAAATGGTACCATCACCATTCCTGATCCATAGAATGATTCATCCAATGGGTTTGATGTTTTGCTATATGGTATATGTACATGTAATGAAAAAACCAACCAGCCTCTTCTCATCTCTCTAGGACTCTTGTAACGTGCATCTAGACAACGTCAGCAGCAGTCTTTCTTGAGGAGTGTATGAGGTGGCAGAGCAGAGTGTAAGAGATGAAAGAATTGCTTAAGGTTGGTCGAATGATGGGTAGGAATAAGCAAATGAAGGAGCCTAAATGATCCAAGAATTGCATAAGTTTGGCTGAATGAATGGTCAGGAGTTGCAACAGGAGGGAAAGGAAAGATGGGTAATAGGAAACTCCTTCATATACCATACTTAGCTCAATGGAGAATTACTATGCAGCTGGTGAAATGCTGTGGAGGCTGACTATGTAGAACAATTTGTTGGTAAAGAGTCGGCAGGTGACAGGGAATTCTATGGAGAATTACTATGCAGCTGGTGAAATGCTGTGGAGGCTGACTATGTAGAACAATTTGTTGGTAAAGTGTTGGCAGAATTCTATGCAACAAAGAAATATGAGTGCCACTAGTAAAACCTCCTCAAGAACTGGAGACGGCATAGTGCCTCACCGAATATCGCAAGATGTGTAAGCTAGGGCAGATCATCTCCTTCACTCTTGCACCGTCCTTGTATATCTTGAAGGTTGGGACTATGCGCACATTCTCTGCCCTTGCTACCATAGGGCTCTCATCAACATTTACCTGCAAGTTTGCATACAGAGGATTGATTAGCAACTTATAAACTTTTGTCAACTGTGTTTGATTGCAACAGTTATAGAGACAGATGTTAGGTGGATTACCTTCAGAAAATTCACTGAAGGGCACTCAGAGCAAAGAGAGTCCACGGATGGGGTAATCTGCGTGCATTGCTGATTCATTGTCGCCATGAAGTAAATAACAGAGACCCCTGCAGAAATCCCCACTTAAATCATATTCAGGCCATCTTATGAAGTGAATACTGAATACAGATTAAATATATGCAAGACATATTATATTTTGTTAAGTCAAAACTTGACATGCATGAGAATAAGAACAAGGATAATCCTGATTATCCACAATACTAGCACTACTAGAATTCAGTGACTAGATGAAAAGATTACGACAGGCTAGGGAAAACCCACCAGGTGAATGTATAGCAGTTCGGAGCTGCTCTAGGCTGGTAACTGTCTCAACCTCTCCTCCAAACTTCATATTTGATACCTCCTCGCCACGGGTTGTCTTCAATGCAACTTGGGCATGGAACAATGACTCTGCAACCTCTGTGTCGCCAGGAAGCTCCTTGCGAAGCACCTCATAGTCCCGCACACAATCAGCCCAACGCTCAAGCTAATTAAATGTTAACAGGGAGATGTCAATACCACAATGGGTGAAATCAGAAACATGGTGATGCATGTAAATTACTTACCTTTGCAAAGGATGCCGCACGTCTTAAGAGAGCCTTTGTGTAATTAGGTTGGACTCTCAGGGCCTCATTGCAATCCTCAACAGCTTTTGCCCACCGACCTAACTTCGACCAGCAAGCTGCTCGATTGCAGTACAGTACTGAATTCGAGGGCTCGTATTTGAGCCCTTCACCGTAGGCTATAGACGCTTCAGCAAACTTGCCTGCCTTAAAAAGGTCATTACCCTGGGCTCGAGCCCGTGCAACCAACCTCACATTATTTAGAATCATTCCAACCTCTGCGTTTCCAGGATCAATAAGCCTAGCCTTGTCAGCCATGGCAACAGCTGCATCAAACCTGCAGAAAACAACTTGAACACCTATGTTGCTACAACCCAGAAAAAGAAGAAAATGGCCATAATTCTCTAGGTGTGAGAATTGCACCTTCCAAATGCCATGTTGACCTGAGCTTGGACAACATGTACATATGAATCAGCTACCATCCCTGATAGTTTGGTTGACATTAAAGATAGCGATGCATTGTCCAATTTCAACAAGCTCGTAATAGTTGAATCAGCCTCCTCTAGTTTGTTAAGCCGGAGAAGTGCTTCAGACCTCAAGGCAAGAAGCTGCAGGCGAAATACGATTTCAATGTGACCGACATAATTCTAACGCTGACCACCAAAGAACAATATATATTTTAAAGCATAAAAAAAGCACAAGTTATAAGGAGAGGTTACCAACTGAGAGGAGTCCGCTCCGTTGGCAATGGCTGCATCTGCTTCCCTGAGCGCACTCTTCCAATCTCCGACTTTCCTTGCATCCATGCATCTCCCCAGATGGCTGTCCACCTCGTGCAGCTTCTGCAACTCAGCAGGGTCAGACTGATTTACATGCCCAGCCAGCGTAAAGTGCTTCCTTGCCTTCTCAGTCATCCCAAGCCTGCAATGTAGCCATCATGGTGCCATTTCAGTAACAATTCAAACAAAATACCATAAATTGATTATACATACGCTAACATTGAATAAACTAGGATCCCAGTTTTACAACAAAGCTTCAATTCTGCGTATTGGCGGTCTAAATACAATGTACAATACAGGTAAGCAATCCCTTTGAACTGCATTTGTGATGTGGATCGTATTAAGACCACATTAATTCACTACAACAAACCAACCAAAGATACAAACTTTCCCATCCTTGCAGCACACAAGTTAGCCGAGAATCCCTATCTGGGCTTCTCAAGTACTAACTGCAAGATCAAAACTTTTGCTTCGAAAACAAGTAAAAGATCAACCGCTAACGATCTCACGATCAATGTGGCACACCATAAAGGTAATGATCTCAAATCAGACAAAAAATGAACAAAGGAGACAGGATAGGTCAGGCATATATTTGTAAGGAAGTAGCGCACAGGCAACAGTAACAAGCAAAGCGGAAACAAGAAGGCGAGATCTGTGAATCTATTCGGGATTCCAGTGCGGTGCAGTGCAATGTAATGCAGCAGATATGCATAAACAAGCGAAAGAATCTCACCGGAGGCATAGCGAGGCGAGGCGGCCGTGCGCGCCGCCGCTCGCCGGGTCGAGCCGGACGGCCTCCTCGCACTCTCGGAAGGCTTCGCTTAGGCGGCCGAGTCCGATGAGCGCGGCGGCGCGGTTGCCGCGGCACGCGGCGCTGTCCGGGCACAGCGCTACGGCCCGGTCGTAGTGCCGCAGCGCCTCTCCGTACCGGCCCTTCTTGTACCACTCGTTCCCGGCCCGAGTCACCTCCTGCAGACCCCCACTGCTGCCCGGTGGCGCCGGGCAGCTCGCCGGAGACCTCGAGGAGTTGTTAAGAAACGGGTTGGCGTCGATGCTTCTTCTTGCGGGAGCCATGCCTCCGCCGCCCCGCATAATGCTGCCGTGGCCGTAATGCCCGGTGCCGGATCCAAGCACGTCCGGGCGGGTGCGCGTCCGCGGCGCAAACGCCGCCCCCGCGACACGGCCAGACGGGCAGATGTTACCGGTGGGGAGCGCATTGGTCAGCGGCGAGCTCGCCGTGCTTCCGCCGCCGCAGCCTCCTCCGCTACCCGTGCTGCTGCTGCCGCCGGAGAAAATCAGCGGCCCAGATCCAGAGCGCCGGTGCCCCGGCGGCCGTGGGGGGTTGCTCTCCACCACCAGCTCACCCGAGTGGCTCCCCCGGCCTCCTCCCCTCCCGGCAGCCGTCGCCTCATTGCACAGCGCCGGTGACTTGGCTGACCCAGCAGACGACGAGGACGTCGACGGCGTGGCGGCCGCGCTCGGCCGCAGCCGCAGCGGCGACACCGGCGAGCCAAGACCCGCGAACACATCCTTCTTGGTGTCTGGCTTGTCCTTGACCCCGCCGTCAATCGTCAGCGCCGCAGCGCGGAGGCGTATCCGGTCAGCCTCCGACGACATCGCCAGACCGCTTATCAATGCCACCACTCACTCACAGCAGCCGCCGCCACCACCCCTCGCTGACCAAGCAGGCATACAAGTGTAGAGCTACTCAACAAAATCAGCGCAAGAAAGAGGGAGACGAGTGCAGTGTGGTGGGTAGGATGGATGGAGAAGGAGAGTGGGGGAGGAAAGGAATGGAAGATCGGTGGTGCTATAAAGGGCTTAATAAGCCCAGCCTAGCTAGTCTGGAATTTTAAAAAAAATCATGTAGCTTTTTTTTAATATAATTTGGCTATTTTTCTCTGGGCAATGAGTTGGGTTTCATTTGGCTTTTCTGCGGGTTTTGAGGTTTGTTTTTTGTGATTTTGCGTAAGGACTTTGTATATGCATTGTTCAAAAAAATTTGGACTGATTTTGTCATAAAATCATTCGCTTTTTTGACCGTTGAATTAGATTCTGATCTAGATCTAATGGCCCACAATCTCTCAGAACTACACAAATATAACCTGTCCATAGATTCCTCTCGTCTTCTCGACTCCACTTGCTCTCGTCGCCAACACGCGTCTCACCCCAACACTGGTGAGCCCATCCCTTGACCTCCTTCCCTGCGCGCTTCTGCCACTTGATGCAGTTCGATGGTGGCGTTGGCACCGCCCGCCACCTTCTTCTCCGCCCCACCTCCACCCCCCAGCGACACCATCCATTCTTCCCCTTCTCTGCAGCTAACCATCGTCAGATCTACCACCCCGACCATCTCCCACTACCCCGCACCATGCACATCTGCTCCTCGACCCCACACATCATCCGTCACCAAGCTTGCGGCCGATGGCTCCCTGCTGCCGTCACCACCCACTGTCCTCCCTCTAAATTTGAATCCCAATAAATCTAAAACCCTAACTCGGCCTAATTAAATAGAAGACGGAGACGGAGGTAGGTGGACGCATGAATCATGATGCAAAATCGATAGGTTAGGAATTAACTGATATAAAAAAATCATGCGACAGTTGCATAATTGAAGTTTGGAATGTGGTTTTATTTTATTAAAAAACATTTTTCCTTTTCTTTTTTTTTTGAGTGATTTGTGTTCTCCCTTTCTTACATCACGAGCTGGCCAGTTGGTGCCAGTGCCATGGTGGCCTGTGGGGGCAGAGGAATTCATGGGCAACACTTCCCTTCCCTTGGTCCAACTCCAACCTAGCCTAGCAGAAACAGCTCATTTGTTATTTTTTCTCCTCCCGTCTTTCCATTTTGATTGGAATGTTGCAGGCATCACCATATTCTGTAGGATTTCATTCATTTCCCCTTCAAATCGGTGAAGATTTCTTACCATTTTATCTCTTGTATACAATCAGTATTCAGTGATGACTTCCAATATACTGTCCTTCCTACAATGGAGAGTATTCCGTGGATATAGCTTTGCTTACGTTCCACTTCTGAGCGGATACCCACACAAGTCTGGAGAGAGAGAGTATCAGTTTTAGGGTATATACTCATCTATAACAATTTAAATGAAGCATATAAATTTAAAAATATGCTTAAATTTAAAGTTTTGTAGGAATTTAGATCACATACTCTACTGATTTATATGTATAATCAGCATATATCTGTAATCAAACTATCATAAAAAAGACAACTAAAATTCGAAATTTAGTCAAACTTGCTTGAACTAGTTAGTAAACTAGTTAAACTTGACATCCAAAATTTTAAAATTTATATATATATATATAAAACAGGTGTTCCTTGGTGTCTGGACACCATAATCTAAAATAGGGAGGTGTGTGTATGTATAGTCTGGACTAGTTAGTACACAGACCACACTAGCTACGTATATATCTGTATGCTAGCTTCATTTGCTTGTCATCATGCATGCAAATATGGTTGAATAGATAATGTCATGGTTACATGTCAAATAGTAGATAGTAGGTTTGCCAGCTCCTGTTGCAATGTTTTGCAAATTGCCTCCAAACCACCATCGCTAGGGCCCAGTGCAGGGACTAGGGGTGCCTTTTGCTCGTTGCACGGTGAAGGCGAGGGTGTCGGGATCGGCGGAGGTCATCACGTTGACGACGCAGACACCGGTGTTACCAGGAGATGCTGAGTCTGGATCCTTCGTAGCCCGCGCTGCTACTGGAGAGCCGTCTTCATTACCCGCTGCGGCCCCGACAAGGCCACCCCAATGCGCCACTGCCACGGGGGCGGGGGCCTTCGACCATCGGCTTTCTTGCTCTCACAACAACGGTCTTGACTGTTGTGCTCCTTTTTTGCTTGGGGCCTAATGTCATGCTTTTCTTTGGCATCATCTTGCTCGAGTGTCTTTGCTTCAGCTTGTAGTTTCTATATCGCTCCCTATAGACGGTGCCAACTGTTGTGGTTACCCACCAAATAGTAGATATTGGGGCTACAGGAAGACTGTAATGTGGTATCCAGAGCC
Source organism: Dendrocalamus latiflorus (assembly GCA_017311315.1). Classification (NCBI taxonomy): domain Eukaryota; kingdom Viridiplantae; phylum Streptophyta; class Magnoliopsida; order Poales; family Poaceae; genus Dendrocalamus; species Dendrocalamus latiflorus. The sequence goes on along the minus strand of CM029613.1, from coordinate 683,634 downwards.
TAGAAGTCAAAGTGAGGGAGAGATGTAGAATGTGTGTCCAATACTTAGTCACTGTATAAGCTTTTTCTTATAAGAATGTTCTATCTCCTCATGGTGGCATAGGAGTCATATTTATAGCCGTAGGAGTCTAAATGAGCCTATCATACGGTTGCACGTATAATGAGTTTTTGTCCTGATGGACGAACCAAGCGGCCACTTCCCAACACATAACTCGATGATCGAGTGGTTGCCACTGATCAACAAGGTAGAGGATTGGATTTGGATGTTAATTTGTGTGAAAAAATGTCTCTACGACATGTGAACAAACAGCGCATGCAGAACTGCAGACTAGAAGAATTCGTCGCGATCGATCGAGAGGTACAAAGCTAGACGTGCATGCATGCGTAAAAAAAAAAAGATGTGTCGTAAGTAGTAGAAAGGACTTTGAAGCACGTACGTATACAACTATACATGCATGTGAAAAATGTGGTCCTTTTTATTATTTCTACCGGCCGGTTAGAAATATTTGCTAGTCGAGATCGCACTTTGAAGCTTAATAAATAAGGAATAGATCACTTAAGTTCATCATACATACATAGATGTGTCCGTCCGTGCGATACATAAATATATATCGTGATTGGGCACCCACCCACTCGATCGATCGACGTGTCGATCTCTGCATGCATGCATGCATTCGTGTGTACGTAATTGAGTAGCTAGCTAGGTACTTGCCGCAATAACATACTGGTCTTCTTGTATATATATACATTGTCACATTGACTAGCTAGCTAGCGTATAGCTAGCACAGTGTACGACGTACTTGTCTAACACATGTTACGGTCTCGATTAGTACGTATTCGGTACTAGACTGCATGTACTAGCTAGAAGTGTGTCGTGATTAAGTGCATGAAACCGGTACGTACATGCGTGCATGATCACAGATTCACAGTACCATAAACGTTTCGCGACCTCATTGGGCGCGAGACGACTGATGAATTGATGACCAGGTAGCTTAATCCAACTGTCCAAGGACGGACTCGATCATGCACGTACGCGCGCGTGCATGCATGCACTTGAGCAGTATTCCCTCGCTCACAGGAGAAGGGCTAGCTAGCGGCTGGGGTCTTTTTTTTTTTTTTTAACTTTGATCTGCTACAATAACTCTTTTGTAAATAATACGTTTTTTAAAAACATCTATGTCAATTTTAGCTATACTAGCTAAAATCATATGTGAATATTTTTCTCTACGTATTATTTCTCACAAACAGACAGAATTTAAAAACCACGAGATAAAATGTTAATAACGGTATATATGATTTTAGATCTACAGGATTGTTTAAAAAAATCGATTTAAGAAACCACATTATTTATTTTGACTTTAATAAAAACAAGAATAAAAAACCCGAGAAAGAACTAGGCGTAACGCTTACGGTGCGTATATAGAAGACGTACTTTGGTCGCTGGCGTGCGCGCGCGGGGCCGGGAAAGTGGCACGTACGTACGTACGTACGGGCATGCCGCACGGCGGGTCGACGAAACCAAGCGATCGCGCGCCACGCAGATGCATGCATCGATCCACCGTCGCGCCCGCGGTGGGTGCGAGACGCTGTACGAACGTCCGTACGTACGCGTCGGATCGGATGCATGCTTGCATTTGTCGCAAATTTTTGGATCCCACGCATCCATCAGAAGCTGGCGCATATATATATATATATGGACATTTTCGTTTGGGCTGAAAAGCTGTGATTTATGGTTGAAACTGCACTATAGTAACTGAAATTTTACTATAACTGAAGGTGGTTTATTTGATATAATTAAATTTAAAGAAATTTAAAAAAATATATATACTAGCTCATCACAGACAACACTAATGAATATGGAAAAAAGAACCAGCAAAAAAGCTGACAAAAAATTCAATAGTTTAGAAAAAGATGAATTTATGAATAGTGAAAAATAAACCAGAAGCCGAAACGAACGGGGGAAGCCAGTAGTGTTTTTTTGGGTCTCCATGTCACATAGGAAATTAAGTCCACATGGTTAATTAATTTTAGCATCGGCTAGCACAGAGATAATTTAGATTAAACACTGCTGGTATTAATTTGGCTATACATCTATCATTCGTGCCAGTAAAATACTCCCAATTAACTACGTTTAAGTAATTAGTACGGCGGTGCAGGCATAACAGCTTGCATGCAGCACGGTTTGTCCCTCCCAAAGCATGTGATTTGTCGTCAGGGGACAGGCTAATTCTTTCGGCTATGGTCGGTTGTTAGAGTGCGTTTCAAGCCTAGCTTAATCCTCATGAGAGAACAGAAAATCGCTCTCAACTCTTCCCTGCAGGACTAGTTAACAAACGTCTCGAGGGCCAAGCTAGCTAGGGCCCGTTTCTGAACAGGAAAACAACGCTGCTTTCAGATTTGGAGATCTAGAGGAATATTACAGAAAAGGCTAGCTAGCTGGTACTACATGTGCCATCCTGCAGAGGCACTTGAAGCCATGCAAGTTTCTTTCTTTCTTTCTTTCTTTCTTTCCATGAATCAATAATGCACGCAGAAACAGATGATTGCTTATTAAATAAGACCCATGTTATCTATGTACTCCATGTCATGCATAGTGCCTAGCTAGTATTGAACAGCATCACTTCTTGTTAAGAGACAATGAATATGGTCTGGATTTGTTTCCTAATTAACATGTTTGAGTCTCTCAAGTGATGATTGACCAGTTCTAGTTCATCAGGCTCAAAACTAGAAACATGTGCATGTACATGTGTGCATACTGCATATATATATATAAGCTGTGGTAGATATTTGTAAGTATTTTCAAACTTTGAGAGCCCCCATGAGTTAAAGATTAGTTTGATGAGACAGTTGGACACAGTTTGAGTGCAAGCGACGTAGCATTGTAGCCATGTTTGCAAGATTTGCAACTATTTAACAATTAGATTTGAGCACAGCAGGGGCCATGTGATGCCTGTCAGGTCCAATGAGACACCAGGCAGGCCGGGATGAGTAATTGTAGCCTCATCTTGTGCACTTTAATTACCAGAACGGATATATAGCTCCATAGATTCCTTTGCACTGTTGAAACAAAACTGGTAGTAATTAAGTAGCTTTACAGTGTAAGAGGGCTAGCTCTTCCAGCCATTCGCTGCAACCGCGCGCAGTAGTATCTATAAACAACGAGAAAGCAAGTAATTAAACGTGTACATAGCAAACACCGATTTGGTAATTGGGTAATATATTGTGGTGGGGGAGGACAGTAACCCTGTTTGCTTGTCGCAGATAAGCATCAGATTTTTCATATCTTTTTATGTGAGGCTTCATTAGTCCTCAAGAGTATGCAAGCCGAAGCTTTTGCGCCCTACTGGTCCGAGCATATTGAAGTATTGAAAGATGAAGCCCCTTAAAGATTGCGTCCTGTCACTACAAGATTCTTGCGGTATGAAACTTAAGCATTCGCAGTTTTTGATACTGCAAAAGAAAATTCAGCGGTTGACAGATAAACGATGGTTCTATTTTTTGGGGCTATGGCTTTTGTTTATGTTTTTCGAGAGATAGAGCGGTTGACAGATAAATGATAGTTCTATTTTTTTGGGGGCTACGGCTTTTGTTTATGTTTTTCGAGAGGACAGACAGTGAAGACGTCGACGTGGACGGAGCACATGGTTTTGAGCTTGAGAAGTCATTTGGAGAATCCGCTTTAAGAAACTGTTCTATTTATTTTGATTTTCGAAAAAACCAAAAGTCCAAAAGACCTTGCAGTTTGACCTAGCTTCAGTCCTGGGAAAAACGAACATTTTGTCTAAAGCTTCAGTCTAAGCATGAAAATGTTTATTCACTGAATCAAGAGTCAGTTAAGAAAACGAAGGAGTTGGATCAGAACCTCTTACAAAATTTGCCGGGCTGTTTGACCTAGTTTTAGTCCTGGAAAATCGAGTCTCAAGACACACCCCACCAACAGGAGCTGTGGCATGGCAAGCAAGTTATTAGATAGTTGTCCGCAGCAGCAGCAGCTAGCTAGCCAGCATGTGAGTTTGACACAAAAACATAAATGTTGGGGAAGCAATTTTGAACCCTAAAGAGTGGAGAAAAGTAGATGAATGCACACCTGTCCTACTTAATGCAGATCACTCTCCACCTGTGATGGCACATTATTTAACTCAGATGCTTCACAGCTTTGGGAGCGACGAGCTAAAGGCCATAAATAATTAGCATGAAATTAATACACCCATCCACATTGCTTCCAACTCAAGGCCTGTTGTACTTTGTGATCTGTGATGCTCCAACCACCATTTAGCCCCCCTGCTGACCTCAAATGACACCAGCATTGCTCCCAAGCTGTCTGCAATATCACCCTGTTTCTTAATTAGTAATATGACGGCGGCCTCAAGGCGAAGGATCAATTAATTGGTTCTTTACCATGCAATGAGCCCTCAAGATCCTCAAACAAGAATTGTTATAGTTATCCTTTAGTTGTCACTGTCAGTTGATTTGGGTCTCAAGAGCTGTGAAAGGAAGGGGATCCAATGTAGAATCAACTAGATCATTGGCTCCATTAGGAGATTAAAAGTTGCATGCATGTGAAGTTAATTCAGTGCCTGCTCGGTTACTGGATTTTAAATCTGAGCTGTTAGGAGGGGTCTGTTTTGCAGTAGACCACAAGAAATTAAACTGATAAAGGGCAGGATAGTAGTGATAACAAAGACTGAAACAAATAAATATGGGCTTGTTTTCGCGGGGAGGCTGCCCTTCTGCAGCATCTTCAGGTTATGTTCTAAAGTACTGTGGTTTTTGCCTGAAATGATATTGTAGCGGCTATTTACTTTTTCTGAGGTATTCAATTAAAGAAAAATAAAAATACCGTTATATCTCCATGGATAATGCAAAGAAAAAAAATGACAAAGCATAAAAAGAGGGGAAAGAAAAAAACCGAGTTAAAATTCAGCATTTCTCTTTTAACAGTTCTCGCCCAGGCAGGACACCGTCGGGTAATCATTCATTATTAACATATGTGCTACTCTTAATCTTCACTCCCATAGAGTGCTTACTGAAATAGGTCTTATACTTTTCACTCTCGTAGGAGATCCACACAAGTAGATCATAGATGCCTACAACGGTCATCACTTTTCATAATACCATGATATGAATGCATTAAAATGTAGCATTTCTCTTTTAATAGTTCTCATGCATTATTAACCATTATCCACCAATCACGTCATCATCGAGCAACCATGCATATTATTTAATATTACTAGGTAGCTATCGGTATTTATCGTACTTTATTAAAATTAATTAACCAATAATATCACTTATTTATTGTCAGATGGTTATCATAGATATCATAGACAACAAGATTAACAGAATCAATTATATCAATAGCAAGGTAAATACGGCAAAAGCATAAAGCATGAACTCAACCTAACATACACGTAGTGTCTATCATTGCAAGATATGGGCTAACATACATGACTTCCAACCACTAAAATTAAAGGCTCGATCGCCAAGGGCAACTACTCCGATCCATTGGCCTCTCTCCTTGACATGTGCATTGTAAAGTGACTATGAAAGTTGGAAGCTTGGCTTTTCCCTAGATCTAAGAATGGTCGCAATTCACAAGGGAACAGGACATGACATGCTCTTTTTTCCACTTTTCTGTATGCTTTTTTTTCTTCCAGATTTCCCTGCAAAAGTTAGTGAGCAAATGTACAAGAGGAACAAGACAGTGCATGCTTTGTGGCATTGCCCTCTCCACAGAGAAGAAACAAAGCTCAACCAGAATTCGTGGTGGATTTCAGTGCAAGTACAATAATTCTTTTGGCAAAAGGATCGCACAATGCCATCGAGACTTTTACAGTGATGGATCAGCCACGCTAGCTAGCTGTAACAGCGCCTTCGATTTTTTGCTTGGACAGAAACGCATGACGTGGCCGTCGTGGCGATCGAGCTGGGCACTTTGAGTTCAAGGTTATACAAGCAAAGCAGTGGCCTGACATGTGGCCTGCATCCACCCCGCCACGTGAGTGGGGCTCCCATGCACGTGCTCCACATGCTGAGCTAGTGCTTTCTTCCGGCGGTGTTCTTCGTCTCACTTCTTGCTATTGATGTCTGAACTGCAGTGGTCGATCAGCAAGTTTTGTCATGGAGATGTGATCGAGATAACATTAAGAGACGGTGGTTGTTTTGGGTGGACTTCATGTCTATGGCTTTTAGTTTTTCCGATTTAAACTAAATTTTAAACGGTGCGTCTTTTCAAGACGGGGTCTATAAGTTGATTATAGTAGACACTGTACCGACTTCAACTACATCGGTCAAAATCATATACGACTATCTCTCTTCGTACTCTCTCTCTCTCTCATGAACAGCTAAAATTTAAAAACCATAAACCGAAAATCATAAGTTATATAGCTCAAAAGAATCCACCCTTTATCCTTAGCACTCTAGTACTGTGCCGTGTCCTCACTCCAATCTCATGCTGCACAGCAGCAGCTGTGCTGAAATTTATGTATGGGCATTGATGTGCGTGGCTCCAAAGCTGCATCTGTGAGCGCTGAAAGCAACAAATGGGTGACAACAACATTGCCCTGTTTGGAGGAGATAGACCAAAGGAAGATGAAAGAACCTTTGTTTGGAGGAGGAAGCAGCTTATTTGGTATGCATTTCCATTGTGGCGCATACAGGAATGCACCGATCATCTGTTCTTTCAGTTGCGCTCTAGTTGTCACCAGAATCATTGCATTGCGCCATGCATGCACAGTAGTAGTACACCGAAGGCCATAACATAAAACTATGGTATGGTCAATGTCCTAAGAAGCAAACGATTCTCCACTACAGGGGATCTAGCGGAGCAGCATTGTCAAATATAGCCGCTGTCCAAATCCATGCATTATTTCCTCTCACATTCTCGTGTCTCCGGCAGCAGCATCTCGAGGCTCGAGGGCGCTGCAGCATGTTAGCTAGGGCCGGCACCGGGTGGGCCTCGCCTTCTGTCTCTCTGTTCCAAGCTAGCTAGCTGCGACCTGTGACAAATGGCTGGCTGACCGGCGTACGTCTGTTTTGGACAGGGCGCGCGATGCATGTGCTGCAACGTCTGCACGTCGTGGCCAGATGATAGCTAGGACGGCGAGTCGCGTATGCATGGATGTATCATCTAATGCCATCCTCCTGTGCCGTAAGGGCACTGTTAGCTTCTTCCAGCTCGAGCTGGGGCCATGGGCCATGGCCATCCGATCTGAAACCGTCGGCTCTGAGATCGAAGCTGGGATGCGGTTGTCCGTGTGGAGGCGACCTGTGCCAGATGAAGAAATGGTGGGCCTGGTCTAGCTAGGGTTGCCCTCCTCCTTATCCAGTTCCAGTCTCTTGCTTGTTCTTACACTTGTCACAGGCTGTGCGATATTGCAGTCACATGGTGGCCGGCCGGGCGCACCGTTTGCTTCGTAAACTTCCATTACTGAGCTGAGCACTATGGATTGGAATGGAAGTCTAGGCTAGCTTTGGCCGCTTGCCTGTCTAGTTGCACGGAAAGCTGAATCTCTCAATCAATGCATGCATGATGCCCCTGAGCTGCCATGGAGTTGAAGGGTTTGCAGAAGCTGACGTGAATAAGCTGGTTGCACTTGCAGCAACGTGGGCTTCTTGGCCTTCCCATGATGATTGATTGGGCATGAGGGGAGTGAAGTCCAGCTTGCCATCTTGTCTAGCTCTGCACGCCCATTTTTCTTGGTGCTCATCAAACCAGCGTAAGTGATAAAACCGAAACCCCAATGCTAATACGCTGGCTTCGCCCCTGTCCTCTTCACTGATGAACAGTAATAAACAGTAATTTTCTATAGAATTTGCTAAATTTCATTGGGGTCACTGGACCCCAATGCTAATACGCTGGCTTCGCCCCTGTCCCAATGTATAGGTCCATACCCAGCTTGGGCCTGGTCTGTAATCTGAATAAATGAATTCCACGCTATAGAGTGGAGTGCTACAGTTGTGATGTCCATATACATGCAGCCTATTAGTGAATTTTTTTGGCATATATAGCGCATTTTCAACTCATATTTACAAAAATAGTCATATGCATGCGAGAATAACAAAAATAGCATTTCTGCCGCACGGTCACCGAGCGACAGCACCCTGCAAGTGACAGGTGGCCTATTGAAGCCAGGTGGCAGGTGGCCTGCCGCCCCTCCACAAAACAGCAGGTAATTAGGTCGGCTTAATTATTTTCCTAAATTCATAATTTATATGTTATATTTGTTTGAATTTTTAAATATAGCAAATAAGTTCAAAAAATTACAAAATTATATGTGCAGCCTCCCGACATAACATACTTCATTGTATAATGTTTTTCACAATTTTATTCATTTTGAATATTTTTCAAAAATTTATACGATTTTAATATTTGTAGGAGCTATTACATATATCAAACGAGCTCCAACAATTATGAAATTTTATATGAAACCTCCCAACATAGTCAACCTATTATGTAATTTTTTTGGGTATTTTTATGTGCTTTGAATTTGCCATATTAATTTGTGTTAATTTAATCATACTTAGCGATATGCGATGCTCAGCCATCTTTGGCAGTATGTAACCTCTATCCTTCGCACATATGTTGGTCCATTGCTGCTATCTTTCCTTTCTTGCCGCGTCCTTTACACAATTATCACTCTGTCCATATTGTCCCTCCTCGCACGCTATCTCGTCCGCACTAATGTCGTTATGTCTGTGCCGTCCACCCTCGCCCACTCTCTTGTCTTTACATTTGTCAGTGTTACCATACCGTCCCCCTCACATGAAGTGCTTCGTGTCGATAAGTAGTCCTTAATTTACGATGTGAGTGCACCGGGTTCCCTTTTCGCTTGGCCATAAATTTGAATCTTTTGCAGTTGGTCATCGGTCATTTTAGTCTCTCATAGCGGAAGCTCATTCCTGTGGTCGTGCTTAAAATTAAGAGTGCATAGCTAATTATTTTGAGAAGCCAGTGTATAGCTCATTAAGGATGTAACAGGAGGATGAGGCAATGCTGATTGTTTTCCCGAAAGACAGATAATTTTTTTACCGTATGCTTTCGACGTTATTCTTGTAGTCCTAGTTAATTAGTATTATTTAGTTAGTTGTAATTAATATAGTTTGTATTGTAGAGTAAGTAGGTCATAGTAATTTAGACATAGTTTTTACTATTTTTGTGTATGTACGGTATCCATAATTTGTTATTGTATGATAGTGTATAATTAAGCAAATGTAATTACTGTAGTGGTAATTAGTTAGGGTTAAGTAATGACTTGGTGCTAAGTAATTACGCAGGCGCTCAGGTTGGAGTCCGACAAGAACACTAATTCAGGCTCTGATTATACCAACGACAACGCATATCGCTAATTATGATTAAATTGATGTGAATTAATATAGTAAATTTGAAGCACGTACAATTTTCAAAAAAATTATAAAATTAGGTTGACTATGTCGGAAGGGTTTACATAAAATTTTATAATTTTTGGAGCTCATTTGCTATATGTAACAACTCCTACAAATATCAAAATTGTATGAATTTTTGAGCAACATTCATAGTAAATAAAATTATCAAAAAATTACACAATGAATTATATTATGTCAGGAGACTACATAAAATTTTATAATTTTTAGTACTCATTTGCTATATTAAAAATTTAAACAAATATGATATATAAATTATGAATTTAGGCAAGTAATTAAGCTGGCTTAAATACCTACCATTCTGTGGAAGGGTGGTAGGCGCGCGACCGCCCAGTAGCCATGTGTCACTTACAGGACGCTGCTACCCAGTGACCGCATGGGAGAAGTACTATTTTTGTCATTGTCAGCACATACAACTATTTTTATAAATATAAATTGAAAATGTGTTATATATGCCAAAAATTTGCCTATTATTAGTAGTACGTGTATTAGTATATGCTACTACACAAAAATGAAAACTCCAAATGGTAGTTTCTGATTATGGTTTTTAGTTTATAGCTAAAATTATACTGGAGCGGCTGTTAACTCTTTCTGAGAAAAATAAGGAAAAAGTTAAAAAAATGAAAAAAAAAACCCGTTATATTGTCACAGACAATGTAAAGGAATAAAGTAAAAAAGAAAAGGCAAAAAGCAAAAAAAACTAAAATAAATCGAAATTAGAAACCGATGTGTTTCAAGTGGCTTCTGATTTAAATAAGTCGAAAACTAAAATAGGTCCGAAATTGTAGCCATTTAGAGCGAATCTGCTGCTTAGAGGCATATCAAACACATGACGTCCAGGGTATTAACATGAAATGCATTAATTACACAGGCAGCATCCAGGGAAGATAAGATTCGCACCTTATATGAAGCTTAATCCAGCACTTTCTGCAGTGTGTGGTCTTTCCGTAAATGAAAGAAAGCACAATAAATCCAGGATAGGAGTCTGTTGTAACGAAACATTTGAACCGGTCGGTTGCGATGCTCATAATAGCGTTGACTGCCCTTAATTTCTACCACGCCCTATTCCAACAGCGGCTTTTTTTGGATTGAGCACTTGAATTTCTCATGATATAGTTTTACCTTTAGATTTGCGCTCCACCTTTTTCTCTGGCTCCAACGAGTTAGGATTGAGGTTTGCGTTGGGTTCATCAAAGCTCTCCAAATTTAGGAGGCTGGAGGTGGTGGCAGATCGACGATGGGCAACGTTGGCGCCGTCAATGCCACAGGTCGAAGCAGGCCGATGGGCGGTGGCCAACGAGTGGAACGTCACTTAGGCGTGGAGTCAAATTAGGTTGGATAGGGATGTGCGGTGGCGGAAGATGCGGCGACGATGGTGCCCTTGTCGCCAGTAGTCACATCGGGAGGTGGAAGCGGTGGCAGGTAGGGCTTGCCAACGGACCACAATTAGGGGTGGAAAACGGTAACGGATAATTCGTTTTATCCGATATTCGTATCCGAGAAAACACGAATATGGTAAGCAAAAATCCGTATTCGAAAATATTCGTATTCGTATTCGAGAATATTCGTATCCGTATTTGAGAGTATTCGTATTCGCATTCGTATTCGAGAATATTTGTATCCGTATTCGTATTCAAGACTATTCGATTCATATTTGATCCATTTCTAGAACCCATGAAAAATCCGTACAAATTTTGTGATTCAAAATTTGAATTTAGGCGGTTTAAAACCGGTAACCGGTGAAAAATCGGCAAAACCGCTAGGAATCCGTTTTATCCGATATTCGTATCCGAGAAAATCCGTATTCGAAAATATTCGTATTCGTATTCGACAATATCCGTATCCGTATTTGAAAATATTCGAATTCGTATTCGTTTTAAAAATATAGATTCGTATTCGTATTTGAGACTATTCGACTGTATCCGATCCGTTTCCACCCCTAACCACAATGACACTAGTGACAACGACAATGTGGCGAAGGGAGGGTGGCATGTCGGTGGGGCTAGGGGTCCAGGTTGGGAAGGGACAGAGGAGATGGACACTGATGGGGCTCGCCAACATCAGAGGTGACGCCGGCGAGGCAATAGGGGAGACGGCGAGTAGGGCACTAGCGGTGGCGGGGTAGATAGGATAGGATTTAGGAGTGGAGTGAAGTGAAGAATTTATATAATTAAGGGGAGGATAAGATCCATTGGATCTGGATCTAAAAGTTTAAAATCTAGGTACCCTTAAACAAATACCACTCAAGTTTTGCCTAAACACCGCCTAGGATCAAATTCATTAGTCAATGAAGTACACACGTTCATCTCAGTCTGTAACCATGACACCACGCTTCTCTTTAATTTTCCTGCAGCAGCAGTATTAAGTTGGTGCCTTGATTGAACCATGAATGTGTAGAGAAGTAAACAACACCTTGTAATATCCTTGACAAATAACATATACTTGGCAAATTGCTGTACACTCGGCTGCTTGGCTGTAAGCAGTGGGAAGAGGAGGAATCACACAAGCTCCGCAGGAAAGTCAACACCACATTACGCAATCAACAACTCGATGCACGAGACGAATGTCCGTAAACATAAGTCGACAAGTGTACATTTGTAATCATAAAAAAACAGAGGAAAAATAAACGTAGCCAACCAATCAATCAATTAAAATTTCTGTAGTGAACTCCCTTCGCAAACAAAAGGCATCGCAAGTAAAAAGCAATGCCATACATAGCAGATGGGCCTAGCAAAGCTAAATTTTGAGATGTGATCATCCATACATTCCAAGTGACACTCCTCTAAATCATACCGAGCTAAAAGAGGAGGCGCATTACACAATTGTGTCTGCAAACTGAAAACCTGTACAGCACCTTAAGTATCAAGTTCATGATTAATTGAGCTAACTAGGACTAGCAACTGCAAAAAGGAATCACTTTTTTTTAACACCAAGCAAAAAAAGGGCAAAAACTGAAAAAAGAAAGAAAGCATAATAGCATACCAACCAAACATTACGTGAGGGAAAAGAAAGAAAACCAATCAGCCTAACATTCTGCAAAGATCTTAGCAAGATGTTCGGTATGTTGTCCTGAGAGCTTTTCCTACAATTTCCTGGTCAATGTGACGCAGACCTCCAACATCTCCTTGTAGCAACGTAACGTTATGAGGAGATCCTACAAGATGTTCGGCACTTGTGCTGAGAGCTTTTCCTGCAATTCTCTGATCTTAGAGCAAAGCTCCACCTTCTGCTCCTTGTAGCTCTGAAGAAGGAAGTCCTTCCCTTCGATAATTTCCTTAAGCTCACTGACCTCTCTCTTGAGCATCTCCACTCTATCTACCTCTCCCTTTCTCTTCTCGATACCAATAGAATGCAGCTCAGGGTCATCGATACTGCTATCAGCATAACCATTAGCATGCCCATTGGTAGCATCTGATTGCCACTGTCCAGCTTGCAAACGCTTATCATGAGAGAGTGCTTCTGCAACACAATGATCTGCAACGATCTTCCTTAGATGCTGGATCTCTCTCTCAGATTCAAACAGATCTCGGTTAGCAGCACCCAGCTGGGACTGCAAATTGGAGGTCTGTGTCACCTCGATGCTAAGAAAGTTCTTAAGACCAGCAATCTGAGCTTGCATTGTTAGAATGATCTCAGGGCTTTGGCCCAACGGCCAAAGCCCAGCCCTTGACCGCGCCCTGATCGGGGGCGCCCAGCCCGTTTGGCTGGTGGGCCCCTGTCGCCAGCGCTATAAATACAGAGGTGGGGGCCGGGCGGCACGCATCACGAGGTTGACCGCGCCGCCGTCACCCCACCGACAAACCCTAAGACCCGATCTGTTGAGGGGGCGCTGAAGCGACGGGAAGCCCCACCGCCGTTCACCGCCGCCAGGAAGACGCCGCCGCCCGGGACACGCCGCCGAGGAGCCCCGCACCTCTTCCCCGACCGTCGCTGCCCGTGCGCAGACTTCACCGAGCGTCTCCGAGATGGCCGCCTCCTCCTCCTCTACATCCGAAGGTCGGTACCCCTCTCTCCCTCTCGGTTTTGCCTCAAGAACACGAACCCCAGAGAAGAACCCCGCTAGATCTAACCTAGGAGATCCTAAAGCCTAAGAGCTAACCCTAACATGCATCTCCATGATCATCTCATCACGTCTCTTGAGATGCCGCCTTAGCTTCTGTATGACCTCTCTCTTGCTATAAATATCAGATCCTAATTCTGAAACACAGGGAGAGCCAGAACTGTTTGAGTACTGAAATGGTTTACGAGGATCTTCAAGCCGGTCAGGCGATGACGTCCACATGACGCCACTGTTCTCTTTACTTGATTCTGGCCCTGGTATCTTAACACGAAGGGAGGGTTCAGTTGATTTTGATACAGGACTTGCAGGTGCTTGCTTGATTTCCAGTCCACCATCTGCAAGCGCTGCATATAATAAGCAGCAATTAGTATTTTCCATCTTCTGGAATAACTGTTATGCCACAAAAGAAAAAGAATAAAAAAGGTTGAGTTTAAAGTCCAATTTAAGGCGTCAAAAGTGTAATAATAGGACGATGCAACTTAGCTATTTCAATTCAATTGGCACAGTTAAAGGAACAGCCAAGAACCACAAAGATGTAACCATGGTATCATTAAATGATAAATTCATATCCAAAATTGGTGTTAGGATACAGATGCAATAATCTAACAATCAGAACTATCTTTGTACATCCAAGTGCTCAATGAGGACGTTTAACATGAGGTGATGATAAGTATAACTCTGTTATGGGTTCGAAGCACACCTAGGTGGCGTGCCATAATGTGAGAGTAAGCCAATGGTAGTGATCCACAGTACAGATGGTGGATCACTTACTTATGGATCGCCCCTGGGCCCTGGTAAACTTTTCATCCCTCTACTTTAGTGGTTATAGTGCAAAAGTGGTTTGATGTGAAAATGTTTTAAGTGGGAATGCTTTTTTTCCCCAACAATTGGCTTACAATTCAAAGAGTTTGGGTTTACTGTTTACAGAAAAGGCACCTGACATACAGCAGTAGCAGTTAGTTTGGTCACTAAACCGGTAGACATTTGAGTGCAGCTCACATGCTCTAGGCCTTCTTTTCGCTGCAATTTTGAATAGTCGGCAGTCAGCATATAAATAATATGGAAAAGAGATCGAGGTTAAAACTGCAAATGGGAACATTAGACCTTTGGAAGTGCTAATTCGTTGCTTCGTATCAAACATTTGCTTTAATTTGCACCCAAGTCTGGCTGAAAGTGTGCTAAGCAAAACTCCTCCTGCAATAACCACCCAGTTTGGTCCTCCTCCTAGGACCTGATTAACTTTTCCTGCCTTCTTTATGCTCCCACTATTCTTAGAGTTCATCCTAAGAACGAGGTTCTTCAGCCGAGTGTACAAATGTAGTAGCTCGACCTAGATAGACATATACCACAATGTGTTAAGCACCGCAGACCGCAGTTCCCATGTTGGTACAGGGCAAAAATTGTTTTTCACCTATACAATATGCACGTAAGGGTTCAATAAGAATTACTAAACCATATGACTTCAGTGAATGGGCAGATATACCTAACAAGCTAAGGTTCTCCACTACTAGATTGGATGTGCAGATCGGAAGATCTCAGCATTGGCAGATCATGAAACGCGCCCAGCTGTAAACAGAAAGTTAATACTAGCATAAACTAGTTTTACTCTCGTCGACAGTAATGGAGTACTACACATCAATTCACCATTTCCAATTAGCAGTAGTAAATCACTACGACCGCTACTATCCAGGAATCAAATCGCCCATCCCGTACGAAAGAAGAAGGAATGAAGAACACGCGGATGGATCAGAGGAAGTGCGGAAGTGACGATCTCACCAGTCAGTCGCCCGTCGCCCGCGGGGGAGTCGCCGGCTCGCCTCCCGTAGTCCGGCCGTTCCTGGTCCCCCACGTCGCGCCCGGCCGCCCCGTGGCCTGTGCACCGGCGCCCGACCGCCGATTGCCGTGCGCCGGCGAGTGTGAGGGTTGGGGAATTGGGCCCGCGTCGAGTGAGGGGAATGGCCTGGCTGGGCTGAGTGGTTGCCTGCGGGCGGAAGCGCGAGTGTGCGTTGCGGCCTGCGGGACAGGGCCGGGCCGGGCCGGGCCGGGCGGAGTAATAAGATGATGTGTGTGCGCGCGCGCGCCTTTGGCTCCTAGTCACTCTACGGACCAACGGAATTACATAGAAATTTTTGGCTGCTCAATTCCGACAAAATGGGTAACTGACTCATGCATATGTGTGTATATGTATGTGTGTATATAAGAGGGACAAGCGTACAGGATGCCGGCGTCCCGCCGGCATACCTTCCCCTCAAATGTGTTGTCGCTCCCTCCCCTCCACCTGTCTCCTTCTCTAGCGCCGATGGTTGCCCTTCTCTCCCTTTCTTCTTCGCGCCCACTGCCCTCCCCTCCTTCTCCAGTGTCGATCACAGCTCTGTGCTCCTTCTCCGCCAACCCCCGCCCCCTCCACTATCAGCGGCCGGCAACGACCCCACCGCCTCGCCGCGCAGCCCTCCATCTCCCCACCGTCCCCAACCCGCCCAACCTAAAATTCACTGCGTCGCCGCCTCACTGTGCTGCCCTCCAGCGCCGCCACCCTCCACCGCCTCCCCGGCCTCCCTCTACATCCCGATATACCATTTTCTAGACTTTCTCTATACATATTAGGGTCAGCAATCAACAAAACACTTCTTACATTAGCAAAGAATGTACCCAGGGCTTCAAATCCCGAATGATAATGCAAAATCTCACGTTACATATCGTTTGATCCACATAGGCTACCTGGAAATAAGGCATAAGATTGAACATTGCATGAGTCGGTCATTCTCAACCAAGAGTAGTGCCATGCCTATCGCGCATGCTACCCTGTGGTCAGCAGCTCCTGTCAAAGTGTCCGCGCAGGGAAGCCCGTCCTTGGTAGATAAGTGAAGCCCCTTCTGCCGGCCTGCAGAGGGAACCTCAAGCTCCTCCACCAAGTCCACCTCTGCTCGCCTTTCTGCTTTTTTTCAGGAACATGCAAAAGCTTTACATGTCATTATGTTAAGAGGAGGAGAACAGAATTGCCTAACTGCTGTATTTCGCAACCCTCCGTCTATCCCTGTCCGTGAACTTATCACGGTTTCAAGTTCCTTTTTGCGATCATGCCGCTTCGATCATGAAGGTAGAATAAGAACTTGAGTTAGTGCCATGACAAAGCAAACATGAACGGGAAACAAACATGAGAGTTTAGATTTTGATGAGACATTCACTCTTGTAATTATATTAAAGTCAATTAGGATTTTACTTACTTTTGCGGTGTCTAATGGTTTTAAGCTATACCAGATAGATATCAAAGTGTCTTCCTCAATGGGTATATTGACAAAGAGGTATGTTAAACAGCCACCAAATTTTAAAAACCCCAAATACCCAAATCATATCTTCAAGCTTTCCAAACCCTTGTATGAACTTAAGCAAGCCCTTAAAACTTGGTATAAGAGCATAGGTCCTATCTGTTGAGTCATGTGTTTGAGATGGGTAAGATAGACAAGAACTTATTCATTCACAGGCATAGTAATGATCTTTTGCTGGTCCAAATTTATGTGGATGACATTATTTTTTGTGGCACTTCTCATGCTCTTGTTTCCCAGTTTTCTGATGTCATGAATATAGAGTTTGAGATGTGCATGATGAACGAGTTGAGCTTCTTCCTCGACTTCCAGATAAAGCAAACTCGGGAGGGTTCCTTCTTATATCAAGGCAAGTACACTTGAGACATCCTGAGACGCTTCGACATAGATAATGGCAAGCCGGTGTCAACTCTAATAGTGACCTTGACTACACTCGAACCTAATGAGGATGGCGAGCCGGTACATTAGAATGAGTACTGCAGTATGATTGGCTCCCTCCTGTACCTCACTACTTTGAGGTCAGATATACACTTTACCGTGTGTCTGCGTTTGATTTCAAGCTTCTCCTCACGTCTCTCATCATCAAGTGGCGAATCACATCTTCAGGTATCCTCGAGCTACTCTAGACTATGGTATATGGTACTTTTCTTCTTCTTGTCTTTCTCTAAGGGTCTACTCCAATGCAGACTTTGCTGGCTGTAGGATAGATAGGAAAATCATTTCTAGCACTTGCTAATTCATTAGCATTTTTCTTGTCAGACCGTCATTGAAGTAGCGGTTAGACCGCCCGAGACCGGTCAGATCATCATTTCTATGCTGGTTAGACTGCTCGGAAGTGGTTACTTCAAGATTTTTTTTTTGCTATTTGTATTGATTTTTGGATGAAAATTCTATTTTTCGTGACTCTGTAGTTATGTGAGAATAGAATATTAAATAATTCGAAAAAAATTAAGTTGACACAATTTACTCTCTCTGTTACCATCCAGTCCGACCGAGTACCAACTCAAAATTTTCAAACAGAGGAGAGAGCTTATAGTTTTGCGTTCTCGATTCCGGTTTAGCAATAGCTTATTCACTTCGGAGCGAGCTTGTGCTTTCGTTCACCAATATGGCCTTGTGCATCAAATATGTCGCCCACCAACAGTCTTATGTTACTGTTGACGATAGGGGTACCAAATTAGAGAGGGCAGAGACTAAGGCTCTGCTCGATTGGGCTGAAAAATAGTGGCTTATAGCTGAAATTGCACTTTAGCTAGCTGAAATCACACTGTAACTGAAGGTGGCTTATTGGCGTAATTAAATTTAAAAAATTTAAAAATAGAAAAATATATTAGCTCATCACGGATAACACAAACAAATATGGGAAAAAAGAACCGGCAAAAAAAGCTCAAAATAGCCAAAAATTCAGAAAAAACGAAATTTATGAATAATAAAAATAAGCTAGAAGTTTAAGCTGAAATAAGCTGGGAGTAATTGTGTTGGTCAAAGATTATTACTTTTTCTTGTGGCTACATCCTGTCCCCATCTAGATAGGTACTGCACTACTGCTGGAGCTCAATCTGAACAAACGATCTTGTAAAAAAAGTACGGCAGGTGCTCTAGTTCTCAGTAAGACCCTATTTAGCAGCCTAAAATTCCCTAGCTTGTTTCTATGGATGAATTAAATTTTAAATTCAAATTCTAATTTATCCATAGAGATAGGTTAAGAATTTTAGGTGGTGCTCGGTTGGGCTGTATTTTGTAGCTTATGGCTGAATTTTCATTGTAGCTGGTTGAAATTACACTGCAGCTGATGGTGGCTTATTTGGCATGCTTAAATTTAAAAAAATTTAAAAATAGAAAAAATGAATTAGCCCAGTACGCATAATGCAAACGAATGCGGAAAAAAAGAACTAGCAAAAAAGCTAAAAAAATCAGAAAATAACGAAATTTAGGAATAATAAAAAATAAACCGAAAGTCAGAAATCCAAACCCAAACGAGCAAAGCCTTTTTTTTTTTTTGAATTCAACGAGCAAAGCCTTAGACGTTCAAACAAGGCCTAAAGAGTAGGCACCTGAGCCCGGGCGGGCTGAGAGGCAGCTCCACCTCCTGACTAACCGGCCACTGGACGGCTCCCACAATCTTGTAATCCCAAATGGGGAAAAAACAAGCTTGGGCATCGCCACTAATAACCGTGAGAGGTACTTCAGATATGTGAATTTTCTTTTTCTCTGAGTACTGAAGCACTGCTCATATATGATACTCGGTGATTCCCCGCGCGGGATCTCCTGTTACGAGGAGCAATAATATTACAGTGCGCAAAACTCTAGTGTTATTTGATAGAATTATATGCAGAGAGTTATGAGATGTCGCGTTCTTGCTGTACACGTAGAAACCAAGTACAGATGCGAACCAAAACAGCCCATCCAACCTTTACCTTCCAATACTCATCCAAAATCAATAGAGGTGATCTGGCCTCACCAGAGTGCAGAAGAATAGCGTTAACTGGGGAACAATTGTTTAGATATATAGGATATGCACATTGATTCTGTGCTCCTCTTTGTTTTTTTTATTTCTCTGCTGTGAAGCTCACTCCAGGCAAAAATGCAAGTAATGAGTTTCGTCCACTACCCTAACAATGGCGCAGTGGGGAGAGACCTCATCCAGGAGGCGAACAGTAGCACGTTCCAGGTGTCAGGAACTCCCGGCAGGCACCAGTGGCTGCAATCGGCGTACGAGCCCGGCTGCCTCCTCTGCTCCATTGTTAGCAGACTCCCTCCCTTGGCCGTGAACACCGACGGATGCGCGTCGCGTCGGAACTCCGACAGCCAGGTGATGTTCAGGTACGCGATGGGTGTCCTCGTCCTCCGCAAGTTCCTCTCGACGATGGAGATCATGCTTCTCGGAAAGAGCTGCACGTAGGTCTCGGTGGTGATCGGAGATGTCTGGTTGTAGCACCAGTTCATGCTGCAGGTATCACCATGTTATCGTCTCGTCATTCGGCTATATTTTTCGAACAAGATCATCGATCCATCGCATGCAGATTATCGATGAGTGTACCGTGGATTAATGTACCTCTTGTGTTCAGGGGAGATGCTCCGGAAGAACACCCTGGTTCTGTCGGAGTCCACGTTTTGATCGACCCATCGTGTCCATGTCCTGAACGCTCTGTCGAGTGCTTCCTCTCCTTCCATCTGCACATTCTTCCCGTTCCTCTCGAAGTGGTCCCACCTGCAGTCACCTCATCTGAAGTCATGGCGGTTATGCTGCGTAATCATCGTTTGTAACCATGGCACAAAACGTACGAGCTCACGAGCACAGCGGGAACTTACGCCCTCAACTTGCCGGTGTGCGTCCACCAGTGGCCCGTGTTGAACACCAGGACGTCGGCGCCGACGAACCGGCTCGACGTCGCCGGGAGCTGGTCCAGCTTGAGCGCCCTCGTCTGGTCGGCCTTCTCCTCAAGATCGACGAG
The DNA here is from genome assembly GCA_017311315.1 of Dendrocalamus latiflorus. Classification (NCBI taxonomy): domain Eukaryota; kingdom Viridiplantae; phylum Streptophyta; class Magnoliopsida; order Poales; family Poaceae; genus Dendrocalamus; species Dendrocalamus latiflorus. The sequence continues at coordinate 663,398 of CM029613.1, read as the reverse complement.
GAACGGGCTCCAGTAGAACTCCACCGAGCAATTGTAATCCTGATCGTCGTGTTGAATAAGAGTTGTCAGTTTCCACATGCTGCAAAAGTTTCAGCTTTGTGTTAGTTAATCTAGTTGCTATTTTTAGTCTGCATGTTATTTAGTTTGCATGTCAGTTAAGTTTTCACAGGTTAGTGGCTGTTTATTGGAGTTCATTGCATGCATGTAGTGGGCGTAACGGCCGGATGCACTAGTAATTTACGTAGTCTGTTCGCATGCTGAAACGGCCGGATGGATGTATCAACTAATTGCTCAATAAAAGGAAAGAAGTAACACCAGAAAAGTTGCAACTTCTGCAACGCAAAACAGTTTGTGTTCCTGTGTATTCTTGTGTATGTGTTTTGCTCATCCGACAACACAAAAAAAAAAGAAACACCAGCATTAGCAGGAGTTCTGCCAACATTTGGTATCAGAGCTCCGTTCAGGATCCTGGTGGCCATGTCAGCTCCGGTGGGACGAGGGTCGATCACTCCTCCGCGGCGGGATCGCCTTCGGTCGCCATCACGTGGTCCTCGCCGTCCGCGACAACAGCATGGTCGGGAGCGCGAGGTCGTCATCGAGCGCGTGGTCAAGGAAGCGTCGGCGTCGGTACAATATCCGATGCTGACCAAGACCAACTACCCGGAGTGGGCGATGCTCATGCGCATCAACCTGCAGGCGCAAGGCTTGTGGGGAGCCATCGAACCCGGCGACGCAGAGTACAGCGTGGATCGGCTGGCGTTAGCAGCGATTGCACGAGCTGTCCCGCCGGAGATGCTGGCCTCGATCGGCAATAAGGACTCCGCGCAGGAGGCGTGGGATGCTGTCAAGGTCATGCGGATGGGCGTCGAGCGCGTCCGCGAGGCGAACGCGCAGAAACTCCGACGTGACTTCAACAATATTGCATTCAAGGAAGGGGAGGCCATCGACGACTTCTCGATGCGCATCACGGGCCTCGCCAATAATCTGCGGCTTCTCGGCGACCACATCACCGAAGGCGAGGTCGTGCGCAAGATGCTGCAGGTGGTCCCTGATAAGTTCATGCAGGTCGCAATCTCCATCGAGACGCTGCTCAACATCAACGACTTGTCCATCGAGGAGGTCACGGGCCGTCTTCGGTCCGTGGAGCAGCGGCTCGACGCGCGGGCAGCGGCTGTAGAACTGGGCTCCCGGTTGCTTCTCTCGTCAAAGGAGGAGGACCTCATACGTCGCCTACGCAAGCGCGACAAGGAGGGTGCGTGCGTCGGAAGCGCTGGCGCCAGCAGAAGTGGTACGAACGGCGGCTCGGTCCCGCCACGGCGCGGCGCGCAGCCACCCAAGCGCGGTACCGACGACGCACGCAAGGGCGGTGGCGGCAAGGTCATCGACAAGGATACGTGCAAGTACTGCGGGAAAACTGGGCATTGGGCCCGGGAATGCCGGAAGAAGAAGAGAGACGAGGCGGCGGCCGCAGCGCTGCTGGTGGAGGAGGGCGGCGACGATGAGCCGTCCCTGTTGATGGCCGAGGTGGCCTCTCTTTCACCGGTGCCCGCGTGCCTCCCAGAGCGCACCGCACCTGTGCACGTCGGCGGTCGGGTCTTCCTCAATGAAGAACGCGCGACGGTGCAGTTGGGTGACACCAACAATCACACCGGTAGCCAGGACGACGGCGTGTGGTACCTCGACACGGGTGCGTCGAACCATATGACGGGAAACGACGCGGCCTTCTCCGAGCTGAACCGCGACATCACGGGCACGGTAAAGTTCGCCGATGGATCAATGGTGGACATCCTCGGGCGCGGCACGATCATGTTCGCGGCACGGGGTGGACGCCATCGTATGCTGTCGGGCGTGTACTTCATCCCACGTCTGCGCAGCAACATCATCAGCTTGGGACAACTCGACGAGGTCGGGTGCCAAGTGTTGATCGAGGACGGCGTACTGCGGGTGCGCGATCCGAGGAGGGAGCTTCTCGCCAAGGTACGGCGATCGGCGAATCGACTGTACAAGATCCCCCTCATGCTCGCTCGACCGATCTCGCTCCTGGCGCACGCCAACGACGATGCGTGGCGCTGGCATGAGCGGTTCGGCCACCTGAGCTTCGAGGGGTTGAAGAAACTTGGGCGTGGCGACATGGTGCGTGGGCTTCCACTGCTGGATCATGTCGACCAGCTGTGTGACGCGTGCCTTGTCGGCAAGCAACGGCGCTCGCCATTCCCTCTGGAGGCCAAGTACCGCGCGAAGGGCCGGCTTGATCTCGTACATGGAGATCTATGCGGGCCTGTCACGCCAACGACGCACGGTGGCAAGCGCTACTTCCTCCTCCTCGTTGACGATGCTAGTCGCTATATGTGGCTAGTGCTGTTGTCAAGCAAGGACGAGGCGGCCAGCGCGATCAAGAAGTTCCAAGCCGGCGTCGAGGTCGAGACTGGGCGGAAGCTACGCGCGCTACGTACCGATCGTGGTGGCGAGTTCACGTCCGTGACCTTTGGCGAGTACTGCGCGGAGAAGGGCGTGCACCGGCAACTCACGGCGCCGTACTCCCCGCAACAGAACGGCGTCGTGGAGCGCCGGAACCAGACTGTGATGGCTATGGCGCGATGCCTACTCAAGGCAAAGAAGGTGCCCAGTACATTCTGGGGGGAGGCGGTGAGCACGGCCGTGTTCATCTTGAACCGTTCACCGACGAAGAGCGTCACCGGGATGACGCCTTATGAAGCTTGGCATGGCAAGAAACCGGCTGTGCATTTCATGCGCACGTTCGGTTGCCTCGCTCACGTCAAGGTTACACGCCCGCACACCGCGAAGCTTGACGACCGGAGCGTGAAGATGGTTTTCGTCGGGTACGAGCCAGGCTCCAAAGGCTACCGGGTGTACGATCCGGTGGGCGGGCGGCTCCATGTGACTCGCGATGTGGTGTTCGACGAGACCAAAGGGTGGAATTGGGAGGCGAACGGCGACGCCAGCCCTGAGACGTTCACCGTGGAGTACACGGTCAGCGACGTCTTGGGCGGCGGCGAGCCGAACGCTCCTGTATCCCCTGCGGTCCCGTCCTTGGAGGAAGAAGAGGAAGCTGGGGCATCACCTCAAACGCCCATGAACGCTACCCACGACACCGGTGGTGCTCAAGTCGAGCACTGCACTCCACCATCGCACATCTCATCGGGGCTCGACCATAGTGACAACGGTGCGCCGCGGCGTTTCCGCACGGTGGACAATTGCATCAACACTGCCGAGCCACGCGTACTGGACCCCGACGAGTGGCTCCTCGTTGCGACCGAGGAGCCCACCTCCTACGACGAGGCCACCACCGATCCGCGCGTGGCGCGCCGCAATGGAAGAGGAGATGGCGGCCATTGAGGACAATGGCACGTGGGAGGCGGTGGACCTCCCGGCCGGACACCGCCCGATTGGCCTCAAATGGGTGTTCAAGCTCAAGAAGGATGCACAAGGTGCTGTGGTTCGGCACAAGGCGCGACTGGTGGCTAAGGGGTACGTACAACGCGCTGGCGTGGACTTCGATGAGGTGTTTGCACCAGTGGCGCGGCTCGATTCTGTACGCGCACTGGCAGCGGTGGCAGCGCACGAGGGCTGGGCGCTCCACCATCTCGACGTCAAGTCTGCGTTTCTAAACGGCGACCTCACGGAGGAGGTTTACGTCGCTCAACCGCCGGGATTCATGATCGCCGAGCGAGAGCGGCAAGTATTGCGGCTGCGCAAAGCACTCTACGGCCTACGACAAGCTCCCCGGGCGTGGAACGCCAAGCTCGACCGCACGCTGGTGGCGCTTGGGTTCACGCGCTGCGAGGAAGAGCACGGGGTGTACACACGCGGCAAGGGGCGAGGACGTGTGCTCCTGGGCGTGTATGTTGACGATTTGATCCTCACTGGCGCCGACCAAGCTGAGATCGAGTCGTTCAAGGAGGAAATGAAGCGCTCATTCAAGATGAGCGACCTCGGGCAGTTGAGCTACTATCTCGGCATTGATGTCAAGCAGCTGCCCGGGAAGATCACCATGAGCCAAGCTGCGTACGCGGTAAAACTCCTGGACAAGGCCGGCATGGCCGGCTGTAATGCCGTGCAAGTGCCCATGGAGGCACGTCTTAAACTGAGTAAGGAGAGCTCCAATCCACCTGTTGATCCCACATTCTACCGTAGTGTGGTTGGCAGCCTCCGGTACTTGGTCCACACCCGGCCGGATATCAGTTTCGCGGTCGGGTACATGAGCAGGTTCATGGCGAACCCAACGACGGAACACCTGAGCGCCGTCAAGCATCTACTTCGTTACATCGCTGGTACGCTCCACTTTGGTCTTAGCTACACCAAGGGGGACAACGACATCGAGCTCAAGGGGTACAGCGACGCGGACATGGCCGGCGACGTGGATGATCGCAAGAGCACCTCCGGCATTTTGTTTTGCCTCGGCAACGCGCCTGTGTCGTGGCAGTCACAAAAGCAGCCGGTGGTGGCGCTATCGTCGTGTGAGGCCGAGTACATCGCGGCCTCAACGGCGGCATGCCAAGGGCTTTGGCTTGGTCGTTTGCTCGGAAGATTCTACGGGCGAGCTCCGGGCATCGTCACCATCCACGTCGACAACCAGTCGGCGATACAACTCTGCAAGAATCCGGTCTTCCATGGCCGGAGCAAGCACATCGAGACGCGCTTTCACTTCATCCGAGAGTGTGTCGAGGGTGGCCAAGTTGCCATCCAAAAGATTCACACCGACGATCAGCTGGCAGATATATTGACAAAATCACTTGGCAGGGTGAGATTTCTACACCTGCGCTCGAAGCTCGGCGTCGTCGACATCACCCTCAACTAGATTAGGAGGAGTAATGTTAGTTAATCTAGTTGCTATTTTTAGTCTGCATGTTATTTAGTTTGCATGTCAGTTAAGTTTTCACAGGTTAGTGGCTGTTTATTGGAGTTCATTGCATGCATGTAGTGGGCGTAACGGCCGGATGCACTAGTAATTTACGTAGTCTGTTCGCATGCTGAAACGGCCGGATGGATGTATCAACTAATTGCTCAATAAAAGGAAAGAAGTAACACCAGAAAAGTTGCAACTTCTGCAACGCAAAACAGTTTGTGTTCCTGTGTATTCTTGTGTATGTGTTTTGCTCATCCGACAACACAAAAAAAAAAAAAGAAACACCAGCATTAGCAGGAGTTCTGCCAACACTTTGGACAACTGGAGGAAAAGAATGGTTACCAATGCGCGAAAGATCTTGTGCTCCGCGCTGGCATCGTCGACGAGGGCCCGTGACCGGTCGGGCGCCGCCGCGTACAGGATGCAGGCAAGCGACTCCCACATGTTCCTGTTCAGGGAGTCGCCGACGAGCACCACTCGCTTGTGCCGGCACTGCTCCAGCATCTCCCCACCACCCAACCTGATTTTTTTTCAGAGAGGTGTGGAAAATGCATTCAGCTTTCTTCAGTGACAACTTGTACGATTGCAATGGAGAATCGCACGATTGTTCAATTGCAATGATGCAAGGGAGGAAAGGTCGCAGGCCTGTGTGCTGTGCTCGTGGAGAATCCAAAGGTTTTCTTGTGCTACATGTATGTATGGTCATGTGTTTTCAAAAATTCCTGCCGCAACGGTTCCATCTTCAGAGAGGGCATTGTAAGAACTTTACTAACATTTCAGTGATTTCACAACCTTTTGTATCCAAGAATGGGCCCTGTCAGTTGCACCCACTGGCTGCTCATCTAGCCATTACTCCTCATACTGATATGCATAAATAAAGGGAAACAGCGTCCTCTGACGTTGCATAAGGCAACATCAGAATGCAGTTGCCAAATCTGAACCGTCCGATGAGAAATGAACGGCTCAAATCTGATTTGCTACAGTAAAAATTACTGTAGCTACAGTAATTTTACTGTGGCAGAATCAGATCTGAGCCGTCCATTTCTCATCGGGCGGTTCAGATGCAACTGCACTCTGATGTTGCGTAAGCAACATCAGAGGATTCGGTTCCAAATAAAGGTGCACATGCACATTTCAAAATTCTAGATTCAAGAATCAAACACAGCAAAAAAAAATCGTTTTTTGAGGGAAATAAATTGGCTTGATAGCTGCTTGAGAATTGAGACTAGCACAGCTGCTTGCAGAGGCAGAGAAACACCAACCTGAGAGCGCCGCCGCACCGCCGGGGCCGCCACCTCCAGTGCTCGTAGCCGGAGTCCGGCCGGCCGTTCCTCCGGCAGGTGACCTGGTTGCTCAAGAACGGGCACTCCTGCGCCTCGTAGAGCGGATACCCGGCCGGGTCGTACACCCAGCTGCCGTCGAAGAGGTCGCACTCCCCCTGTGCCGGCGCCGGCGCCAGTGCTGGAAAGCCAGAAGCCTGCTCCGCTTCTTGATACACCACAACGCCCGCACTTGGGCTTGGGGCAGGTGCAGCTGCAATGTGGTAAGGATGTGGAGGCGGTGAGGAGGCCTCCACCAGCTGCTTGAGCTTGCTGGGCTCGTCTTCTTGCGGCTGCTCGGTAAATGGCGGCAAGGAGCTGGAGCCCCAGAGGAGGCCGCGGTAGAGGAGGAAGAGGGAGAGGCAGCCGACGGCGGCGCCGACGAGCCGCTTGCGGATCACAATGGCGGGTGTAAGGGGATCCATTGCTGCAATTTGTGCTAGCTTGTGCAGGATAATGTAACTAGCTAGCGTGTGTGGTTGACTGGCTGGTTGTTGAAATATGCTGGGAAGGAGAAAATTGCTATAATGGGACTCCAAACAACGTGTTTCGCTATAATGGGACTTCTAACGTTGACATCGCTAAAATGACACCCGAAACATTGGCTTCTCGTAATACATGACATTTGACTCTTTTAATTCCAATGTTCGGGTATTTCGGAACATTAGCCAAATGTTATGTATTACGAGAAGCCAATGTTTCGGGTGTCATTTTAGTGATGTCAACGTTAGAAGTCCTATTATAGCGAAACACGTTGTTTAGAGTCCCATTATAACAATTTTCTCGCTGGGAAGTTGAGGCAAGATCCTGAATTGAAGCTTAGGCAATGGAGCGTGTTTTTGGCCCCTCTTCTTTTTGTACGGTAAAGGTTATTTTTTATTTTTTTTCTTTGGTAACTAGTTTACAAAATGGAATATTTTTAAATTAAAATTTGTAAATTAATTATAGCATATATTATAATTTTTTGTATTAGTTAAAATTATATGTGAGTTTTTACTCTGTATTTTTCTTTACAAGCAATCAAAAAATTATAAACTATAAGCCGGGGTATGAATTGTTTGGTTTGCTTCCTTTTTATGCGGAGTGGTTGGGGTTCTGGAGTTTGGAGACTAGCTGCTGTTTTCTCGCGGACATCGAGGTGACTTGTTGATTCTGCATTTGGTGATAGAATAATAGCTAGCTAGGTGCGCACTGACACACTGTGCCGTGGGACGTGGTAGAATTGTAAAAAGTATTTTTTTTGTAAGTCCTTAAATTTTTTTGATTTATACTTTTATTAAAAAGTATTTTTTTAAGTACTTAAAAATACTTTTTAATAAAAGTATTTTTACAAAAAGTACTTTTTACAATTTTTCGAATTTTGTAAGCATTTTTTTTGAATTTTTCGGAATTGTTTTGGTATTTGAGGGACACGTGGCGGGTGCTGGGGCACCCCGCACGCGCTAAGTGCTGTGCCCCCAGCACCTGAGCCACACCCCCATCGATCTGTGTGACGCCGAGGCGTCAACGAACTCAAATCATCAAATTGTACTAGTACTCACTCCATTTCGTCAGAGTTGTTTGGTAAGAAAAATATAAGTAAGAGCAAGTATAATAAGAGGCTGTTAGTAGACTGTATGCTGAGGTGGACGAGAGAGAGGAGGAGAGAGAAGAGAGGTGGGCTGTAAGTTTACAGCCAGCTGAAGCACAAGAACCAAGAAACTTTGTGAGAGAAAGGGGTGAGTCATACAGCTTTTAGCTGGCTGTAAACTACTATATAAATAGACTGATAAGTAGGCTGTAAATGTCCATACAGTCAGCTAAAGACTATATTATTAACCTTGCTCTAACAGTTATAAGCAACCGCAAACGAACACCATTTCGTCAGAGCTGTTTGCAACTCACCTTGTATTGCAGCTAAGGGGAAGGAAAAGGATCCACAACGAGGGTTGCTGGTGACAGAACAAGAGAGTGGCCTAGGTGCAGCTGATCGTGCAGCCGAGCTAGCCGTGTACAGGTTCACTATTCAGCTACGGAAGGACGCTTTTATCTAGGAAATAATAATGCAAGAGTTGGCTGATTTGATGTGTAAATTAGTTAGCAATCCACGGGACCTTTTTTTTGTCTGTTTATGGTTTTTAATTATGGCTTATGGATTTTAGATTATTCGTGTGAGAGATTACAGAGTAATAGAAATTCACATGCGGTTTTTGCCGATATAAATGAAGTTGGTACAGTATATACTACAATTAACTAATAAACTATATCTTAAAAAGATACCTCGTTTAAAAGCTAGTTACTGCAAAAAAAACCGAAAAGCAGCTTTTAAAAGCTGAAAAGAACAAACCCCATGGCAGATGTACGCCACATGTGACGAAGCGGTTCAGGGAAAGTAGCTGGGACCTTTGCTTGGGCAAACCCATTGCTTGAGGAGGCAGCAGCAATGCACAAGGAAGTGGCCAGTGGCGTCAAACCAAAATTTAGGAGGCTAATGGGACATCATCAAATTATGTTTTGCAATCTAAAATTATATATAATTAGAACATTGACATAGAAAAAATATATAAAATACAATGAAGATTATACCTCGGTAATAAATAGTATACCTCTATAAATCGTTTCTCCATTTCTTGACTCTCAGGGAGAATCGATTCGATTTTGATATTTCAATTAGCTATTGCTCAATTGCTACTAAATCGGTTCATTTGCTTTGCCATGTGTGGGCCTCAGTTTGGTATTTGGTAGGCTGTGCTTGATGTTGCTGGTGTGCAATGTGTTATTGTATTTTGTGTTGCATGGTTGACCACTTGGCCTAATATGGGGTTCAGGTAATCCAAGGCCAAGCCTAAGTGCGCAACTCTCCCCGCTCTATGGAAAGCTTATTGAGAGTTTAGACTTCAGTTCTTCTTATGAATGCCAATCGACGACGAGCTCAGGCAGACATGGCACCCTAGTCGAAGCTAGAGGGGGTACCTACTCTTCGGCGGAAGGTAAGGTGAGTCGGCCAGTGAGTGGAGCTTTGGTCTGTTGGTAGTACCAGTATTGGAGTCTAATGAGAAGCATCGTTTATTCATGCCTTCACCTCACCATTAATGACTCCCTCTGGTCAAATATACGTCATTTTGGGATGCGTGCATTAGAGTGATTCGGAGGGAGCGACAAGGCAGGGGAGGTGGTGAAGAGGAGGGTGCCGCCTTTGCCTGGACGGAGCCAACGGAGGTTAGGTGAGTTGGGTGATTGCTCAATTGGAATTTTGGGTATTTTTGGCCCTGTTTGGCATAGAAAACCAAATATAGCTTCCGCATCATCGTAATTCCATTTGTGGCCCCTCCCGAGCGTGGAACTCCGGCGAGCTGACACGTGCGCAATCGTGCGGTTCAGGAGTGCAGCACTGCAATTGTGCGCTCTGGGAACGCAGGATAACGTGATTGTGTGGTCCGGGAGCACACCACTCGGGGGCACTGTAGCTTCATGTGGCGAGGGAGTGCATGTTTACAACTGTACAATCACTAGTAGTGTGCCCGTGCTAACGCTACGGTAAAATACAAAACAAGATAAAATTTCGTCTTCTCTCAGTATTTTGCTGATTGTGAATTAGGATTCCAGTATAACCTGCCAAAACAAGGCCCAATACAGGCACTCTGAAAAAGCAATGGTGCGAGAATTAAATTTAGAATAACTAATTCAGGTCATCTTCGTCAACAGCCGTTTTAAACCAAAACACAGCCACTTGACATGATTTTCGTCCAGTTCACCACCCTTTAAACCAACTGGACCTACAATCAAAACAATGATGTCAGCCTAATGCTGAGTTCCAAATACATAGCATTAGTCTGTTTGCCGGTATTTTAGCAGTCATGCAAGCCTGATACAAGACAAACATGATAAGATATAGCAAGGCAGGTAAAGCAGCTCCTGATTATTCTAGTTGGATGCCCGTGCGTTGCTACGGATTAAAACATAATCGTAACATTTAAAAAGTCTAATTGCAAAATGATAGGGAGCAAAGGAAATACTCTAAAATTAGTCTATCAAACAAAAACACTATAGATCATCAAATAACTCGGGTGGAGACGGGTATTGCGGGGTGGAGGCAGCGTCGAGGGCGTGTGCGTGGGCGCGGGGTGGGGTTCTGGGTTCAATGATGTGCATGATCCGGATGATTTTGACCTCAGGATCTTCAATAAGGAAGAGAAGAAGGCTTGAGGAGAGATCCAGGCCATTCATTTGTATGAAGTTGGATTACTTTGCTACACAAATCTGGGTAGACTTAGATTAGGCATGACTGTGGGGGTGGTTGAGGGGGTGGATTTAGTAAAGAAAATTTTGGTGTATTATAGAGGGGTAGAGATACAGTGAATACATTTTTTTCAACTACAGCTGATGACTTATAATTACGCTTAATTGCTTTTGACCCTAACATGAACACTTATACAGACGAATCGAATACTAATAAACCGATAAACTATTTCAAAAAAATATCCCATAAACTGCTTCAAAACAAATAAACTGTCTCATTTATTTGTTCAAAAGCCATAAGACATAAACTAAAAAAACAGGCCAGCATAGAACATGTACACACGTGCATAAAATTCAAGCCCAGATCACAATCTATTAAGCACGCACTTGAAGAATTATACCACACACTTGCAGTATAATACATGGAAAGAGCACGAAGATGAGAAGGATTTTCTATCCCAAAATATCACACAAATAAAGAATTCAATTATCAATTATATATTCAGACGAAAGACTCATACATGCAGAGTTGCAAACTTAACAAGGAATTACAAGCAGTCAACCACCCAGCAAACCATAATACACTCTTAAAGACCTCTTTTACGGTGTAACAAACAGAAAGACAACCTCCAGTAACGTATCAACAATGGAAAAAGAAAACAAGCACTACACACTCATACTTCATACTCAGCAATAAAAAGGTTTGAATTTGAAGTCGGTCCGTCTGTTCTAGACTTCTTGGCCTATATACCAACATGTATTGCCATTTCAGTATCACCCTACAAGCGTAAATGTTTCGATTAGCAAAAACGAAATAGTAACCTGGTACATCGTCATGTAGTAATGCTCTTGCTATTGCACAGTATACATTCTTACCACGTTCTCCTTATCTTCATGTGTAATCTCCTTCACATCAACTGAAAAATAAATTTGCCATTAGCAAGCCCATACTTTTGCACAGAGGGGTGATATTTATATTAGGAATTCAGGAATACACGATGGCACTTACCAGATTCTTGATCCGCACCAACCGGCAAAGCCTCACTACCTCCATTGCAATCTTCCTGCTGCCACTTGGCCTGCTTCTTGGTTTTCTTACCAGTATTTTTGGCATCTACTTCCTTTGCAGTAGCATTTTTGGCTGGATTCCGGTTATAGGAACCTCTGACCCTTGCATCAGGCAACGCCTTCTGAATGTTCTCTTTATTGCCAACTTCCTTATTTTGAGTTGCATCGGAAGTCAGTGACCTTGGCTTCAGATTACCCTTTGGCGACACATTGGTGGCACCACAAGCAGCCTTGTCAGTTTTTTTGGTTGCTGTGAGGAGTCTACAGAGATCTTCAGCTTCTCAAAATCTTCCACAATGTCATAAACCTGAAGAGTGTCCTTCACTGGTTCCTCCAATTCTGTTGCAAGGCCATGCCGGACTACATAAGCCTTGAGTTCTTCTCTCATCCGATCCACAGGCTGTGGAAAAAAGCAGACATCACAATAATACGATCAATGAAAGAAACTGAACTGATCAGAAATGACAAATGATCAATTGATGCCCACCTGACATTCTGATTCAAGGGCAAGCTTGAAGAAGCCCAGAGAGACAGAGTGCTTGGAAGCAGCCTCTGCAAGCCTGATCTGTGTCATCCAATATGAGATTGAGGAAAGTGTACTGAACTTGCGCCTTGCTGTAGACATGGACACTTCTGATGTCGGAGTATCACACTTCCCCAGGCTGCCCGACCTCCTTGACCGAATGCCTGACACCGGAGTGATAGTTCCAGTAGGAGTTGGTCTCGGGCTAGCACCTGGCTTGGTTTGCAGTGAGTGCCTCCGTGGAGGTTTGGATGATTTATCCTTCAATGAAGAAAGATCGAGAACACACATGCTCTTGCTGACATCTGAAGATGGATTTGCCCTATATAAGGAATACAATTAGAAGTGATCTCAATAAACAAAGTTCGCAGCAATTTTAAAGTTGGAACGTGAGTCTTGCAATGTAAGTTGCTAGTCAATTTTGCATTGACATAGCACCAACCAGTCAGACGCTTAATTTTGAAGCAATAATCTGGACATCTAAACATTTGTACGCTGGCCTATTGTTTTCCCACAGAAACTTGTTGAAATATTGCTAACTCACGCTTGTGATGGCAAAACCTCCGGAACAAACTAATGTGGGACTACCGGGAAGGACACTATCAAGGCATAGTAGTCATAGTAGAACTTTTACTAAGGAAACGCAGATCCATGTGAGGACAAAGATTGACATAAACATGGCCTGACACTTAGCCAACAATGTTATATGTATTAAAGAAAAAAATGCATATACAAACGTTTCATTCAACTTTAGATGTAACTGCCTCTTTGATTTGATTTTCAGCGATACTACACATAAAAATCACATATACAAATATATTTCCTTATGTTATTTTTGTTTGTGAGAACATACAATTGTGTTATACCAAATGTACTGATGAAACTGACCTTAAAGAATGTGTTCATCAAGCCCCATAGCAAAAACCAGATGGTAAATTTTCTAAATTAACCCATTTACATGCACTTTTAATATGGACCATCGGGCTCAGCCTCGCACCCAACAAACAAAATTACAGTATGGCAAATGGGTTGACATTTGGGGCCTTCTTAGTTACTATGGGTGCTTTTCACCCCCTGTTTTTAGCTCTTTTTAGTTCTTCGACAATTGGCGTAACCCTCAATTAACAGCTTTATGGACCACCTTGGAATTAAGTACAGTCTACTGGCCGGGCTTGCTATTCCTAATTTTAGAGAAGCAGAGCTGATTCTGTACACAACATGTTGTTATTAGGAATTAATTCGCTAGAACAGCTCAAGATTTCGACCACGGAAAGGAGTCGTGGATCAAAGCATGAAAAGAAAGGATACCTACTCGGAGCGGAGGCGCTAGGAGGAGCATCCACCACCGGCGCCGCCACCTTCCCACGGCTCGCCGACCGCAGCGGGTACCGCAGTTTGGACGCCCTCGCCGCAGACGCTGAACAACCGTAACCCAGATCAACACCTTACTCATTTCAATTAAAAAATAAACCCATCAAAATCAACAAAAATAAAATCCCCCTTACTTCAGCTGGCAGGGCAGGGGAGGAGGAGGCGATGCGGGGTGGGGTGGGAAGGAGGAGGAGAATGCGCCCTTGCGCAGCGCCTCCCACCTGTCGCGGTACGCCTCGATGAGGGCCAGCGTCTCCTCGTGCGTCCAGCACGGCAGGGGCAGCCTCCTCCCGGAGCATCCTCCACCACCGGAGGATGCGGCGGCCGCCACGGCAGCCGCAGCGACGGGAGCGGCGAGCGGGGGCAGGTCGGGGGAGGAGACGGCCTCGGGATCGGGCGGCGGGGTGAGCAGCGTATCGGCGGAATTTTTGCGAGGTGGGGGAATCAGAGAGAGCGGGTGGGCCACGCGGCGATGGCGCAGAGGAGCGGTGGGTTTGGATTTGGATCGTTGGATATGAGTGGGTAAGGAGAGAGAAATGTGAGAATTGATCCTTGATCGTTGATTTCACTGGTTGATTTTCCTAGGGACACGAATTGGTGTGGACGCAGGAAAACTCATGACTGCTGGGGGCACAATTTGGGGTGGACGTAGGAAAGAACTGAACTGATGGATTTTAGGGGTAGAGATGCGCTCCCTGGACCGCATGTTTACAACTGTAGCACCACTTGCATGCGAAGGACATACGCGGTCGATGCTTTCGGCGGGCGGATGGGACAGGAAATCATGCAGTCGGGAGTGCATGATACTACAGTTGTAAACATGCACTCCCCGGCCACATATATCTACAGTGACCGAGTGGTGCGCTCCCTGACCGCACGATCATGCTGTCCTGCGCTCCCAAAGCGCACAATTGCAGTACTATGCTCCCAGACCGCACGATTGTGTACGCATCAGTTTACCGGAGTCCCACGCTTAGGGAGAGAGTCATAAATAAAATTAGGATGATGCGAGGATTATATTTAATATTTCTGTGTCAAACAGGGCCAAAAAGTCCAAACTTCGCTCCATGGTGGGCGCTTTCTCTGCCCGAGTCCAGGGAGACGAGGTGTGGGCCCAAGTCGTCAGTGGTTTGAGGGTGAGCACGGGTTGACTGGCTCATGGGGGACGTGTCATCTGCCGGTTGGCTACCATGGTCTCTTGGATCTGCATGGCGGATGTCAACCGTGTTTACGTCCCAAGTATTCTTTCTTCTCCTGACTTAGGCCCCGTTTGACAGAGCTCTAGCTCTAGGAAATCCACAGATTTCCTAGAGCTGGTCATCTGTAGCTCTAGGAAATCCTGGATCTAGAATTGCAGGCATGTTAAGTGCATTTACATGACTCATTTCATTTATATTATATATTAAATAAAAATATTTAAATCACTTTAATTTAGTCAACAAACTACAGATCCAGCATAGATCTCAGAGCTAGAGCTGTGCCAAACAAGGCCCATATGAAAGCCCAGCGCAACTAGACGTCCCATATAAAAGCCCATTATAGGCCCACACAGCCACCTAAAACCCACACGATTTCTTTTTGGGGAGCGGCGCTTCCGTCGCGTGCGATCGCGTTCCGGCATCGCGCGAGACCAGCGCGACGGCGCCGCCTCCTTCCTGTCGCCGGCGACGTCTCCTCCTCCCACACCGGCGGCTATTCGGTTACGTCCTAGTTAATCTCCTCTCTTCCTCCCCACTTCGCCCGTCCTCCTCCTGCTAGTGCTTTGCAAATTGCAACCCCGGCGAACTCACCTTTTTTTTTCTCGCAGGCAGACCCTCGCCGCCGGCGCCTTCTTCGTGCACCCCGGCCAAAATACGCTGACGCAATCGGCGCCTCCTACTCCTCCGGCCGCATCCGAAAGTGTGAGCATGCATCCCCCTCTTCTCGTCGCTCAAGAAGTAGCATCCCCTCTACTTAGTAGCTCTACATTTCCGGTATAGTTTGCATCTTCTACGGTGGATGTTTAAGTTTAGATTTCTCCCAATCTCCGATTAGATGAATCTTCCATGTATTAGCTAGTGCCGTAGCGTGTACCATGAGCCAAATTTTCTGCCCACGTATGGATGCAGCATGTATACACCGTCTAGATTGTGTATCAACTCTTGAATTGCAGTCTATCGTTGATTACATTCTTCTTCAAGTTTACGAATTTGTCAAGCTAGTTGTAGATTTTGTTGGTTGTATGACACATTTGAAGGTTGTCCGAATCGATTTATCTCCTCAATCAAGTACTGGTTTTTGTCCGGCTCTTCCCAAAAATTCGTACTGTTTCGTATGTACATTGTACCACTGATAATGCTGCTACCCTTCGTAACATACACTTGCTCTCTGCTATGTTACATAGTTGATTTGGTCCTCAGGTTACTCCAGATAATTAAACTCCTCCCTGAGATCAGCTGAATCAATTAAGATTTAAGAATAAAGTGCTTTCGGTTTCTAATTTTCTATGCCATTGGGCTATTGAGCGCATGCATTACTATTTTTTTTTATCTAGGTGGATTTAACAATCGAAATTGATCTTCTACATGGTGTGTGATATTTTATTGCACACCTCAAATGATTTTGGATAGGCTGATACCACAATTAATGCAAGCCAGCCAACACAGGAAAGCACTTAGGTCGATAGTTACTTGTTGGCTGTCACTTTTGATAATATTTTTAGGAAAATGTTTGATCATGTGTGAAACTAAAAATTCTGCAGCGATGAGAGAACAAGTAGTATGCATATGGTTGCATGGACAAGAAGCCTGAACGGCGTTGTTATTACCAATACGAAACAAGCACTATATTACATATGCTGATATATCCACCTCCTTACCGGTAACACAGGACAATTAGTAGTAAACTAGAACAATGGCAGCAAAAGGCACCTGGAGAGAGAGCATGTAGTATTACACAAGCTACCAAACCAAGCCTTCACATCTGTATAGTTAACACTCTGCTATATGCTATTACGAAAGCATTGTGCGCTGCACACACAAGTACCCTTCCATTAGCGAGATCGGTCGAGACCAAGCCTCGAGCTGAGCCACTTGCAGACGTCGTCCATTTCTTCAGGGATGGTGTAGTGGCCAAGCCTGCATCATCGGAAACTTTTCTGTTAATGTTCGTATAATCTATGGAGGAAAAAAAGGTTGAAGTTGCCATGTGAAGTGTATGCCTATGCAACTGTACCCATTATAGGACTTGAAATTCAGATATGAGAACCCCGAGGATCGCAGAATCTCGGTTGATCTCTCACCATTCCTGTATTGTACAACCTCATCCGCTGCAAAAATCACGCAGAATTTAGAACGGCTTCTTAACACACTGGCCAGTGAAAACTGATAAGTATGGTGAATTCTTGGACTCCTTGAATCGACAGGTTGATGTTACCTCTTCCATGACTGAGCAGGATGGGCAAGGAGGCAGCTCTCCTTGCAGCAATGTGTGAGCTCTCCATCTTGCCCTTCAGGGTCCTGAAAACATCAACATCATTAGGATTTATCAGCGATAACACTAGCATGCAGGTGTTTGACAATTGACAGATCGATTTGTGCAGAGGATGGCAAACTTGGACCTTGAGCAGGGGAGCCAGCCACTTAAGCCGATGACTGCGCTGAGTGTGATTGGGTAGGGAATACCGCTGATGAATTTGCCATGAGCATAGCATGCTGCCGAGTGGAGGGCAGCAGCTGCACCCATGCTGAAACCGCCGATCCCAAGCTTCACTGCATTCACAAATTGTCAACATCAATGGAGTTAACAATTAATTAATTTAGCTGCAATTGTATACGACGAACATATCGTGCCATCTAGCTACCTTCATAGCTCTACACATGTTCTGACACATGTGTTTAGTTGTGGTTAACCAATCCCAAATTAAGATAGGGTCTAATAAACCGATAAAACCAGGCTTAGTTATTCGGACATCTTGTGTGTTCTCGGGAAAAAAAAAGTAGGCTTAGCACTTACACCCTAGCAGCTTCTTAAGTATTAAATATTGTGATCCTGAAGTAAGTACCATCAGGCGGCTCGGACGACAATAGGTTTGCTATGTGTGCAGCTGAAGAATCCAGTCCTTCAACGTCATCGCGACCATCCACCGAAGTGTCCTCCACGTCAAACCCTGTTTCAGTTCCATAAAATGGTGATCTGGCCATTTTCAGACTTCAGAGTAAAGGAGCACTCCTATGTTTCAGACTTTCAGAATTCAGACTCTGTAGATTAGTTGTGTTGCAGGTGTTCCCTGCCAAGTTCCAAGGAAGAAGAAAACTCACATGCAGTGCAAGGGAATCCACCGAAAGCCGCCACAGGCCGGGTTGCTGCGGTGGGACATATCCACTTGATCTACATGAACACAAGCTTCAAGGTGAATAGACTTGGTTGCAGTAGAAACAATTGCTATACATGCCCAACCTCCTGAACAAGATAAGCTACAATGATCTGAAGATGATTACAAATGTTGGGAGGGACTACTGTTACTGCATGCTACTGGGGAATAAGCTACACTAATCTGATGACTATTGCAAATGCTGAGAATATTATGTGTTACTTGGGGAATAAGGCAAGGTGTATCTATGTCTTTGTATGCGCGCTTCAAGTACAAAGTATCGATGCTTACATTTGGCAAGGGAAGAGAATCCAATAGCTGGGACCAGCTGAAAAATGCAGAATAAACAAAAGAGATAAAAGGAAAGAAATTAGTTCGCTGTATCAGGAAAAGCATTGCACCTGCAACAGGTAAAGATAGTCCATTCCAGCGTCTCTGAAAATCTATACATTGCAACACATTATATAAACTGCACGTGTTGTCTAAAAGTATGTATGGGCGAGAAGAGAAGATGGGAGAATGGAGAATAGAACATCTGGAGCTACTGATCAACACACGTTACACTGAAGAGAAATGTTCACTACCAAAATTTTTGCAGCAGGTTGAGCACGTAGCCTGAATTTCTCAGCTTATCGTAGGAGACTGTAGTGATAATAAGGTGACGTGTAATTAGCCCATTTGCTCATTTTTTCTGTGTCTGAAGATACTGGAAAAGTATAGAAGGCGACAACGCCGACAAGAGTGGGCAGAGTACATCTGCAGCTGAACTCGACAAACTCACGAAAGTAATTCTGAAGATTGCATACTGAACTAAAAATAAATATTTAAGGCTTACTTTTTAGCTGCTTTGCTCCCAAAAATCATACTAACCGTTAAAAACTCATGGTAGTGGATGACAAGACCAGGATACTGTAATTTAGTGCCGGATAATAAACTATGGTGTTCTTTACATGCTTTGCCCAGACAGGTAATATGAAATTAGGGATCTTGCATAAGTAGATAAGCTAGACATACATTTATGCAATATTTATATATCATAAGCCCACATCAAGAAGTATTTGACATTCCTCTCCAGTCTCCACCTCTGAATGAAAAGTGAGATCATTATCGATGTCCATCAGAAGGTTCTTAGGTGTGCAGCAGAGACAAGGAAATTATTTACTTTGAGTAAAAGCAATACTAGGAATATATGCATGCACGCACATACAAAAATGAGGCCACTTCGATTGTCAAAGTATGATCTGAATTTATTATTACTTTCGTATTGGACACTACGCCCTGGGAGAAGGCGACTCCTAGGTGGCAATCGCACGGCACCAAGGGAGGCCATCGACAGCGGCAAGTGCGCGGCATCAATCAGAGCAGCAGGCGAGATTTGATCTAGAGCGACGATAGGAATAGCCAAAGCCGTTTGGCAATTGCAACGGCCATTGCGCGGCATTTGGCATCGTCACGGAGACAACGTCAAGAGATCCGCGCGACATCGCGTTTAACCAGGAGCCATACTGCCATCCCAGAATATCACCGGCGATTTCTTTTTGCTCGGCGTGTTCTGTGCACGAGCTGTGGCATCCAGTCCGAGAAGCTCGCGTGTTCAATTCGGAAGCGAAGGCCTATTTGTCAAATCCGAAGCTCTGGCAGCACCTGCGTTTGTATCGAACAGGAAGTTCGGACCAGGCAGCCCGCGTTTGTAGCGAAGGCTATTTTGTCTGCTCGTCGTGTGAAAATGACCAGGCAGCCGGAGCTCGTCCACACGCGAACCCGAGAGGAAGCCGGAGGCGTCAGGGAAGAAAGCGTAGAGCAAAAAAAAAACTACCGACAAAACCTGACAAGCAAAGCATCCATCCATTGTGATTTTGACAGGAATTGCTAGGCACACGAGAAATCCTGATAGGAGATTTTACCATCCTCAACGATTTTGAATCACCTCAACTCTATTTCATGACTTTGACTTCATACCAAGCGATGACCCACAATCTATCCAACGATTGTTCTAGTGCTGGTTCCATCAACATTATCGTCCAGTCGTCCGACACCATGCCTTAGTGTCATACTATGCCATCTCTATTAACGATATTCTCTATTGATGATCTTCTGTCCCAGTCGATCGTTATCTTCATGAAGAAATTGTCTATCAGCTTTGTATGTTTTTTTTGTTGGAGGTATAGTTCATTGCAATTTAGTCTATTATGCCTATTATTGGCGGCATCTATGCGAGATTAATCATTGATAATTTCTTCGACGTACTGTTGTCTACTACGAATTAATGTAGCAAGATCCACACATATAGAGTTGAAGGTAGAGTTATAAGTTTTACACAATTTAGGCTATACTTGATTGAGGAGACATTAAATAAAAAAAATAATGTCAGTTGTGGGGGATAAACTAAATTTGATGTTTTATTCACTATTTGGATATATTACAATTTAGATCGTTTGCACAACCATTACGGAGGTTTTGGCAACATTTATTATCAGAAATTTGATGACACCTTGATGGTTGTTAGCATAATACTCTCCGAAATTTTGTTGTTTGAAAGTGAAAGTTTTGCTCTAAATCCAGATTGAGATGAAGGATTTTAAGTGTAAGGAGTTTGTCTTTTGCGTGGATACTATAATATTTTTCAGTTGTTATAGTTTAATACTAGAGGTCTATTATAGTTTATACTCCATTGACAACATAAGAGTTCATTTCGTCCAGATAATTTTATAGGAGCAGTTTCAAAACCATGTAATGGAATTCAGCTACCTTTGAAGCCGGCAGTTTGATGTACGTGATTGCCACACGTGTAAGTTACTCTTTCAATAAGCATTATTTGTCGAGTTTTGTATTCTAAGTTAAGCATATTAGATTTCATGATATGAGTTCTTTGTTATCTATTCAACGATACAGATGATATTTTGGTTTATGTCGTATAATGATCGAGCATTTATTTCATAAGGTTATTTGCACAGACTCAGACTTTATTGAGGTTACGAACTAATAAATACCTAGATTTATTCGTCTGCTTTGTTGATAGGTGTGTGATTGAATTTGCTCAGTTTTGCTTCGTGAGAAGTGTTTGGATAAGTCTGCTCTGGTCTTTCTTGTTGGAGTTAACTCGATAGACTTTTGAGGCATAAGGTCGGTTAAAGAACATTTACTTCAAGGAGATTTAATATTCGGCTACAGAAGTAAATTTGTTTTAAGGTGGAGATTATTAAAGTGTGGTTTGAATTTGTCGTTGTGTCCGTACCAAAGACTGCGCCAGACGTGATGCCGTGCATGCACCAGCCATGTCAAATGTGGCAACGGCTAGTGCATCCGACTTTGATTTGGTTTTCTACTCCATTTAAAACTCATCTCTCTCGCTCTCTCTCTCTCTCTATATATATCCCTGTGATTCATAGAAAGAACAAAAGTCTTATTGTAATATTTCCTCGTATAGTGGATTCCATCTTTCTATGTCTGTAGATTTTTCTCGTAAAAGTTTTTTTGGGTAACATCTGTGTCTCTCATTATTATGATTGTCTATTTCCGCCGCGTTTTGTAACGTCAATCATTTCCAGCAAAAAGATGCAAGCGAGTAAAGCGTTTGCACCAATCAACATTGCGGTAATCTACTCCTCTCATCTTTGCTTGACATGTGTAGTTTTCTCGCGTGCATATTACATTTGCACAACATAGCATGCCTATTGCATGGAGGAGCATCTGAGTAGCAGAATAAGCAAAGTTTGAGAAAGAAGCAGTACCTTGCACCATTGTCACCTAGGCCATGGAGCCACACAATGGTGGCTTGGTGCCGTCCCTTCGGCCTCACCACATAGGTCCTCCCGTACTCAACTCTCCGGCCGCTCCTGCCATCTGAATGATCACCATCCACATCGAATTAAGCATTGATCTTTAACATCCATGGTGCATATATTAGATCATGATGTTAATGGAGAAGATAAAATTACCAGAAGAGCTGCTTCCATAATAGCTCATGATGTCCCTTCCGCTGTTCTGAAACAAGGTCGAGTACTGCGCACTGATGCTTGTGAGCTCTAGTTACTACCTGTATGCTCTGAACGTATGGAAGTGTATGAAGTGCACAGCCCCGGTTGCCCTGTATTTATAGTGAAAGCCTGAAGACGGGAATATGTACTGAACAATCCCTTGAATCTGCATCACACGACAGTGCGGTTTTTTGCACCGTGCTCGCTGCAAGCTGTCTTGAGAGGAGAATCTGGAGTCTGGAAAGCTCGAGGGCTGAGTAGGATAAAAAAAGATTTCAGGCTTTTGTTCTAGAGTGAAGAATCCTGCACTATGCTTACAGCCTTGCACAGAGACACAGACGGTGACGGTGATACCTGACCATTTCATTTCCAAGCAAAGTTAAGGTTGAATTTGGCACACAGGTTATTTGGGTGCATCTTTGGCAGTGGATAGGGAATCATAATATACAAATGTTGTTTCTTCTCCCTTTTCTCTCAATTTTGCAGCCACCAAGCATTTCTCTGCTTGTTGCATGGAGTACTAATGCCCACTGCCTTCTGCCCACAAATTGGCGCAAATCCGTATGCAACAAACTTAAAGAAAATGGCAAGGAATAAGCATAACTGAACTTATTTTCTAGCCGTGACGCTTTCTTTTGACATCACGCCATATATACTTACCAGTTACTGGTAGACGGAACTGCAGTTCTTGCCCGAAGTACCATCCATCCATATACTTTCAGAAAAATCATTTCTGATGGTGGAATTTTGACGCGCAAAGAATTATATACCGCAACTTGTTTTTGGTATACCATCAGCATATAGTGAAAAGTCCAGAAAAAGGATGATTATATTGCTAGAAATATCTATCAAGTGTCGACACCGACACCATATCGGCATGGATATGGGAACCAAATCGGGCAGAAATGCAGGTCCACTCTTGCAGCATAAACGTGGCTGCACTCTTCAGGAAGGTACAGATACTTGAAACAGAAAAAAAAAACTCGACCTGCGGGGGGTAAGACGACCCCCGGGCATTTTGCTTAAGAAGAAGATCCTCTCACACAGATCGAGAAAACCCTCGAACCCCTACTCCACCCTTACACAGCGGCACCATCGCCCGTGTGAGAACGACCAACGACCTGGGTGGGTCCTTAAACCTGTGCTTTGGTGTGGTAGCAGGCGAGGGGATTTTTTTCCCAGCCTAAATTCGCTACCAACACAAGTGCATATCATGAAAGTACTGCTGCTGCAATGACAAACTGTAAAATTATACCCTTGAAATTAGTCTAGGGGCTTGTATCAAAGTAGTAATTCACATCATCCGACTGAAGCGAATCACAGCCTTGATACAATTTTGTAGTAAAAAAATGAGAATACCTAGGAAGAACTAGGTATTTTTTTCATTAAGAAGAAAATAAGCACCCAAATTCGCTTTGAAGAGGACTTGAACTTGGGTTGTGGTGTACATCCGCACCTCTCACCAAGTAAGCCTCAGTTCCTACAATTTTTGTAGTAAAATTGGTGATGTTTACATTGTTTGACAATACAAAGAAATATTGTTGAACAAGGCAACAACAATTTTTTTTTCTCATTTGAGATGAGTTTTTTTATAATTGACCTCTACTCTAGGTTTGCTTGCCAAGAAATGCGAGCACCTTTGCAAATATGCCTTGTTGCTTTCGGAAATGGAGCACAGTTGATCCCTTCTCAGCGATGCAAATTTAAGCACCGTTAAAGAAAACCAAAAATCAAATATAAACTGACCTCAATGAAATTTTGGCAATTTGATAGGAGAATGATGCAAAACGTTTGCATCTGGTTTCCTTTTGGTGTGCCACCCCCGGCCCCCACCCACACACACTGCGTACAGTAAGAATCATATACCAATACCCTTTTCATTTTCTAACGACTGGGATGGGCAATGTGGGGGGACAACTGAAGCCAAAATATGTGATCTATATGTCATTTTTGTCCCTATCTTAGCATCAGAGATTTGAGGCTGCATCGAGCTAGATGAAGCTATTTCATGAGACAGGGTCATTAACCACCTGATCAAGCTTTTCTCGCACTGAAAATTATAGGCTATGATAATGCTGTAGCCTAGTACTAGAAGCCTGTATATTCCTCCCTATGAATATTGTTCCTTTCTTTATTGTACATGCTCCTATGAAAAGTGAAGTTTCTATGAAGTAAAAAAAAAAAAGATGTTCCGGAAAAGTTCATGCATGTTACTCAAAAGCATACAGTTAGGGAAGATATGAGAGCAGGAAAAATATATATATTCTTCTTTAAATGTTCTCTGCTTCCTTCATGATCAATTTAGCTTTATATATCAACATGCTCACTCATATACTACAGCTGTTAAGAGAAGGGTACACAAGGGCAGTGGAAATATGCATGTAGTGTACTTGCAAGCAAGTTTCTGATTGCACATGCAGTTTGGTACGATCTCCTGATTCAGCTCCCACTAAGCCCAAATCACTGAAAAAAGGAGGTAAAGATTACTCACTGTAGTTAGAAGTCCATATCAAGGCTTAACAGAAGTCAACTTCCAAAATGCAAGAGGGAATTTTGCAACATGAAAGATTGTGGCCACCATTATCTGAGGAATTATGCCTTTTAAAGTACCTGGGGGCATTTCGCATGCTCCTTGTTGCATTGCTTGATCGCTACAGAAATTCTGAAGTAACATCTTCTTTTCTAATCTCTAGTTTCTATTTCATACACTTGATTGTCCGTGTGCGTTACTTCTGTATTTTGTTTGTTTATGTACATGTTCTTTCATTCTCTTTTCACTTTTAAACCTCTGAAAAGTATTTTGAAAGGAGAGAAAATAAGAATGCAAAGTGAAGTTACCGTCAGCGTAGTGCAGAATTTATCCTATGATCAACCTTAGGTAATCCAAAACAGAAAGAAATATTGTTTATCTAGGGGTTTAAAGTTGTGAGGTAGAGCATCATAATCCGTGGGTGATAGGGGAAAACGAGCTGAAAGTTACAGCTTGTCTACGGGCTTATCGAATCAACCACTTGAAATATTGTAACCTTTGAACCAACTATAATCTGACCTCCCATAGATTACATTCGAAATTTATTTCAACCATTGGCTGGCCATTCTGTATTTATATGTTCTCTTTTTCTGTCAAACTTTGCCGGAGCCCTCTAAACTTTCAATAGTGTTAACCATAGTGTTCTATTCTCACCAGAAAAAGGAAAAGAGAAGACTATGGTGACTAGATCCAAACTCATCAAAGATACCAAGTGGAATACTTTGAGTTAGCAACTTACCACATATTTCTGTGAGTAGAATATGTGAAAGGTTACCTCAGCTTGGCATCAGAAGCAATGTTGTTTCTAAGTGCATTGCACCGGCAAAAGATCGAGAACAGAATATAATAATTTATGATTGAGCAATCACTTTCTGTTTGTGTTCTGTTTAAATGAATGTGCGTCCATGATACATCCCTGGCTATGCTAAGTTCATTACCAACTTAACTATCTCAAATGACTGGTTTCAAGCAAGCCTGCGATTACTACTTCCTATTTGAATGAAACTACGAGCACACATGACTATGAGAAGGGGATGCATCACATCATTCAATCAACAAAGATAAATTATCGGAAAAGGTCCTGCTACACCTAGTCGGGATGCTGAAGGAATGTCGTTTTTTTCTGGACACCCTGCTTTCCAGGGAGGAAATTCCAGTTGTTTGTACTATTTATTCTGAATCCAGAATGCGAAAACACGCTTAAAAGTTTATCGTCGAAGAATCAAAAGGTTATCTGTTTGATGTGGCCTACAGGTGGAGTTACTAGTGTGTAAAAAGTCAGAGCAGCAGAAAAGTGAGCGCTAGGAAAAAAAGATCATCGCATCAAATAGCTAATATACACTCCCTCCTCCTGCAATATTAGTCCAAACCTAGTACACGCATAGACTAAGAAAATATTAAATCTAAGAAACAATTAATATCACTGACTGTACACACCTTACTAAATGACATACTACAACTGATTATTCATTTTTCTACATTAATAAAAGGGTGTAGAATAGAAATATTAAAATAACTATATGTTGATTTTCTCAATAGATTTATATTGTGGGACGATGCTTCACAAGAAAGTGGATTTATATTGTAGGATTGAGAGAGTATTTGACAAGAAAACACAGTTATCACTGGAGGTCACCTATGCAAAGAATATCGTTAGCTTCATATGGCAAGCTGAAAATTGTAATGTATGTTGTGTAAATTGTCGTCATCGCTGCTGATATCGGACGAGCTTTCACCATGATTATTGTTTTAGTTTGAGCTTGTTTTGGGAAGATCTTTGAGCTGTAATATCGAATGAACTTGCGCTGTCTGTGTGCGGCCGTGATCATCTTTTGGGCCAAATTAGGGAACACTGGAACAACGGGTTGATGGCTTAAGGAAGCGGATTGAACTGAACAGGAGGCCACATGACGGAAGTATGAATGTTGTAGTAGTTCTTGTCCTGCGATAAACATCTGAACCGTGCGCTCATCTAGGCCACATTTGGGTTAATTGCAGCTATATTTTTGGTGAAAGCGGTCTCGCGGCTCAGGCCATCCTCTCTTCTCCCATCCATGAAACCATTGCCTCCTCTTCCACCCAGCAGCCAGGGTGCACCGCCATGGAAGCCTCTTCCCCGGAGCTGGTACTGCGGTATCGGGTCCGCCGACGAGGCATACGGTGCTCCATACCAGGCAGGACGCACTCCCGGTGGATCTTGCGGTGGCGGCGGCATTATGTCAAACATGTAATGTGCTCAACACGCTTAAAAGCTGCCAGGCTGACTGACGTTCCGGCGACTTCCTCCTCCTCGCCATGGCTAGCTGGTCGAGGGAGTGTCGTGTGTTCTTGGAATTACACCCTGCTTTCCAGGTAGAAAATTCTAGCTATTTGCTATTATTCCGAATCTAGAATATGAAAAACACGCTTAAAAGTTGGTAAGAATCGAAAGGTTATCTCTTTGGTGTGGTCTACAGGAGTAGAGCACCGAGAAAGTGAGGACTATGAAGAGAACATAAGATCGAACATCCAATATTTGGCAAGAGACAATAGTTTGAGAATATGATAGCTTTATACGGAAGGCTCGAAATGCATTGTATGTATATGGAAATGACATTTTTTTTTGTTTATGTTTCTATTTGCAGTTGTAACCTTATTTCTATGTTCAAGTTAGTGCAAAATATGACATATATAAGAGATGTCATATCACCCTATTTTCCCATATCGCCCGATTTCTCATCTAGCGGAAACAAATCTGCCTAAAAAATGACACTTACACATGACATGTGTAAAGTCTTGGTTTTCGCAAACTTTTAAGAAATAGAACACTTACTACATTGATTAAACACGAAGTAGATTAGTTTTACGAGGCGTTCGTATTGGCTGTGGCTGATATTTTTTAGCTAAAAATAAATAATACTGGCTAAAAGAAGTGTCTTTTAAAGGGAAGAGACAAGTGGTACAAAAGTGATAAAGAGATGTGTACGCGAGACGAAAGCAAGAGGAATAGGTTATGTGATGCGCTGGTGATTCCCTGACTTATCCTCAAAACGAAACAGGAGCTAGAGGAGTAGAGAAACTGCTTCGAAAAACTAGTTATTCATATTAGCTTCTAACTTCTCTGAGTAGAAGCAAATACGAGTAGGGCTTTAATCAGGGTCGGGCCCATGGGCGTGCAGGCCGTGCGCTTGTACAGGGCCCATGGGCGTGCAGAGCCTCCAAAAATCAATGTGTTCCGTGCGACCGTGCCGTTTCGTATCTGGCGGAGAGACGCGCTGTACAATGCCGCTTCGTATTCCGCCGCCAAGAACCTCCGACTTTGCATGCACGCGCACGGACGTGGACGTGAGGTGAGGCCCTGGCCCCTGGGCGTGACCGCGGCGTGAGGCATCAGGCATCAGCCATCACCCATCAGGCATGCACGGAAGACGGAACGTCCGAGTCTCCGAGACGTGAGGCGGTCGCCGCCGTCCTCTCGGCTCTCGCCGCCCGCCAGTCGCCAGCCATCTTCCGCCAACCTCGCCGCAACCAGTGCGGACGGCGGACTCCATTCGTGATTCGTCGTCGACTCGTCGTCCAGTGCAGGTATTCGTTTTTTTTTTCAATTCTAATTGTATTGTACTAATTAAATCCTTCGTATGAAAGTCTAAAACTGTTTGTATAATTTTAATTTTGTTCTTTTCATCTTTTGAAGCCATGTCTTCTGCAAATCGATTTAGAAAATATGAATCCGGTTCCCAAAAACGTAAGAAGAAACAAAGAATTGAGGAGTTAACTCAATGTCAGAAAGGAGCAATGGATAGATTTATTATAAAAGAATCACAAGTGTCTTCCGGTAATCAGGCACTTGATCAAGCTCCTGCACTTGATAGTAATATTGAAAATAATCCTAGAGATGGTCAGACAGGGAACACTAAGAGAATGATGTTATTCAAGTAAAGATTATGCAAACCAAGAGTTCAAAAGGTACTATTCTTGATATATCGCATTTGCTCTGCAATACATACATTATTTTGGCTTATTTGATACTTTGGTTTAGGCCTCGCTTAGAGCTTTGTACAGGGCCTCTAAATTTCACGGCACGGCCCTGGCTTTAATTGTCACACTTACATCAACAAGGCTAGGACGGAAAAGTAGTGAGAAAAATAGGGTAAATCTCTACACTGCACATCACCCTCCATCTAACATAAACATGACACACCAATCATAAAATACAAATTCCCAGTTGCAAGGTAATTATTTGTGGCCAATTCAAATGAAGAGTTAGGAACTAGCTCATGTTTTTACAAAATTTGCGTCGCAAGAAGTGAAATAAAATATAACACTAAAAAAAGAGTTAACATATTATTTAAAGAATGTTCAAGAAGATTTGACAAATGTAACAAGATAATTCTCTAAGATCCTAGAAACAAAATATTGGCATGATATGAAGTATTTAAATACAATATAAGTATATGAGCACATAAGCAATTTTGTACAATGTTTATACAAATCTCATGATATATGTAGATTTTTTTTTCTATGTAGAGCTAGGATCTTTCCAAATGACAAGAATATTATGATAAATGTAGATATTTTTATATCTTTCCAAATGACAAGAACTAGCGGTTGGTATGGTCAAAATATGAGAGCTCATGAAGAAATTGAACCATCCTACGTATAGAAACGGTGAACTGAGAGGGAATTTATGTCATTATCATAATGCCTAGAGATTATAATAGTGTCATTTTTGTTGTGAATAATTAATCCAACTAATTTGAAAATAATTTCTACATATTTAAATTGTACTTTGCACCGAGTAACTTGTTACTTATTTCACTTTACACTAGTGGTAACATATACTTTCATTTGTATTAAAGTAGACCAAATAAAATTTTACCTTACATTAGCCAATTAATTTCAGTCCTAAACAAGACAATTAAATTGAAGGAATAAATCAATTGAAATTGTGTATAACGACTTATCAATGAGAAGGAATAAAAATATACAATCATTAAATTGTGTCAAAATTATATTGATAATGGATTATACCAGACATGATCTCGTGGCTCAGCGTGATCATGGGGTCATGGTGGATCGCATCTTCGACTGGCTCCTGTATCAGTTTGTAGGGTTTGTTGATATGTCCTTTGACATGGCTCACGTTCCGCGGCGATGCAGCACGAGCCATCTGACATCTTCCATTCCATGTCAATTCTAACGTCCGCAGCATGAGCCGACAGACCACGGCGAAGGCGCTGCTCAAGCTAGTAATTCGTTTTTGGCTCCGGCGAGGCTGACGCCGCCGACAAGGACACCACGGAGAGCCTTCGCCGACTAATTGACAAAGATAACGAACTAAATGATAGGAATTAATGTAAAGTACTCCCTCTGTGCATGTACAGTAGGATGACATGCCACATAGGATTACAGGATTTTTGCTATAGTGGATGAAAAAGAAAGAAGAGAGAGAAAGCTCGTTTGTAGTTCTATAGCCGATCGAAATATGAGAAAATAGCATGTTATAGATAGTTTTTGTACCATTATATTAATGTTGTCTATATTTTACATATAACCCATTATAAACAACTTACAAACAACCTATTATAAAATGTGTCTTTAATGTTGTCTGATGATATAGAAATGTACTATAGATAGAAAACCACTGTACATGCCCTCAGTCACGAATACACGTGGATACGTGCAGACAAGCTTTTAAAATTGACTATCGATATTATTTAAATATTTAGAATTGATATATAAAAATCATATGTATAAATTTATCTTCAAAAATACTTTCATGATATTACAATTTTATTATGTTTTATAAATATATTATAATATAAATAGTAGTGAGCTCCGTTTTACAAATAGCATGACGTCTGAATCGACTGGTATTTATGACGGGAGGGAGTAGTACCAATAGCACCAAGAATATTTCAGAAAATCCATGGAAAAGTATGTTTCAAAATTTTAATTTGGAACCTTAAATTCAAATTGATGACGGCAAAATCTAAGAAGGGACCGGATAGAAACCATCCACATTCAAATTTGCAAACCAACCCTGCGAAATACGTTTCCTACAGGAGAACGGCAGTGGGCATCCACGGATTTTCTGCAAATCCGGTGTCGCGAACTGTGATCTGGCCTCCACCTGACTAGTGGCACGTTGTTGTCCGGTATACGGTTAAATCCAGATTATCAATTCACATTCATGGAAGCCCCACTGAAACAGGCACGATAAAACAAAGATTTTGCAGCAATAGCACATCATATTGAAAAGGTGCGTCTCCGACCGTATATGCATATAAGCCAGGCATAGTAATAAAACAAGTTGTCCAACAGCTGAAACTTACAATCCAAAAGCTAACTAGATGTACACAACTACAACCATGGGATACAATATCCATGCAAAGCAAGACATATCAGCACGCTCCGCTATCTTCTATATGTTAGCATCTGCCTGCAGGAAAAGTAGATTTTGTCAAGTACCGGAATATGACAACTTGCTGAGGTTGCTAAGATAAATGTCATGAACATACGATCAATACAAGCGTGCCTCAGCTGGCATTGTGAGTCTGGTCATGCTCAATGAAGTCCAGAGCTTGCTCCTTCGATACCACTTTGATGTAGCTCACCCTGTTCTTGTGTGTCACGCCATAGATTTTATCAGCTACCTTTACAATTTCTGGTCGGAATGTTGTCGCTATAAATTGAGTGTCAGCCATGTCTGCTAGACGACGGATCATATCTGGAACAGGACTTAAGGAAAGCAGGAGTAAGCTTCTAACATTCCAAGGAGAAACTGTTACCGATGTGCTTTAGCAAAAAAAAACACAATAGAGGCATGGAGCATTCACATAGCTGGACATTAGAACACGTCATATCACAGAAATATCATGGAGACGATAACAAGCAGATCAAGATTCTTTCATGGTGAGGATAAAGACTCAATAGAGAAAAAAATAAAAAGGATACTCCCAACAGCAGTTCTGTACTGCGGATCCAGAGCAGCATCAATCTCATCGAACAGATAGAATGGAGCTGGATCACATCGTTGGATAGCAAAAATCAGTGTTAATGCCACCACTGTCTTCTGTCCCCCAGACAATTGTTTCATAGACTGAGTTTCTCCCTTGCCAGTGAAGGAAACCTGAAACATAAGTACTCCTTTAGAAGTTTCAGGAAAGATTATACAGAATAACGTCACAAGATTAATCCGGGAAGAGTATAACAACTTTAGAACAGTATTTTTGAACACTATCTTTATTTTTAGGATGCATTGCTAAAAGGAATAGTATATATGCGCAAATTCGTAAAAAGACTCTGAATAAAAGACACGCCTTGACTTTGACACCAATGTACTTCTCTATTCTCCCTTCAGGATCTGGTTCACGAGGCCCGTCCTCATCATTGTCATCATCACCTGCATCACCATCCTACCAGAAAGGAGAGTATAAAAATTAAGTAAGAAATTCACCTTTAAGACAGCACAGATGCAAGGAAAAAATTTCCGGGAACTCCAGGCAAAAGCCATAAGATTAAAATTCTAAAATGTATCAGCTTGCATTGGAAACCAAACTTAGCATGTGATTGTCTTTGCATTGAAGAATAACCCAGAGATAAAACAAAACATAACAAATTTAATTGGCATACATGTGATATGCAAAACTTGAATTCACCACAACCAAGTGCACATACTGGATAACAGGGCTAAAATTGCATGACATGTAAGCAAGATTGGTAGGTAGGCTAAAATTGCATAACATGTAAGCAAGGTCAGTAGATAAACTCTGTAAATATTTCCTTTATTGATTTATATATACTGTAGGGGCTTCCCCTACAGTTTATCCTATGAAAAAAGGTTGATAGGTAAAGCAACGAAAAGAGACCTTTTTCTTCATCATAACCAAATATCCATGACCACCTTGCACTAGTTCAGAGAACACTTCGCGGAAGTGCCTTGCAACTCCTTTAAATGTGCGCTCAATTGATTCATCCTTCCTTTGGTCTAAAACTGATATGAGTTCTTTAATTTTCTGCAATATTGACCAGCAGATTTTACGAGATTCTTGGGTTAAGATACTCAGAAGGGAAACAAAAACAGCTGCACCGATGGAAAAACTTACCTCATCGCCAGCATCAAGTTCAGCCCGTCTTCTCTGAAGTTGTTCGCGTTGTTCTGTGAAGTTCACATACTGGTCAAGAGCTTTTTTGTTGACATGACTAAATTGCTTCAACTGCTCATTGCAATCATAAAGCATCTTCTGCAGCTGCTTCTTATTTTTTCTCTTGTACCTATAATATTGGCCAGAGAAAATAAGGTAACACAGCATTGCAGCTCCGTAATATTTATTTTCTGAAAAGCCCTATATAGAAAGGTATGACTTTGGAGTCATTCAGCCAGTTTGGCAGCTAAGGAAAATACAAAAACATGGTTTACATTCATTGAGATACTCCACTATGTAAGGAAACAAGGGGTGTCATTTAAGGCAAGGGATGGAAATGCAGTACGTTTCAAAAGCATCAGCAGGCAATGAGCCCAAGTCCCGGATCTTCTTCATACACTCCTCTTGCTTAGCTAGATGCGTACTCCTGCTGTTCATCAACTGTTCCAGGTCCTTGGCCCCACCTTGCACTGTCTGCTCCAAATTAGCTTCAAGAGCCTGCATTTAAAGATGTGTTGTTACATAACAAGTCAACAACAATAGTCAGTTCAGACAAAAAGCAGAGTTATAATATAAGTTACCTTCAGATCATCCCTTTGTCTTTTCAGTTCCTCCATCTTTCTCGTAAAGTTACTAATAGCATCAACATTAGCTGTCCAAAGGATCGTTTGAGTTAAGACTTTAGGCTTAAGAAGCATTCAGTATAATACAAAAGGAAAAGAGAACTCAATCAATGCATCTATACCCTTAAGCATTGCAGTCAACTCATCAAGACTCCTCTTAGAACTTTTCAATTCTTGCTCTTTTGATTCAGCTTCCAGAGGCAAGGTTTTAGAATCTGCAGATAAAATTATTGCTTCCAGTTCTTTCTGCCGCCTCATAAGATTAGTTGATAGATTGGTCTCCAACTCTTCCTTTCTTGTTTCAATCTACAATAGTTTGTAACTGCGTTAGAGCTGATACAGGCGTCTTTGGGAACCACAAGCATGATTACTAAATTTGCTTCAACAACCTCAATCCGACTGTTTTTACACAAGAGAAACATCTCCTTTAGTTCAGTAATTTCAGGATTTAATCGCGAAAGAAGATTCCTTTCCTCTGAAGTTAACTGATCAATAAGTTCTGTGCCCATTTCATCATTTTTCATTGCAATGCCAGATTGGATTTGCTCGATTTGGTTGCAGATGTTGTCAAGTAATTTTTCCTGCAAGGTAGAAAATATTAAACTACGTTGCAGATATAATTGCATAACTATACCAGAATTGATGGTTAATAAAAACAGCTAATGACTTGCATATTAACAAGACAGGGAATCTTCCATGAACAACGGGGTAAAAGAAAAGGAGAATTAAGAACCTTCTTTCCAAGGGCTTTCTCAAGTGATCCCTTTTGCTTCATTGCACTAGCAATGTCAACCTTAAATTGTTCCAACTCTGACTTGGCATGGTCACGTTCAGCATCCATTTGCTGCTGTTTTGTAACTAAATCCGTAATTCTCTTGTCTATATGTATGGGAAGTTAAGAAAAGAGAAATCAAGGATATATAATATTTATCTTGCAAATAAGCAGTAAACAGCAAGATAACTAATCATGTTTTCTTCACATTTTAAAATTACTTGGAACTTGAAGCCAAATTTTTTTTAAAAAAAGCAAACATGAGGGCAGTCATGGCTTTTGATAAACTAGTTTTGGTAATTGAGTAGGCCCAATCTATCGAAGAACCAGCAGCATTCTGATAGTTACAGTAATCATCCATATACTTTGAAAAAGAGTACTGTGGCACAGATCCTAGAGATCATCACCACTAGATTCTGCAAGAATCAAACCTACATATTGTGCTTCTTTCCAACCATTAGATTAATGACAAAATGAGATGCAAGCAAGAAATATCAAATTTAATAGTAAGCCATAAACTCCTTGTTCATCATGTCATCAGGACAAAACAGTGTCTTGCACCAGCCTCATGTAAACAGGGAAACAGGAATATCATTAGACTAAAGCAGGATATCTTTTAGCTTGTTTCCCACATTCTCTAGATGTGCTGTCTTTTTCTCGATTGCTGTTTTATTGTCCCTAATTATTTTCACAAACTTCAGTCTTGAGCGTCTAGAATCATAGAAACCTCCTGTCATACCACCTTTTCGGGCTACTTGATCACCTGATAATAATCACAATGTCAATTTTAATGTTGAAGTAATAATGGCAGAACAAGTGCAAAAGCTCAAGACTACCATCAAGTGTGATGCAATCTAGATCATTGCTGCGTGCAACTTTAGTTGCAGTTTCCAGGTCCCGACATATAACTGTCCTGCCAAAAACCTAACAGAAGTATCAATGTTAGACAAAAAAATGTGAAGACAAAAGGGGAAAAACTTTTCGAAATTTCAGAACAAGTGATCAAAAAACTAGCTTAGGTGCTTGGAGAAGGGAAGCTATGTAATCTGGCCCCAGATAAGTACATCGAAGCAACATAACCATTCTAAAAAAAGTGCACTAGTAAAAAGTAAACACATGCATGAATATGCCACACACGTGCTTACCCACGTGCACACGCGCAAACGTGGGATGGATATAAGCAATATATCTTATCAACACATCTGCACACCTAACCTTTTCTTTTAAAAAAGTACAATATCATACCCAACTGCACATAAATTAGGAAGCAACCAATTGCTTCAAGATTACTTTCAGCTGGAATATAGTATGTACATGAATTGATAGTCTAATACTACTCAATTTATATGCATACGAATTCAACGCAGCACCAAACAAGAATATACTATTAGATGGCGTGCCATGGCACCTGTAGCCTAAGTGATGTTGTTGTGTGTTAAAATCCAAGCCGACAAAGGTGAGATGGATCATGGATGAATGCAGAACAGAAGGAAGAGATGATACCGAAAAGGCAGCTTAGTTATGCAGATGAAGATTGCTCGGAATAGAATTTCAATCAAATTAACCAAGATAGCCTAATAAAAGATGTAGCATCAATTTTGCGTACCTGCTCAAAAGCACGACGATGATCGGCACGATATTTCAATTTCTTTAACAGTGGAACAAAATCTGGACTTTGTGGACAACTGATATTTGGAACTTTTACTCTGTTCAGAGGTATAAATGTCACCCGTCCACCTTTTTCTCGAGTCAATATTTGAATGATCCTCGTTGATATGTCGTCATTCTCAACAACCACATGGAACAAGCTATTCACATCAGAACAGAAAGGATTATTGAACTAAGAAAACAATGAAATAATGGAGAAACAAAAATAAAGGCAACATATTTCAAGACCTATTCGCAGCAGTGACCTCAACAGCCGTGAAAAACTTCTCTTCACAGTCAACCAGTTCTAATACTGGACCAAAAACTCCTGTAATACCATGGTCCCTGATGATTCTGCTAACAGAATTCAGGCCTCTCCTGATATCCTGAGGAAGGAAACAAAATTAGCACCATGCAAAGATAGCTTCAAGCACTGTTATGACAGAAAAAATATGCTACAATATGACAACAGAGGCACAGCTCAATATTTGAAGGGAGAATTGAAGCTACATCCTTGTGATAACACCATATATTGGATTTGTCCATAATGTTATGGATTTGTCGAAAACCAGGGGATAAATAAATGCACTTGCAAAACCAGGTTTTGCATTCTATGGACCCCTAAATTTGTGTCTGGATACTGTTAGCACAATAAGCACAAAGTTAAATGCAATTGATATAAGCCTCTAATAAAGTTATCTTCGAAATTTCTCAATTCATATACTCCTACACCCAACTATTCTATTTACAAGTCTTGCCTTGCCCCTATTCCCACCAACTCACCGAACCCTTATGTTACTTCCCACCATTTCATCCTAAACGTCGGAAAACCAGACCAAGATCCAAAATGTCTGATCATCTGTGATTTTCATAATACATGATTGTGGCATTTAAAGCTGCTATCCTAGGCAAACTTGGGGCATTAATAATATTCAAAGATCGTGGTCTCCACACGTGTATGCATGCACAGATGTTCTGTGAGACATGCATTGGGGAGAGGATGGCAGGAAGAATTAAACGCCTCAGAGTATAAAAGCGTGTCGTAGAAAGGGACGGCATGAGCTAAAGTTGCAGAGTATTGAGTATATGTCATGCAAAATTAATTTTGAGTTGTTTACAGTTTTACCAAACCCAACCCCGGCCATCGACCCAGCCGAAGTCTTGGGTCACCTGGTCACTGATCGGACTGGCAGAACACCAGTTCGACATGTTTTTTTGAATTATTCAAGAACATGTATGACGCAAAAAAAAATTTACATAGATATATTTCTTTCATTAGCTAATAGCTACAAGATATAAAAACAATTCATAAGACCTATCTAAACATCAATGCACATCACCAAAAAAAAGGAATGAATGAAATTACATGTTTAGTAAATTCATAGATTACTTGTTCTTCCTTTATAGAAAGAGGTATTCACAAGGTAAACAACATAATCTACTAGCGCAGCCGGTATGTCTGGCTTGTTTAATGGTAGAGGTGGTGCGTTTGAAGCAGACTTGTCCTAGCTATACCAATATTTTTGTTACTTACAAAGGCAACTGTTAGGTAATTCCATGAAAACCAGCCGGTTCAAAGTGATTTCCTGTGGTTCAATGCAGCCTGGATCAGACTGGTTGAAGTCTTGCATCCGGTTTTCCCCCAGTCAGACCACCAGTCCAGTATGGGTCTGTCTCTGGCTTCTTGGTTGGATCCTATATGTATAAAGCAGGAGTAGTGTGTTCAGACTATGGACAGCCAGACCAAGAACCTATAGGTAAATGCCCGATCATGGTCATCTGTGCTTTTGGTAATAAATGATTGTGCTCTTATGGCTGCTGTCCTAGGCAAACATGGGGCATCAATAATATGAACACATTGGTGTTCACATGTGTAGACAGTGCCCTGCGAGACATGCATCGGAGATACACCAGGAATAATTAAATGACTTAGAACATAAAATCTTGTACTACAAAGGGAGGGCCTATGCTAGAGTTGCAGCCTTGCAGGGCATAAAGTGTCAACTATGGACTACTTAGGGTTAGCTTTATTTGTTTGAAATTGTGTGTTGTTTTCCTGCTTTCATTAATCTTATCCATATTTTTTTGCTGTGTACTAGTGTTGTGGTTTTCATTTATATAAGTGCGTGCAGAAATGAATGATACATCATGCATCTGTTCCTCTGGAACTGTTTTTCACTTGTATACACTCAATATAGATTAAAATCCTCTCAATTTAGAAAGCTCTGTAAATGGTTACGGTATTTCTCTGTGACAAGGTAACTACTAGTAATCAGGCACAAAGGATGAAAATGAGACAAGGCTCTTGTAATGGACTAAAGGACAACAGTGTACTGTAGCAACCACAGCTAAAGTATCCTACATCCGTGAACAGTGCCGCATCTGCTACAGCACCACATGTCTAATCGACTATGGTTCATAATAGTTCTAGTGATATATTTGCATTAGTGATTGTAATTCCCAGAAAGAACGGGAGGGTCTTGTCCAAGTTTCTTTATGGTTGAAGGCAGAAGGGACATTTAAATCCTCCATACCAAAATTAACGGCTAAAGCACAGTAATTCACTTAGTTTAGATTTATGTTTTCCAGAAGTACTTCACACTGCAATTCCCCCCAATGTTTAATTATTCCAACTGAGGGTTATATTAATGCTACTTTGCCAATATTTAATTATTCCAACCAGGGTATATATATGCTGTTCTGCCAATGTTGAATATTTAGCTGTTCCAATTGCATAACACTTTCGATCTAAGATATCATCATCACGCATGTCAATTGATTGCATAAATCATACAAAGAACTGCCAGTGCAAATTCAGTGTTATCCAGTGTTATTAAGTCGTCGACTAATCGGTGACTAATCCATAACTAATCATTCAGTCAGTACATGACGGACGACTAGGGAGGCCGACTCGACTGGAGCGACTAGTCGAGCGGCCGGACGACTAGTCACGACTAGCTGGCCATGTCCAGCTGCATGACTAGGAGCCGGTCCACTGGATCAGTAAGTTTGAGGCCCACTAGAGAGGCTCGGCCCGACCGAGACTTAATACCAGTGACTCAATAACCCTAGATCCTCATTGCACACCACACGGGCTATTTTGGTTATAGTATTAGTATAATAATCCCAGCTTGCTTCTTTATTATGACTGTGACGATTGTAGACCTGACTCTGGGGACTAGTCGAGACTAGTCGGTCGCCCAAGTCGCCCCCTTGGCGACTCGACTCGACTTTACGACTTAATAACATTGGTGATATCTATAAGCTCACAGCCATTGGAAAAGGTAGAAACAACCACTGAAAATCACAATGAAGGGAGCATTGTAGTTTTGCTTATTTAACAACAGGAGACTTTTGCTCATATGTTTTCAACCAACACGGACCGGTATTATCAAGTAAATCACATTAAAGAGAACCCATATCAGTTCCATAATAGTCAAACATAGCAACAGCAATATTTACCAAGAAAAATCAATAATCAAGCATTGCACAATCAAAATAGTAAATAGCAAATTTTATTTATAATTCTGTTAGATGTTCAGGAATAATTTATAGATGCATATATAATGTGCAATGTGCATGCATGTCAGCATGTACATCGGAATCACCATGGAAACCCTCAGAAAGTAAAAAAAAATCAGTAGCAGTCAGTAATATGAACAAAAGGACATTTAAAAAATGCAACATTTTCCATACCCCGGGTGTTGCATGGTCCAAACTCTTCTGTGCCTTCACAAGATCTTCCCTTAGCCGATCGATTTCAGCTGTCACATCAGCTTCCTCCTTCCAAAATGATCTGGAACATTTTCCTTCTACTTAGTATCTAAAATATAAAGCAACGCAACTTCTATCAAATCACAAGGCTATGGCTATTAAGAAATGTACATACTTCCTTTCTTCTTGAAGCTCATCTCTCTGCTTCCTCAAGTCATTGTAGTCATTGTGCTTCTTTGCAAGTGCAGACTCTAACTTATTTGATTCACTTTCCCGAGACCGAATGTAGTTTGTCAAGTTATTAATTTCATCTTTAAGCTTCTGGATTTCATCTTGAAGTAAACCTTCCTGGAATAGTTGCAAGAATGTTACAGACAGATCATCCATACATCCACCAAACAATGAAAAGGTGGAAAATAAAGTACATATCTTGACTCCTCACATTAAGCTGACATACAGCCTAACGCCCTACCATAACATGAAATTAATCAAACTAATACATACTAAAATGTAGGGTTTGGTGCATGTAGAAGCAAATCAGAATAAAATAGAGTATTACATGAAAACAAAGATCCTGAATGAAATTGCAAGAATCAAACTGGATGTTGGTCTATTACCTGCTTTCTATTTGATAAAAGTACACGCTCAAGATCATCAATTTCCTTCTGAAGCCACTTATCTCTTGCGGCTTTGTTTGCAAATTGGGTTGCCCTCCCCTGCTTTTGGTACAATATACTTAGCCGCTTCTCACGGTCCATTATGCTATCCCCACAAAATGGAAGTGTCAAAGGAATATTCATCAAGACATAATGAAATTGTCCATAAATATGTTTTACCTTTTTGATATCTCCTCCTCTTCCTTTAATTTGGCCTGGTGCACCTTACTAATTTCAGCCAATTCAGACTTTGACTTTTCACTCTCAATCCTCACGCTTTGTAAATCCCTCGCAGCTTCATCCTAACAATAGATTATTATATTCTTGTAAGCACAGCAACAAAACAAAATTAACTCATGAGAGATCCCATGACATACCTTTGCTCGTTTTTCACTCAAAATTCTGTCTTTTATATCTCTCAAATCAAGTTCAATCTGAGCAACTACCTTCAGTGCTTCAGTCCGCTTTTTCTCTACACCTTCCTTTTGAGCCTTGGTATCATTTATCCCTTTAGTTGAGACTTTTATTTCTTTGTCGAAACTCTTTACCTTCTCACGTACATCTACCACTTCATTGTCCGCATGGGACATTCTTTCAGAAATTTTTCTTCGGTTGTCATCCATCTAACAACAAGAGGGAAATCAAATGAACCAAATAGAATAAGCATTATAGAATAGAGCAGGAACTATGATATCAGAAGGTTTGATCTAGAAACATCTCTTTTTGGTGATGCCTTGCATAGTAGCTGGAACTCCATGGAGTAGTTGCACAAGGTTATATAATAACAGAAACATGGCCGGCATAAATTATGGCAAACAAAGAGAATGTTTAGAAGTAAACTAAAAGCCGGTGGATAGGCAAGAATGTATGGTGAAGCATATTACATGCTTATGCACATGCTACTGAAGAGATAAAGATAACAATAGCGATGGAAATAGTGGATAGCATTCATTGAATATGATCCAGAGTATGACCTAATACATGAGATGAAAAAGGGCATTCTTTTGGATTATAATTGCAACACATACAGATGGTATCACTTAATTACTCCAGTCTGCAGGGAAGTTAAACTGAAAACTGATTCGCATCAATTCACAGCAAATCCACTAACAAGACCACCTGACTGACATTAAACATAAATATGAAATAATAAATTGTAGGATTCTTCTGATTATAAAAGCATCAATGAAACCAAAGAGGCCTTCACTGTGAAGTTGAAAAGTGAACCTATAACACACTGGCTTTCACCAACCAAAGAATCAAACAATATTTTTAAAGTGGTCCCTCTATGCTCTCCCGAAAACTAAGTTGCACAGATCAGTATGGTTAGTGGCATAGTGGGTGGTTGCAGATCAGACCGTACATATGTGATTTTCTTACTTTCTTTTTTTCTTGGAATAGTATTGGAACGCTTCCATATCTTAATACAATTTCTATACTGTAGATTTTGTGGTCATGTTGGGGGAGCACCAAGAACCAAAAGATTCTTCCATCAGGATGGAAGGAAGATCACCCAAAAGATAGACAATCAGCTTGGGTAGGAAATGTTAATGGTTTGTTTGTCAAACTCAGTCCAAAGGCCTTCATTCATTTTTTAAGTCAGACTATTCCAACTTGCATGACATATAAAAAAGTATGCATACATAACAAAAATGGTAGAATCTTACTGAAGCCAATTCATTCCTAGCATCATTTAGTTCATGGTCCAATATAGTATACTCAAGTGATCTTCTTTGTTTGTCCAGCTGCTGGTACTTCTTCAGTTCTTCTTTCTCTTCATCAAGTTCTCTCAGCCTTTCCTCCAGGTAGCGGACAACTTGATCAATCTGCTTCCTTTTGTTGGCTGTTAATAAAGCATATGAATGAACGTCCCAACAGGTCACTTAGAAAAATACAAAAATTTATGGAGATTTAAACTTGCCTGTTTCTTGCATTATTTTCAAGCTCTCACGCCGTCTATCTTCATAAACACGTGTACCACCAATCTCTTTGAGAAGATCCAGTCGTTCAGAATCTTTCATTAGGGTAAGGGATGCAATCTACACATGACAACTTTGTTAACATTCTATCTGAGCAGATCATGGGAACGATCAAGTGAATAATTGCTACCTTTCCCTGCTGGACAACGTAGTATGGATTAGAGCGAGAGAAACCAGCACTCTCCAGCAGATTCATGACTTCAGTTTTACTGAACATAATAGCCAAAAAAAAAGTGGTATGAGCAAATGACAAGATATAACACTGTTGGGCCAGTTTAAGGCATAAGAAAATACACCTGACGTGCTTCCCATCCAAGTAGTATTCATCCTTCTTTGAAGCAACAGTCCTGCGCAAGCGTACCTCTTCTTTATCCACCTGCAGAAAAGTAGTTTTTCTCCACTCACAATCAGGAGCACAAGAAACATGTCATACATTGTTAAGCAAGGGAGGAAGCACCTACCACAAAGCTGTAGCCGAAATATGCTAACAAATAATTAGTACCACAATGTTGACTACCTCACATGATCACTTATATAGCAACTTATGCAGACCTAATAACTATATGCATGAACTCATAAGGAAGATCTCAGTGTTGATACCTTTGTCATAAAAATATGCAGCTTGAGACTGAACTAGATAATTTGAATTAAATAAACTAAAGTTCAATAAATTAGAGGACTTACTGGAATACGGTTGTCTGAATTATCAAACACGATCTCGACAAAAGCCGATAAAACTGAGTGTCCAGCACCTTCCTGCCAATGGTTATCAGTATCAAACACCAATCAGTCAATCACCTATTTCAACTTCTAGATCACTCAAAGAAGAGAGGAGGCATACATGGAGAAGAGCACCCCTATCTTCACTGCGCAGGTTCTGAAACATGTCACTCAGGACAAACCGTATAGCTGGAGCATTTAG
The DNA here is from genome assembly GCA_017311315.1 of Dendrocalamus latiflorus. NCBI lineage: Eukaryota > Viridiplantae > Streptophyta > Magnoliopsida > Poales > Poaceae > Dendrocalamus > Dendrocalamus latiflorus. The sequence goes on along the minus strand of CM029613.1, from coordinate 620,735 downwards.
GATGGCCAAGTTAGGGGGAAAGTCTCATATAAGCATAAGAAAGAATAATAGCCTAGCAGCAACACATATTTTAAAAACATTACCATGGAAGAAGTTTGATTTGCCAGATCCATTTGCACCAACTGTGATGAACAGGTAAATCAATGTTAAACTCCACCTAGATTCCTATAGCACTAGTAAATCCGATACTAAACCAATATGTTATCAGGAAAGATTGGAAGATCACTACCATGCAAGTCAATAACGAGTGCGCAAAAGAGTAAGAGGATTTAACCATAAATTCATAAGTCCACATTTCATTGATTTAGACCATTGTACATACATGCAATGGTCATGCAAATTTGAAGAAACATAACAAAAACTCGGACTAGCAGGAAAACAGTGAGTTGAATATTGCATTAACACCCAATGTTGATCATCACTGAAATGTTGCAATTAGCCCATTAGACAATGGATTATCTATGACAAGCTGAGGAGACTGTATGACAAGCTGACAGCACCTTAAGTTAGCCATGCACCAGTTGGCGGAAGCGAAACAAATGAATCTAAGTACCCTATAGTGATGTTAGTTACAAGGGGAGGGAGAGATTACCAACTACGTTAACTTTGGGGCTGAAAGGTTCTGTTGAGATCTCCTCCCTGTAGCTCTTAAACCCTTCGATTACGACCTGCATAGACAGCAGCTATTAAGTCGACAGGAACCACGTATATGATCAAAACCGGTAATAAATTATTCCTAAGGTAGCAGCTATTAAGGCTGCCTAGAAAATCCCCTTCCCCAAACCCCACACAGTGTGGGAGCTTCGGCACTGGGTACGCCCTTTCTTAGCATGAATTACCTTCTTTATATACATTGCTGAGGCAGGGAGAGATCAAGCCACCATCAAATCCTGCAAAAGAGGGCAGATCAGCCACGAATTGAGACTCTAGACGAACCGAAACTCTATAGAAGATGGCGAATACGCGTATATACGCAGTGGAATTGACACGAACTACCACTCCTCTCCCTCCAGCTTGTACCTTGTAGGGCATAGGTCGATCTAAGACCACCGCACCGCATGAAAAATAAGTAGAGTTGCAAACCCTAACAAACCCGTACGCACAAAAACAGCAAGCGAGACAAACCAAAAACCCTAGCTCAACTCAGACGCGAACGGCGCAGGTAGGGGAGAAACCCTAGAATCTCGATATCCCCAGACGAAATTCCACCAGGTAGGAAAAATTACCTCGAAAAAGGTTCGGGGAATGGGAGGAATCGGGGGACCGAGGCGAAGAACACTTGGGTGCGAGCAAGGGCAGAGCGAGAGAGGAGCAAGCGAGGGGAATGGGGGTGTGGGGGTCACAAGGAGCCGCCAAAACCGTGCAAGTGTCCGTCCGAAGCACGCGTCCGCGCGAGGCTCCGACCGGCCGTGCACCGGCCCACGGGACGACTTTGGGCTGTTCTGTGTTAGGAAACTGGGCCCATGGCCAAGAGTCTGGCATATTTGGGCACCCCACCGTAGACTATAAATAGAGAGTCACCCCCTCATTATATACACATGAAAGAAAAGCAATAAAGAAAGACTTTAGAGGAATTGCTGTACAATTAAAAAGGGCAGAGCCACCCCACCGTTGCTTTGTTCTTTTTCTTCTTTTCCCGTTTTGTTTATATTCGTGGGTGCTTTACCTCCCAAAAAAGGAATTGCTGTACAATTAAAAAACGTAAGGATTTCGATCAGATTTCTCACCGTTGGATGGGTTTGAAGATTCGTACGTCGTCTTCGTTTCCGACGATGCTCCGATGAACCTTTACGATCAGGGTTCACCCATGGCATACTTTAGAGGGGGAGGGACGACGGAGGCGATGGTGGTGCCGCTGGGCGCGGTCCTGCTGGTCAATGGGCAAGTCAACCAGCTCGAATGAAGAGAGGCGACGAGATCCGTGCAAGGCAACGGTAGAGGAGGTTGCATGCGGCGCTGACATGGCCCTTGACACCAGAGGACGCGTCGAGGGTGGAAGCGTTAGAGTTTGTAATCTTATTTTTAGAAGTCGTAGTTGTGTATGACTTAGTGGTCATGTACAAGTACGCCTCTATCAGAGTCAGAGTTCGTGGTCGTGTACGAGTAGACTTTGTCGTAGCCGAGTTAGAGTCATAGTCGTAGTCAAGTACGACTTTGTGTCGAAGTCGAAGACGAGTCTACTTCATGGTCGAAGAGCCGGGTATAAAAGGGCAGGCCATTGTATCGTGAGGAGGAGAGTGGAAGAGCACCAAATTAAGGCGATGTAGTCACAGAGGAGGTGCCGAGAAGAGGGCGACCGTCGTGGTCGTAGGAGCACCGATTGGAGGTGATATAGTCGCAGAGGAGGTGCAGAACTTGGAACGACCGACATGGTCGTAGGCGGTCAGCGTGACCGCAGAGCATGGAGCGACCAGCGTTGTCGTGGGCAATCAGCGTGATCACAGAGGAGAGAGGCGACCAGTGTGGTCGAAGGAGGCGACCGACGTGGTTGTAGGTGATTGGCCTGGGCAACCAGCATGGTCGTAGGCGATCGGTGTGGGTGGCCAGTGTGGTCGAATGCGGTCAGTGTAATCACAGTGGAGGCGACCGGTGCGATCGCAGGCGATCAGTGAGATCGCAGGGGTCGCAGACGTGGTCATAAAGGAGTTACGACCACGGCAAACAGAGGCTCGCAGACGTGGTTGTAAAAGAGTTATGACCACGGCGATCGGGCGGAGGGCGTCTGCATGAGCAACAGACTTGGTCGTAAAGGAGTTACGACCAAGATGATGAGCAGAGGTGTCCGCTGGAGCAGAGGTTGTGGTCATAAGGAGTTACGACCACGGTCATAGAGCCGAGGGCGGCGACGAGAGCGAAGGTATCCGCATGTGCTGGAGACGTGGTCATAAAGGAGTTACGACCACAGTCTCGCACGTGGTTGTAAGGGTACGACCACAACGAGCGGTTTGATAGAATCACTGCGTGGCCGTAAGGCGTTACGATTATGGTGATCAATCGTTGTCGAAGGAAGTGCAGCGAGAAGCAGTAAGCGTGGTCGTAACTTCAGCTGAAGTTTACGACCATGTAGACTACATGGTCGAAGATCCAGCAGAGCAGTCGTACGACACAGGAGGTGGTCGTAGCCTCTTCAACGTGGTCGTACGGCTGCAGGAGGTGGTCGTAGCGACTTGAAGGTAGTCACAAGATCCTGTGAACAGTCGGTAGGACTGTAACATAAATAAATCATTTTCACAAGACAAGTTTAATTAAAAATTTACATGCCATCTTGAATACCAATTTACCAATACGAATTCCTCTCAACATGTTTCCAATCAACACATATCAAGTAAAACATTTGCAATCTTTTTCAACAAATAATTCCATCCATCAAGTAAGAATTGAAATAGCTCATCGAATCAAAATAAAAATACTAACAATCCATATTACATCAATATAACAGTCCAAATTACATAATTTTACATCTCAAATTACATTCAATTAAAACTCTCAATCTCCAACAATTATAATCTCAATAACATAAATTACAATCCTAATTACATCAAATTAAAATCTCGATCTCCAACCAAGACCACCATTTCCAAAACTCAGATGGTTACAATCGCATCATTTACATTCACAATTTGCCTCATATTACAATCCTCGATCCCAATCAAAACAATCGTCCAAAATATACATAATTTCAATTACATCAATCTTGCTAAACTAGAACAACCAACATTATGTCCAATCCTCCTCCCATGGCAGCACCAAGAAGCGGCCAAACGTGTTCGATCCGCTGCCCTTGTCCACTCCGTTGAGGTCGTACAGCGCGGGAAACCACAAGTTGCACAACCGCAGGAACCTGTTGCGTCCACGGCGCCGTTGGACAGATGTCGTTGGCCACAGTGGCGTTCATCCAATCCTTGAGAGCGCGACGCGCCTCACGCCAAGTGGAACCATAGGCGTTTAGGGCCAACCCGACTGTGCCTCGCTCTACATTGGCGCCCTCTAGCGGGCGGGGTGACCAGGACGAGGAGGTAGTACGAGCCTGCCTGAAAGGAAGATGTGATTACGTAGGACTCCTCTCACTTAGACTCCAGCCTCCCTGTCATGACGATGTGGAGGGTCTTCTTAAAGATGAGGTCCTCCACCGCGAGGCATGGTGGCTTTACCTTCTTATTGTAGAAGGCTACGGTTATTTGGAGGTACTTAAAGATATTATGTATTGCTTGGGCCCTATGGTTGAGCAAGACACTACGTTCGTCCAATGGTTGCGGGTGGCCATCACTTGATAGGACTTCGCTTTAAGCTCCTTCAGTCCCTGAGAGCACAGTAGGGGTCCGCGCCAGGTGGAACTGAGGATGCCTAGGGCTAGCCCGACCGTGCCTCGCTCCCACTGGCGCCCTCTAGCGGGCTGGTTGACCATGATGAGGAGGTGGACGCCGCAGATGCGAGCTAGCTCCGCCGCCTCGTTGTGGACCCACACGTCGACCACTCGCATCTTGCCGCTGCTGCGGCAGAGGCGGCATGTTTCCTCCCTTGCTGCTCCGGCTACTGGAGCATTGGACTGACTGGAGGGGCGGGGATTTGAATCCTCTCGCAGACTGGAAACGGATCTAAGAGTTTTTCTTTTTTCTGAAATCAGACACGGATTGAATTCAACCTTTTTGTCAGACGAGAATCACGCGGACCGTGCTTACACCGGAAACAATAGCCATGCATGAGTTCAGAACTACTAACAGGTAAATACCGTGCGGTACGACGTTACTGTCTCGCATAGTTGCGCGTCTAGCACTATACATCACTTCACTAGTCCGCTACTGCTGAAATACTTACAACTTGGAAGACGCGAAACCAAAACTTTGGGACAACAAACTCTGGTAATCTATAACCACGTACGTAACAATGTTAACCTCTAAAAGGATAGTGACACAGAGCAATAGCTTTGGCAGACAGTTGAGTTCACCCACAGATCCACGACCAATCAACTTAGCCTGCCAAACCAGGAAACAATCTCAGCATCATGGAATCGTAAGCATAACAAGCGACAAAGATGCCAAGACCATAAGAGAACACTTGTTGGGTTACAAAACCAGAGATAGTATACAAGGGAACAGAGAGTGATCAACTTTCCGGAATCTAAAAGTATGCTTGTCAAGTTTGTAAGAACCACTGAAGCTGCAGTTCCAGGAACCCAATGCAAATGAAGAAAAGCAATAGGTTGACATTGCTGTGTCAGGAAAAAAATGTAATGGTAGACATACTTAAAGAGTAAAGGAATCAAACTACATATGTTAAATGTGGGGAACAGAATACCTCATAGAATTAGTTAATTTTAGGGCTTAAGTAGTACTGTGGATCCCTGAAGAACCTGACAACCATCTGTGCCTTATCCGTGGAAAGGTCAGTGTTTTCTAGAATAAATCCCTTGGATGCTTTTGCAATTGCTTCAATAGAGCCAATGGCTTGGGCAAGCTTGGAAATCAAGAGTAGGATGAATATCAGCATGGCAGGATATGAATAGCGCACGGCACAAAAACACAGAACAGTTATATAGAAAAATGGCATTTTGTGTTCACAGTGAGATTTGACTGTATAATTACTGGAGATGCTATAGCAAAATATATCAAGGAAGATTAGTGCAGAGAAGACATCAGGGAATAGAAAAGTGCTCGATTTGGATAATCTAGCAAATGCTCTTTTCTCATTCTTGAATAGTTGCATAAAGTCAAGTATTTTGGATGAGAAGGTTCAATAATTATAGCCCTGATTTACCCTGAATTATCCTTTACCATGTCTTAGTGAGATGAGTGCAAAAATGGCAAGGGAAATGATGGTACTTATATCTGCAATGCAAGCATTGCCTAGTCGTGTGAGTTCTTCTCCATAGAGGTAGAACATGCAAATAAGTCAGAAGTCAGAACTAACATTGATATGTAAGTAACCAAGAGATAATCCAGTTACATAAAAGGCTAAAAAATAGTTAAGTACATACCGCATTTGCGTCATGATTGTCAATTCCAGGAACAGAGGTGAGCACTCGTAAAAAGGCATCCATGCACTGAACTGCTTGCTCCCGCTACAGACACAAGCAAGAGAATCATTTAGCTTCATTTTAGACATACAAACAGTGCACCCATGTATCCGGAAACATGTGAAAGTACCTCAGTCCTCATTGTTGAGATAATGTCTTGCTGCTTGCATACTGAACAACAAAACAGATGTGTTCATCAATACCCACTTACAGCTCAAAACTTGAACAGGAGTCAGAAAATTGGTAAATGAAATTAGAGATTTACCTCCACGAGCATGAGCTATCCTCACAATTTTCTCAAATCCCACCTCTGGATCATTAACAGGAACAAATGTAGGGCAGCCAAGCTCCATGTCATACCTTGAATAAGAAACACATGAGTAACAATGATTTAACTAACATACTCCACCATTAGCAATGTATCAGATGTGTACTTGAAATATGATTGGTTGAATGATTCGTTTTGCTCTCTTGTGGGAACGGCAGCAACAACATAAAGATTTTTGAACTGCCTCTTCAGTGTATTCACCCTGCAAAAGCATTCCAAGACTAACGTGACCGTCACGATCATTACAGTGTATAACATGACAGGGAAGAGTCTCCCACCTGCTAAAGACAACAGCTACATTTTCACAATCCCAGCTTGTCTCAAAGACAAAAGCAACAGATAACCCCCCATTGTTGAATATGAAGTCCTGGAATACACTTGATCAGGTTACACAAAGACACCACAACAACATTCCTGACTTGTGAGGCAGGAAGAGATGCTTACAGGAGATATTGACAGGAAGTTTATGCGATATGAGTTTGCAGCTAGGAATGCAGTAATGAACTTGATGAGGTTCGGGTGTTGTTTATTTCTCCACGAAGTGCTCATCATGCATATTCCTCGACCTGCATTACGGTACCCAATGGAGTTATCGAAATCCAACTCCATGTATGGATGCATGGTTTTAGGATAAGCCAAAATGTTTTGCTAGTTCATTACTTCTGTAGTGGTCTATTATCTGAGTTTCGTTAGAAAAACATTATAGCTTATCCTTAAACCATAAATCATCCACTCTTGCCACAGGAACAAATAATTTCTTTGCCCGTGCCTATATTACTTATCCATATGCACAACTACATACACATGATTTTGACTGAATTGGTAACAAATATCCTTAAAGCAATCGATCAGAATCGGGAACAATGCAAATTAATAATGACCCTAAGTAGGACATGCATGTTCAACACACAAGCAAGTAAAACATGCAATTACGCAACAGTGCCGGCCAATCCGAGGAACTGAAACCAACCACGACATGCTGATGCTTGCAGAAGCAGCGGGTAGCCGGCCAAGCAGTGCAAACGCGAAGGGCTAGAACGAATTTAAGTAAGAGAGACGAAGCAGTGTTGCTAGACAGCTCTAATTTGGGGCTTAGCATACGAATCGCGTGATGATGCGACGCGTTTGGGAACCCTAACTTATCTAGGCCGTGGAATGGAGGCGGCGCCGACATCGCGAGCGTCTGACGGGCGGGGGAGGGGAGGGAAGGACCGAGGTCGGAGGGAGGGATGGGGTAGAGAGGAGACCAGTGGGTGGATCACCTGGAGCGGCTTCGGGCGGCGGGGGGAGGCAGGTGTAGCCGCTGGAGAGAGTAGAGCGCTCCATCGCGGGCGGCGGGCGGCGAGCGGGTGATTGATCGCCGCGACGAGGGTCCGGAGCCAAGAAGAGATGGGGAGCGGCCGGGTGTAGAGAGTCTGCCAATGACTAACGGTAAACAATAATTTATTTATCCGATATTTATATTTGAGAAAATATGAATGTGTTAGGTAAAATTATATTTGAGAATATTTATATCCGTATTCGAGAATGTTCATATTCGTATTCGAGGCTATTCGATTCGTATTTGATCCGTTTCCATTTGTGACAGCCTCCCTACGATTGTAGAAAGTAATTTTTTGATGGACCAAACTTCACAAGTAAGAAGTAAAAATTATTTTGTATAATTTTCAATTCTATGCATTACACTGCTAGCTCGTGTAGACGTATAGTCATGTTACATAAATTTATTCTACTGAGATTTGTAACAAAAGTTTTAGTATAGTCGCATTCGACCGGATTAAGTCTATATTCAATTTAAATTCATATTCGTTACAACATTTGATTCATATTCGAGAATGTTCGAATTTGTATTCATTTTTAAAATATGAATTTGTATTTGTATTCATTTTAAAAATATAGATTTGTATTCATATTTGAGACTATTCGATTAATTTTCGATCCGTTTCTATCCCCACCTATGACTATGTCCCTTGGTCGTGAGCGAGCGATTGATTGATTGAATTGCGATGACGTGAAAACTAAAGCAGCGAACAGGATAATTTCCACCGTGAAGAATATTGGGTGGGTTTTTTTCTATGGTTTATGGTTTATAGCTTAAAATTTTAAATTATGGTTATCCACGAGAGAGAGTACGAAGAGAGAGACACTCGCGTACGATTTTAACTGATATAGATGAATTCAATATAGTATCTACTATAATCAACTTATAGACCTTATCTCAAAAAGACATATCATTTAAAAGCTGGTTCCTGTACATAAGTCAAAAGCCTAAAAGAACTCAAATGACTGAATTCTTTTTGGCTTTGACTTTGGCTTACCACTTTCTGCTACAGTAATTAGCTTTTAAATAATGCGCCTTTTCAAGACAATATTTATAGATATATTGTATTAGACACTGTTCTGAGTTCAACTATACTGACTAAAATTGCATACAACTGTTTGCCTATATGTACCGTCTCTTGCAAACACATAGAACTCAAAAACCATAAATCAAAGTCATAGCCCAAAATAACCCACCCAATGGAATGAATTTGGGTTAGATTAGATTAGGGATAGACAGCGAGAACTACGGTAGGGGAAGAGGAGAGAAGAGCCTCTCTTGTACACACCGACGGAGGCGGGCCACACTTCATAGACCATGCATACAAACTTTAGGGGTGCATTTCTATTGAGGGCCTGTTTGGAACAGAGGAATTTCACAGGAATTTTGCAGGAAACAGTTCAATTCCCACATTCCAAACAGGGCCTGAGTTTTTAGTTGAAAATAAATAGTGATGATTGAAATAAGTGGTTTTTTTTTTTAAAAAAGGGCAGCGGTGAAAAAAGTAAACGAGAGATACGTTCGTGTGATAGGAGCGAGAGGTGTGGGGTCTGCGATGCACCCGTAACCTCCTAATTTATCCATGGAGCAAGATGATAATGAGAGAAGTGGATAAATCACTTTAAAAAATCAAATATTCGTATTGATTTTTGATCTTTCTAAAACTGATGCAGAATCCAATACAAACGGTTGCACCTGCACTCCTACCCGACCCCCAGGTGTCATTCATAGGCATTATATCAAGAACATGAAGCGCTAGACACCGATCCGGAACGCATGCGGCCCAAATACGATCGGAATTGAATTACGAGAGCGGGCTCCGGCCCACGGTGCGCTGCGCGGCTGGATTACGGTGGGCCGGGCGTGGGCACCTTGCTCGCTCGAGTGATGCACACCACCGAGTTGCTAAGCTAAAAGACACGCTTCACACCTCCGACATCGACGGCGAAACCTATCATCACAGTGCTTTGCTTGATGCTTGATCTCGACCGACATGGCTCAAACGCAGATTAATGTTTTCTTTTCTTTTCTTTCCCTGCTGTATCAAGTATGAGACCTACTATTTTCCTTTTCATTTGGTTGCTGATGGGACACACTAGCCGGTGGCCCTCTCCGTTGGGTTATATCACAAAAAATAATCTTTCTGTACAGCCTGTCAGAAATATAAATAGTATTTTAATTCTAAACACATGGAGAGAAGGGCTGGATCGATCGTAACTAATCTCGTGTAAACGCAGGGAGGGTGCATGGCCATCATGCGGTCGATCGAATGATCCATTGCTTCGGTTCCAAGTAAAGCTCGAATCCGAGGCGCTCGTAAGGTCTCATGCATACGCTGCCAGTAGATGAGAGGAGCTAGCTTGGATAGCTTTTCGATCACTCGATGCTTCGGCGCGGCTGGTTATGACTGGTATACAGTAATACTTTCCTTCCTCCTGGCTTTCCTGCTTACGTACGTGGCACTAGCTTGAACCACACTGTCCGTCTCTGTCTCTGTCGGCGAGCTCCTCCTGTGCGAGCTTAATTGCTTGGCGAATCGAAGTAAGCAACTGTAAAACAGGAATGCTTTTGCTGTCAGATGGCACTGTTTGACCAGAATGTTAGCGAGCCGATCCACTGCAGCCCAGTCGTGAAGATTCTCTGTGTTGTGTTTTTCTAGGAGGAAGGAAGATCGGGACCGTTTGTTTAGGGGGCGATGGAGATCGCAGGTACGGCGGCCCGACCGTTCCCACTGCTGCACCAGTGCTTGCTTCTAGCGAGCTTTCGTGCTGCAATCACCACCTCGCTGCAAATCTCAAGCAATAAACTACGCTGCGCCCTGCCCACCTATATAACTAAGGAACGGTTCTTTTTGACTTCAGTTTATAGCTTTTAGTTTAAACTCGTGAGAGACAGTAAAGAGTAATATAAACTCATATACGATTTTGGATAATATAAATAAAGTTATTATAGTATGTATTACAATTAAATTGTAGACTCTGACTTAAAAAGATAATCTATTTGAAAGATAGTTACTATAGAAAGGTCGAAAAGCACATTTTAGAAGTTGAAAATAAAAAGCTCTTAGCTTTTAGAAACTGAAAATCGTTTTGAATGTGTTCACTGTGAACTCTTTTTTCTCTTTCATGGAATGTCCAGGTCGAAAGCTAACCAGCGTCCATTTTCGGCAGGAAAAAAGGGAACAATAGCAGAAACTGTTTTAAACGGGGGCTATGTCCGAGGAACAGGAATGACCGGCAACGAAGATCGATCACACTTAGGTGAGGACCTGTGTAGCGAATAGCGATTAATCTCGATTTACTGCGTTCCTTGCCACTTTAGGTGAGAACTGTCATGACGTATAGCTGAAGCGCGCTGAGACGCTAGACAGACACGTTCCCACTTTGGTCACGCACGGCAGGCAGTGCCATAAGAGACGAGTCTGCTCCAATGGCTCCAACCAAGCCGTCGGGGCTCTCTATCCTATTTGGCACAGCGCAGATGGGCGCGCTCCGAGGGCCCGCGACGCTGCTCCTGGCGCTGTCCATTGCCGCGCTCCGCTGCGCCGCGGACCCGCCGCAGCGGGAGCGGTCGGCGCTCCGGGCGTTCCTCGCCGGCACGCCGCACGAGCGGGCGCTGGGGTGGAACGACTCCACGCCGGCCTGCGCCTGGGTCGGCGTCACCTGCGACGCGGCCAACTCCACCGTCGTCGTGCTCCGCCTCCCGGGCGTCGGCCTCATCGGCCGCGTGCCGCAGGGCACGCTCGGCCGCCTCCGCGGCCTCCAGATCCTCTCCCTGCGCTCCAACCGCCTCTTCGGCGCCATCCCCGCCGACCTCTTCTCCCTCCCCCAGCTCCACTCGCTCTACCTGCAGGGCAACCTGCTCTCCGGCGCCATCCCGCCCGACGTCGGCAAGCTCTTGGCCCTCGAGCACCTCGTGCTCTCCCAGAACAACTTCTCCGGCTCCATCCCGTTCGCGCTCAACAGCCTCACCGAGCTCCGGTCGCTCAGGCTGGACGGCAACCGCCTCTCCGGCAACCTCCCGAGCATAAGCATCCCGCGGCTCCAGGTCTTCAATGTCTCGTACAACCAACTCAACGGTTCCATCCCCGGCTCCCTCGCGCACTTCCCGCGGGAGTCCTTCGCCGGCAACCTCCAGCTCTGCGGGAAGCCGCTGGACCGGCCCTGCGAGCCGTTTTTCCCGTCCCCTGCACCCGCTCCCGGCGTCGCCCCACCGGGAGGCGGCGGTGGCGCGGCGGTGTCCGAGAAGAGGAAGAAGCTCTCCGGCGCGGCGGTCGCGGCCATTGCCGTGGGCGCCGGGGCGGCGGCGCTGCTGGCTCTAGTGCTGCTCGTCGTGTGCGCCGCTTACCGGCGGCGGGCGGCGAACGGTGGCGAGGGTAAAGCGGCGACGCCGGCCAGGGGTCTGACGCCGTCCACGGCATCAGGGGAGATGGGGGACCTGACGTCGTCGTCAAAGGAGATCAGCGCGGCGGCGGCGGCAGTGGCTGGGGCTGGGGCGGCGGCGGGCGTGGCGGAGAGGAGCCGGCTGGTGTTCGTGGGCAAGGGCGCGGGGTACAGCTTCGACCTGGAGGACCTGCTGCGCGCGTCGGCGGAGGTTCTGGGGAAGGGAAGCTTGGGGACGTCGTACAAGGCGGTGCTGGAGGAGGGGACGACGGTGGTGGTGAAGCGGCTCAAGGACGTGGCGGCGGCGCGGCGGGAGTTCGCATCCCTCCTGGAGGCGCTGGGCAAGGTGGAGCACCGCAACCTGCTCCCAGTGCGCGGCTACTACTTCTCCAAGGACGAGAAGCTCCTCGTCGCCGACTACCTCCCGGCCGGCAGCCTCTCCGCCATGCTCCACGGTCAGCCGCCTCTCACTACGTACATTCCATTAGCAACCTACCTTTTGCGTTGCCCAACTAGCTCGTTAGCGACACCACTACTTGCCATTGCTGCCTGCACGCGTTGGTGCAGCGTCGCGAACGTACGATGGCGCTGTGAGCCGCGGTTTAGGGGAAATCCGGCCGGCATTGGCCGGAATCCACGCGATTTTGCACACTCCAGTCCACTACTACTCGAGTGTGACTTAACCTGGTACCATCCTTTTTCAGGTGTTGATAAATATTATCTGGATTTTTTTCCTAACTATTATTCAGATTTGTGACTATTGAATTAGAGATCCAATAGCTATAAATTCTTCCTCTACTATCTCAAAAAAAATCTCCCTCTCTTCAAAAAAGGAGCCGTTGGATATCTAATCTAACGATCTCAAATCTAGATAATAGTTAGAACTCCTTTTTCTGAAAACTTTGTTGCCTGGGACTGTTTACTGGGGGGGAAGGCTGTAAAGCGAAGTGTTTGCGTGTGCGTGTGTGTGAGAGGGAGAGAGAGGGGGGGAAAACACATGACACATGCACCAACAGCGAGGTAGTACACAAGAGACGATAGATTATTATTTGGCAAGCGAGTGGGCTGGCAAGTGACGGAAATTGGATCGTTGCTGGAGGATTGCATTGTTTCTAGCTCTCGATTTGATCGGGGAATTTTCTTCTCTCCGTCGTCGAGCGAGCTCGAGAATTGCCGGCATGGATACGGCATTGCTGTTCCGTCCGCAACCGATGCGACGCGATGGTGTCTTGTCCGATGGACGGTTCCTGTATACACGCGTACGGAAAAGTTGCAGCGGCATCCCTGTTTGGTTTGGCGCCTACCGCTTGGTATTGCAGCCCTAAATTCAATAGTACTTGGAGCCCACAAATTCAATTGCTTCACTGATCAGACAGGTACGGTGGTTTTCTTCCTGGAGAACGTTTCTTGCTTTGAGCTACGTACGTGGCTCTAACAGACGCACTGTAGAGTGTGTAGTAAGCTAGCATGGTTTTAGAACACCAGTATGCATGGGATGGGATAGCACGAACTGCACGATTGGTACCGATCTAGCTTGAACGGTTTTGAACATCATTGCTTCTCATCAAGAATGATGATACGTCGAAGGTGATGTTGGTAGGTGTAAATGATTTTCGGTGAAGCTGCATAATTAGCCGCAGGGCTATTCGATTATTCGTGCAACTAGTAAGGACAGCGATGTGGACACGGTATCTGTATTTCGCCAGCTTTTTCCAGCAGCTGATGGCTTAGGGTTTCAATCCTTGGAAAGGGATTGGGAGGTAGCATTTGCGTTTGACTAGCGTTCTTCGGATTCCTGATGCCTTAGGTCCAAATCATCGGAAAGGGATTGAGAGCTAAATGTATGGTTCGCTAGCCATCGGTTATCCGTGGCGCCGTCCTGAAATTTATATACTTGTGAAGAACCGTCCGTGCTATCGGTTGTGTTGTGAATAACATAAGAATGCATTTGAATGCTAATTTGGATGCAATCAGCGTCATGAAAACAAAATGCTGCTGATTCAGTTTCCACACTTGCTGACTGCTGTTAACGCTGCTTTGCCTCTCATCTCAAGTTATCAATGGTATTTGCCGTCTCCACGCAGTCAAATGCTGTCATCTGTACACATCTGACAGTGTGGTGCTGGTGCACTGCAGCTGCCATGTGGGCCCACTTCGGGCTGTCAATGTTTTCCGCGGCTTACCGAGATAAACGCATCATAATTTGATTTTGGGTACTGTTCAGAGGTCAATTGTCTAAATTCCTAATTTTAAGCTCTAACTCTGACCTGCTTGTGATTGCTCAGTTTCTCAAATTTTCATTTATATAGCACTAAGTCAAGGTTTTGATCGATCGTTAACGTCATGTGTGCTGTCATACACGTATGCTAATTGCTACCTACTGCTTATCCAGTATGGGTGTGTTTGGTTGCCTGAATCTCCTTTGTCTTGGCTGGGTGGATCCGTATAATCTGAGAAAGAGCATGTTTGGTTGTTTGTATGAGTGGATGCAGTCTGCATGAACGGATGCAAAAATACGTCCTCAACCTGGATGGGTGGATACGCTCAAATTTTCATTTATATAGCACTAAGTCAAGGTTTTGATCGATCGTTAACGTCATGTGTGCTGTCATACACGTATGCTAATTGCTACCTACTGCTTATCCAGTATGTTGATCTTCCATGCATTCAACGAAGGTAGTATTCTGTTCATTTTTACTTATGTTTTTGATTTTTTATGGACTTCAAGATGTGACTTTAACCACTATTTTCTATAACTGTACACTAAAATAAACTATTAAAATTACAATACTATGATAGTATTTTTAACGATAAATCTAATAATATAACTTTTATATAGTCAATCTAGATAGTTTTGAGCCTATTAACTATTAAACTTTAAAAAAATGACGGCACATATTTTAAAAAATCAAATAAAAATAAACAGAGGGGGTATAAACAATCAGAGCTGTTACACCAGACTTGTGTATTTGGAGGTCCATACACACGTACTGGACATTTCTGTTGCATTTTTGTTGTCCCTCTATTTAATCTCTGTACCAACTTGACCAGCTTGAGTACTGATTGCTGGCCATTTTGCTGTCCAGCTGTATTTGATAGAAGAGTAGGTTACTGTGCATGCATCAGTGAAATTTTGTTTCGAGGCATGATTGATACGCATCACTAATAATTCCTTGGACAGCGACACGCTTATATATGGTATATATCCAACCTGTTTAAGGATTCTTTAATCAATACTCAATGGTAATACTCCTATAAACAAATCAATTAAGCATCTGCTCAAATTACTGAAAAAAAAAGTCTGGAAATTTTGATGTATATAATTTGCAGTAGCTGAAATTTCACCGCGCATTGTTTTGCAATTGGTAGTATGTTTTTGTCGTCGGAAATGCTCACCTTGA
This sequence comes from Dendrocalamus latiflorus, assembly GCA_017311315.1. Taxonomy (NCBI): domain Eukaryota; kingdom Viridiplantae; phylum Streptophyta; class Magnoliopsida; order Poales; family Poaceae; genus Dendrocalamus; species Dendrocalamus latiflorus. The sequence continues at coordinate 605,290 of CM029613.1, read as the reverse complement.
TTTACCTACAGGCAGCCGTGGCTCCGGCCGGACGCCGATGGACTGGGACGCGCGCATGCGCGCCGCGCTGTCCGCCGCGCGTGGGGTGGCGCACTTGCACACCGCGCACAAACTCGCGCACGGCAACATCAAGTCCTCCAACCTGCTGCTCCGGCCGGACCCCGACGCGGCCGCCCTCTCTGACTACTGCCTCCATCAGCTCTTCGCCCCGACGTCCGCGCGCCCCAACGCCGGCGGCTACCGTGCGCCGGAGCTCGTGGACATGCGCCGCCCGACGTTCAAGTCCGACGTGTACGCGCTTGGGGTGCTCTTTCTTGAGCTCCTCACCGGCAGGTCCCCGACGCACGCGACCCTGGACGGCGACGGCGCGCTTGACCTCCCGCGGTGGGTGCAGTCAGTGGTGCGGGAGGAGTGGACGGCCGAGGTGTTCGACGTCGAGCTAGTGCGACTCGGCGGGAGCGCGGAGGAGGATATGGTGGCGCTGCTGCAGGTTGCCATGGCGTGCGTGGCCACCGTGCCGGACGCGCGACTGAACAGCACGGATGTCGTCAAGATGATAGAGGAGATCGGTGGCGGCCATGGGCGGACAACGACGGAGGAGAGCGAGGGAACGCGGGGGGCATCGGAGGAGGAGCGGTCGAGGGGGACGTCGCTGGCAGGCACGACGCCGTGACGCCGGTGCAATGCAATGCAGAGCAGGGTAAATACCTAGGCTCATGGCACGAGTTAGTTACGTGTTTCTCATATTCTCATGTGGCAAAGCTCTTTTTTTTCAAAAAAAAAAAAATGGCTAAGCTCGTCGTTGCTTGTCATGAATCATGATAGCCCTTGGTCTTGGCAATTGTACGTCCCTGAATCTCAAGTGACCATGCCGATGCTCGTGTTGGCCACCTCATGACTTCGATCAGTTGCAGTGCCAGTTGAATGTCATCCAAAGTTGACTCCCAGATCTTGTCAAACGAAATCTTGCCATGTTACTTACATGCCATGCCAGTGCCACCGAGACCCCTGTTCTTACTGATAACTTACTCGCACTGTCTCCATGCGTGTAAGGTTGCCGTTCTTGGAACAGGAGAAGTAAAATAAAATAATATGAAATCAAAGCAGAGGAGCATGAGGCTGCATGATTACTCGTCGTGCCCACCCTGATGATCTCATCACGTGGCTGCCCCCGCTTTTCAAAACATCGCGTCGTGGCTGGTGGTTAGTAGCTAGGCATCGGCGCACGGAGGAGTAACGGAGAGTAAAACCAGGCCTCAAATAGTGTGACAGCTCGCTACTTCTCCAGCGGCGCCTGGCGCGCTCATAGAGAGTTGGGGCAATGTAGCAGCTAAACGATTGATCAAGAATTGAGCTTGTTGTTGGAGGTTGAAGCAGAAAAGCTATGACGACGAGAAGAGATAGAAAACACATGGTTTGGTAGGTTAGCAGGTGTGTGAAAGAATATAAGTTCAAGGTAGGTTGCTTATAGTGAGTTCCATGGAGTTGTAATGGATGGCTATACTCATTCATGCGTGAATGTGGGAGGCCGGAATACTTTTTATTCCTTAATCTAAAAAAAATAGTGCATCGTTGTATGCATGAGTAAGTTGCTCTAATACCATGCAAACTAATAAGGTAATTTACCGTATATGTATATATTTTGAAAAAGAGTAACTAATAGAGGAAGAATATATGCATGCAACTATATATGATCCATATGAGATGGAGAGTGCTTACGTTTCTAAGAATCCCAACAACTTATTATGCTCAATTATTTTCTCCCATCAAAGCTCATACTTTAATTACGTCCTCAAGTTGTCCCTCAAGCTTCTACTATCATCTTTAATGTTTATGATATCTTAAAAATCTAAATAGCCTACGATATACAAAGATATTTATAAAATACTGAAGTTATATCATTTGATACTACAAGGTTTAAAATAAGTCTCGCCACGTAAATGCCACGTAAATACGTGAGCTACCATGCTAGTTAATATAAACAATAGAATCCTTCTGGGAAAAAAAAAGAAAAGTTACTTCAGCGTGCTCAGCTCTCTCTCTAAGACATCGCACAGCCATCACTAGTACACATGCCAATCGCATGCATTTGAGACGTGAGAAGCAAATTTGGATCGATAACACACACATATATCGATCCATGCGTTTCTTTCTGTGATTCTCTCCTATAAACGATCGATCGATCTCCTGCCGTACACGTAACGGCGATCGATCGAGGTACTCCACACTTCACTGGTAAGCACCGGCCGGACCCACGTGTCGGCCAGGAAAACTGTGTAGATAATAGTAACCGATGTAACAGTAACCACCACCTGATAATAAACCTGTAATAACTGAACGCAACCTTTGGCAGGAGGGGGTGGAAAACAACGGCTGTGCGTGTCTCCGGCCGGCCGGCCGAGTGAACCCTATCTTGTCTCTGCACCTCAAGCTCCGATTACTCCAATTAGAAACACCTCCTTAAAAGGAGGAGGAGGCTCAAATAGGGTCCTTTTGGTTGTGTTTTTCACCATCGATTCTCCTGTGTTGTGCCCTATATATAAGCTCCGGCCATCGCCAAGCCAACTGTGCTCTGCCTCTCCATTCCAAGCCAATCAAGCTGAAGGTACTTCAGCTCCTTTAAAAAATTTTTCTGGATCCGTCACTGAAAAGGAGGGAAGGAAGGAAGGCAGAGGCCAACCAATACTTGCAGTTTCTTGTCTGATTGTTTCGCACGCTACTACTCACGTACGTACGTACTCACCCCGCCTCTCTTGTTAGTTACCACTCGCCGCTACTACTAATACTCGACCGATCAACCCATCCCCCACTTGTTGGCAAGTAGACGCGCAAGAAGAAGCAGGCAAGATGGTTAACCCCGACGCAGTCCGCAATGTCGTCGGCATCATCGGTACGTACGTCCCCCCTATCGAACCTTCTAGATGCTTCCATATGACCGTGCACGCATGTTCAGTAATTAATGCTGCCGGCCGGTTGATCATGAGCATGCATATATGCAGGCAACTTCATCTCCTTCGGGCTGTTCCTGTCCCCGGTGCCGACGTTCGTGAAGATTTTGCAGAAGAAGGACGTAGAGGAGTTCGTGCCGGATCCGTACCTGGCGACGTTCCTCAACTGCGCGCTGTGGGTGTTCTACGGGCTGCCCTTCGTCCACCCCCACAGCATCCTCGTCGTCACCATCAACGGCACCGGCCTCGCCATCGAGATCATCTACCTCTCCATCTACTTCGCATACGCCCCCAAGCCCAAGCGCCTCAAGATGCTCGGCGTCCTCGCCGTCGAGCTCGTCTTCCTCGTCGCCGTCGCATTCGGCGTGCTCCTCGGAGCGCACACCTACGAGAAGAGATCACTCATCGTCGGCAGCCTCTGTGTCTTCTTCGGCACCCTCATGTACGCATCACCACTCACCATCATGGTACGTGTGCCCGCCTCCCCTTCTCTGATCTTGCTCAAACGTTCGTAGAAACTATGTACATGCATGTACCGCATGTGTATGCATGCACTGCATGGAATTCTTTACTGTTATAGCCCCCGTGTCTTTTTTTTTGCCGATATAGTACTTGTGCCTGTTTTTTTGCGAGATTGGCCTCTTCCCGACTACGGATTAACAGGCAGGTGACGCGTGGTATTTCCATGGATGGGGGCACGTGGATCTACAGATGGCGAGCACATAAATATGTCTAGCCTTGGCACGTGTGTCGAGAGCTGCAATAAAGTGGTCGGTGGTTGATTCTATAGTAGCTAGTCAATGGTCGATGCTACAATAGCCATTAGATGGTCAATACTACAGTATCTAGTTGGTGGTCAATGCTACAGTAGCCGTCAATGATTAGAGAGTGGTCGATAGCTAAATATGGTCAATGGTCAAAACTACAGAGTAATTGGAGGTCGAAGTCTATAACGTAGTCGGATGGTCGAAGTCTAAAGAGTGGTCGGAAGCTATATAGTAGTTAGGGCAGACGGAAGTTATAAAATAGTCACGATGGTCAGAAGTTATGAAGGGGTCCTAGTGCGGCAATGGTTGGAACGCGCCCCCTGACCGCAGGATTTAGTGGGCCAAACATTTTGCGCGCGCACCGGGGGAGGGCAAAAGCCCGCGGCTACCGATCGCTTGTTCGTGCCTGTCCGGCCGTAGAATTGCCACGCGTTATCCGCCAATGGTTCTGTGGTCAAGAAAGAAGCCAAAAGCATAAAAACATCACCTTGAGTGCCATATCTGTAAAATAAAAATGCCACAGAGGGCAAAAGAAAAAATCCACCGCGGGACGCAAGAATTAATTGCGACTGACTCGGCAGAAACAAGTGATCACGACCAAGAGCGTGGAGTACATGCCCTTCACGCTGTCCCTGGTGAGCTTCATCAACGGCATCTGCTGGACAACCTACGCGCTCATCCGCTTCGACATCTTCATCACGGTTGATCACTCGATCGAGCTCTCTCTCCCATGCCATATTCGTAGCACGGTTACGGCCTCCAATTTCAGCTATCCTGTGTGTTTTTCTCAATTGATATACAGATCCCCAACGGCATGGGAACGCTGCTCGGCGCGGCGCAGCTGATCCTCTATTTCTGCTACTACGGGTCGACGCCCAAGGGCGGCAAGAGCGTCGAGCTGCCGACGACGGTCAGCGACACCAAGGAGGGGAGCGTCCGCGTCGACGCCTAGTGCCCGGCCGCCCCATTCGATCCATCTCCTGTACTCTCCATCCCAAGCTTTGTGTGTAGCAAGCGGTACAGTGTGCACTTAAAGAGCAATATGCTGCATGCGTGCATGAACTCTCACCGATCGCTGAGTTATGTTCAGCAAAAGTTGCTGTTCTATTTCAGTTTGGGCTTTTTGCGCCCTTTTTTTGTGTGTGTGTGTGTATGTTTGGTTATGTTGCACACTGCTTTGTTGATGACCTCGAGTCTCGGGATAGAAACTTCAGGAATGGGGGCTTGCTGGTGGCCAGGAGAGTGGCTCATGCAACTCATCTTGTATGTTCTGCACCTTCTTCTTTGCAAATATTGATTGCCATTTCTGAAAAAAGGATGGCTTTTGTCTTGTCGGTATGAACCTGCGCTGAGACAGAGACTTAATTAATTAATTTGAGATGGATTCTGGGGGTGGTATGTGGTCCTGCTCATCACGAGCAGTCTGAAGGATTTTTACAGGAACTCTCTTATGAATGTGATGCAGGGATTTTACCTATTGTGTTGGGGTTGATTATAATCCAATAAGAGAGGCTCAAGATAAAAGGTGCGATAATGTAGATTCCTCTTTAATGGAGATGTTCAATGATTCCATAGCAAACAATCAATTGATGGAAATTAAAACGAGTGGGATGAAACTCAAATGGATCAACAAAAAGGATCACAGAGAAAGCATTCTTTTCTCTGTTCTTTAGCTGCTAGGGAAATGGTTTGTAGGCCAAAAGATAAAGGAGACCTAGGAGTTATTAATTTGGAAACACAAAACAAAGCCCTCCTTCGGAAGCACATGCATAAAGTTTACAAGCATGAAGCACAAACAAAATTTTACAAAACAAAACCCCCCCATTTGACTATTCTTTGGATTTATTCTTTTGAGTTATAATTAATACTTTTTAGTTGTGATTTATTAGTTTAATAAATAATAATTATTAAAAAGCTAAAAACCACTGGAAAAAACATGAACCTTAGTTTGTCGGACATCTGATTTTCCAGCACAAGATTAGTACACCGGCCCCGCCTACGCGGGCCGCATGCACCACTGCTGGTCGGACCGGAGTAATAGGGTCTCCGGCCAGCCGTCGATACGACAATCCAACAACAGTAGTCTCCAGAAAGTGCAACAACGAAATAATCAGGGAAAACAAAATGAACCAATGGAAATATATGTCGGCTGGAGGATTCAAGAATATAAATCCGAGCAACATCCATAGGGCAACTCATTTGAGCAACGGATCTAATAAGCTAGATCGTGCATGAAACTAACGTAAACAACAGTACACATAGAAGAACACGAAGCACAATTACACAATATTAATTGCAACATGTCTTGTTATGAGTGCAAACCCAAACACAAGTGATTAGATGGATGTCGGCTGTCAGATGAGCCGTCATCTATGAGACATGATGATTTATACATGTTTGATGGTCCGAGAGGACTGTCCTACTCCTATCTGTGAACCAACGGTTGGTTACCTTCGGGGAGAGAGCCCTCGAGGGCTCACCAGTTTAAACATACTTCTTTATTACTCAAGAGAGCTCTCTCTACAAATAAGGGATAAATAGAGTATTTATAGGCTCTTGGGTCTATACAAATAACTGGAATACTCCTCCATCAGATAGCTAATATATGAATACAAGTGAGGGGTACTACTGTCCTTTCTAGCACAACAGTGATTCTTTGATCCATGTTTGTGTCTTCGGTAGAGCGGGTCCCGTTAACGGAAGGGTAAAATTATTCTTCCAATACTAGTCTCCCTGTCCCTTGGCGTTTTAGAAGAAACGTTCAAAAAGATAGTCTTGAGTCGTTTTGTCTGTTGTGCTAAAATGGACATTGGGCCTAGACCTAGTTACATTTCGAACACACGGCGAGCTTCCGAGCTTAAGCCAATATTCTCAAGAGATTCTCGGGATATGGCAGAGCATCCGCCTTGTCCTGTATTTTAGTATTTGGGCCGTGGCAACATCAGGGAGTTAGCCCGAGGCAGGCGTGCCTAGATTATTCTGGGCCTTGGCGTCGGGCAGAGACGACAGAGGTCAGCCCACTTGAGTTTGCTAGCCAATGGGCCAATTGGCCCAGCCGACCGAGCGTGAGGATAATGGAGTAGGGAGTCCTAGCTGCACCCCTGTTCTTTGGCGGCCGTGCCCGCTCTTCATCCTCAGGGGAAAGGGAGTCAATCTTCGTGTCCCAAGAGAAGGGAGGACGGAGGAGACGGGAGCTCGGGCTCCTCCTGGCGAGTCGCCGTCCAGCCTCCGCAAGCGCCAAACTCCAGCGGACCGGGCCCCTTCGGCCCCACGATGCCTCCTAGCCACGGCTGGCGGCCTGGGCAATGGAGGCAAGGGAAACGCCGCCATGGAAGATAGCCGACGCAGGTAGGCTGGAAGCCGAGTCTACGTGGCTCGGATGGGGGGACACGCATGGGCTGCTTAAGCCCCCAGTGCGGGCAGCGGCAGTGAGTTCTTGTGGAAGTCCTGGACGAGGTAAAATGCCCGATCCCCTTTTGGCTCCTTTCCCCTGATTTCTTGCTCCCTCCTCCTTGCTCTCACCGTGGGGCGCACCCCGTAGAGTTTGATTTCTGCTATTTGTTTCCAGCCCGGTGCTTGAGAGCTGTGCAAGGATTTGGAAATAAACATTTTCCTTTTTTTTCTGTGGACTTAAATTAAAAAAAATGTTAGATGGATAAATGAGAGGTGGAGATATGGTCACCATTGGAAATGGTTCTTATGTTTCCAAAAAAAAAAAAAACCCCATTGAAAATGACTCTGGTTAAATACTTGATCAACTAGATCCTGGTGTCTGAAATTGGCTTTCTTGCCCAATGGCTTGTTTGCAGCTTCACACATGTCATGTTGCATATATTATGGGGACAGTAATTACAGAATTCTGTTGAAGCGCACTGCATTAAGCACCAATGCGCCTCATCGCTCCATAAACTCAAATGTTCTTAGCGGTCAAAACGATCACATTTTTGGCAATGGATCTCCTGTAGGACCTATCTACAGAATATGCACACTCTTTGCTCATCGTTAGCTTCCACACTCCTAACCGCTTTCATCTTTTGTGGAATCGTTTGTGGCAACCTTCTCTTTGTCATCTTTCTTCTCCTCCACCTGCTTATTTCCATCCTTATTTTCAGTCTTCATCTCATCGCCACCTTTCATCTTTGACTTTAGGAGCTCAACAACACCATGGAGCGCAACATCGGTGTCGTCACTCCTCATCAGAACCTCCGCGACCTCTGCAGGCGTCACCATCACCTCCTTGATCAGATCCTCGATCTCTGGATATGTGACATGATAGTCGATGGAATGGTAGTTGTTTGCAAGAATTCGGAAAGCCTCTGGGGTGCAGTACCCCATGTGGATGTGCATGTCCATCCTGCCAGGCCGCAGAAGTGCTGGGTCGAGACGCTCCTTGTAATTGGTCGTGAAGACGATGATCCTTTCCTCCCCGCTTGTCGACCACAGCCCATCAACAAAATTGAGCAGCCCGGATAGTGTTACCTGTGCAGAGTGCAGACAGCAACCAAATTTTCATCAGCATAGGTAAGAAAATTGTGGAATGAAGGAGAGAAGAGGTTTGTGTATATGATGTATTCTGACTTCAAAGTTACTCACCTTGTCTTCTCCCTTGTCTTCTTCAGCAGAATTGGACTTGGCACGTTCCTCGCCTTCCTCCCGTTGTTTCAGATGGATGGTGCAGTCGATGTCTTCAACCACAAGAATGGATCTGTTGGTCATCCCAACAAGAAGCCTCCTGAGGTCTGAGTTGCTATTGACCTCAGTCAGCTCAAGATCATATATGTCAAACCTGAGGTGGTTGGCCATGGCCGCAATCAGGCTGGACTTGCCGGTCCCAGGTGGACCATATAGCAAGTACCCCCGCTTCCATGCCTTGCCGATCCTCTTATAGTAGTCCTTTCTCTGGATGAACCTGTTAAGGTCATCAATGATGGGCTGTTTTAGCTTCTGGTCCATGGCAAGTGTGTCGAATGTGGATGGGTGATGGAGGTCAATTGGGGACCACGAGTCGCAGTACTCATTCATGTATATCTTGAGAGTTCTTTCCTGCTCTTTCGTGGCCTTCGCCGTGGCCACGATGAACGGGAGGTATGATTTTAGTGCTTTCTCCTTGTGCTTCTTGTGGAAGCTCACCTCGAAGGAGCGGGACTCACGTTGACTGTTGCCATTGCCGCCGTTGTTGGAGTCGTTTGAGTCGTTACGGGAGATGAGACACCATTTGAACTCTGTTCCTTCATACATATCAGCCATCTCCTCTCCTTCCTCCATGCTGACGATCATGTTCTCAGATTCGTCCATGCTGCTGACACGCAGGCGCGGCATGTTGGTGTCGATGCGTGCTGCAAGGTAAGTCTGCACCGCGTTGTAGACATGGTTGTTAGACCAGCCCTCATTCTCCTCGATGATGATTGTGTGCTGCGCTGACGTGTGTGGCCGCAGGTAGCTGAGGCCCGAGGACAGCACGTCGCGCACCTCAGATGGCACCAGCTCGTTCACCATGCTGCGCACCAACATCACAGACGCAGCGACGGATGCTGCCGTGGTGATGGCCTTCTTGTAGGACTCGATGGCCTTGTCGTGGGACGCCATGGTGAGCAAGCTCTTGCTCCTCTCTTGCACTGTTTACTTTGTGAACTTGTCTTCCTCTTTATTCTTGGTATGGAACAGTGGTGTGAGAAAATGAGGCTGAGAGAGAGAGAGAGAGGAGGGGAGTGAGTTGGTGTTGAATTGAGGTGGAGCTGGGGGGTAGATTTTATAGGTGCTGAGTTAGGGAAGATTTGCTGATCGATGACTTCGTCTAAAAGGAAGTAGTCTGAATAAATTATCATGCTTTTCCAACTCCCCACAGTGTGGTCTTAGTCAGCAAAAAATGACATCGCATTACTACATAACTCTGTTACATACATATTGGTGATAGAATATAACCACAACAAATTGTCGAAACTCCGTGGATGTTTATGGTCGCTTTATTCCTCCAGCATAGATTCTTTACTGAGCACTGCTTAGAATATCAAATCACACATTTTGAGAACTCAATTCAACTATCGCACCAGATAAAGTGAGAGAGAGAGAACATATTTGCTTTATTTCCTTGACATCCAAGTTTCGTCCGAATTCTTTTGCAGGGAATTGTGCACGGCAAGTTTCCTCGAAGGGAGAGGAGGAAACTTTCAGCTCGCAAGCCCCTCCCAGCTCATCCTTGAGGAATCGCATGCCGTGCCGACGAGGACGGGTCGACGAACGTCCGCCTCGATCGGATCGAGATCCTCACAATCAGTGGTGCGGATCTAGGATAAAATCGACGCGGATCCATACTTCATACATATATTTATCAACGTATCCATTAATAATATAATAGATAGTAATACATTCTAGATTTTATAACATCAACTAACTACATAACAAAACTCAATCGTAAATATTAAAAATTGAAACAGGTCATTCTAATATTAAAACCTTAACCCAAAAATATTTTAAACATTATAGAATTAAAATCCTAAAATCTAAATCACAAAATTTAGTATATATTTTGGTCGATTGATCATTACTTCGTTAGATCTGAAAATCATTAGGCTTTGAAGCAAGGAGCTAGTCAGCTAAGACGAGACAATAAGTGGTCAATGGACGATCTCACCTATTGCTATGATCGTAAACCATACTGTATACATTGATACATACATCGAGATTTACTCTATTGCATGCCCGCAAAGTGAGAAATCTAACCATACCATTCAAGTCCAACGTACACAGGCGTAGGCGAGAAGCGGCCGGTGTGCTCCTGGATGACAGCAGCTCCGGTGTCGGGTCCGTCGCCGCTATAGACGAAAGGATCAGCTCACCAACGGTTGCGTGCGTGGTGTGGGAGTAGGGGAAAGTAGGTAAGGCGTTATCTGGACCTACTTGGCTGGCTTAGGGTTGGTGTTGACTTGGACGTTTGGGGTCTTAGGCTAGCGTTGGCTTAGGGCTGGACCGGCTAGTAGCCTACGCTCGATCGGTTCAAGTGTCTCCTATTGTTTTATTCTTTTTTTACTGTCTTTGATATGTTGTGTTGTGACAACTTCAACTTACATTTTTTTGGAATGTTGCTTTGTCAACGTCCTGTGTGTTTTTTTGTTTCTTTTCTCTCTCTATTTGTCAACATATTTAAACTTTCTTTACACACACACACACACACACACACACACACACACACACACACACACACATATATATATATATATATATATATATATATATATATATATATATATATATATATATATATATATATATATATAGGAAGGCTCTTTTCTACTCCCGGGTGTAATTATATCCTATGTCGTATTTCACAATATAGGTAGTATCTCGTGTAACGGAGAGTATGTACGTGTAGTATACGAGTATTTAAGATCATATAGGTAGTATGGACAATTTTTCAGAGGTGGTATACATTTTTTTTGACATACTCCTTTTATGTACGTATATAAAGGTATTTATAAAATACACTAAAAACTATGAACTTCCTTGCAATTTGTTTAGGTGGTATATTAGAGGTGAGTGTAATTACACCCGGAAGTAAAAAATATTTTTCATATATATATATATAAAGAATGCCACTTGCCCACTTGCTTTATATATATATTTAAACCTTCTCTAAGCAATGCCACTTGCCCACTTGAACGCTGAAACCTTTAATGGCTCCGCCGCGGAATTGACGGCGGTGAGAGCAATCGTGCACGCCACGTTTTGCTGCTTTGGAGGGTCTAGCGTCTTTCTTTTCAGCTTTTGAAAATTGATTTTTAATTTTTTATAGCAATCATTTTTAAATACAATATTTTTCTAAGATGATATCTACAAATTAACTATAGTAAATAATATAACGACTTCATTTATATCAGCTAAAATCGTACGAGAGTTTCTATTACTTCGTACTCTCTCATAAACAGCTCGAGGAGAGAAGTTTGCCTTTTCAGCTTGGTAATTTGCTGATGAACTTTTCAACCAAAGGTTGCAATTGTGTTTTGGTCAATTTAGTAAGTGACAACGGCAGGCCGAGGTATTTGGTTAGGAAGGATGAGAGTTCACACGACAGTTCGATTTGGAACACCGCTAAATGAGTCTCCGCAGCAAATGGGAGTCACTGAGCTCTTCAGAAGGTTTGCACAAAGGCTGGTAGCCTCCCCAAACATCTGAAGGATGTGCTTGAGTGTCTGTAGACCCTGCTACTGTGGTGCAATGAAGCAAACGGCATCATCGGCATATAGTGAAATTTGTTCTTGTAAGCCTAGGATTTCAAGAGGGGTTATAGTTTGCAATCTGCTAGCAGTGCGAAACAGCGTGTTCAGCTCTTCTATGACTAAGAGGAATAGCATTTTTTTTGTAGGATTTGATGGCATTGTTGTAGGACGCTATGGTAGGAAACTTGTTGCTGTCCTCTTGTGTTCCTCCTTTATCTGATTCTGAACACCTTTCCTTTTTCTTCGTTCTTGAAATTGGAGCAGTGGAGTCAAAATTGGAGGGCTTAGGAGAAGGAGTGGGTGTGCGGGTTTTGTTGAATTGAGGTGGTGATAAATAGGGCGTTATTTTTATAGTTGTAAGTTGGATGATCAACTCAAGTGACTGATGACTTGGTCTAGAATGAAAAGAAAATAAGAGCAGTACGTGTGGTCTGTCAGAAAAAAGATGACGTCACAGAATCACTACTTTGCATCTTTACTGAACAAGTCTATGTGATTCCAGTATCGAAAAGTAGAAAGTCACTAGCTAGCATTTCCTTGACACCCAAGCTTGCCTGAAAGACAACCAAATAAGATGGTTCTATTTCTCAACATTTCTAACTTGCTTCTGCGGAGTAAAGGTGGAAAGGATTGAAAAAGTGTGTCCAAAGGGTTTGAGCCTTGGTCCGCCGGCCCGCTCCAAATAAGTTTTAGGATATTCGTATTGCCTTTTACTGATGATTTTATAGTTTTTAGCTAAAAATAAATAGTAGCGATTGAAAAAAATAGCTTTTAGAAGGAATGAATGATCGGTGCAAAAAGCCATGCGCTTGGTAGGAATGAGATGAGTGGGGTAGGTGATATACTCATGATCTTCTGTTTTATTTCAGAGTGAGACAGTAGTAAGAGAAGTAAAAACAATAGCTATAAAAAACTAGGTATTTTGTAGTGGTTTAGCTTCTTCGAACAGAAGTAAGACGCACAAGTTAATTCGAACATGGCAGTAATAGACTGGGCCACGGACGGCGCAGATCCTCTGCGGTCCAGTTTCCTACCGGGCCGGGCCTCTTATCGCACAAGCTGCCATACCTTGCAGGCGTCGCCCAAATCACGAGAAAAAAAAAACAAGGCCCCGTGGGCCACCAATCCGACAGCGACCCACCACTACCATTCTACCAATACCCCACCATCCCGGGGGAAAGGCGGCGGCGGAAGCGGCAGCAGCAGCCAGCGAGGCGAGGCGATGGGAGGGGGAGAGGCGAGCGCCGGCGGAGACGGGCCGGAGCAGGAGCAGAAGCGGGCGGCGGCGGCGGCGTACGACTACGAGGGCGACGAGCGCTGGCCGGAGTACTGGTCCAACGTCCTCGTGCCCCCGCACCTCGCCTCCCGCCCCGACGTCGTCGACCACTTCAAGCGCAAGTTCTACCAGCGCTACATCGTGAGTGCTTCAAGCTTCTCCCCCCCTTCCCCTGCTGTTTCCCGAGTCGTCCCCGTAGGATCCGACGACGCGCTTTCTGTACGGACGGATTGGTCGGAGGTTGATGTGCTGCGGGTGCTTAGGGTTGTTTGTACTAGGTTCCGAGTGAGGTGCGTGGCTCGTCGCGTTCGATTCGTGTGGTGATGGCAGTAACTGGACTTTCAGTTGCTGCTGAGCTAGGAGGTTCTGTGAACTTGGTGCTGAAAGTATTGTCCAGTAGTTCACGCCTCCTCAGATGTCTTGATAAACATGATGTCCATCTCCTTCAAACATGTGTCTTTAATGAAGATGGAGTGTGACAAGATCACCCTTTGTTCAAACTATTCATCCATCCGTTAAGCAGATGGAGATTTTTTTTATGCAACTGAACAGCAAGAGGAAGTTGTACTCCGTGTCTAAAAGTTTAGAAAATGATAAGGAAAACTTTTCGACTTGCATTTGATCATTTTTGAATTAATGCTATGATTCGTGTCCAAGCAAAGAGGAAAGCAAGATGATGTTTAATGCTGTTTGATTTCCTTTCTTAACTTAATAGGATCGTGATTTGGTGGTCGAGTCGATGTCATCCACCGGTTCCACTCAGCCAAGCAGGCCAGAAGCAGGGTCTTCATCTTCAACATCCAGTGAGAATATTAGGGCTCGTAATTCAGGTCACATATGTATATTTTGAGCTTTACTAACTACAAGATCCATCGTTTTATTGGATTGCATATATCTGATACATGAATTGATTTCATGTGTAGGATCTAGTTCCAGATCAGCTCCACCACCACCACCTCCTCCTCAAACAGACGGGGCTGCAAACCCTTTACGGTTCGATGGACGGACTATACATTTCTCCATAAATGCCTGGGTAAGGAATAAGTCACACTTTTCTGTATTTATGAATGTGTCACTGTCAGTAGGAGCGAGTTTCTTTGTTCTGTTTGCTCCTATAGTCAGTGGCGGACCAAAAATTTAGGGGGGGGGGGGGGGGCAACGGTGAGGCAGAGCCAGTGGCCTGGACGACATGCGCGGTGCATCGGTTCATGTCAGGGGAGCCCTCCGTGTGGACGGAGAAGCCACTTAACCAGTTGGTGTTGCACTGGCACACCGTCAAAGGGGTATCGCCGCCGCCACACTGGATCGCCACGCGAGCGTCTGCATCATCATCATACCCATGATACGACCAATATTGATTACTGCAAATTCGTCCATCTTTAATTTTTTTTCTTTTGGAAGTACTAGTAGGAATAAGCTGCATCAGAATGATCAGAGCAACGCTGGCATTCTTCTTCGCGCCCAGCATCAGGCGGCGGCGGCGTGGGTGTGGCGGCCCGGGGGGGGGGGGGGGGGGCGCCAGCCCCACCTCACCCCCCGGTGGGTCCAACTGGACTTGGCATCTCTCTTTTCCTTATCTATAACATCATTTTGTACTGGCCAATCATCACTTGTAAATGCCATCACAGTGGTTTCTGTTAGATGTTTTGAACCTGTTACCCTTGTTCTTATCATCATGTCTTGCTTGTTGGTAGTGTACACGACTACATTGGCATGACATATTCACACTAGTTTATTTCAGGTACTCGTTGTTGCTGGTCTGGGAATGCTTCCAATTCTGCCAAAACATCTTGCAGACAGAGCTTGCAAACTTTCATTGCTGGGAACCATCTTCTCCTCTGGATATTCTCTATACAGTACTTATGGGGTAAATAACTGCCTACCTGAACAATGAGTCATTCATCTTCTTTTAGTTGCATTTCTTTTCCTGATGACACTGTTGTAATATAATTCTCTTTTTCTGCATAAAGAAACCAAGAGCATGGAACATGCCTGCAATTCAGGGTTGGCTGCAGTCTGTACTTGGAGCCAAGGATTTTATCCATTTAATGTTCTCTCTTATGCTCTTCACGTCTCAGTTGCACTTAAAGAGTAAGATGCAGTTCTTCACTTTCAAGTTCATGATTCTGATCCCTCCATTCTGCTGCGTTTACATGTGTTTGCAAGTTCTGGTTTTCTTTTTTGTAACAGTTGCTGCACTACCTGTGTTCTGCTGGGCCCTTGATCATGTTGCCAGATTCCTTAGGCGTAACTTCGCTCACTCATCCTTTTATAGGTAACTGTATGTTCCATTATCTTTGAAGTTTGTTTTTCTAATCTGTGGCACAACCGGTGTCCACTGCCTCAAGGTTAATGCTGTCTTTCTGATCTCTTGTTCAGGGGATACTTGGAAGAGCCTTGTCTTTGGGTAGAGACAAATAACACTACACTCAGCCTCCTTAGTTCGAACGCCGAAATTGCCTTGGGTTTTCTTCTGGTTATATCACTGTTCTCGTATGTTGCTTCAACAGAATTCTGAAGATTTGATTTTGTCTGAGTTACATCTCATGAGCTACACCTTTGTATCTTGCAGGTGGCGACGGAGCATAATTCAGACATTCATGTACTGGCAGGTAAGTTATCCACTATACATTTGGTATTCTTTGTTTTCTCTCATTGCTTTGTTCCATTCACTTCATAGCTGGGAGCTAACGTGAGGGTGTTATATCCCTGGCTAAGCACTACCAACTAGTTGTGCATATATACTGGTCTTCCTTGTTTACACTACTATCTCAATTTTAGAGTACCAATTTTTTATGCACTGTTTTGTTCATGTGTCAAATATACTATTGCTCTTTCCCAAGCAACTCATATTTATACCCAGCAAGTAGTACATTTTTTTTACTGCATTACTTACTGGTGTTCTTCGCATGCTTGTCTGTTGTGCAGGTGTTGAAGCTGATGTACCATGCCCCTGTGACATCTAGCTATCACCAGAGCGCATGGGCGAAAATTGGGCGGACTGTCAACCCGTACATCCATCGCTATGCCCCCTTCCTCCATACACCCATCTCTGCGATCCAAAGATGGTGGTTCCGGTAGCAAGACACAGAGGACGGGATCGGGATCTCACGGATCCGATCTGTGGGGAAAACATATGTACTACTGAGTACTGGCATTGAGTTCCCCCCATGACTTTAAGGAGCTACGCTCAAAACATAGCACGTGGTCGCTGCTTCTGTGATGTGGCTGTGCAATCTATTTTCTCGTTCGACTGTAGACTTAACAAGAGATAAATGTCGACTTGTACAATGAATCTTGACACCTCTGCTGAGCTTTGGAGGATACATGCGTGTCATAACATGCACGGTGCTGTAAACTCTGAAAGATGCATCGCCCACTGATGAGGCGATGATACTTGGTCAGGGATCACAGTGCTGAAGAATTCCTGCTTGACTCGGCCAGCTTGTATTCCGTTTGAGGTGCCTTTCAACTTGCATTTTCTGTTTGCTCGGAAATGATGTAGTTTGTACTGAAAGTTCGTGCTCCGTTCGAGGCCGTTGTGTGGTGCTTTTCAACTTGCATTATCTATTTGCTCGGAGTTTTGTTGTGAAATTATATATGTTTTTTCTTTGTGTTGCGTGTGGTGTCATATCCTACGCAGCGATCAACGAAATGAGGAAGATTACGCATGTAGTTTGATCACCTCAGCACAGACCACCCACAGCAACACAGTGAGGCAGGGACAGAGAAGGCAAGGCATCCATTTCATCTGCCGCGACGCCATCCATTCCACCGCCCTCGTCGCAGCCACCGATGAACGCGGTGCGGCAAGCCGGGAACGGCGGTCTGTGGAGGTCGAAGCCACGGTGGACCGCCCCCGTCTCCTATGCCGAGCTCACCCACATGATGGCCAAGCTCACCATCGACTTCATCGCCGTTGCTGCCAGTTGGTCCGATTGATCCCCCCTCCCCCCGGTTAGGGTTCCTCGGCCTCCTCTCCTCTGTTTGTCCCTTTCCTTTTCCCACCGTTTATTTATCATGGCTGCATTTGTACGCTTGATATAGTGCTGCAACGAAGAGAAGGAAATAAAAATGTTTCAGCACAACTCACAGGCTGCAACTTTCATGTTGGTGCTTTGGCCACTAAGACAAATGGGTAATTTGAAAGACTGCAGATTTTGATATGTTCCAGAAAAAAAAACACATATATATAGTAGCATCAGGCTAAAATGTTCAACATTCTTTGCCTACTGTGAATATAACCAGAGTCTTCTCAACCAAATGAGACTTCATTCTTTGCCGAATGAAGTCTGATGAGAGTTTGAACTGCAGGAAGCGACTCCAGACACTTCTTTAGAAGCTCCAGATGAGGCTATCTTCCGGAGGCTGTTGAGGGAGAGGCTGCTGCATGTTCTGGACAGCCTGCCCCCAAGAGAAGGACACGAACTGAAGCTGCGGCTCGGCCTGGAAGATGGGAAATGCAGGCATCTGGAGCAAATCGGGAGTATTTCTCACTTTTCCGAGGAGTGGATAAGGAAAATAGAGAAGTCGGCCATGTCCAAGCTCAGGAATGAGGACGTGCATCATGAACTGGACTTTTGCGGATTTTAGTACTTCTGAGCAATCTTGTGTACAGCAAGTACTGCAAATTGGCATACTTAGCTAGTTTCTAGTGAGAACAAGATTGCGAAAGGGTAGCTCAGCCAGGAAGGCCCAAGTGACGCGTTCAACGAGATTGTGATAGCATTCAATTCAAGTTGTATATATTACATCACATTACTATACATGACACTCGTTTTGATGACTGATGAGCAGCATGCAGATGTAATACAGGGTTGCATATTGGCGAATAGACCGTGGAAACGTGAAGATTTTTTTCCCTTTTCCGTTGCTGCTTGATAATTTACATCGTTCGCATTTGAACTGAATGCCATCGACTGTTCGCAGTTATGAGCAATGGACCGTCTCCAGGATGAACAAATAATCATGCAAAGAACATTATTAACATGGAATTTAAAGAAACTTAGAATGACAGCCACACAAGCGGTGTCGTGGTGTAGTTGGTTATCACGTCAGTCTAACACACTGAAGGTCTCCGGTTCGAGTCCGGGCGACGCCATTTTTCTCATTTTTTTTCAGGTGGCTGCATTGCAAAACACTTGGGATGACACATCAGCTGTTCAGCATAAGAGGGGGTCCATGTCACAATCCAATGACAGTATTGACTGAACCTCCTCATACATGTCTGTCTGTTGCATTTTGTTTGACATTTTGACATACGCAGCACTTGGAATTTGCTCCCTTTTTTAACAGAAACACTAGGAAATTACAAGGGCATTAGGCAGTACTAGTACATCTTAGAAGGCTCCAACACATACTTCATCATCCATGGAGATCGGAGAACTAATGACATCCACAAGATCACATAGGTTATTGCCTTGTTGCAGCCAGGGTGGTGGATTAGCTTTCTGGATTCTTACGCCATGAACAACAGGATCCCAGTGTGTTGGCAGCATGTGGCTATGGCAGCCTGCACTATATCCTCCTATCCAACCAAACCATGCAATTAAGCAAAGGGGACAGGGTAGCTCACACATCACTGTCACTCAAAAAGGCTCTTTATGCAGCGTGCCTGTCCAAACCCCCCAGATCTTGTGTAATACTGCATTGATGCCTTCCCTGAGGATTATTGTTAGGCCAAGAAATACCTGCATGTTCCTTATCCTACACAGGATCACATCCCTTGTGTCATGGCCAGTCATCCCATCTGATGCTGATGTGGTCTCACTATCTCGATCGGTTTCAGAACTAAACCACAAGAGACTACATACACATGCATCCATTTTGTTTCTAAGTAAGGCTAGTGTGTGTTTACATATATATATATATAGGACGAGTGTTTCATGCACCATGGTGCCTAGGCACCAATATCAATACCCGTTGATTTGCTTCGAGATTCGCAACGTTTGATGTGTGTATCTTCATATACCCATAAAAAAGTATATTTGAGATATCAAACTCCGAAAAAATTTAAATTCAACTTCAGTTTAATTAGTTTGAACTATTTTTATGGTATATACTCATTGTAGTTGCATTGAACTCAAAAGTAGTTCAAACTAGTTTGAACTGAGTTCAAAACTAACTTACCATAAATATATCAAGGGTATAAAACATTTTCATACCGAAACTCAAAAAAATTATCAAGGCTATATATATGATTATGATCGTCAGCATCAAAATGGTAGGATCATACCTTACAATTTTGGCCCTCTTCCTTTAGACTATGGCCGATGCTTTTAGTTACGATTTATGATTTTTATTTGTATTTTTTTATACGGCAGGGGATGATGAAAATGCCTACACGGATGACGCACACGATTTTAGAATCGAAAAGTCATTTGAAGAATTCGTTTTAAAAAATTATAATATTTATTTTGACTTTTAGATAAGCCAAACATAAAAAGACTTTAACCAAAGAACCAGACTTCGTTGAGGTGGTGAACTGTCAAAACAACAACATTACAGAAGCAGTTGATTTCTCTGGTACATCGGGCTCAATTAGGCCCGTCCACCTCGAAGGCCCAACTATGAATGAATCATTCATTCACCAGAACACCCAGCCAACACCCATGTTCCACCGAAGGCCCAAAAATCTAAAGCCCAGGACACTGCTCATGTTGCTCAGTATGAAATGACAGAACCACCCCTGCGCACTCGCTCCAACCTCGATATAATATTCGTAATTGCCTCAAATGTGTAGCCCCAAATCTGTCATTTTTGAAATAGCAAGAATAAACTAATGAGCCCGTGGTCTGAAAATGGAAAGGCAATGCTATCGCCGTACTGTATCGCGCACACACACTGCAACCCCTCAGAACAGAGCCAAGCGAAGCTAATTGGCGGCTAGGGTTTTGCGACCTCTCGCTCCAAACCCTAATTCTTCCTTCCATCAAATCCATGGGGATCTCGTCTCGGGTAGTGGCTTGATAGATTCGTGTCGGGGTTTGGAATTGGAGTGATACTTCTGTGGCCTGTGGTGCGCCTTCGGAACATGGCGTCGAAGAACCAGTTCGATCTCCTCGTCGACGTCGACAACGACGACCCATCCCACCTCATCGCCGCCGCGGAGAAGAAGGCGGCCGCGTCGCCCAAGCCGGCCGCAGTGGCGGCCACGCCGGCCAAGCCCCCGCCGCCCGCGCAGGCTGGTGAGTTAATACGATTGTGAATATTTTGCTTGATTCTCTTTTGTATATTAAGGGTGGAATCATCGAATTGTTGGATCTCTGGGTGGATTTTTTTCAGAGCAGAATTTTGCTCTTCATGCGAAATTTCACGTTTTCTGTTGTTCATTTAGTACTATTCGTGATGTATTGCTCCTCTGCGATTGCAGTAAGGGAGGCAAGGAACTACGGTCCTCCACGCGAAGGGGCTGGGCGTGGTGGCCCAGGACGCGGAAGAGGCGGCCGGGGAGGCAGGACTGGTCCGAGGAGAGACTTTGGCGATGCTAATGCCAATGGCTTTGAGGCAGGGTATGGGGGTGGTGGCTTTGGAGATGGTGGAGTTGCTCGTGGCGAAGACGGCGAGGGGAAGCAGGCAGAGAGGGGCCGTGGGCCACGCCAGCCTTACCGTGGAGGTGGCCGTCGTGGTGGCTATACTGATGGGCAGACAGGAGACGAGTTTGGGCATCCACGCCGGGCGTATGAACGCCACAGTGGCACTGGCCGAGGCTATGAGATGAAGCGTGAGGGGGCTGGCCGTGGCAATTGGGGAACTGTGACTGATGAAGGCCTTGCACAGTTAAGATTGACCATTTAAGCTTTGGTTTTGTGATGGGTGACTTGTTTTTTAGCTGTGATTGATGGATCATGTTATGGAGTTTGACCCCCTTTATGTGATTGATTAGGGAAACTGTGGAGGCTGTCAACACCGAGGACACTGCTGCTGCGTTGGAGGATGAGAAGAAACCTGATGATGCACCACAGTCTGAGGTCGAGAAGGACAAGAAGGGTGCAGAGAATGAAGAGGAAGAAAAGGAAGACGATAAAGTATATTTCTGACTTGTGCTATAATTATATCATCTGATCGCTTTATAATGTGTCCGAATGTAGTATGGGGTGCACATTTGGTATTGGTGAATAAGGTGATGGTAACTTTATTTCTGGACTGGACATACCAAATGTCACGTTTCGTGGTTTAGTAATATATGGTTTTAGATATTATATAATTTTAAATGCGCAAATGTTCAAGGAAATGCTCAAAAGTTTTAATATATTTTGAGCAATTATGATGAGTAGACATATTCTTGGTTTTTATTTCATTCAAAACAAGAAGAGGACATCCATTTAGTGATCCAAAACATAAAAAGAGAACATTTTCAGTCATCTATACTATTCCAGGGAATGTAATGCAATTGCCCAAATGGTCTAGATATTTACTGTAGAATTTCTTGCTTGGCATTTATTTTCTGCTGCTACAATAGTGTGATTTGACTTAACCTGCTTGAAATAGCATTATTCTCTCACCTTTTTTGCAAGGTGCATTATCTTCTCAGTTTTGAGCCTCTTCCTATTTTCAGTAGATTAGTTGCAGTTTTGCTCCTTTCCGCCCAATGCAACATGCTTCTGCCAGAATGTATTATTTTACTTTCTATCAGTTTTCCTATCACGTACGATTTGGTACTAGGTCAAATCCTTTTGTCAGCCACTAACCATGACTTCAGTGAACCATTGCTTCCCTGCTGGCACCATGTGTTAATGTTGAATCCGCTCTCCAGAGTAGCTCAGTTTCACCTAGCCTATAGATGGGTCATGTGACAACATCCATTCTTTCATGTAATGTTTGGAATTTTTCATGCATAATTTTAAACTTGTTAGCTGCTATACATGGAATTGTTGGTTATTGCAATATTTTGGACTAGCGTTTCTATTGTTTAACTGATCTGTTGAGAGGATTATGGTGCATTTTTATTTCGCCATTGTGTGCTATTAGTGGCGTGGGCATTTTTTTTACTATGATAGTGTGCATTCAGTTAGAGTGGAACAACCCCCCCCCCCCCCCCCCCCCGGGCGCGGGCGAAGGATGTTTCTCTTATCCGATGTCTGCCTGTTGAAGGGGATTCCAAGTACTAAAAAGAAGTTGTTAACATGTCATGTTATCATCCAAGTACTAATACATTAGTCAATGAAATAACATTTAATCCCATCAGGAGATGACTTTGGAGGAATATGAGAAAGTGCTGGAGGAGAAACGGAAAGCTTTACTTGCACTAAAGGCTGAGGAGAGAAAAGTTGAGGTTGATAAGGAGTTGCAGTCCATGCAGCAGCTATCAATTAAAAAGGGTACTGATGAAGTGTTTATCAAGCTGGTAAGTGGCACACATAGTGTTCTTTTCTCTGCCTGTGTTTAGTTGATGTTGCTTTTCACCCAAACCCTATAACTGATTGTAGGGCTCTGACAAGGACTTGAAAAAGAAAGAAAACTCCGAAAGAGATGAACGTGCCAACAAGGTATTTGACATTTATGTCTTGTTAAACTTTAGTCAGAATCCCTGTTCTATCTCCTAACCATTGCGTCTGTTCCCCGTATCCTTTGCTCCCTCAAGCCCCTCAGCATCAATGAATTCTTGAAGCCCGCTGAAGGTGAGAGGTACTACAACCCCAGTGGTCGGGGCCGTGGTCGCGGCAGGGGTCGCAGCGAGCGTGGGGGATCCCGTGGTGGCTACAATGGTGGCGGCGGCGGACGGGGACAAGCTGCTGCTCCAGCGATCGAAGACCAAGCTCAGTTTCCCACGCTGGGTGGGAAATGAACGGGGTGCATGCGTGCGTGGTTTGTCCTGCCCTGATCTAGCTGCCCGGTTTGTCTTGTCTCTCTCGAGACTGTTTTGAGTCGTTTCTGCGTCCGTACGGTGTTGTTGCTGTGTCGTCCTTCCTTGGTACCCGTGTATACCCGAGGTGCACCCACCGCCACCGCCACCGCCACCGCCACCAGTGTTGTGTTGTCAAAGGTAGCCTCACCTGTTTTTCGATAGGACAATGTATGCGATGTTTTCTGATGTGTACTCGTGTGCGCCTAGCTCGATGATTTTGCTCAGATGAGGATTAAATCATGCTTTATTCATGCACCCGACGTTGAAAGGTCTTGATTATACATCGCCGGGCCGGCCCCGCAGCCGTCGGTGACGCGGGCGGCCGTGGCCGCGACGTCGAGGCCGGCAGGCAGGAGACCCGGGGTGGCCGGCAGGCTAGTGCAGGAGCGCGACGTGACGGTCGCAGAGTAACTAGGCTTCCCAGGCGGGCTTGATGGGTTGGTTGAGTTCAACGGGCAGAAAGCAGCACTGTCTGGGCCTATTCCAGGGCCCGGACGCACTTTCTCCAGGTGGGGCCGAGTCAAGCCTGTTTTCAAGCCTGGTGGCTACGTTTGCAGGCAGGCTAGTATTCAGTCAGCTACGAGTCCTGTTAAAGATAAAAATAACTATTATTCTTTACTACTTAAAAAAGAGTTAATAGTAATGGTTCATCTGTCCCTTCAAACTCTCCTTTGCATCCCCTAAAAAGTCACTACAAAAACAGAAAAAATCAATCCACCCCAACTAAATTTTACCACTCTAAAAATTCTCTAGCAAAAAAAAAAAAAAAACTCTACCAGGTGCACAACAGACTCGATGGCACGGAGGCTTTACACGGCTGAGCGTGGAGGCAAGGCCGATGGTGTTGGTCAGACAAGTCGATCTTGATAATATCGACTCGACATACTGGAATAATACGAATTTTTTCATAGCAAAGCACAGGTATTCAGCTCCCACTCCCACTTGCACCTCCCTAAAAAGGCCATGTTCTTTTGGGTTATGGATGATGTCTTTTGGCTGTGCTTTTTGAGACGTTGGCGAACAACAGTGACGCTGACAGCGCATGCGCCAAAGGGATCAGGTAGCCATTTGGAGAAGCGTTTTCGAGAAACCATCCATTTGTTTCAACTTTCAGAGAAATCGAAAATAAAAGCCAAAAGAACGAGCCAAAATCTCTAACAAAAAAAATAAAAAAACAATCTACAAAAAAGCAAATTTTACCACTGCACAAATTCTCTAACAAAAATAGAGCTCTATCGGTGCGCGGTAAAGATGAGAGCATGGAGGCATGATGCGGTCGAGTCAAAGGCGAAGCCGATGTCACGGGACAGGCAGGTCAATCTTAACATTGTCGATTCGAAGTGCTGAGATAATATGATTTTGTATCTCTAACAAAGTACGAATATCCATGTTGTAATAAAAAAACGAGACGATAACAGAACGAACCAACAAAAACTTAGAAAGACGTGCGAGAAGGAAATTACTGTTCTACTGTGGCCAGCCAAGGAGCGGTCAAAAGTAAAAGAGACACCTTTCAATCATTGTCGGCGGGTTTGTAGGCACAAGCTCCGAGACGATGCCGCCCGCGGCTCGATTTCTAATGCATCGCGCGGCCGTTGAGTGGGACTGAAGGGTTCGGCGGGACTTATAGCTTAGCCTGACACATGGATTAGTTTTTAAATATATGATTTTTTTAAATAGAGTATATAATTTGGTTATAGTAGTTACTATTCTGACTTTTTCTATATTGGTTAAAATTACATATAAGTATTTTTTTCCGTACTCACTATCACGAACAGATAGAATTCAAAATTTTAGTCCGTAAGACAAAGCCTAAAAAACACACCCTTAGCTATCTCCTCTGTAGGGCGGAGTTTTACTGTGTGGGTATGGCAAGACTTATGGATTGGCTTGCTACAGTAACTATCTTTCAAATGAAGCGTCTTTTCAAAGCAGAGTTTACAAGTTAATTGTAGTAAACTTGTTCTAACTTTACCTATATCGCTCAAAATCTCACATGAGTATATCTCTTCGTATTCTCTTGCGAATAGCCTGAATTCAAAAATATAAACCAAAAGATATAGATCACAATGCAAAAGAATCCACCCTTAGTTATCTCCTCTGCAGGACTGAGCTTTACTGTGGTGATTTGTCACACGAGGCTGGCAGAGACCGGTGTGTTAACTTCAGACGAGACGAACAATGCTATGTCTTCTCTCGAACCAATAAACGGAACATCTTTTTTACTGTTATAGCTATGTATTTTCTTAAACGAAAAAGCGAAATGGTTTTTTGTGGTCGTTTCAAAATAATTTATCAGAGCAGATTTTTCAAAATGGTCTATCGATATTTGTTTCGAAACCCTCGCATTGATCGCAAACTGCACAACCCGATAAGAACTCATCCGATATGACGCCTGGACGCGATGCTTCATCACTGAGTACGTTCTGAGACACGGGCACGCGGCCCGCCTGACAACTGAAGAGAGGCGTCGCCGTCGCCGAGCCTCAACTCGGGTGCGACGCGGCATCTTCTCACCGTCGATCCCTCCCAGCACGGCAGTTGCAGCACGTACGTAGCCGTCACAGCGGGAGTGGATGCTCTTCTGTACGGAAAACGGATTCCTAGCTACTTCACCGGTGCATCGCCGCGTCTGCGAGAGACGAGTCCACTACGCCCACAGGTCTGACTTGCAATGCTTATTCATTCTACTACCCCCTACTTGTAAAACACCGTACCGTACCATTGGCACATGATGAATCGTCGAAAAGATCAAACTGACACCCACAAGGGAGCGGCGCGCTTCCCCACTAATCGAAATTAAATTACACTTGTCTGACAAAATCTAAGACAAATTCATAGGGGGGAAAAGAAGCTAGGCTTCACTTTTCTGAGTTCTGACCAAGGCATACAGAACGCAGCTCACTAGAAACTACTAGTAGTTCAGTCCAAAATTATACAGAAATAATCGCACCACGAAAGTGACCTCAGTTCTCAAGCAATGAGATTCCAAACAAGCAAGCACTATAAACAACTTGGGATGACACCCTTTCCTCCGTTCATACACAAAACAGGACCTAACCCCAAAGCTCAAGATAATGTGAAGCCCTACCTACAAGTACCACCATTTACTCCACTATACACACAATGTAGCAGCAAAACAATTGACACCATAGTCACTCTCTCACTAAATGGTTAATAAACAAGGAAAAGAGGAGAAAAGGGAAGAGGGTAGCATAGAGCGAATGAGAGAGAGAGAGAGAGAGCCCGGAAGTAAAGTGCTTCCATTCTTTTCTTAACAGTGATTTGCACAACTTTTTTTGGTCATGGCTGCATTCTCCAACTGAAGGATATCAGTATCTGTGAGACAGGTTCTGCCTATCTCGACCCCAGGCACTTCTGTCTCATAAGAACGTTTTCCTTCGCCCACACGATGTGAATCCTGTTGAATTGGGCTGCTCTGCTCTTGAGAAGGCTTCTGATCGTTTAGCATTCGCCGGCTCATGCTCCCGGCATCACTGCTCGGAGCAGAGATGCAGCCAGAATCCACGACCATGTCGCCCTCTAGTATGCGGAGAACCTTTTGGATATGTCAAAAAAGAAAAAAAGGGTAAGCACACCAACAATTAAGCTTCCTACTAACGAATAGTGTACAGTGGGACTGACATGGGACATGCGCGGCCTTGAATGAGGCTCACGCCTTATGCACAGGTTTGCTGCGTGTAACATGCAGTACACCTCATTTTCGCTGAAGCCGTCCCCCAGTCGTGGGTCAATGAGCTCGTCAACTGCATACTCCTCCAACAAAGGTCGAGCCTGTTACAAATGAATACAACATAACTGAGATCAGAATATGCAGAAACGATGGATCAAAACAGACATGTTCATTTACTTTCAGTTTGCATTGATGATTGATGAACAAGTAGAGAAACAACAGCCAGTTCCAAGTTAGTTGATTGCTTAAAAAGTATTCTTCAGTTAGTGATAAAGGATTTTTCGAACACCCAACCAGCCATCCTAGTTCAACAGTGGAAACTAACTATCACTACTGACTTCATTCTCATACGATATAGTTATAGACTACTATAATAGGTTCTTATCATTAACCACCAAAATAAAACGATGACAGTTTTTTATGGGATAATACATGGTAGTAATTTCTAGGTGAACTCACCCATTCAGTTAGAAATTGCTGGCCCTTCGGTCTGTTAATATCAACAGCCTTGCGTCCAGTGACAAGTTCCACTAAAACAACCCCAAATGAGTAGACATCAGCCTTCTCGGTTATTTGCCCACTCTGAGCATATTCAGGTGCCAGATAACTGCACATAATCAAAAAGAGGCGCAGATTAGCCAAATTCCAGAAGTTGCACCTGACCAAATTTCAGAACTTACCCAAATGTGCCAATGACTCTTGTTTCAACACCCATGTCTCCATCAGGTTGCCATCTAGCCAAGCCAAAATCTCCAACCTGTTACACCATAATGAAGAAACTTCAATATCACCATGTAATGACAGTCAAGACTTACGACCAGTAATGATGGTGGGAATGACAAATCTGTCACAATTTACGGCATCATGCTTGTATAATATGATCAATTCATCATGATACTGAATTCCATGAACAATGAAACAGAAACAACAGCATTGCCACGGATCAAAGACAACTTGTTTAGCATGTATCTTAATGCATGGTTTTCAAGATCCAACGTAATCTAGGCAAGTTGTAAGATTTTATAGCATCGTCATTTTCACATAGTTTACCATAAAATCAATTTTTTCAGTGCAATAAACACAGAAATGACTCTTATATATTTACCATAAAAAAATGACTCCTATATATTGCAATAGAGGGTTGATGACCATACCAGTGGTTCGAAATCATGTGTGACAAGGATGTTGTTTGGTCTCATATCACGATGGATTATACAACCAACCCTACATTCTTCGTGGAGGTATCGCAGCCCTCTGGCAGCTCCAACTGCAATCTTTTGTCTGGCAGCCCACCCCAACGTCTCTCTTTTTCGACCTAAAAGAGTGCAACAAATAGTTTAGAAAGGTTACCCTTAAAGAAATATCACTCCCTTCTGTTCCAATGCGGCCATGAGAAATCAAGGGAAGAGTCATCGCAGCAGAAACAAATGCATAGTTCTCTAAGCTACTCATTAGCTGTCACATTGAATTTGTCGGGAAAAAAGGCTAGATTACCATAAAGATGTGAATCCAGTGATCCATTGCAAATGTACTCATAAACTAGCAAACGCCTCTTGTCTTCAACACAAAAACCAATCAGCATTACAACATTCCGGTGCTGTGCACAACTCAGAACCTCCACCTCTGAACAGAACTCGACATCGCCTTGGGTGCTAGCAAGTTTGTGTTGCTTAACAGCAATTGCTTGGCCATCAGGTAGGACACCTCTGTGAACAGACCCAAACCCACCTTCAGCCAAGAAATTTGCTTGGGAGAAGCCACCAGTTGCAAGTTCCAGTTCTGCGTAGCTGAACCACCGTGGGGGTTTTCCAAACACAGGCGTCTTATGCTGGCATATTGAACACAAAGGTGGTGGTCCGGGAGGTGCACTCCTCGACAATGAGACAGCATCTCTCACATTTCCTCTGAAGTTTAAGTCAGACCTGCTTCTGATTGCACTAATTTCAGTGAAGAGATCCAGTTTCGATATCTTCTCAAGCAAAGCATCTGCTGTAGGAGTTCTTCTAGGACGGTTTCCTACTAATCTAGAGGACGCAGATCCCTGCAAGATTTCAGCCATCCATGGCTGAAGTGATGAGGCTGCTGGAGGAGTTGAAGTTTGACTGTCAGAATCAGATATATTGACATAAGAGTGCTGGAAATTATCCTTGGTTGCCTCTTTCTTCAGAGAGCTGTTCGTTTCTGTAGCACAAAATGGGGAAGTGCCAGGGTCTGAGCTTGAGACTGAGGATGTTCCAACGTCGGTACTGCCAAACGGTGCTTCTGACTCCGGGCTGCTATTCGGTGTCACTGCCGGTCCTCGAATCGAACTCCGTTGCTCTTTAACGTTACTCACAGTTTTACCAACTGAAGCACTCGACTCGGTCGGTGGCGGGAGAGGTGATTTTGACTCCTTTTCAGGAGATCCCACAAGATTCAGCCGAAGAACTTTGGGCCTAGAGCGCTTCATAGCTACAATATTGCACTGCAGTTCTTCCATGCAACGTTTCTCCTCATGCTTCAACTCCCTGAGTAACAACACCGCTTGTTAAGTAAGGGGCTATGCAAATAATGGATTGAAATATCACAGGATAATGTCAATACTGAAGAAAAATGTTGCAGTTTTGTGTTACATTACTTGTCTAACACAACCCAGCTTGCTTGCGCTCGCTTTGATTCAGTGGCTACAGCACCGGAAGGAGATGCAGAGACAACCTTGACCTTCACATTTATCTGCACATTATGGAAAGAGTCATCAGAAATAGCTGGGCGTGGATAGTTGAGTCAAGAAACAACTGCAGCTAGCTCCCTATCCAAACCTTGCTCGGATCATACACATCACGAAGTTTTAGCATCATTTGGGAGCACAACTCAGAGACATCCGACTTCTGATTCAACACTGCCTTATGGCCACTCGCGCAATCCCCTGCAAACAGTGGAAAGCCCCAGAACTTCCTACCTAAAAATGAAAAAACAAGAACGCATTTAACGTTTCGAGCCATCAGTCAACTTGACCCAACAAAAAAAAAACAAAGTCATGGTCAGATGAAAATTCCTATAGTATTGGCGAGCTAATGTGCAGCTCTGAAACATTTCAAGCCATTGTGCTGCAGTTGTTGAAAGGCAAAAAAAGACAAGGGAGTGTAGCAAAGCTTAAGGAGAGGCCATACCGGAGCTGTGCGGCGGGAAGACGGCGAGGAGCAGGATGGTGTCGCCGTGCTGCACGACGTGCGTCAGCGCCCACACGACGGCCGTCTTGGAGATCTCCCTCACCGCGGAGCGCACGGCCACCACCACCACCGCCTTCCTCTGCGGCTGCTGGCCGGAGCCCAACGCCATCTCCTTCATCTCGGAGCACCGCCGCGCCAAGAACTCCTACCGTGTCAAAACATTTCGGTAAGAATTGAAACACCCCCCAAGAACTGAAGCTGAGACACCAGAGAGAGAGAGGGGGGGGGGGGGGGGGGGGAGAGACAAAGACAATGCCGCGCAACTACCGCTAGCTCTGCTCTGGGGACTTCAATGCCCGGAGACGAAGCGAGGGTACTAACAGTCGCCGCTTAACACCAGTGTCCGAAACCAAATCACAGGACAGGAGAAAAAACAAGCAGGAATCCGTCGTGGTAAAAAAAAAGATCGCGATTCGCAACTGCTGGGGCCCGAACCGAGTCCAAGCCCGCTCGAGTGGTGTTGCTGCGGCTGCGGGTTGAGAGAAAGCTTGCTGCTGCCGGGGAGGGCACCGAGGCTGCCTGCGCGCGCGCCTGTACTCGCCGCCCCTGTAGCCGAGAGAGAGCGACGTGGGGAAGAGGGCGGAAATGGTGGGCGACCACCCTCCGAACCTGCCAGATTCCACAGTCGTACTGCCGAGTCGAGCAAACCAGCTTTGGATTGCTCCGAATCGCTCCGGATTTCGGGGATTCCCAGGCGAGCTCGCCCCCGATTAGCTTAGCTAACCATCCGAGAACCGAACCGCCGGCCATCTCCACAGCTTCCAACTTTACGCCGCATTCCAATCTCCATCCCGGAAACACGAAAGTTTCCTTCTCTGTCGAAACATGCCAAAAAAAAAAATGCCCCGAACACGAACACGAAACAGAGAGACCCACCCACCAGCAAGAGCGAGTGGCCGCCGCGGCGACACAGCCACGAGCTCCTCGCCGGCCGCCGCCTTGTCCTCTTGGCTCCTCGCGAGGCGTATGGGCTCGACCAATTGCACCAGCCCTAGACCTCGATTAGCGTGGAAGTAGAGATGGCCATTAAAACAATTAAAACTCCATGACCGGTGAGTGGTGGTAACCTCCGAGCTCTATTACTACGGATCGCCGTCGAACCCCAGCTTCCAGCTTCGCCCTCAGAGTTCGCCCCTATCTACAACTTTGCCACTGCTGCAGCTGCTGCGTTAAAGCACGGGTGGACGACCAGGAATCCAGGACTGCATGCAGGGCGCCTCTCGTGATCAGACGGCCCTGGTGGACCCACGTGGCAGGTTACTGGCCCACCCTCCGTCCTGGGTGGACAGGGGATGCTGGTGACGTGTCGTGGCCTACCTGGGACACTCAGCTGCCACCTGCCTATCATTAGCTGGCCCTCCCAGTTCCAGAAGTTGATCTTGTTTGTTTCTTTTTACAGGGATATCTTGAGCTCATCTTGATGTGGCCAAGAGGTGAGATCTTTATCCTATTTCGTGCTTACATGTACGTTTTTTTTTGAAACGGGGTGTTGACATGTACTTTCAATAGTATAGCAAGTATGATTGAAAGGAGACAAGGTGAAACTCGTGGTGAGAAGTGTTTAATGATACTTATAGTTTGTTTGGAGCGCATAAATTGCAAATATACATCTTTGACTAATAATTTTTCTAGGTATATATTAGCAAAATTTATTTAAAATATAATGTCATAAAAGTATTTCTAACAACAAATCAATCTAGCGATAATATCTCTACGTGACAAATTCAAATACTATTGTTTATATTAGAGGTCAAAGTATTAAATGGTTGATTGCATGTATTCTAAAAGGACATCTAGGAAAGAGCAAATAGAGTATACGAGTATATATACATCGCATGCATGATGGGAAAATAGAGCTACCAGCCTACCAGCAATACTAGTTCGACCTCCTACCTCCTTGTTGTACATGCATGTTGTTTCGCAAGACATGCGTGCATACATATAGCCAAAATGTCATGGATAAATCATTAGCAAAAGACTTCTATGCTCTTTTGGTACTAAACTGCACAAATACTAAAGACAATACAGCTAGGAGTCTAGGACGTACTAGAGCACGAACAGATGCAAAACAGAATGTAAAATACTACCAAACCGTACAGGCTTAGAGAGAGAGGGGGGGAGGAAGCTTTTTTCGATCCCTGTAGTAGTTACTTCTTATATTATATGATTATATCTCACAACATAAAAAATATTTTACACAACAGATGATATGTACATATAGTATATAAATATATAAGATCATCTAGGTGATATATACTTATATACTCCTAGGTGATATGTATATTTTTTAGATATACTTCTTTTTATATATGAATTTGAAGGTATTTATAAAATACATCAAAAACCATGAACTCCCTTGTATTTTTTTTTCATGTACACCACATTAGAGTGTATATATATAAGCCTATTTCGTACCCTAGGAGTATATACTTGCACTTCTAATATATCATTTAAACAAATATTTATACATCTTTATCATATTCGGTATACTTAAATACTAATTCTAAAACACTCCAACGTAACTTAATTGAAAATTTTCATTGGAATTCTTTATTTTTGCTATATATCTTTTTCATATATAAAAAGAATATATACGTAAATTATGCTATAAAAAGTTATTTTTTTTATGAAATTCACTTTGAAGTATATTATAATCATTATTAGAATATACAAATAGATAAAGAGATCTAACAATATCATCAAAGTAATAAATTAGAAGTGGGAGCATACCCTCCGAGAGAGAGAGAGAGAGAGAGTGTGTGTATATATAGAATTACAAGTGGCCCTAGGCTGGACTGTAGCCGATGGAAAAGAGCTAGCTAGGAAGCTAGTGAGCTGATTGATCCAGCGAGCAGAGGATGCGCCCTATTGATCTGGCAACGCGTACAGCCTGAAACAAACAAACAAAACACAAGACGAGCGACGGGATAGATATCAATCAAAAATCTAGCTCGAGCTGAAGCAGAGCAGAGGGCAATGGCGCCGTCGTAAATAAGCCCCACAGTCGTGCCGTCTTTCTTCTTGTTCTTCTTTTCTGGCAGAGACCTGGACGGCGACTTCCCGTTTGAACTTGAAGGGGCTCGGAGGGAGGGAGGGAGGGGCAGAGAGAGACTAGAGACAGCTTCTCCCGTCGCCGTCAGCACGGCATCTTGGATGACCCTGTTCGATGTGTTCGTCGGCTCAAATTAAAGAATTCCGCGATGTTTTTCTACTCCTAGCTAGTCCATGAAAAAAAAGAGAAAATAATAATAATAAAAAAGACCACTGAAATTCGATTGCGTTTCGTGCCCCTGTGGCCCGGAGGTTCTTAGGCAATTTTTTTCCTTTTCTACTACTGTAGAACTAGACAGACAACAGAGAAGAGTGAATGTGCAATTTTTTTTCCTTTTCTACTACTGTAGAACCAGACAGACAATAGAGAAGAGTGAATGATGTCTTAAAATTTTTCCCCTAAGTATTCGCTTATACTCTACTCCGGCGACCGATGAGTAGTCGAAAACAAAGGAGTCGATGATCAAAGATTAGTCGTACATCAACATGGTCGAGAACCTGTGAATGGTCAATAACCAATATGATCGAAGACTAGAGACCGGTTAAAAAACCTGACTGGTTGAAGCACCAACATGGTTGATGACCAAAACATGGTCGAAAAACCAATATGGTCGACGACCAGTGAGTAATCAAAAACCAACGTAGTCGATGATCTGAGAGTGGTCGAAACACCAACGTTGTCAAAATTCGACTTGAGTGGTCAACCATCAGAGAGTGGTTGAAAACTAACATGGTTGAAATTCGACTCAAGTAGTCAACTACTGGAGAGTGGTTGAAAACCAACAAGATAAAAAACCAACGTGGTCGAAACAATATGGTCGAAATTCGACTCAAGTGGTTAACGACCAGAGAGTAGTCGAAAACCAAGGGCTGAGGTACTACCGTTACACAGCTTGCAGTACTTACGTTGCCAACAGAACAACATAATTTTTCAGCACGACCGTGAGATTATAAATCCATGTAACTTTTGATTGAATGATTCAAAAGCCATGAAACTTCTCACATAGATTGCCTAAGGTCACATGAACCTATTCCATTCTGCGATCGAGAGAATCATTGTCAAAGTTCTGACCTTTTTGCAATTTAAACAAAAGTGCGACAAAACAACGCCAAAACCCAAATCTGTGGATACGACCTGCTTGTAGGTAGATGATGACCAAGATGGCTCTACATATATTTCCACATGTCACTGCAAGTTAGAACACCAAAGAAATCGATCCAAGAACCCTTGAAATGATAAATTACCCGATTAGGCTCTTGAAAGTCTTGCTATTAAAGTGTCTAGATAATTAGAGATCGATTACACAAGGTTGTCTCCATCTCATTCAAGTCCTTGGTACAACAAGATCAGGAAGGAAAGAAGAGAAATCAAACCAACCAAAATGGATTTTACTTACACAATTTCACTTATGCACACTTTTCAAAGCACATAAATGTGCACCCACTAAATCCTTAACCTTGTTCCACTTTGATTAGACCAGCTCCATCTTGACCTAAACTGCGCTCTAACGTATTCACTACTACAGAAAGCCTAATAGTAGACGCTAAATCACAGACGGTTTTGTGAAACCGTCTGTGATGTACACTATTACAGACGGTTTTAATTTGGAGGCCGTCTGTGGTATTTGTGGCGGGAAAAAGGAGTATCACAGACGGTTCTTACCGCTGAACCGTCTGTGATATTCCAATATCACAGACGGTTTTATAATAAAAACCGTCTGTGATAATCTGGAATATCACAGACGGTTTTTATTATAAAACCTTCTGTGAAACCAGATTATCATAGACGGTTTTATAATAAAAACCGTCTGTGATACGTTTCCCGCCTTGCAATCCCTCAAAATTTCAAATTTTCCCGCTTAAGTCCGAGTATGATTCAGTTTTGAGACACCTTCAGTAAAACGGGCATAACTTTTGCATACGGTGTCCGTTTTCAACGTTCATGTACTCGCTGGAAAGCTAACGACGAGCCCGATCCAAAAAAACGACCGGCTTGCGCCCGTCGCCCTCCAAGACCCCGAAAATCGGCCATCTTTGGACCTAAACCTGCGTTGCAAGTTTTTAGTGTCTGTTTTTGCCCTTTTTCTTGGTCTTCCTTTCGGAATTTGGATTTTGCTTCAACTACAAAGTTGTAGATCTCGTCGAAACCTTTTAAATGAGTATATAAGCTATATAAAATGTTGCTATTTTATCTTTTCAGACTAGTTGTTTATATTGCATCGATATATAAAATTCTGTGCTCTAATTCACAGACGGTTCTATATATAGAACCGTCTGTGATATGCATTCATCACAGACGGTTCTAGCCAATAGAACCGTCTGTGATAATCTGACCGCTGGGCCTGTCGATCCTCCTCAACCCAATCTCTGTTCCCGCGCCAAAAATTTCGAACTCCCGCCTCTCCCTCCCCTATAAATATAACCAAACCCAGCCTGTCTCCTCTTCCTTGCTGTCCTCCTCCTTGCTGTCCTCCTGCTTGCTATTCTCCTCCTCCTTGCTATTCTCCTCCTCCTTGCAGACGACGCACAAGTCTACGGGAGACAAGACACCGCAGAAGCAACTAGCTCGTGCCAACCGTGCAGGGGCGAGAAGGCATCCAGCTCATGCGTTGCATCAGGGGCGAGAAGACATAGAAGATCTTTGCTTTTTCTCTGTTCTTGTTGTGTAACCTGCTTGTTGTTTTGGGATATTGTAATCTTTTTCTCTATTCTTGTTGTGTAACCTGCTGTTCTTATTGTGTAACCTTCTCGTTGTTTTGGGATATTGTAATGGTAGGCTCTAATCTTAATAAAAATGGATGTTTTATGTTTGTGAAATGAATTGAGATGTGAATTGGATGTATACATATACATGTTGATCTGCTTGTTTCAGAGGGCATGGCTAGCATTTCCTGAGGCTAGCCAATAAACAGAAATAGGTTTAGGAGTAGAAGAGAATATCACAGACGGTTTTATAATAAAAACCGTCTGTGATTTATAAATATCACAGACGGTTTTTAATTAAGAACCGTCTGTGATATTTAATATCACAGATGGTTTTTAGTTAAAAAACGTCTGTGATATTAAAATCACAGACGGTTCGAAAACCGTCTGTGATGACCTCGTATTATCACTGACCCATAAATTCAGACGGTTCACAAAACCGTCTGTGATGACGTTTCTGAACCGTCTGTGATGGCCTTTTCTGTAGTAGTGATTGCCCATGCGCCGCGGTTTTGATCAAAGATGGTTTCTAATATTTTAGTCAAACTATCAAAATACCCTTCATTGACCTGTTCATCACCAACCAATAAAAGCAATCGTCATGCTTGCCACGTGTAGGTCCACCACTAGCTTGCTACGCGTCATCAAGTCTCTCCCGTCCCAATTCCACCGAACCATGGCTCACTTGGCTCGTGCAAGCCTTTTGGTACCATCCCGTCGTTCGATCTCACCTTCAACTTTTCCCGCCTTTCTCATGTCGTACTTGAGCCCACTGTCTCACTCGGCATCCTCGATCATTCTAGGCCTCAACTCCTCCATGAGCATAGCCCCAATCAACGCTGTTGACCACAATTGTCTCTAAGCGACTCTGCACATCCAAAGACAAAGAAATCGTTTTTAGGCATAAGTTCTTCACAACTTGACCTACATTAGCCAAGACATGCATTATACAAGCTTAATCCAACGACCCAGGTCATCCCAACTCACTTTATGTCCGGTCAGATTGCTTGCTAGTCTGACCCGAGTACTCGCAGGATACAAGGACTGAAGCACTCAAAGCATTCGAGTGCCGATCATGAGGTCCACGGCAACTGGACGCAAAGCCTATGACTACGACAATACGTGAAGTCTACGACTAGCGACTATCAACCATCCATGGTCGTTTAGGCACTGTAGTTTTCGACCATCGATCATCCATGGTCGTTTAGGCACTGTAGCTTTCGACCATTCGTGGTCGATCTGTCAATCGGACAGCTCAGCACAAAGCCGTTTAGACCGTCCAACAAACTGAACAGAGGCCCGTTCGGACCGCCCATCACAAGGCTAATGATCGTAGTCCACGCCTAACTACCTTCTGTGGTTGAAGTCTACCGGTCAGACCATCCAAACAGAGTAGGCAGACCGCTTAAATTGAAAATTTCAGTAGATAGCCTAACCAGACTTCAGTCTTTTGCAAATTTGAATAACCACTCCAGAAACATTGCAATGGTTCATCACAACATTAATGAGAACTTCTCACATGGTCCTTCAGCTACGGCGGTTGTCTTATAAATGTGACTGATCTTTTTTTAATCCTAGCACGAGCGTGTGTACAAATGAACCGAATGCCGATAAAAATGATAAGCCCGTTTAAAAAGTTGTTGCGATAAGTCGCTTCAAAAAAGATAAAGTAGTTGTACTATTTATTCATTTGAGATGTCAAAAGTTAAAAAGAGTGGACCTTAATTTACTAACAATAAGGAGCTTTTTATTTCATTATTTCATGCCTCGATACTCGCAGCAACTCTCACTCGTCTCTCTCCAACCAAAGGCGTACCATATTTTTCTGATCGAGCTCGTGTTTGAACTTCGAAATACCATAGCGCAGCTGCTAGCTTCACTGCATGCCGTTTTTCCGCCGAAAATTTCGAACATTTACTCGAGAAACGGAAATATCAAATCGAGCAGCAGTAGGAGC
Organism: Dendrocalamus latiflorus; assembly: GCA_017311315.1. NCBI lineage: Eukaryota > Viridiplantae > Streptophyta > Magnoliopsida > Poales > Poaceae > Dendrocalamus > Dendrocalamus latiflorus. Next base: position 567,625 of record CM029613.1, on the reverse strand, counting down.
ACTAGTAGTACACCACTGTTGCAGTTTAACTGGTATTATCAAAATATACACTGCGCATAGCAGTAAACATTTCTTATCGAGTTTTTCGCATAAATCGTTGAGAAGCAGCCTATATATCCTTTTAAAATTTCCTCATCCATCCCTTCCTCGCAAGAAACCCGTGCACAAAGATCTTGTACATGCTTTGTTCGGCCATGTAACAACGCTGAGCTAGTGAGCTAAGTAACAACCACCATCTCAATGATGCCAATGAGGAAACACATCCTCTGACTTTATGCTATTCTAGAAGTTATGGAACCTTCAATTTGAGCAGGCTAGCTAGGTAGATCAAATTAGGTCTCCACTCATTTCAGTTTCTGGCTTCTAGCTTATTTTTTACTATTCATAAATTTCGTCTTTTCTGAGCTTTTAGTTTTTTTTACTGGTTCTTTTTTCCCTATATCCTTGCACTGTACAAGTACAGTAGCAACGACAACCACGATAGCAATATAAAAGTAGCATTCCATCTGTTGCGTTGCCTTCTTTTTTTTAAAAAAAAAATCAGTCGATTGAGACTGAGGTAATGGTAAGATTGTGCCTGCATTTCGCGTGCGGCCGGCTGCTAGCCAGCTCCTCGTCGCGTGACCGCCGCCGCACGGCACAGGCAGCCAGATAAAGGGAACATGCATGAAAATATTTGGATTGGCAATTTGACAAACCATTAATCACTTGGTTAACAAACGAACACCAAACGGCTGTCCTGTCCTTTGGAATTATGGCGTGCATGGCTGCTGCTGCTGCTCGCAGTCCCGGCCAAACCACGTACGTAGTACTGTGCCAGTGCCATGGTCCATGCAAATGCATAATGCATGGGCGCCATTGCCAGTTCGCCATCGCCATCGCCATGCAAGGGAAGGGAAGGGATCGAATCTCGCTCGTCGTACAGGCCCCTCCACGTACTGCAGAGCCCCACTCTCTGCACGGCCTAACTACCGAGAACTCATGATTGATGATTCAGTTGCATGCCATGCCATGCAATACCGCCTCATGCACCTTAATTATTTGTGTTGCGTCGTCAGTCAGGCTCGGGCTAGCTTGAATGATTTCCTTTCCAGATGGACACAAGTCATACAACTCCACGATTCAGAAAGCACAGCACTGGCCGATACTAGCTAGTCTCCTCTCTCTCCTTGGCAGTAGTTCAAACTAAAGAGACACATTATTCGGCCTTCGCTAGCTTTAATTTGGAGAGGACTGATATACAAGTGCTGTAACTTTACCTGGGAGAGGATATGCTCTTTTTATCTTTTCAATGACTTTTCATTTTTAACCTTTTTTTAGTGGCTGCTATTTATTAGGCTAATAATACGCTATAGCCATAAGCCATAGCTCAAAATACCAGATCTTATATGTACCCACACCAGGAGCTGAGGTACCTTTTTCTCTGAAGGACAAATCAAAGAAATACTGCTAGTCTGCAAAGGCAGCGGCCATGCATGATACTCTCCTTGGCAATGGCAGCTGAGCTGAGCTGACACCCAACAGATCATATATGATGGTTTAACTAGCTGCTCCAGTAGCAGCAGCCACAGTACCAGGAGGGGCTAACAAGAACCATTTATGGCGATCTTATCAGCTCTCGGTTTTCGCTCTGGATCGCCCATCGTCTCTGGTAGCATAGTGGTAGCAGTAACACGCATGCATGGTGATACTGCAGTGGCGGAGCCACGGTATTGCATGGGTGTATAGTTACTTCTCTAAATTTTTTACGCAAAAAATAATATATACTCTGTTAATACATAAAATATATATTATACATACTAATATATTCTTAGCATCTTATTAGACCCAACAGACAATAAGTTAAGTCTATTAGCCTAATTACCCAAGCCATCCTTACTTTCTCAATCGATCGGCCATCCCCACCGTAGATTCTCCAATCGACCAAATCCTTCAGGCTTCTATACTAGCGCAGCAATCGAGCTCAAGCTTGGGCACGCGGCTCTGCTCACACGCACATCATCATTGCCGCTGCGCTCCCCGGAGGGCGGAGCCCCTGCTGCTACAAGCAACCACCAAGCATCAGAGAGGAAAAAGTAAACCAAAGAAGTTGTCAACCTGCCCACCATTGAGAAGTACCAGGAGCTCTCCAACTAGCTCTTCTACACCCGCCTTGCCAAGTCCCCTATGCTCCTATCTTATTGTGCTTTATTTTTTACCGTCCAGCTCTTTTATACACCTGAATCCTCGATGTTGATTAGCTTCTTGAATTTTGAATGCTGGTAGATCATTTCCTATGTTCATGTGTCAACTAGATGCCAATTTGGTAGTGCTAATAATGCTGCTAAATCCATGTGAATTGTCCAAATTAAGGTATGATTAGAACGTTATAGGGCTGCAGGATACGTCTTTGGAGAGTTCTATGGTATTAATTTGAGTCTCGGTATACCAATTTGTGAGTTTGTGTGGCACAGGGTGGTGTATTGGGGTTTTCTTGTTACAGGGTTTAGTGATCGAATATGGATGCAAAAAGATCCGATGGGATGGTTTTCATGGTAGTCATAGATTGTAGTATATAGATTGGCCTGACGTACTAGAAAATAAATTGCTCATTTGTTGTCTTCGGATTTAAAACGATAATACAAGGAATCAAAACCCAAAAGGGAGTTGCAGAAGTTATAATCAATCTTAACAAGCTAAGAAATAACGTAGATGAACAATACTTGAATAATTGCTTTGTTACATATATTGAACTTTCGTAATATGTTATTTGAATTTGTTTTAGAATAGACGTGTCTTAAATTTATCTTTTATCATCAAAATCCTGGCTCCACCGTTAGATGATAGAGCTAGCTAGCTGGTCAGGACGACCAATGCATGCCTCAGTGAACAGCGATGCACGCCAGGTGTGCACTTACCTGTTACCATGCATGGTCCATGTAGTACGAGCTGCATATTTTAGCGTTGATGCTGATGCTGCAATCAGGCTGCTAGCTAGCTTCCTAAACACGTGCAATGTGGGAGTCGAAATTGCCACAGGGATTACCTCCAAGGCTCTGATCGAACATGGAAGTGGATGCAACTGTAGAGTGACATGCATCTAGGTAAGCTTTGAAAACAAAACAGTAGCAACTAGTAGCTGCTAGGAGGAGGCCCAGAAGCGGTTGAAAAGCTTGATGGGATTAGCAGTAACAGCTTGATGGGGACCCGTAGGCAGCAGACGTCGCTTATGTTGAGGAACCGACGCTGGAGACCAGTCCGAGCGATTCCTCTGCTTAGAACAAGAACGAATCAATCACAGAAACACAGAATAATAGATTGAACACAGAGAGGTAGAGAGAACTCCTGGTCTTTCTTTATTGCTTTAGATTGCATCGGGGTACATAATGAGGGGGGGTCTAGGGCCCTATTTATAGTCTACGGTGGGGTGCCCAATTAGATCAGGACTCTGGATAGAGTCCAGGTTTCCTAACACTCCCCCTTGGGCACTCACCCAACATGCTCATGCCTCGTCAAAACTCCATAAAAACCCAGTGGGAAAAATTTGGAGAAAGAGTACATGATACATGTGATGCTGCGATGCACGAATTGCCTCGTTAAAAACCTTGGTCGAGAAACTTCATAGAAAACTCGTCAAGGGAAAAAGAGTACAATTCATCCAAATTCATTTGGTCTGCAAGACTTTATTTTTGGGTACTTAATCTTCATGATCAAGATTTATTAGCGGGCTTGTGAGAATTCTCCCCCTGAATTCTGCACTTCTCTAAGTCTCATCATTCCAATTCCACGCACGCACCTTTCAAAGCTAGATGCGGGGAGTGACTTAGTGAATAAATCTGCGAGATTTTCACATGACTTAGTATGCAGTACTTTAATCTCGTCCATCTTTTGCAATTCATGTGCATAGAAGAACTTGGGGTTGATATGCTTTGTGAGATGATTCTTCACATAGCCCGTTTGCATTTGTGCAACGCAAGCTGCATTATCTTCATAGATAATTGTGGGGGTTTGCACAATGTTCATCCCACATGACTGCTGGATGTGGTGAATCATTCGGCGGAGCCAAGCGCACTCTCGTGCGGCTTCATACAGTGCTATAATTTCTGAGTGGTTCGTCGAAGTAGCTACCAGGCTTTGCTTAGACGATTTCCATGAAATTGCAGTTCCACCACACAGGAATACATAGCCTGTTTGTGACTTAGCGGTATGCGGGTCTGACAGATACCCAGCATCTGCATAGCCAATCAAGTTCAGATCTTGATTCTTTCTGTAAAACAATCCGAGGTCCTTGCTACCATGGAGGTATCGGAAAATGTCCTTTATGCCCTGCCAATGCCTTTTGGTGGGCTCTGCACTGTACCATGCTAACAGGTTCACGGCAAATGCAATGTCCGGTCTAGTGCAGTTTGCTAAATACATGAGTGCTCCCACTGCACTCAAGTATGGGAATTCCGGTCCCAGGACTTCCTCCCCCTCTTCCCTTGGTCGGAAAGGATCTTTTTCTTGCTGTAAAGACCTACCGATCATCGGTACTTTCGAGGGAAATGCCTTCTCAAAGCCAAACCTTTCGAGCACCTTCTGGGTGTAGGTCGACTGATGTACCAAGACTCCTTCAGGGACATACTCAAGCTGCAGGCCTAAGCAAAACTTGGTCTTGCCCAAATCTTTCATTTCAAATTCTGACTCTAAGTAGGAGCTTGCTTCTTTTATATCTTCGGCTGTCCTGATGATATTCAGATCATCTACATACACAGAGATTATACAGAATCCATTCTGGGATCGCCGTATAAATACACAAGGACAGTCTTCATTGTTCGTGTAGCCTTTCTTGCAGAGAAAGTCGCTCAAGCGATTATACTACATTCTTCCAGATTGTTTCAGTCCATACAGCGACTTTCTGAGTTTCACACTGTACAGATTTCTATTTGCTCTGTCTTGGTTCGGGAGAGGAATTCCTTCAGGGACTTTCATGTAAATCTCCGAATCCAAGTTACCGTAAAGGTATGCAGTCACAACATCCATCAATTTCATTTCTAAATTCAAGTTCACTGCCATTGAGATCAAGTATCTAAAGGTAATTCTACTCATGACTGGGGAGTAGGTTTCTTCATAATCAACTCCAGGACGTTGAGTGAAACCTTGGGCTACCAGCCTTGCTTTGTATCTCACTACTTCATTTCTTTCATTTCTCTTTCGAACAAATACCCACTTGTGCCCAACGGGGTGTATGTGGGGAGGTGTGCGGCATACGGGCCCAAACACCTCTCTTTTATTCAGAGATAGCAATTCAGTTGCTATTGCCTTCTTCCAATCTTCTCAATCTGATCTTTTCTTACATTCAGCGAGCGATGCAGGCTCAGGATCAAGATCGATGATAGTGACAATTTTCTTTGCGAAGTAGATATCGATATTAGCTGTTGTCCTATTCAGGGACTCTCCCGTGTGCACATAATTTATAGCTATTTCTTCATGAGTTGCTTCTTCTGGAGCGATTGCTTCTGCTAGAGCTTTACCTTGCGCATCGCTTCTTTCAATTGCGGTGGCAAGTCCCTTTAGTTTTTTTTTTCGGCTCCGATGTGTGCGCACACATCCATGCCGATGGGGATATTCAGATCCGGTATGCCCTTTTCTGAAGGTGTCATACTTGTGCCAGGTCTCAACTGGTTCCCCTTCTCATTCTGGGGGACTTCAATGATCGGCTGTGATAAATCTCTCTTATCCTTTTTCGCCAGGCGTCCCCGGTTACTAAGGATTCGAGGAACCGGAGTTCTCGTCCTCATTTTTTTTCTGAGGCCTCTGGACGAGATTAGGGATACCTTCTGCTTTCTTTGGTATTTCAACCCTCTCCGGTGCAGTGCGTGCAGGCACATGCGACTTAGTCACGCTCTTCAAATCACTAAAGTGATCAGGCAGCTGATTTGCTAATGCTTGCAAATCTATTTTGTCTTCTGGACTTCTATTGTCTTCTAGACTTCTCTAGTGCGCGGGTCATCTGCATGGATTCCCCAGGCTTGCCACGTAATTTCCCGACATTCTTCATCAAGGAGTTGATTTCCTCCCCCTAATGTTGGGAAATCTTCGGTGCTGACCATTGCGCTAGTTGCATAGGTGAATGGATGTTGTAGGCCGAAGGTCTAAGGTTGATGAGATTCGCTGCATGCAGGACTGCGTGTCCCCAACATGTAGCTGCTAGATTTCAATTATACAAAAGGGGTCGGGCAATAAATTTAATTCTTTTAATTAAAGCCTCTGCCAAACCATTCTGGGTATGGACATGCGGTACTGAATGCTCAACTGCAATTCCCATCGCCATGCAATAATCATCAAATTCCTTCGAAGAAAATTCTCCGGCGTTGTCCATTCGAATGGACTTGATATGATGATCTGGAAACACATTTTTGATGCGAATGATCTGCGAGATCAATTTTGCAAAGGCGTGGTTTCTTGTGGACAACAAACCCACAAATGACCACTTCGAAGAAGCGTCAATGAGCACCATGAAATACTTGAATGGCCCTGAGACGGGCTGAATAGGACCGCAAATGTCTCCCTGGATGCGTTCCAGGAATGCAGGGACTTCATCCTTCACTTTCAGAGTGGAGGGTCCAGTTATTAGTTTCCCGGTGGCACATGCAGGGCACACAAAATCTTCATGATTCGGGAAATTCTTCACATTAATATTATGCCCATGCGAGTTATTTATTATGTTTCTCATCATCCTAAGACCTGGGTGGCCTAATCTGTCATGCCAGAGACAGAAGAGTTAAGAGCTTCTAACACTGTTTTCAAAACAGTGTACGCTGTAGGCGCTTTGGTATAATATAGCCCAGTGAAGGAAGTTTTTCTAATATTCTTTTGCCATTCTCTTCGCGCTTCATAATGAGCAGGTATTTCTTACCGTACTCTTCTTCAGTCTCAACGTGGAAACCGTTGGCGCAAAAATTCTTAAAACTTAGGAGAGTTCTAGTCGATTTTGGGTACAATAAGGCTTCTTCAATGACCAAAATTGTGCCCATTATGGCTCTTCCCGAACCAATTATACATGCATCGCTTCTGGCAATTGTCGTAAGGCTGCCAGTGCTCTTACGAATCGACTGAAAATACTCAATCTCTCTTAAGATGATATGTGTTGTGCCGCTGCTGGCTAAGCACACTTCCTTCATAGGGCGCTACACATGTTCTAATATAGGGTATTTATTAACATGTATGAGAAGGCAATCAACACATAAATAAGATACTCCAATATCAGAACATATCATGCCATTATAAACTGAATAAATGAATGAATTCTTCCAAAAATCATCCAACCATCACAAGAAAGATAACAATTCTTAAGTACCATCCATGCAAATTCTAACATATTCTTCCACACAAAATAAATGACAATTAAAGTCAAAATGCATTCAATGCACTAGACTTCTTCTGCTATTTTCTTGGGGTTGACATTCTCTTCAAGAGAAATCATGGCGTTAACTACTTCTAGGTCGAGAGGGATTACTGCTGTCGTGATGGTTTCAACTTCCATCGGTGCAAGCAGCTATTCAGAATTCTCCCCCTCAGCCGATGCAGAGTGGGCTTCATGTGCCCTTTGCCATCCCGTTTTGGCTTGACAGCCTTATTCTCACGTGGAGCATCTGATTTGCCTTTACTCTGCTTGAGGAAGAATGATGTACTTTAGCCTCTCAAACCGCTTCTTGAGTGCGGTCTAGAGTGCTAGCGTGCTTTTCTCCGCCATATACTCATTCTTGAGAGTGAGGCAAAGGTGATGCCTGAGAAAATGAAGTGCCTGATCATTCTCCTCAGGTTGGGTTGAGCGTCATTCAGTCCGCCAATCCCAATAGCAGCGCGGAGCTTCCAGGCTCCAAGCACAATCTCGACATCGGATGCCTACGTTAGATTATTTTGGCCATGCTGGGCCAGCTCCTCGAACTGCCAGTTCGTAATGCTAGTCATCTAAATGTGTATAAGTCTACTGCTGGTAGACATGCATGGAATAATTCACTGTGAGTAAATAAAATGGTACAATAGGTTCTCGTAATGTTTCATAATTTTCTGTGCTTTTTCTATAATTTTACTGTTAATTTCAGTGATTAAAAGTAATTTTCAGCAATTACAATTAACCAAAACAGTAAATAAATATAGAAATAATAATGGCAGAAATAAATATGCTTCAAATGCTAAAAATAATTCAAAATTCAGATTCCCGAGGCCCTTTTATGCTAAAATATAAAATTTCAGCAAATTCTGCAATTCCAGGGGGTTTTTACGCAAAAATTTCAGTTCAGAGAAAAATTCGCGCAATTTTCTGATTTACAGAGGGGTTTTCTGCAAAATTCTGGACCCACTCGTAAATTCGAGGAACTATCAGTAATTTTCGGAACTATTGAGGTCTTATTGCAAATTTCGGGACTTGTATGCAAATTTTAGGGCCTTTCGGTAATTTACGAAAGTTGGAGGGCCTTTTTGCAAAATTGCCATTACTCCCTCCGGCTGGGCCTCTTTCTTTCCTCCCTTTTCCCGGCCCATCTGGTGGCTTTTACTCGGGTGGGGTTAGGGTTTCCCCTTCCCACCCGACCGAGTGGCGGCGGTGGCAGACCGGTCCCAAGAACCGGGCGAGCGCGGGGCGGGCGGAGGCCATCGGCCGGCAGCTGGGCGAGGAGGCGGCCGGTCGCACATGCTGGCGCGGAAGGCGAGCAGGCGCGGCGGCGCGGAGTCCGAGCGGGAGTAGCCGCTCCGGGCGGCGGCGCACACGCACGTGCAGGCGCGGGGAAGTCGCGGCGACGGCGGCCGGCGCATGCGGGCGCGGGGAAGTCGAGGCGGCGGCGCCGCCGTTCAGGGTGGCGGGGCTCGATGGAGGTCGGCTGCGGGCCGGCGACCGAAGCTCGGGCGGGCCCATGCGGGGGCGGTCGGGCGCCATGCGGTGGCGCGGAGGAGGTCGAGCGCCGTGCGGCGGCGCGGGGTGGCCTGGCGCCGTGCGGCGGTGCGGGAGGAGGCCAAGCGCCGTGCGGCGGCGCAGGGCGACAATCCGGCGGTGGCTTCCGGGCGCGGAGGCGGGACGACCGGGTGCCGTGCGGCGGCGGTCCCGGTGGTCGGCGGAGCGGAAGGCGGCTGCGGGCTGGAGCAGCGTTCGGCCGGGGAGGAGCTATGGCGAGCGGCGGAGGCCGTGCGGGGCCAGCGGCGCCGTGCGGTGGAGAAGGCGGCCGGCGGCGGGCTACGCCGTTCGGGGCGAAGTGGCCTGTGGCGGGGTGGCGCAAGGCGGGGCGCATGCGGGCGCTCGGGTGGCGCGAGGAGGTCGTCGGCAGGCGCGGGAGCCGAACGGCCGGCGGCCGGGCGTGGTGCATTCGGGTCCACGGTCGGCTACTCGGCCCTTGGTCGAACCGAGCGACGAGGCTTCGGACGGCGGCACCGGCTGCTGGCTGGCGGCGCGCTTGCGGGCGCGACGGCGACTAATGCTCCATGACCGGCGACTGGCCGGTGGCCGGTGTCACGCATGCGGGCGCGGCGCCGACGGAACCGATTTTTTTTTCTCTTTCTGCGCATAAGCCGAGCCGAATGATGCAAGATTTTTCTTACGCAATTTCTCTCGTGTAATGCCATGTAGAACCGAACAGGTGCATATATAACGATCATGCAGGATCAAACAAATTAATGCAAAATTTTCAATCTATGATGCAATCGACATCTACCCCGTTTCGCAATTTACCGATCGACATTGTGCCGGCGATTTCAGATCTGCTCGCGGTAGATTTAGGGCGGATTTGCATCGTTCTACAGTGCAATCAACATCTACCCCGTTTCACAATCTACCGATCGGCATTGTGCCGGCGACTTCAAGTCTGCTCGCGGTAGATTAGGGCGGATTTGCACCGTAGAATTTCAATCTAGAACGCGAAAAGAAAATACAGATTCAAAAGCGATCTAGAAAATTCAATCTATACTTCGATGATTACCTCGTTCACCGGAGCGAAGTCGTGCTGATAACGTGTTGAGGAACCGACGCTGGAGACCAGTCCGAGCGATTCCTCTGCTTAGAACAAGAACGAATCAATCACAGAAACACAGAATAATAGATTGAACACAGAGAGGTAGAGAGAACTCCTGGTCTTTCTTTATTGCTTTAGATTGCATCGGGGTACATAATGAGGGGGGGTCTAGGGCCCTATTTATAGTCTACGGTGGGGTGCCCAATTAGATCAGGACTCTGGATAGAGTCCAGGTTTCCTAACAGCTTACTCGAGAAGATCTTGTGGCCAGCAACCATGGATTTGTAACTGTAGCCTTGTTTGTCGAGACCCGGTGCTTTGCTCACAGTGGTCACATAAGTAGGACGCTCGCCGCTTGTCTGCAGCCGTCACGACAAATTAACACCATCTAGTGGCAGCAATTAAGCAGCTCATCAATTAATGGTCGCAAAATTCAGTTGAGCAAGACGGCGAAAAACATTTCTGTTGACTATGCAATAACAAAACTATAGAAAAGTAACTGATGTATAAAAAAATTTCAATCGACAGTATAATAGCAAAACCGGGAAAAAAATTGTGTAGGGAGCCCCTAAACCCACTCATTAGAGGTTCCATATCATATTTTGACACCTAACCACCTACACCAATCTCAAGGCAACCTATGTGGGTTCTTTTGCTGTGGCTTATGATTTTTGAATTATAACTGTTTACAAGAGAGTATGAAGAGAGAGATAATTAAATGCGATTTTGACTGGTATAGTTGAAGTTAGTACAATTGGCTCCGCTCGGTTGGGCTAAAAAGCTGTGGCTTATGGCTAAAATTGCATTGTAGCGGCTGAAATTTCACTGTAGCTGAAGGTGGCTTATTTGATGTAATTAAATTTAAAAAATTTAAAAATAGAAAAAATATGCTAACTCATCACGGACAACGCAAACGAATATGGAAAAAAAATCGGTAAAAAAGATCAAAAATAAGCCAAAAGTTCATAAAAAGACAACATTTATAAATAGTGAAAAAAAGCTAGAAGCCAAAAGCTGAAGCTGAAACGAACGGAGCCTTAAATCTACTACAATCAATTTATAAATCCTACCTTAAAAAACATATCTTTTAAAAGTTAATACTATACCAAAGGTAAAAAAAAATAAGCAGCAAACCAAAAAGAAGGCACTCACCTCGGGAGAAGTGGAGGGCATCCCACAGAGAATGCAGGCCTGACACCACGGCATGTAAATCGGTCTGGCCGGCCCAACTGTTTGATCTTCGGACTGTATAGCTCTTCTCTTGTTCGATTCGGCTTCGGATCTAGCTGCTCCTCCCCGCTCCGTGTTCCATCCATCTCGCCGCCAACACGCGCCATGATTCAAGGCAACGTTGGTTACAGATCGATCGAGGAGAGGCCACGCCGCCCGCCGTAGTTTTCACCTGCTCCTCCACGTACGCGGCGGTGCGCTGGTTCTAGAGCTGCTATATATTCGGGATGTCGCCGACGAGGTCCCGTAGACGCGTCCCGGCCGACCACAACTCCACGCGAGAGCAAGCGGCCCGCCGCGTCGGATGCTGCTGCCCGAGGGCCACAGCAGTATCCGCGGGTACGTCCGCTTCTTCAACCTCTCCACGCCGCCTTCGAAAAAAACTCCAGCCAAAATATGGTTCAAGGCTGGACAATTTGCTATCCATGAAATTCTTCATGCCAACTAAAAAATGCGGCGCCCGACTACATGCCTAAGCAGCTATATGCATCTGATAGTCTTCATTGTTTTGGGTAAATAACAGTCCCTAGAAAGGCATCAGAGCAAAGCAAATGCCACTTCTAGGATTGTCAGAAATCAAAAACCACCTGCTACCTCACCTGGTAATTTTTTTTTGGAGAAACAAGAGTAGAGCAGAAGGAAAGCCCCTAGCTATTCGATACAACTTAAGACTACGTTATGAAAAAAGAGCATATAGATGTTCACAAAATACAAGAGAGCTTATGGCAACAGTATGTAGCCCTAAATAGCAGTATGCTATGATTTTATCAAAAATGCCAATCATTACTTAGACAAACAGTAGTATCTTTCTTATATTACCACGAAAAGCTTGAAGCCCTTCAGAATAGGGCTTTTGAGCAATAACACAATTAATTCCATGAAACAATCCTTCTAATTTATCAGCTCCAACTTCTTATTGTTCCGTAAACTTTTCCAAAAACAATTAGTAAACAAAAAAAACCATTTCTGTACCAAGTACAAAACCCTGACAAATACTTCCCATAGTAACATCAAAAACCGATGGTCTTTGCTGCCCTAATATCTCTATGAATTGTTCAGCTGCCGCATCTCAAGGTAGATGCAGTGGACTGGCTGGGGTCTGGTGAGGTGGGAAAAGCAATGGTGATGGCAATAATAAAAATCCTAGTCCAATTGCATATACTAGTCCAAAATAGAGCACACACAAGGAAAGAATGTGCGCGCAAATATACAAAACTCGTTTTGGTTTATTAATCCTAGAGAGAGAGAGAGAATTGAACCTCTTACAACCATATAGTTACCGTCTACCATTAATACAGGAATCCCATAAAAACCATAAAATCAATATGGAGACAGAATATATGGATTAATTTGTGCGTCGAGAAGTGATAGTTTTGCATAAAAGTTCTACTGGCTAGCAAGGACCTTAAACGTTTGTAACATACAATAACTTTGAAGTATTTAAGGTGGGGAGAGTAATAACACTACAATCAGATATCTTGATATTGCTTATGTGCTAAAAGCATGGCTGTCAACATATCATATATAGGATGGCAGCAATCCTAATCAGAACATAAGTTCAATGACAAACCGCATTCAGATCATAGGATTCACTCGAAAGGAGCCATGTTCACCAATAATCGCCACAAGAGCACTTCCCATCCTTGAAATGGTGGAACCGCTTATTGTCCCTCACGATGAGCTCCCTGCCAACAATCCTCGACATGATCTTGATGGCATTGTGGCAGTCACCACATATCCTGAGGTTCTTAATGATGCGAAGTGGAGTCCTTGCTGGCGTGCTGATCAAACCATAGGCAATTGCCAGCCTCTCACTATGGTACAGCAATGCCTGCTCCTTCGCCTCCTGATCAATGTCATGGAGCACATACCTTGTGTCTGGGACATACCGCTGCTCGTTCACCACCTTCTTTTCAATCTTGGGTGGCAGCCTATACTCCACCAGCTTGTTCCTCCCATCAAGCATGTTAATTCCAAGGCGCCTCTTTGGAGGTGGGGTTGGGAGCTTCTTAGGATTAACTTTGGATGGATCAAGTGAGACCAGCAACTCCTCTGCACGGTCCTCAAGGTCAATGTCACCATTCATGCGCGCCAGGTTCAAGAGTGACTCCCATACCACGGCGGTGGGCTCGAATGGCAGCTTCTCAATGTACTCCACAGCCTCGTTGAGATGCCCCGACTTGCCCAAGACCTCAATGATCCCAACATAGTGCTCCACACCAGGCTCAATGCCATGGTCCCTGGACATGGCATCAAAGTACAGGAACGCCTCCTCGATGGCCTCTGAGTTGGCACAAGCATTGAGCACAAGCACGAATGTGTGCCCGGTAGGTGCAATGCGATACTTGTTCTTCATCTCCTCGAACAGCTGCAGCGCTTCATCCCCAAGCCCATTCACCGAGTAGCCGTCGATCATGATGTGCCAGGAGTCCATGTTGCGGTCGGGCATATGGTCGAACGTTCTGCGGGCGTGGGTCATGGCGGCGCACTTGGCGTACATCTCGAGCAGCTTGTTGTTGACCTGCAGGTCGCCTCGGAAGGGGGAGCGGAGGAAGAAGTCGTGGATCTTCCTGAGCTCCTCGAGCAGCTTGGGGTTGGAGCAGGCGGCGGCGAGCTCGAAGAAGGCGGGCGGGTCGGCGCGCGCCCCCTTGTCGAGCAGCTCGACCGCCTCCTTCACCCGCCCCTCCCGGGACAGCCCAATGAGCTCCGCCGGCCCCGCCACAGGCTGAGGCGGCGGCGGCGCCTGATGCTGCGGGGGCGGAGTGGAAGCAGGGGGTCCATAGCTGTGGCGCGGTAAGGGCGGCGCCTGATGCTGAGGGGGCGGAGTGGGAGGAGGGGGTCCATAGCTGTGGCGCGTTGGGGGCGGCGCCTGATGCTGAGGGGGCGGAGTGGGAGGAGGAGGCCCGTAGCTGTGGCGCGGTGGAGGCGGCGCCTGCTGCTGGTAGTTCCTCGGAGGCGGCGGCGGATGGCCCTGCGGGGACCACTGGGAAGGGGGGCCGGGAGGAGGTTGGCGATGCGGCGCCCAGTGCTGCTCGGGCTGATGGACATGGTTGGGGGCGGCGGCGGAGGAGGGGTAAGGGTGGTAGGCGTAGGACGCGGAGGATGAGGAGAGGGGGCGGCCATGAGAGAGGAGGTGGAGCAGAGAGCGGGACCTGGAGGGCCAGAGGGCGAGCGAACGGAGTGGGTGGGCGGCACGGTGGATGGCGGCGGCGGCCATGGCGAGGGCTTATCTCTGGAGATTTGGGAAGGGTGGGGTTTAGGCGAGGCGAGAGCAGATCTCGTGGTGAGATATTTCCGAGCTCGCGTGTGGATGGATCAATGGGCCCTGCACTCGGCCCACTACAAGAAACACCCGTAGCCCATCCATTCTATCACCGCAATACCGTAACCCTAGCCCAATCTCTTCTCGCTTGGCCCTATTCAGCACTCAGTTGTTCGCCTCCCCATTACACTAGGTTTCCTTCCCTTCCCTCAGTATACAGTAGCACCACAACAGCAGGCAGGCAATGCTTGCTAGGTTCTACATATATAGCCTGATAGATCTTGGCAAACAGGTACTGATAGTAATAGGTTGATGATGGTCAAGGCACCCAGAAAGACTGAAGAGTCGATGATGATTTGTACTGGTAATCAAGAGCTCCTAACCACCAACCAGAAAAGGGAAAAAAAATCTGTACAAGCTGCTGGACCAGCACAATACTGAATGGAAATCGCAACAAGTCTCAGGGGTTCGATCAGACAATGCTCTCTCGCTAACACCGAGGAGACCTACAGTACAAAATGCAATGCCCTCCAGAGAAAGCACGTCCCTTCTATTCTCTACCAGCCATCCACATCCAGCTCCACGACTAGGGTGTCCGATGTCGAGTTCTCTTGGCCATGATCTCTGTTCTTAGGGCTGAAATCTTGCAGATGGTCCTGAGTCTCTTCGATCGCCGCTTGTCTCCAACTCACTTGAGCTTGCCTTGGACTCGGTGTCTGCATATCCGTTGTGGCCCCTTCGGCTCCTCCGGTCCTTCATAAGATTACAACAAAAGCTTCGGGGTTTATAGCCAGGGTATAACATGGTGTTAGGGGATCAAAGAAGAAGGAATACAACCTCACGCGACGGGACATCTTCAGCCTCGAGCATCCGAACAACCTGACCCATAGTGGGTCTCTTCTCAGCATCTGGGTCCACGCACCTCAGTGCCACTAGAAGAGCTCGCTTAAGAGCCCGAGTGTTTGGCTTTGCCTCCATGTCAGGATCCACCACCTCCTCAACTCTTCTCGAGCCAACCATCATTTTGAGCCACTCCACTAGATGCACCTGCAAGGCATCCATGTCATAGTTAATTAACATTAGCAGCCGACAAGTTATAGCTACACACAAATTAAAGAAAAATACTTGCCAAAGTAACACAAGGGCTACTAGACATAAATACGGCATACCCATATCCCTGAAACAAATTGTCTACCCTTGTATATGTTAACTTGTTGTGAAACAAATGGCCACTAGTATGGACTGCTGTAGCATGCATGATACACGAGTTAGTCGAATATATGCTCACCTCATTAGCAGGCCGACCATAATCAACTGGATCCCTCCCAGTCACTGCTTCCAGTAGCAGCACACCAAAACTGTACACATCACTCTTCTCGTTTAACAGACCTGTGTTGGCATATTCAGGGGCCACATACCTGAAATGATGGCAAAATAAATGACAAGTGCTTGTTTCCAGGTCAAGCTCCCATAAAGCTAACAGCTTTAATACATGGAGAATAAAGTTCTCAGCATAAAAAATCTCCTATTGTATATGAATACCACACATTTCCTGTGACTAAAGCCAAGTACTCAGTGTGTGTGTGTGTGTGTGTGTGTGTGTGTGTGAGAGAGAGAGAGAGAGAGAGAGAGAGAGAGAGAGAGAGAGAGAGAGAGCATACCCGAAAGTTCCCATAACTCGAGTTGTGATATGGCTCTTCCCTGCACCCAAAAGCTTAGCCAATCCGAAATCAGAAAGTTTTCCATTGAATTCTTCATCAATTAGGATATTACTCGATTTGATATCACGGTGCACAACTTTTGGCTCTATTGCTTCATGTAGATAAGCTAGCCTGTATATCATTTAGTTAGTTACAGAAAATGTCTCACCCATACATATAAAGGGGCAAAGAGGTGAATCTCTTACGCCTTAGCAATTCCAAGAATGACTTTCATTCGAGCTTCCCAAGTAAGAACACTGTGTTGCCGCATGGCACCATGAAGCCACTGTTCTAAGTTCCCGTTATTCACGTACTCATACACAAGCATCCTGGATAGAAATAAATTAAGCAATGGGATCAAAGCTGAAACAGGGTACAAAACCATATGATGCATCTGAAGCAGATAGATTTGAACGATGTACATTCACCATAAAAATGTTTGACAACAGAGCTGAACCTAGATGGAGAAAGCGTAAGCAAACACTATGAAGACCAACTATTCGCATAGAAACCTCTAATTTCCGGGTATGCAGCGAAATAGAAAGTTAAAACAAGGAGCATGATGCTGATATGTTCAATTTATCATGAACTGGAGTACAGAATACATCGCTGTTGGTTGCATGAACAATTCTCAAATGAATACCATAAATATGATGGATGTTTTGTTCAATGGAAAATCGTAAATTGTTATAGGCCTCTGAAATAACAATTGAAAAATCAAAATTTTATTTCTAACACCTATGTACAGTATTTGGCGGGTCAACTTCGAAACAAGCTTCTGTTCGAGTATTGTTCACCACATTTCCACGATGTCATTCTATTCATACACGAAACTATGTCACAAGGCAACCAGGAAGAGAAGCAGCATTGAAGGTGGCATGCTGGCATTTGTAAGCAGGACAAAAGAAAGTAACGTAGTAATCAACGAACATGGTCCGATACTCGAATGGCACTCAAACGTCGCTCGATCTCCTGATGTCACTCGGACCCGTCCGAAAGCACTCGGAGCAGACCAAAACTACTTGGACAAAACCAAAATCACTTGAACTCAAGCAAACCATTTGGGGCGACCAAAACTTTAACAAACGCAAAATCCAAAACAATCCAAACGTCAATTATCCATCATCACTTTATTTACAACCATCCACATGATCTAACACTTAGGTATTTAAAGCCGATCTGTCGATCTGTCTTTCATGAGGATAGATGGTTGAACAGTTAAGAGTTTAATAGGGTTGTTAATTGTGAATGATACCTGGCAAATAGCAATACTTCGGTAGAGATATCAACCTAAGTCATAATTTACATAAAATGAAGCAGTGAACAAAAAGCAAAATCAAAAAAATTGAGAATGCCACATTGAGGATTTGGCTGCAAGTCATTCCACGTTGTAATTTTTTTTAATAAAGATAACAATCTGATCAATAAATTATTGACAAGCGGTCAGATCTCAAATATCATGCAGAAAACATATGCAGAAGGTGATTTCAATTAGCAGAATGAATGTACCTTGGCACATGCATTATTCTCGAATTTTAATCAAGTGTTAAATCATTGAAAGGGTGGAGATTTAAGATTTTCTTGTGAAGAATTAACCACTGAAAAAGTGCAAGTAGATATAAATCAGTTGCCATCCCATGCAAGTAAATAAATGTGACAGCAGAAACACAAGCTAGCCGTCCATCAATGCAAGTGATCAAAAATAGCTTCACCTATGGATTCCCTCAACGCAGTATCCCAGAAGGCGGACAAGATTCTTATGCCTGACGTGGCCAATGGCCTCAACTTCAACCCTAAACTCCTTTTCTGCCTGGCCCCTGCAGTACCATACCAAAACACAATCAATATGCTGAAACCATCACAAAGAGGATAGCACACTATTTTAAGTTCTGTAAAGAACTTAAAATGCCCTTTAGGGTCAAAATCAACAGAGTTTCTTACATGTTATTAAGAAGCTTTTTTATTGCAACATCAGTTCCATTTATTAGTTGACCACGGTAAACTACCCCATACCCACCCTCTCCAATGACATTCTCCTTAGAAAACCGATTTGTTGCATGCTCCAAATCCCTCAGTGTAAACCAGTGACCCCAACCCAGATGTGAAAACTCCGGCAGACCAACCAGAGGGGATGCAGAGACAGTTGCATATTGAGAATACTGCCTCCTAGCATTGCCTGAGCTGCCTTCATCACCAGAATATGAACTACCAGCCCTATCACATTGGTACACTGAGCTGCATTGGCTCAAATTATCAGCATCGCTCGATTTGCTCCGAACCAAGTGCGCCAGCATTTTCCCTGAGTCTTTCTCATAATGTTTGTCCTGCACTGCCGGTGCATGGTTTTCTTGCACACGAAAGTTTTCAGCAGCAGCATGCTCCTGCACTTCATCTACTGCAATCTCCTTGGAGACATCTGGGATTTGAGACACTGGGATCTTATCAAAAGACTTCTTCGCCTTCCTCCGATATATGGACCAGAAGCACATGAAACCTAGTATAAACAAAATTACCACCCAAATACTGATGCCAATCACAATCCACAGCCTCAGACCAAAAGGTGGCGTCCTCGATGATAGCTCTGCACGTAGGGTTTCGCCTGTCGACATCTTTATTTATCAGCAACCTACACACCAGCATCAGTAATGCAATGTTAGCTTAGCATCCATTCCGTTAGATGTCATATCATCACCAATGTAGCACTTCACTGAAGAAAGCAAGCAAGACAGGCTCAAAGTAAGATCAGAACATTGCATTGGCAATGGGAGGAGAGTTGCATCTACATTGAACCATACATATCAGAATTAGCACAGGAAAGTACAGCAATATTAAGCTGGCCTATAGCGCACAAAGCAATCATTATTCATCAGAAATACCAAAAGAAGAAGGGAAAATGGGAGGAACATGAGGTGAAAAGTCCATGTGAAATGGATTGAATGAGCAAAGCAAGCAAAGCATTAATGACGAATTGTTTATCGACTACCTGCCCCTCCCAAGGGGAACACTACTAACACCAAACAATAAATCTATTAACTCCTGGAAGTGTACAGCCAGATCAAGAACACACGCATTAGTTAGGAACAAAGGGATGAGAGCGAAAGAGGAGAAAAATCGCACCTTTGTGGAGGAAAACAAAATAATCCTACAAATAACAAGAAATGTACAACAAAAAATGCAAACATTCCACTCTAGCCTCCTTGAAAAGATTCGATCTAATTTTGAAGCTGCTCTCCTCACTACCCCCCACCAAAGAACCCAATCTAATCAATCTTGAAGGGATTGCAACCACATTGGATAAAAAAGGACCCCAAGAATAGCTCACGCCATGCCTCCTAGAGTAGCTTCCAAGCAGAGGCAACACCAAAGGTGGCACTCTGCTCCAATGCCAATCAAACAAAAAGAGAGGGAAAAAGAAGATGTGGGGGAAAGAGGAGAGAGATCAGTGTCATTGCAACCTCTGAGGGGGCGCCCCTGGTTGGTGAGAAGCACTTCGTGGTCACCTCTTGGGCTCTTGGAGCAGTACTAATGGTACCACCCCAACTTGTTGACTCCTCCTCTTCCTTCAGCTCCAGCTCTTGGCTTTCTGGCTCAGTTCCTTCGCTGCGCCAGTGTGGACGGGGAGGAGACGGCCATGGGAGGCTGGCTGTCTCCGGGGGGAGGTCGGCAATGTTGGGGATGGATTGGAGCAGAAGGGGACAACAGTGGAAGGGAAGCAAGCAGCATTAAAGGTAGGTCAGTCTTGAGTAGAGAGAGAAGGAAAGAATGGTGAGGAAATGGAGCAAAACAGCTGTAAAAAAGAAATGGGGATGGCTCTTGGTGTCCAGCCAATGTGCTACAGACACCCTGAAGAGTTTTGGGTGTCTTATGATTTATACTATAATAAGTAATTTTTAAATAATGTATTTTTTTAAGTTGAGGTTAACAGAAAGATTGTAATAAAAAATATATTAAATTTAGCTGTGCCAGTCAAAATTGCATACACTATTTTTCTTTATATACTGTCTCTCACGAACAGCCAGAATTCAAAAATTTAAGCCATAAGCCACGGCTTAAAAGAACCCACCTTTTTAGTTTGGACTTATAACTTTGGTTGCGGTTTATAATTTTTAGATTGTTCGTAAGAGAAAGAGTACAGAGTAACTGAAACTTATGTGTAATTCTGACCGGTATAAATGAAGCCACTACAATTATTGCCTTTTATCATTAGAAGTCATGTAAAGTTAAAAGTTAGCTTTTACTTAAGTTTGATAACTTAACAAAGAATTATCATAAAAGACGCAGAAACAAAGATTAGAGCATATGGGAATTTGGAAGATATTATAGCTTAATAAATATTTGTGTGAATGGATTAAATAATATGGTAAGACCAACAAATCATAAGGGTTGTATTGTAAAATATTTATGAAAAAAAGACACAGGAAGGAAGAGGACGAATCCTCACGAAAGAAATCAGAAAGAGAAAAGTATGCTTTGCATATAAAAAAATCCCCTTTAGTTAAATGCGTGTACATTTTCCATCAAATGTGGTTACTCCACGACCGCCGAGAGGTTGCAAGGCGCTGGGTGCACGTAGCGAAAATGTAGAGGACGAGGTGTGGGGGAGAGAGGGAAAGAAAGGCTCACCGACTGACACCCGTTCCAACACGAGCCTGGACGAATGGGCGGACCCACACGCCATCGACATTACGCAATTCCTGTGTTGGGTAGCGATGTGCGCGCAACAGTCCAAATCTAGGCTCGCTGGCTTGCAGTGCAGAGTGCAGGAGGAGGGCGTGATTATTGTTTGGAAATCTAGGCCGAGATCTAATTATTATAGAGATCTAATTATTATAAAATGTATTGAGAAGAAAAATTTAATAAAGAAATAAAAAAGTTCTCCTACCTCCCTGTGTTCACTCTTGTATTTTCACGCATTAATTTGTGATTGATCCATCTCTCTTGACTAGGAGTAGTCGCTCGGACTGGACTCGCCGGCGACGGTTCCTCAACACGTTATCAGCATGAATCGCTCTGGTAGATCGCAAGGTAATCATTTGCAAATTAAATTACCTATCTAGATTGCTTTCAATTCCGCAAATTTCGCTTTCCGCATTATTTTTTTACGGTGTAAATCCGCTCTAATCTACTGTGAGCTGACTTAAAATCACCGACACAGTGTCGATCGGTAGATTACATGAAAAAGTAGATGTTGATTGCACTATAGATTGAAAAGAAAAAAGAACGAAGTCGGCTGCGTCGCGCCGCTAGCCCTATACTGGCAGCCTTACAACAATCGTTGGTAGCGATGCTTGTATAATAAACCCAGGAAAGGGCATAATTATACTCTCGATAGGCACAACCTTGGTCATTCAAAAAGTCTTGTTGTACTCAGAATCAACTAGAACTCTCCTCAGTTTCAAATATTTTCGCACTAACGGTTTCCAAATTGAAACTGAAGAAGAGTATGCTAAGAAATATCTACTCATTACAAAGCGTGAAGCAAATGAAAAAATATAATTAGAAAGACTTCTTTCATTTGAGACTAGGCTATACTATACTAATATTAAGACACCCGCGGTCTATACCGCCCTAAAAATAATATTTAGAAGTACTAAACTCTTCTGTCTTTGGCATGATAGATTACGCCACTCAAGTATTAGGATGATGAGAAATATAATTAACAATTCACAAGGATATTATATTGATGTAAAGAATTTTTCGAATCAAGAAGATTTTGTGTGCCCCGCATGTGCCACCGAAAAATTAATTAGTACACCTTTTTGCTCTGAAAGTGAAGGATGAAGTCTCTGTATTCCTGGAACGCATCTAAGGAGACATTTACGGACCTATATAGCCTCTGTCAGGCCCATTTAAATATTTTTACGGTGTTGGTCACACATATGTTTATTATCTATGAGAAATCATGCTTTTGCAAAGCTGATCTTGCAGATAATTCAAATCAAAAATAATTTCCCTGATCATCATATAAAGTCCACAAGAATGAGCAATGACGGAGAATTTATTTCAAAGGTATTTGATGATTATTGCATAGCAATAGGAATTAAAGTTGAACATTCTGTACCGCATGTCCACATCCAGAATGGACTAGTAGAAGTATTAATTAAGACAATTAAATTTATTGCTCGACCGCTTTTACAGAATTGTAATTTACCAACTATATGTTAGAGACACGTAGTCCTACATGCAACAACTCTCATCAATTTTAGACTATCGGCATATAACATTCATTCACCTATGCAACTAGCGCAAGGGTCGACACCGAAAATTTATCATCTCCATAGGTTTGGTTGCAAAGTTTATGTACCTATACCTCCACCATATCGTACTGCAATGGGCCCTGTCTGAAAGTCTGAGGTATACGTTGGTTATGAAACAGCATCCATAATCCGGTATTTAGACCTCATGAGAGGAGGTTTGCATACCACCCGCTTCGCTGATAGTATATTTGACGAGGATACTTTCCCGACATCAGGGAAAGGAAATCAACCATGTTGTGGTTACAGACCAAACAGAGAGTGATGCTTCTCCCATGGCCCATGTCTTATATATATATACAGGTACCCATGTGGGAAGTGTTTTTACAGTTGTACCCTTACATCAGTATATCCCTATCAGGGGTATTTAAGTCACTATACATGTCCTACTTTGGGTCTTACAACCTTCTAACAGGCCTGCTGGGCTTAGGTGGGGGCCATCGGGGGCCTGCGGATGATACGCCCCATCCACTGGCACCCCTGACACCGACGCACGAGGTCCTGAGCGTCAGTGATGGCGGTCGGCCAGTAAAAGCCTTGCCTGAACACCTTGCCGACCAACGACCTCGGCGCTAGGTGAGACCCACACACCCCCGCATGGATCTTCGCAAGGAGGTTATTCCCCTCCTCGTCCGAGAGGCAGCGCAGGAGCGACGCGCAGACCCCCTTTTTGTAGAGTATCCCTTCAAGTACCTGGAAGGATCTGGCGCGGTGTTGCAGCTGCCGGAGCTCGGCGGGGTCGTCCGGCTCGGCGATGCCCTGCAGGAAATTGAAGATGCGCTCTCGCCAATCGCCCTGCTGGACGATTTGATGAACGAGGGCCGCGTCTCGGTTGTCCTGCGCAATGGCCGCTTGTGGTAACACTTCGTAAAATGCCCCGTCAGGAGGTGGCAGCTGCTGGCTAGCCGCCTTCGCGAGGGTATCGGCCTGCTCATTTTTCGCGCGAGGGATGGCCTTTACCGTGATGCCCAAGAAATGCCTTTCCCTCGCTCTTACGGCCGCGAGGTACTTGGCCAGCTCGGCATCCTTGGCCTGATATGACTTGTCTACCTGGCCTGTTACTAGACGCGAGTCCGTGCGGACGAGCACTCGCCGCGCACCGATTGCCTTGAGCTTTGCCAGGCCGAAGAGCAGCGCCTCATATTCAGCTGTGTTGTTGGTGGCTGGAAAGGCGAGGCGCGCTGAGTATAGCAGGGGCTGTCCCTCAGGCGTGACAATCACTGTGCCTACGCCCGCGCCCGCGACACCGTAGGCCCCATCGACAGTAAGCATCCAGACCGAGTCATCGTGCTTCTGGACGGGCTGAGCCGGCGGGGTCCATTCTGTGAGGAAGTCGGCGAGAACTTGAGACTTGATTGCCGTCCGCGAGGCGTATGTCAGGGAGAACAGGGCGAGCTCAGCAGCCCACTTGCCGATACGCCCTGTGGATTCCTTATTGTGCAACATCTCCGCCAAGGGGAATGAGGAAGGCACCGTGATTGGGTGGGCCAAAAAATAATGTCGGAGCTTCCTGGAGGCCATGATCAGCGCGTAGGCGAGCTTTTCAAGCTTCGTATATCTCGTCTTGGCGCCTTGGAGGGCTTCGGAGACAAAGTACACAGGCCGCTGTACGGCGCCTTCTTCTAAGACGAGAATGGCACTGACCGCCGTAGCTGACGCGGCCAGGTAGAGCAAGAGGAGAGCCTCTGGCGCTGGGGAGACCAGAGTGGGGAGGCTCGCCAGGTGTTTCTTGAGCTCGTTGAAGGCTTCCGCACAATCGCTGTTCCAACGGAATCCATCGCACCCGCGGAGTGTCTTAAAAAATGGCAGGCCCCGCTTCGCCGCCCGAGATAGGAAACAGCTGAGGGCTGCCATGCGGCCCGCCAGCCGCTGGACCTCTCGTGTCGTCTTCGGTGGCTCCATACCCAAGATGGCCTCGACCTTATCAGGATTCGCTTGGATGCCTCGTCCGGATACGAGGAAGCCTAGGAGTTTGCCTGTCTGCACACCGAAGACAGATTTGTCGGGGTTGAGCATGATGCCTGCCTTCCTGAGGTTGTCGAAGGTTTCCTGGAGGTCCCGGCCGTGCAAGGCGAGCTGTCGGGTTTTGACTACCACGTCGTCGACGTAGGCTTCCACGTTCCTCCCAAGCTGGGCAGCCAGGGCAAGCGCGACAAGGCGAGTGAAGGTAGTACCTGCATTCTTCAAACCGAAGGGCATCCTGACAAAGCAGAAAGTCTCAATCGGCGTAATGAAGCTAGTCTTGTCCTCGTCATCTTCGGCCATGTATACCTAATGGTATCCAGAGTAGGCATCCAAGAAGCTCATTAGCTCGCACCCGGCGGTAGCGTCAACCAACTGATTGATGCGTGGCAAGGGGTAATTGTCTTTTGGGCACGCCTTGTTAAGTGCCGTGAAATCGATGCACATACGCCAGGCCCCCGCTGGCTTTTTTGACCAACACTGGGTTGGCGAGCCACTCTGGGTGGTGGACCTCGCGAATGACCCCGGCCTGGAGAAGCTTCGTCACCTCTACCTTGGCCGCCTGTTGCCGATCCATGGACATACGGCGGAGCTTTTGTTTGACCGGCTTGGCGTCGGGGCGGATCGCCAGGCGATGCTCGATTATTGCGCGGTCTACACCCTTGATATCCTCCGGCGACCGCGCAAAAACGTCGGCATTGTTCTGAAGCACTTGGAGTAAGTCTCGTTCGACCTCCGGAGGGAGCCCCTCGCCAATGGACACAAACTGCACTCCGCCTGGAGCGGCACCTTTTTGACCCCGCCTTCGGGCCGCGGCTTAGGTGTCCATCCCCGGGCGGAAGGCGCGTCGCCGGCCGTGTCCGCGAGGGCGTGCACCAGGCGAGGCGGATCCCGGCTGCTGACTTCGGTGCGCCTGGCAAGGTCCTGGTTGCCGAAGACGGTGATAACACCCTCCGGGTCTAGGAGCTTCATACATAAGAAGGCGTGGTGTGGGACCGCCCCGAAGGAGTTGATGGCGGGCCGTCCCAATATGACGTTGTAGGGGTGTGGGGTGTCTACAACGTCGAAGACGATATGCTTACTTCGGATGTTCCCCTCCTGGCGGAGTGTAACTGGGAGGGACATACTCCCCAGGGCCTCCAGCGGTTGACCTCCGAAGCCTTGGAGCAGAGCTCCTGGCTGCTGCATACAATTTCGGGGAATCCCCATACGATCGAGGGCCCCTGTGAACAGAATGTTCGTGGAGCTTCCCCCGTCAACGAGGATGCGCCTGACGTCGCAGCCTGCGATGTGGGCCTGTATAACCAAGGGATCTTGGTGGGGGAACTCCACGCCCCTGGCGTCATCCGGGGTGAAGGTGATGTTCCAGGGCGACATCCACGGCTGCGGCTGCTCCAGGGGAGCCCCTGATAGGGAACCTCCGGTGATGACGCTGATGGTGCGGTGCCGCACGCCTTCCCCGTCGGAGACTCGCGGGGGGCTATCCCTTGGATGCCGTACGCGGGCTTCGGCAGGAGGCCGAAAGGATGAGGCCCGAGATTCGGCCGTGACCCGTCACAGCTCCATGACCGCGATGCACGCGTTCGTGTAGTGATCGCCGTAACCATGCACCTCACACCACTTGCCGCAATCTAGAATTTCTTGTTCCGCGCGGGGTCGCTCGTGGCGGCCCGGTCCGGCTTCCCGTCCCCGGCCCCCTCCCCACAAGATGGGAGCAGGTCCTTGGAGGACGTTCTCGACGCCAGGGACGTGGCGGGCTTTTTGTGGCCTGCGCTGGTGACGCGGGGGCTTGCGCCTGCTTCTTGAAAAGCCTTCCTGTTCCCAAGTGACGTTACCTCCAGGAACGTCTTCCCGGGGCTCCTGGCTGCGGCCCTGCTTCGGGGAATCGTCCCTTGCCCCCCCTCGCACAGCGAACACTTCGCTTGAACAAGGCCGAGGGTGGCAGCGTCGCATCTCCGCGCATCTTCCTCTGCCCGTGCGTACTCCTCCATTTTGTCGAAGAGCTTGGCAACTGTCTTGATAGGCTTCCGCGCATTGTATTTGGCCATGGGGCCCGGCCGAAGGCCCTGTATGGCCGCGTTAATGACGGTTGTCTCATTAACGTCCTTGACCTGGCATCGCACCTTCGCGAAGCGTTTAGAATACCTCCTGGATATAATCTATGTAGGCCCCCAGTCCACAACTCAGCAGGCCCCCAGTGGCCCAGTGCGACAGCTGGCAGGACGGCAGGCCGGCAGTGCCTTCTCAGCTACGCGTAGCAGCATGCCTCCACTCAATTTTAGTCCTAGGTCCGCCCATACCCGTGGCCATGACTCCAGGTCCAGGGCGGGCAGGCATGCAGGATCCGGATGAATGGCAGTGGTAGGTGTCGCGGCTACAAAAAAAAAAAAAAAAAAAAAAAAAACTCCGCGCTGCGCTGTGCTGGCTGCTGCGGTGACCCCTGCCCCCCGGCCCGGCGCCCAACCATCCAAGCACCGTCCAGATTTCCAGTCCCATCATCCAACAGAAGAAAGCGAACCGTGCCGCCTTGTTCATGATGATGCTATATTGCTATTCAGTGAGAAAGGACCAGACCTGCTCCAAACGGTCTGGACCTCTCGGTCATTTAAAATACATGGATTTCTTAATTTTAACTTTAATTTTAATTTTTGTTATCTATGATAATATAATAGTTTTTTATTTTTCAATTGAATGATACCAAAAAAAAAAAGCTAACTGCTACACACTTTCAACCAAAAGCTATCGGCCACTGCTTAAAAACCGTCTAGAGCAACCCAGTAACTTCTCGAGCGCTTTTGACTAGGATAGAACAGTAGCAACGGATATCGTTGATGTTTTATTTAGCTTAAACTTTTGGTTTGTAGCTAACTTGGTTTAGAATAAAAACATGTCAAAAATAAAAGGTAAAAAAAGTTACAACTCTATGGACGGAAAATGAAAAACAAGAATATCTCCACAAACAGAGGTGGTGCCGGCGGGCTTATAGTTTATTTTTATTATAGTCAGTTTATTTTATACTTTAACTGTTTGCGACTTATTTAATATAATTAAATTTAAAAATAGAAAAACATGTTAGTCCACCTCATATAATACAAACAAATACGAAAAAAGGAAAAAAATATCAAAAACCGAAAAACTAGAAAAACAAAATTTATAAATAGTAAAAAATAAGTCAGAAGTCAGAAAATCAAACCGAAATGAGCGGGGTGTAGGAGAGTTCTTTTATATTGTGACTTATGATTTATACCTGTGGTTTTTAAATTCTAGCTTGCTTACGAGAGACAGCAGCACAAGAAATTAGTCGTATATAATTTTGACTGATGCAACTGAACTCAATATTTTTTTATTACTATTGACTTTTAAATGCCATCATTAAAAACACATAATTTTTTTTATAAAAAAAAACTACTGTAGCTACAGAACGTAAGAATAAGCTAAGCGGTATCGAACCCGCCTAAGCAACAAAGAACCGAGCCACATACTAGTCTCAACCAAACGTACTACTTGCAACAGCCTTCGCAGCTGGCATCAAAGCCACTTTTGCGCAGTGCTTTTCTACTCTTCACAAGAATTAAAACGAAGCTGCTTACTCTGTTACTCAGCTTAACTACGTACGAGTAGCACACACACACAGTCGTCTTCACCTTAATTAGCAGCTCTTGGGCACGAAGCCGACGCGCTGGCCGTCGCTGTCCAACACCACGCGGAAGCCTTGCTGCTGTATGTTGCCGATGATGGACACGCCGCCGTCGGTGCCCGCGAACGCCAAGCAGAACGTGCCCCTCGTGTCCACCGGGATCAGGTAGTTCTCCGGGGGAAGCGCCACCTCCGCGCCGCCAGCCAAGTGCATGGACAATGTCGGCACCTTCACCACCTTCCGCCCGCTCAGGTCGTAGCACGTGTCGAACAGCGAGAACCCCCCGGGGGACAGCCGGAGCCCGGCGGCCGCACCGCGGAACGCGTCGCGCACGGCCGCGTAGACGGGGCGGGCGAGGCGGGTGACGGACGTGCCCGAGTCCAGGATGACGCCGCCGCGGCCGGTGGATGGATTGAGGCGCAGGTCGGATTCGGCCACGCCCTGGACGCGCGCGCCGCCGACGCTGAAGCCCACGACGCGCACGTAGTAGAAAGTCGCCATCTTGGGGTTCCTGACCATCGGGGTGAAGGACGCGGCGACCACCGCGCCGGAGCCGAAGGTTACGGTGGAGGAGCGGGAGGAGGAGGGCTTCACTGAGGATGTGCGCTCCACGAGGCAGTACGAGAAGCTGCGGCCGTAGCGGCGGGCGATCTGCGTGGGGAAGGACAGCCTGCCGCGGCCGAGGCCGAGGAGCCCGGCCGCGGCGACGAAGAGCCCCTCGTTGTCGTGGCCGCACCCGATGGCCACGCGCGCCACCCGCGCGCCCCGAGCGAAGGTGAGAGTCTCGGTGGCGAAGTCCCCCGCGGTGACGGAGCCGTCGCCGTAAGCGACCTGGTAGAGGCAGGAGTTGCGGCGCGTGTCGCATCCCCCGGAGTCGAGGCGGTGGCAGAGCGGCGCCGCGCAGGCGACGGCACCGTAGGAGCGGGAGCGGCGCGGGTCGAACACCCTGCCGGACTGCGCGTAGCAGCGGCGGCAGGGCGCACACTGCAGCCAGACGACGTCGCTGCCGGTGTCGAGCACCATGAGCGCGGCGGTGGGCGGCGTGCCCACCCCGAGCTGCGCGAAGTACTCCCCGCTCCCCTGCGCCAGGCCGGACATCACGGGCCCCGCGAACCCGCCGCGCCGCCGAGTCCCATTGGCCGAGACAGCCGCCGCTAGCTCCCCGGCACGCGCGGTGTCCCGCGCCAGGCGGTGCGCGAGCAGGTCGGGCGCGGTGGCGTTGAGCGCGAAGGCCTCGCGATGGGCGATGCGGAAGTGGAGGGTGGAGGCGTTGTTACGAGCGCCGTCGTCTGCCGCGGCGGCGAGGCTGGAGTCGAAGGGCTGCTGAAGCGTGGCCGGGGCGGCGGAGAGCGGGGTGGCGAGAAGCGGTTGGTACCGCGTCCGCGTGGGTGTGGAGAAGGCGGCGGCGAGAGGCAGTAGCAGGAGGAGGAGGAGGAGGAGGGGGCTGAGCGTGCACGGCGACGCCATAGCTAGCCGTTCGGGAGTGGGGGAGAGAGTTGGTTCGGCCGTGGACGGCAGCAGCGTGCCGTGGTGGAAAGTGAAGCAGATCAGATGGCGCGCGGCGCCGTTATTAATTGGCGAGGTGGGCACGGGATGTGGGTGTGGTGGAAGGCTCTAAATGTTGGTGTAGCTTCGCGGAGCGATGAGTCTGAACTTGCTTGACCCGAGTCCAACCATGGAGACACGTCTCATCTATCAATCTCTCCATGTGGCCTGCCCTGCCGCTGTAGCCTCTCTCTACTCTACTGTGGCGACTGTTAGGAAACCTGGACTCTATCCAGAGTCCTGATCTAATTGGGCACCCCACCGTAGACTATAAATAGGGCCCTAGACCCCCCCTCATTATGTACCCCGATGCAATCTAAAGCAATAAAGAAAGACCAGGAGTTCTCTCTACCTCTCTGTGTTCAATCTATTATTCTGTGTTTCTGTGATTGATTCGTTCTTGTTCTAAGCAGAGGAATCGCTCGGACTGGTCTCCAGCGTCGGTTCCTCAACACGTTATCAGCACGACTTCGCTCCGGTGAACGAGGTAATCATCGAAGCATAGATTGAATTTTCTAGATCGCTTTTGAATCTGTATTTTCTTTTCGCGTTCTAGATTGAAATTCTACGGTGCAAATCTGCCCTAACCTACCGCGAGCAGACTTGAAGTCGCCGGCACAATGCCGATCGGTAGATTGTGAAACGGGGTAGATGTTGATTGCACTGTAGAACGATGCAAATCCGCCCTAAATCTACCGCGAGCAGATCTGAAATCGCCGGCACAATGTCGATCGGTAAATTGCGAAACGGGGTAGATGTCGATTGCATCATAGATTGAAAATTTTGCATTAATTTGTTTGATCCTGCATGATCGTTATATATGCATCTGTTCGGTTCTACATGGCATTACACGAGAGAAATTGCGTAAGAAAAATCTTGCATCATTCGGCTCGGCTTATGCGCAGAAAGAGAAAAAAAATCGGTTCCGTCGGCGCCGCGCCCGCATGCGTGACACCGGCCACCGGCCAGTCGCCGGTCATGGAGCATTAGTCGCCGTCGCGCCCGCAAGCGCGCCGCCAGCCAGCAGCCGGTGCCGCCGTCCGAAGCCTCGTCGCTCGGTTCGACCAAGGGCCGAGTAGCCGACCGTGGACCCGAATGCACCACGCCCGGCCGCCGGCCGTTCGGCTCCCGCGCCTGCCGACGACCTCCTCGCGCCACCCGAGCGCCCGCATGCGCCCCGCCTTGCGCCGCCCTGCCACAGGCCACTTCGCCCCGAACGGCGTAGCCCGCCGCCGGCCGCCTTCTCCACCGCACGGCGCCGCTGGCCCCGCACGGCCTCCGCCGCTCGCCATAGCTCCTCCCCGGCCGAACGCTGCTCCAGCCCGCAGCCGCCTTCCGCTCCGCCGACCACCGGGACCGCCGCCGCACGGCACCCGGTCGTCCCGCCTCACCGGTCCGCCTCCGCGCCCGGAAGCCGCCGCCGGATTGTCGCCCTGCGCCGCCGCACGGCGCTTGGCCTCCTCCCGCACCGCCGCACGGCGCCAGGCCGCCCCGCGCATGGGCCCGCCCGAGCTTCGGTCGCCGGCCCGCAGCCGACCTCCATCGAGCCCCGCCACCCTGAACGGCGCCGCCGCCGCCTCGACTTCCCCGCGCCCGCATGCGCCGGCCGCCGTCGCCGCGACTTCCCCGCGCCTGCACGTGCGTGTGCGCCGCCGCCCGGAGCGGCTACTCCCGCTCGGACTCCGCGCCGCCGCGCCTGCTCGCCTTCCGCGCCAGCATGTGCGACCGGCCGCCTCCTCGCCCAGCTGCCGGCCTATGGCCTCCGCCCGCCCCGCGCTCGCCCGGTTATTGGGACCGGTCTGCCACCGCCGCCACTCGGTCGGGTGGGAAGGGGAAACCCTAACCCCACCCGAGTAAAAGCCACCAGATGGGCCGGGAAAAGGGAGGAAAGAAAGAGGCCCAGCCGGAGGGAGTAATGGCAATTTTGCAAAAAGGCCCTCCAACTTTCGTAAATTACCGAAAGGCCCTAAAATTTGCATACAAGTCCCGAAATTTGCAATAAGACCTCAGTAGTTCCGAAAATTACTGATAGTTCCTCGAATTTACGAGTGGGTCCAGAATTTTGCAGAAAACCCCTCTGTAAATCAGAAAATTGCGCGAATTTTTCTCTGAACTGAAATTTTTGCGTAAAAACCCCCTGGAATTGCAGAATTTGCTGAAATTTTATATTTTAGCATAAAAGGGCCTCGGGAATCTGAATTTTGAATTATTTTTAGCATTTGAAGCATATTTATTTCTGCCATTATTATTTCTATATTTATTTACTGTTTTGGTTAATTGTAATTGCTGAAAATTACTTTTAATCACTGAAATTAACAGTAAAATTATAGAAAAAGCACAGAAAATTATGAAACATTACGAGAACCTATTGTACCATTTTATTTACTCACAGTGAATTATTCCATGCATGTCTACCAGCAGTAGACTTATACACATTTAGATGACTAGCATTACGAACTGGCAGTTCGAGGAGCTGGCCCAGCATGGCCAAAATAATCTAACGTAGGCATCCGATGTCGAGATTGTGCTTGGAGCCTGGAAGCTCCGCGCTGCTATTGGGATTGGCGGACTGAATGACGCTCAACCCAACCTGAGGAGAATGATCAGGCACTTCATTTTCTCAGGCATCACCTTTGCCTCACTCTCAAGAATGAGTATATGGCGGAGAAAAGCACGCTAGCACTCTAGACCGCACTCAAGAAGCGGTTTGAGAGGCTAAAGTATATCATTCTTCCTCAAGCAGAGTAAGAGTGGATCAGACTGAGGTTTGCCGACTTTAAGACGGTCAGGGAAATCAATTCTGTCTTGCACAGAATTTGTACCCCAATACAGAAAATTGAGAAAATCCTTCCACCCCAATGCAGTATAATCCGCACGCAATTATCGTCAAGACGACTATGAGGAATATACCGAATTGATTGATATGATGCAAATTGCGGAAGCTCAGGACGAAGTTCTCCGCAAGAACTAAGTCACTCAGCCATCTGGTAGCTCCACTGGCCGTGAAGCCAACGCCGAGAGTAACAAGGTGCGAAAGCCCTTGATAGAGAAAAGAGGAAGGAAGGGTAAGACCGCAGCCCAGAAAGGCAAATCAGATGCTCCACGTGAGAATAAGGCTGTCAAGCCAAAACGGGATGGCAAAGGGCACATGAAGCCCACTCTGCATCGGCTGAGGGGGAGAATTCTGAATAGCTGCTTGCACCGATGGAAGTTGAAACCATCACGACAGCAGTAATCCCTCTCGACCTAGAAGTAGTTAACGCCATGATTTCTCTTGAAGAGAATGTCAACCCCAAGAAAATAGCAGAAGAAGTCTAGTGCATTGAATGCATTTTGACTTTAATTGTCATTTATTTTGTGTGGAAGATTATGTTAGAATTTGCATGGATGGTACTTAAGAATTGTTATCTTTCTTGTGATGGTTGGATGATTTTTGGAAGAATTCATTCATTTATTCAGTTTATAATGGCATGATATGTTCTGATATTGGAGTATCTTATTTATGTGTTGATTGCCTTCTCATACATGTTAATAAATACCCTATATTAGAACATGTGTAGCGCCCTATGAAGGAAGTGTGCTTAGCCAGCAGCGGCACAACACATATCATCTTAAGAGAGATTGAGTATTTTCAGTCGATTCGTAAGAGCACTGGCAGCCTTACGACAATTGCCAGAAGCGATGCATGTATAATTGGTTCGGGAAGAGCCATAATGGGCACAATTTTGGTCATTGAAGAAGCCTTATTGTACCCAAAATCGACTAGAACTCTCCTAAGTTTTAAGAATTTTTGCGCCAACGGTTTCCACGTTGAGACTGAAGAAGAGTACGGTAAGAAATACCTGCTCATTATGAAGCGCGAAGAGAATGGCAAAAGAATATTAGAAAAACTTCCTTCACTGGGCTATATTATACCAAAGCGCCTACAGCGTACACTGTTTTGAAAACAGTGTTTAGAAGCTCTTAACTCTTCTGTCTCTGGCATGACAGATTAGGCCACCCAGGTCTTAGGATGATGAGAAACATAATAAATAACTCGCATGGGCATAATATTAATGTGAAGAATTTCCCGAATCATGAAGATTTTGTGTGCCCTGCATGTGCCACCGGGAAACTAATAACTGGACCCTCCACTCTGAAAGTGAAGGATGAAGTCCCTGCATTCCTGGAACGCATCCAGGGAGACATTTGCGGTCCTATTCAGCCCGTCTCAG
Source organism: Dendrocalamus latiflorus (assembly GCA_017311315.1). Classification (NCBI taxonomy): domain Eukaryota; kingdom Viridiplantae; phylum Streptophyta; class Magnoliopsida; order Poales; family Poaceae; genus Dendrocalamus; species Dendrocalamus latiflorus. The sequence goes on along the minus strand of CM029613.1, from coordinate 533,859 downwards.
GGCCATTCAAGTATTTCATGGTGCTCATTGACGCTTCTTCGAAGTGGTCATTTGTGGGTTTGTTGTCCACAAGAAACCACGCCTTTGCAAAATTGATCTCGCAGATCATTCGCATCAAAAATGTGTTTCCAGATCATCATATCAAGTCCATTCGAATGGACAACGCCGGAGAATTTTCTTCGAAGGAATTTGATGATTATTGCATGGCGATGGGAATTGCAGTTGAGCATTCAGTACCGCATGTCCATACCCAGAATGGTTTGGCAGAGGCTTTAATTAAAAGAATTAAATTTATTGCCCGACCCCTTTTGTATAATTGAAATCTAGCAGCTACATGTTGGGGACACGCAGTCCTGCATGCAGCGAATCTCATCAACCTTAGACCTTCGGCCTACAACATCCATTCACCTATGCAACTAGCGCAATGGTCAGCACCGAAGATTTCCCAACATTAGGGGGAGGAAATCAACTCCTTGATGAAGAATGTCGGGAAATTACGTGACAAGCCTGGGGAATCCATGCAGATGACCCGTGCACTAGAGAAGTCTAGAAGACAATAGAAGTCCAGAAGACAAAATAGATTTGCAAGCATTAGCAAATCAGCTGCCTGATCACTTTAGTGATTTGAAGAGCGTGACTAAGTCGCATGTGCCTGCACGCACTGCACCGGAGAGGGTTGAAATACCAAAGAAAGCAGAAGGTATCCCTAATCTCGTCCAGAGGCCTCAGAAAAAAAAATGAGGACGAGAACTCCGGTTCCTCGAATCCTTAGTAACCGGGGACGCCTGGCGAAAAAGGATAAGAGAGATTTATCACAGCCGATCATTGAAGTCCCCCAGAATGAGAAGGGGAACCAGTTGAGACCTGGCACAAGTATGACACCTTCAGAAAAGGGCATACCGGATCTGAATATCCCCATCGGCATGGATGTGTGCGCACACATCGGAGCCGAAAAAAAAACTAAAGGGACTTGCCACCGCAATTGAAAGAAGCGATGCGCAAGGTAAAGCTCTAGCAGAAGCAATCGCTCCAGAAGAAGCAACTCATGAAGAAATAGTTATAAATTATGTGCACACGGGAGAGTCCCTGAATAGGACAACAGCTAATATCGATATCTACTTCGCAAAGAAAATTGTCACTATCATCGATCTTGATCCTGAGCCTGCATCGCTCGCTGAATGTAAGAAAAGATCAGATTGAGAAGATTGGAAGAAGGCAATAGCAACTGAATTGCTATCTCTGAATAAAAGAGAGGTGTTTGGGCCCGTATGCCGCACACCTCCCCACATACACCCCGTTGGGCACAAGTGGGTATTTGTTCGAAAGAGAAATGAAAGAAATGAAGTAGTGAGATACAAAGCAAGGCTGGTAGCCCAAGGTTTCACTCAACGTCCTGGAGTTGATTATGAAGAAACCTACTCCCCAGTCATGAGTGGAATTACCTTTAGATACTTGATCTCAATGGCAGTGAACTTGAATTTAGAAATGAAATTGATGGATGTTGTGACTGCATACCTTTACGGTAACTTGGATTCGGAGATTTACATGAAAGTCCCTGAAGGAATTCCTCTCCCGAACCAAGACAGAGCAAATAGAAATCTGTACAGTGTGAAACTCAGAAAGTCGCTGTATGGACTGAAACAATCTGGAAGAATGTAGTATAATCGCTTGAGCGACTTTCTCTGCAAGAAAGGCTACACGAACAATGAAGACTGTCCTTGTGTATTTATACGGCGATCCCAGAATGGATTCTGTATAATCTCTGTGTATGTAGATGATCTGAATATCATCAGGACAGCCGAAGATATAAAAGAAGCAAGCTCCTACTTGGAGTCAGAATTTGAAATGAAAGATTTGGGCAAGACCAAGTTTTGCTTAGGCCTGCAGCTTGAGCATGTCCCTGAAGGAGTCTTGGTACATCAGTCGACCTACACCCAGAAGGTGCTCGAAAGGTTTGGCTTTGAGAAGGCATTTCCCTCGAAAGTACCGATGATCGGTAGGTCTTTACAGCAAGAAAAAGATCCTTTCCGACCAAGGGAAGAGGGGGAGGAAGTCCTGCGACCGGAATTCCCATACTTGAGTGCAGTGGGAGCACTCATGTATTTAGCAAACTGCACTAGACCGGACATTGCATTTGCCGTGAACCTGTTAGCATGGTATAGTGCAGAGCCCACCAAAAGGCATTGGCAGGGCATAAAGGACATTTTCCGATACCTCCATGGTAGCAAGGACCTCGGATTGTTTTACAGAAAGAATCAAGATCTGAACTTGATTGGCTATGCAGATGCTGGGTATCTGTCAGACCCGCATACCGCTAAGTCACAAACAGGCTATGTATTCCTGTGTGGTGGAACTGCAATTTCATGGAAATCGTCTAAGCAAAGCCTGGTAGCTACTTCGACGAACCACTCAGAAATTATAGCACTGTATGAAGCCGCACGAGAGTGCGCTTGGCTCCGCCGAATGATTCACTACATCCAGCAGTCATGTGGGATGAACATTGTGCAAACCCCCACAATTATCTATGAAGATAATGCAGCTTGCGTTGCACAAATGCAAACGGGCTATGTGAAGAATCATCTCACAAAGCATATCAACCCCAAGTTCTTCTATGCACATGAATTGCAAAAGATGGACGAGATTAAAGTACTGCATACTAAGTCATGTGAAAATCTCGCAGATTTATTCACTAAGTCACTCCCCGCATCTAGCTTTGAAAGGTGCGTGCGTGGAATTGGAATGATGAGACTTAGAGAAGTGCAGAATTCAGGGGGAGAATTCTCACAAGCCCGCTAATAAATCTTGATCATGAAGATTAAGTACCCAAAAATAAAGTCTTGCAGACCAAATGAATTTGGGTGAATTGTACTCTTTTTCCCTTGACGAGTTTTCCATGAAGTTTCTCGACCAAGGTTTTTAACGAGGCAATTCGTGCATCGCAGCATCACATGCATCATGTACTCTTTCTCCAAATTTTTCCCACTGGGTTTTTATGGAGTTTTGACGAGGCATGAGCATGTTGGGTGAGTGCCCAAGGGGGAGTGTTAGGAAACCTGGACTCTATCCAGAGTCCTGATCTAATTGGGCACCCCACCGTAGACTATAAATAGGGCCCTAGACCCCCCCTCATTATGTACCCCGATGCAATCTAAAGCAATAAAGAAAGACCAGGAGTTCTCTCTACCTCTCTGTGTTCAATCTATTATTCTGTGTTTCTGTGATTGATTCGTTCTTGTTCTAAGCAGAGGAATCGCTCGGACTGGTCTCCAGCGTCGGTTCCTCAACAGCGACTTCAATGGGACGTAAGGGTGCGAAACAAGAATTTTTGACAAATGTAGACCACTAAACACCCGAAATTCCATTTTTGACCCTTAAACCAAAAATTTTCGAAATTGGACCCCCGCCTGAGCGCGCGTTCGCGTTGCGTCGACACGTGTCCGGTCGTGCGGTGTGGGCGAAGCCTGTGGAGAGGGATTTCGAGGTGTCCATCGTTGCCCGCAATGCCGGCGATACATACCACTCGCCAGAGCTGCAGCCATTGCAGAGGGGCTTTGGGATCGAGCCTGCCATTGTCAACCCGAAGGCTGCGTTGCCTTCAGTGATCCAGAACCTGATGAGCGCCGTGTTCGCCGGGTTGGAGAAAGGGAACACCCCAATCATGTCATCGGAGGGCACAGGGGGGGCCTATTTCATGCAGGACGCATCGGGCCAGGAACACATTGCTGTCTTCAAGCCGGTGGACGAGGAGCCCATGGCGGCGAACAACCCTCGCGGCCTCCCTGCGTCATCCACCGGCGAGGGGCTCAAGAAGGGGACGCGCGTCGGCGAGGGGGCCTTCAGAGAAGTTGTTGCCTACATCCTTGACCATCCTTCCGGTGGCCGCCGGTCACTCACAGACCATGGCGCCGCAGGCTTTGCCGGTGTTCCCCCGATCGCGCTTGTCCGGTGCTTGCACGCAAGTTTCAGGCAACCTGAAGGTAACCAGCCAGTGTTCAAGCTCGGATCCTTGCAGGCGTTCGTGAAAAACTGTGGGAGCTGCGAGGACATGGGACCTCGTGCTTTCCCGGTTCAGGAGGTTCACAAGATCTGTGTCCTGGACATGGTACTACCGAACTTCGAAAGCTCTGGATTTTCCTGCGGTACGTTTTTCTCAGAGAGACACCTGTGTGGTGGTTTTTGCCTCTCCGTGAAATCGGTAGTTCCGTATGTGTGGAGCGGTACTTTTGATAATTGGAAGTACCGGAAAATGAACGGCGGAACTTCCGATTTTGACTAAAATAGCTAGTTTTCTGACCGTTGGCGAGGGGAGCGAAAGTATTGTCCTTAAGCCGACGATACTTATGATTTCCCTGTTATTTTAGGAATTTGGCACTAACGGCTAGTTTTCTTATGTGGGGTATAAATACCCCCTTATGACCAGTTGGAGAAGTTGCTACTTGACCCATTTCTACTCTCTTGATCTAGTTTGAGGCTCTCCACTCAATTGTGTATGTGTTGGACTTTGTAAGCGAGGAGAGAAGATCTAGATTACGTGTGTTGCATTTAGAGGTGGATTATGTATCCATTTGAGCTTGTCTAGATTACCTTCAATCAATTTACTTTCATAGAATTAAATTAATTGCTAGTCATCCAAAATTGCACACCTTGGTATAGCCTAAAATTGTTGGTAAACTTAGGTGAACTTAATTGATATAGGGGTTGTTTGTGCTAAACCAAATTGTTTTAAGCTTCCACATTGTTTACTTAGTTTAGATAAATAGAAAAGGTCTTGAACTGTGAATAATCATTAGAAGAGAATTTCTTAGATCACCTATTTACCTCCTCTAGTCGGCCTCATCGATCTTACAACGTGGAGGCATATGGCTGTTGCCTAGATGATTGTTGTTGGTGGTACGTACGCGAAGGCGCATGGCTGATCAACTCGGCGGTGGTGATCGGTGAAGGTACACGGAGGTGAACCCGAGTCGATCTAGGATGTAGCCTGACAACACAAGCGCTCGGTCGGTCGGCCTGATTAGCCATCGGCATGCCGTGGAGGTGGCGCCTGGTCGGCGATGGCAATGGTACATTGGCATGTACGTGGAGGCATTTGACCAGACAGTTGCAGAAAGATGTGGTTGGCGCGCACGTAAAGGCGTACGCCCATCGGTTAGGATTGTGGCAATGAATAGCAAAGTAAAAACTAATCTACTAAATTGAAATAGTACCGATCGCTGAGGAAGCTGGAGCAGGCCGTCAGCGATGGGGATGCCCACCAGCGTCGGTAGATCTGAAGGCGATCCAGGCGGAGAAGGGCTGGCCCGAGCAGGGGGCGGCGGGATCCGACGGGTCGAGCAGGAGGCGGCCGGATTCGTTGGCCCAAGATCCACTGGAGTGGGCGACGACAACGTCGGGCGTGGGCGGGCACGAGCGACAGCGTGGAGGAAGCCAGATCAGGCATGGAGTCACTGGATTCGAGCGGGAGGCAGCTGGAAGATGATGCGAAGATGGCGGGGGAGGTTGGATCCAAGCAGCTCCCTGGGCTTGGTGGCGACGGCGCCAGATCCGACAGCGGGGAGGTTGGAGGCAGCTAAATCTGGCGCGGTGGCACTGTCCATGCCAGATCGACGAAGAGACGGTCGCCCCAGGTGGAGATGCTCTTCTCGAGGGCAGCGCAGCGGAAGACGAGTAGGGCTAGGTATGAACCTAGGGCTTTGATACCATGAAGGCTGATAGAAATGAAGCACTGGTTTGATTCATGGTGTATAGAGATATATATACAATAGTGATGCTAATGTGAATACATGCGTCATTTTGAACCAAGGCGTTATAATGGGAGTGGGATGGTAGGCTAACAGTTACAGTGGGAATAGGGTGGTAAGCTAACATGGAGAGGTGTCAATGAGAGAGTTGTACAGGGATAGTGGGTGCAGAGAGGTGATGAGAGTGGGTGGAGGGGTAGTCGTGGACGAACAACAGCTGATTTTTGATAAAAAAAAAATACTAACAAGAATGGACAGAGTGGTTTAAATAAAAAAAAGTGTACCAAGGAATTTCGATGGTATATATCTAAATTGGTGATCCTTTGGTGCTATAGAACCAAAATTTCCATGTTTTGAAGTCTAGAAATGATTCGCACCGGTGCAGTACGTGCCGAGCTCCGCTCCGGAGCTGGCTTCCTCGCCTTGCATGTCGTCCATAGCTCTGTATCGACTCATCATGCGCAAGTGGGATGATGAGTTGCATGTAGCCCTTGCAAGCAGGCAGGGTGGGTGTGCATTATGGGCTAGCTCTACATGCTTCAACTTTTGGCCCAGCAAAGATAAGAAAACCAGGGCCGGGAAGGGATGAATAAAACATCGCATGTGTCCCGTTGTATGATAATGTAAAATCGGTCAAACAAAGTCGATCGACATAAACAAACATGTGACATGTGTCATGCACTATACAGGTTAAAGTACAACGAAATTACCTCCCAAATAAATCGCGAACCATAACAAATGGAGGTGCCCCCCAAAATAGATAGCTGGTACTAAACATCGACGTACTTGACGAGTAAAATAGAAACATGCATGGATGAGTTTCTGGCCATCTAATTTTCACAAAGCACGCAATCACAGGGCACGCATGCAACGCTTGCATGCCACGAAACACGTACGTATATATATGTATTCGTCGGCACACGTACCATCTTTTACCTACGTGCATGGCTACGTCGTGACATGGATGCCACCCTCCACCTCCACGTCGGCGGCGGCGTGCTCCGCCACCTCTGTTTCCTCCCCGTCGTGCTCCTACTCCTCCTCCTCGCGCAGGCGCAGCACGCCATCGATTATGTCGAGCAGCTGCTGCGGCGCGGCGAGCTGGGGGAAGTGCCCCACGGAGTCGATGATCTCCACGGCCGCGGCGGTGCGCTTCATCCTGCGCTGCATGTACTCCGCCACGCTCGGCGGTGCCACGAAGTCCTTGCTCACCTGGACGATCGTGCACGGCGCGGACACGCCGTCCAGGACCTCCCGCTGGTCGCCGAGGAAGATCATCCTGGCCAGCTCCAGCGCGACGTCCGGGTCCATCGCGTGGAAGCTCTTCTCGAGGGGGGGTTCCACCGAGGCCGCGTCGCCGGCGGCGTTGGGAACGAAGCCCTTCACCCACCCGTGGAAGTCGGACTCCATGGCGTGCAGCATGTCGTGGATGGCCGCCTCCTCGAACCCGCCGACGTAGTCGTCCTCCTCCGAGTTGATGTACCTGTACGCACGCACGCGTGCAGTGTCAATTATGTATCAAAACTATCCAATTTTTTACGATTTTGCTAATGCATACTACACAGTCGACTGAAATTTTTTTATCTCTTAGTCATCTAAAGCTATAGTACACTAATTCACTCTTTTCTAAAATTGCACTCTCAGTCACTTAAAATTACAGTATAAAAGAATAACTGAAGATGAAAAAAATATTCGTCTATGCAATAATTACTCTCATTTTTTTAATCAGATGGTCACATTTCCTTGTATGGTTAAAGCTAGCGCACGGCATATAATAAAGATGGATCATTCTCTTCTTAATGCAAAGTCACGCAAATTAGGTGCACTTTTGTGTGTTGTTGAAAAATAATTACGGTTTCAAATCTGAATGATAGTTAGGAAGGAAACATCCTGATAATAGCTATACACACTCAAAATATTATTCGATTCTTTCTAGCCACACAAATGAGAGAGAAGGTTGTCAACTCAAGTAATTGGGACAATATATACGTACAGGACAAGTGGAAGCTTCAGCTGTTGCGAGACTATAATGAGGACTAATTTGAGGACGAAAATATCCGTACAAATGATGCACTCCTGCATATTTTCCCTATGGCTGCTTCTGCTGCTATGTCCGTCCACATCGACTATAAATATAATATTGCCCGGTAGCTAGTCAGATTGGTAACAGACCAGAGAGATACATCTTTTTTATATATTTCCATAGCTCTGTTTCTGTTTCCTGTAGGAGACTAAAAACAAAAAGACTAGAAAATGAATAAAGAAATGTCAATGAAGGCTGCTGCCTAGTTTCTAGAGTCCACTCGATCGTTGCTACAGTGAGCGTGACTGTTGCATGGAGGTTGGGTACGCTGAGGTGGACAGAGCTTGACAGATCACAAGTTGGCAATTAAATAAAAAAAACTAGCTAGGATCTCGAAGAATCGAGGGGGGGGGGGGGGGGGGGAAGAATTGGACGCATAAATAAAAATCCTAAAAAATTAATATGGAGTATTTGTTGGAAGTAATCTTGTTGTGTTATTATAGTACTCGGTGTCGAGTGCGTGGTGTGTTCGAGTATTGTATTGTTGTGTGTAGAGTACTCGGTGCGTTCAAGTACTCTGTTGTCGTTATCGAGTATTCAGTGTGTTCTAGTACTGTATTGTTGTGTGTAGAGTACTCGGTTTGTTCAAGTATTCTGTTGTCGTTATCGAGTACTCAGTGTGTTAGAGTACTGAGAAGTCGTGTGTCGAGTACTTGGTGTGTTCGAGTACTGTAAAGTCGAGTCGAGTGCTTGGTGTGTTCGAGTACTCTGTAGTCATGTGTCGAGTACTGTAGTCAAAGGCCCGAAGTAAGAGAGCAGTCGAAGACTCCGGAGTCAGAGATCGGTCATAGCAGTCGCAGTCATAAGTCAAGCTGCGTAGTTGTCATAGTTGCAGTCGTTACTCGGAGGAGTATTATAGTAGTCGGTACTCGAAGTAGTATTGTAGCAGTAGTCGTAGCTGCACAGTGATTGATGATCGGTACTCGTAAGCTACAGTATCCCGGTCATGCTCGAAGACTGGTAGCACCATTTGTGTAAGCGGTGCTGCCGGAGATATTGGTCGATAAGCCGTAGTCGGTGAAGCGATCGATGAAGTCATGTTCGAAGATGTGGTCAACAAGCCGTGGTTGATGAAGTGGTCGAAGGCATCTAGCAGCCGTGGTCGGTGGCGTGGTCGAGCAACTGTGGTCGAACAGGCATGGTCAAAGGACATGAAGCAAGACTTATCGAAGGACTCGAAGTGGCACTCAAAGAAGGTCTGTGTGTGGTTATAGACTGGCCCAGGTAGCAATTAGTCTGCACATAGTTGGTCGTGTCCACTAAACTGAGTGAGTTGGTTGGTGGAATGAGTTGTTCAGGTAGTACGAGTCATAGGATCGCGGCCGGAAGACTCGGACAGTTTTGTTAGTTTGTGTCAGCGGCGGGGCCGGGGGGGGCTCGAGCCCCCCCTACCGCTACCGGACCCTTGGAACCCCCTTTAAATTTTTAGCCATGGATGTATAATGTAGAAGGGGCTGAGGTCGAGCTGAAGGTACTTCAGCCCCTCCAAATTTTTTTCCTGGATCCGCCACTGCTACACTTTGTGTACATGTAATCTGAGAGTATAAATAACAAGAGAAAATGGAAAATCTGCAACGGATTGATACAGCGAAAAAACTCTTGTGTGTCTTGAGATGTTCGTATGTGTTTATGACCACCGTATGAGTGCGTATCGTTCTGTCCCTATACCAGCAGTATTATCCATGCAAGCATGACGAGTTCGCTGCTCGCGTACGCGCGCGCGCACAGTGGCGGGAGGGACACGACGCCGGCCGCCCGCCCGCGCCATCTCCGGCCGGCCGTGATGCGCGCGCGTGCCACACGTACGTCTGTGCAGCCAGCGCGTGGGCATGGCGAGGTCGGCCGTGCCGAGGTCATGTTTCGTACACCGATCGATCGACTTGCATGCATTGCATTTGCACGCCGCGCGTGAAGGCAAACTAAAACTAGTTGCGCTGACGGAGGAGATATATATATGGATCACCTCGGGGACGCGCAGAGGAGGAGGAGGTGGGCGAAGAGGTCGGGCCTCCGGACGGACGCTATGCAGGCGATCACGGCGGACATGGAGTGCCCCACGAACACCGCGCCCCTCACCTCCCTCTCGTCCATCAGCGCGATCAGCTCGTCCGCGAACCTGCCAAACGTGTACCGCCCCTCCTCCTTGGCCTCCTCCCGAGCGCCATCGCCGCCGCCGGTGAAGTCCCAGTCGAACAGGAGCACCTGCCCGGCCGGTCAAGTACGTACGTGTACCAGTCAGTTAAATACTCCACTCCAGCCAGTACGTACAGACAACACACACACACGCATACATACATACATATATGTATGTACAGTACATACCTTGTTAGCGCGGGTGAGGGAGGGCAGAAGCTTGTTCCATGACGCCTGGTCCACCCCGTAGCCGTGGGCGAGCACCACGGTCACTCTCTCGCCACACCCGTCCTCCCTCGCATTCGCGTACCACCGCATCCTCGTATATCGATCGCGTATAGAATTGAAGGCTCAAGCGTTTCTTGTGTCCGTGTGTTGGAGAGTGCTATATATGGTTAGAAGCTGCGCCTGCTCGTTCTATCGATCTAGCAAGAGGCCGCGCGTGTATTTATAGTCGGAGGTTCCCTAGCTTGGAGATCTAATACATATCGATCGATCGTCAGCCAGACGTACCCCTCTGTATGTGCGTAAAGGGCCAGCCATCTCGATCGTTAATTAGTTTGGCACAGAAAATATAATTCAGATCCATCTTTCTGCTGCCGCCCAAAAAAAAAAAAAAGAGAGAGAAAAGAACAGGAACAAGGAAAGGACAGAAAAGAAGGGAGAAATTAGGCTAGCTAGCATCCAAAGAGTGGGAGTGTAGGATCATCCCGGTGCAAAATGGAGAGATTCCACTCCACTCCACAGGAAAGTGCTGACTTGTCGGGTAGCAGCAACGGTGGGTGCCAAGGCATATATATATATATATATATATATATATATATATATATATATATATATATATATATATATATATATATATATATATATATATATATATCGTATACATGCATTTCAATAATAAGAAACAACAGCGCAACCATTGGTTGATCTTGGGTTTTCTCCTCCTGCACTAACCACTCTTGGTTGATCTTGGGTTTTCTCCTCCTGCGCTAACCACTCTGGTGAGTTTCTCTCACCCCATAGATGCTCATAAGCGCTCGGTTTTTCTTGTTTCTTCTCTTTACCTCTTTTCTTCCCTAGCACCAGCCACCGCACCACCACAAGCTGCATTTGAGTGGGCCGCAACCATCCCAGCTTCCTTTCCCTCCTTGCGATCCATTTTTTCCATCCTCGGCCACTGCCGTCGTCCACCTCAAGTAGCACCGAGCTTGTACGAGCCTCCATGGGCACCTCCCCTGCTCCTATATTTGAAATGATGGAGACTAGTCACCTTTCTCTGTCTCGATTTCTCTCTCCCTTTCTCTCTCTGGCAAGGTGCTGATGAGGATTAAGTGAAAAGCTAGGCACCATGTTGGTGATACGTCATGGGAAAACCACCCTAGGTTCGGGGTTATGATCCGGTTTTGTGAGTTGAGGGCCCGTTTCAGACGATTTTACAATTCAGGGTAAAAATTGGATCTAGCCCAGCGTTGAGAATTGAAAAATGGATCCCCTAATTATCACTTCTTGAATCCTCTGCATGCATTGGGGTTCAAGCGTGCCAGTAGATAGAGCTGTGTACAAGCACAAAAAAATGCATGGTGCTTGTTCTTTTTAGCTGTGACTTGTGGTTTTTGACCGCGGCTTGTAACTTTTAGGTTATTTGTACGAGAGATTACAGAGTAATAAAAACTCACGTACGATTTTTATCAATATAAATGAAGTCAGTAAAGTATGTACTATAATTAACTAGTAGACCTTATCGTGAAAAAATACTCCGCTTAAAAGTTAATTACTGTAAAAAAGTCAAAAAAATAATTTTTAAAAGTTGAAAAGAACAGACCAACTGCCCAATGTGTACGCACGCGTTGTGCATATAATCGCCCGGTGGTTCTGATCCACTGACTTTTCGCCAGATCTTGCATACATCACTTGTTTCGTATACATAATAGTGACCGCTTCAGTTACAAAATTAGTATCTAATTAACTAGCTGAGAAAGTGATAATTATGTTTTTAAAGTTTAAAGTATCTAATTAACTTTCAAACGGAGTATCTTTTCAAGGGGCGGTGTCTATAAATTAATTGTAGTATACATTGTAGCGATTTCATTTATATCAACTAAAATTACACGTAAGTTTTTATTACTCCGTACTCCCTCTCTTATAAACAATCCAAAAATTATAAACCTTAACTAAGAACTATAAGTCAATATAAAAAAAACAGATCTAGAAGTCTGTCAGCCTGTCTCCTCCCACAAGTTGCCAAATTGTGTTCTATGTCGGATACCTCCAAAATTTATCTTTTCGTGCATTAAATTAGTGCCGGCCGGCCTTGGGGTTGCAATCATACGAGTGGTGACTGGCAAATTAACGGAGGGACCAATCTAATTTGTTTGTACTATTACCATGCAATGCAATATTTGATCATGCATCCACCATCGGGCAGTTAGAGATAGGGTGCAAACAAAACGGATGGTTTCTAACCGTTCGTCCGACTAAAATCATTCGAATCTATTTCGGAGTAAAAAGATGGATATATAGCTATTTTCCAAATTTCAGATTTGGAACCATATGGTTTTTCTTAGATATGAAATCTGATTTGAAATAGAAGTATATGTTAGATTCGAAGCTATCCGAAAATTTAATCGGATAGTATATGATAAACTTATCTTGGATATCCGATAAACTCTAAATCCATGAGTCATGTCTTAGCCGATTAGCCCAATATACAAGCCCACGAGGCCATAGGCCCATGTGTACATGACTAGGCTCTTATATGCCCAGAGTGGGATGGAGAGAAAAATCGACCTACGAGGCTTTTCTAGTATTGAATTTTATTTTTTTATTTTTATAAAATAAAATACAAAAAACTAAACAAGTCAAGAAAAATAGCAAATGTACTCATAAAAATTTCAAACAATTTAGGCAAATACTTTTGAACATAAGGAACTATAAAGATTACTTTTGAATTTAATTGACATAGTCAAATTTTCTTGTTAAACTCTTAATGGGTTGCATTTTGGATATGTAATAAAGTTGATTTATCCTTTTATGTGCAATACATATGGGTTTTGTTTTTGCACGATATCTAACTAAATATTCGTAACTGAGACTAACCGTATTCGAAGCCACATGTATTTACTCCACATTCATGACCGAGACTATCCATATTCATATCCAGCACTATCCATGTCCAACTCCGATTCCGAGAAAATGTGAAATAGGATACATGATAAGCAAAATCCATCTGTATCTGCTTCGATTGCACCCCTAGTTAGAGATGTAATCTTGGAGGACAACATTAGTAGGGTGTAACGATTAATTAAGACATGGTTACTACCCACAAAATTTGGTCCGGTTCTTTTGGGCTTTTGGTTTCTCCGAAAGTCAAAACAAACAATGTGGTTTCTTGAAGATCTTGCAAGCATCACAGACAAGAACTCATCACATAGCACCGCACAAAACATCATGAACATAGATCTGCATCAAAATGTACTTGTAAGACATTCTTGCTGGTCGTAACCCACTTACGACCGGTCGAATTCACAAAATAGGAAATGCTCATAGTCTACGACCACTTAACACGACGATACGACCAGTTCAGAAGACGCTACAACCGAATCATCAGAAGCTACAACCTTCCCAGCGAATTCCAACGTGATCGGAGCCCTTCCGTCCACGTTCTACGTGGTCGAAGGGACTTCCGACAACATCCGACCGCATTACAGCTTCATCCGAGCGCTTCCGACCGCAACCGACCGCGTCCCGCGCACGCCTGACGGCATTCGACCACAACCGACCGCACTTCGAGCACGTCCGACCGCGTTCGACCACAACCGACCGCGCTCAGACAGCGTCCGGCCTCGTTCGACCATGTCACAACGTGGTTCAAGTCTGCCGACTTCTCAACGTGGTCATGGTTGAAGTCAGCCGACTTCTGACCGCAGCGGTCGAAGCTTCGACTTCCTACCGCTTCTCATGATAACGTGGTCGTAAGCTTTCTAGCCGACTCACAACGTGGTCGTAAATCAGTTTGCTGTCTTCCGACCACGGCCAACGTGGTCGTAAATCTGACTGGCGACTTCCGACCACTGCCAATGTGGTCGTAAATCTGTCTGGTGTCCTTCGACCATGGCCAATATGGTCGTAAACCCGTCTGGTGTCCTTCGACCATGGTCAATGTGGTCGTAAACCCGTCCGACCACGTCCAAAGTGCTTTGAGAGAAACACGACTGCTGACTTCCGACTTTCGACTAAGTGGTCGTAAAAGGTTCAGTGGGCATCCGACCACGGCCAACGTGGTCGTATTTGCCGCCGACCACTGCCAACGTGGTCGAACAAGCTTCCGACCACGCCAGGGAGCTACAACTTGGCAGAAAATGCACAAATCAAACTCAATCTTTCTAAAACAAGAGTCAATTACTCATCACAAACATGGGATCACCTCCACATGCTCTCTCATCTATCTCGGATATCCTCTCGAAACTTCATTATTCATCATCACCAACCACCATTCTGCTGCAAGAGAAAAAAAGATCTCTGACCTTCATGAGGCCTGCCCAGAAGTGAGAATTTCCAGGCTTGAACTTCACAGCAGAGGGGATTGTTGCCACAAGCCCAACTTCTTCTGAAAGCACGTAGATGGCTCTCTCAACGGACTCAACCTGCCCAACCTTAGCCTGGGCTATTTATTTTGGGCTTCATGGACGCAGCGCCGACCCAACTTTTTCTGCCAGCAGGCCATCATTACTGACGGACGGTAGCATTCGTCACGGTTCGGCCCACTGCAATGATTGCGGCCACGGTCTCAGCACCATTGTATAGTTTCCGAAGTAACGTCTGAATTTCATCCTCCCAAAAAGACTAACAGAGGAAACATCTTACTCTAAAGAGGGGGGTAACATAACATATTTCATCCACAGTATATCAAACGGTAACAAGAAATCAACATCCGCAAGCCATTGCAAAAGTTTGCAGTTGCATATGGCACAATGCACAGCTGCAAGGGCACCCAAGAAGTGGGGAACAACGGTGGGGAATAAAGAGTACAAGTGGTCAACCATGACAAAATTGTAACCCTAAATATCAATCGGACTAGCTGAACATGAGAACTCGACGCAAAATAATCCCGCAAAGTACAAAATAATAACACATTTCCCTAAGATTTGATCGGCAGGAAGCTAGCAGCGCATGCATCTTGTGCTTATCTGTAACGACTTAGGGTCCAAACCGGCTCAGACCTAACCACATTCTGGAGCTTCGAAGTCCCATGAAGCACCTTCTGAGTCGAGGCCGCTGTGGCAAGAGATGGAAGTTACTGAATCACACACTCGCATTTCCTGAAACGGTCTTTTTCCAGTTCATCGTCTGACAAATCTTCATCGCTGTTGAAACATAACTTCAACAATCAGATAATATTGTATCCAAAACAAATAACTGTGCAAGCAGTATAAATTCTATGTGTAGAAAGTCAAAGCTTGAAACTATCAATGTCAGAACTTGGAGCAAATTCAACATGTGAATCAATGAGAGCAAATCAACGTGAGGATGGCAGCACATTTGCAATAATTCCCAATAAACTTTCCCAGTTTCATAAGGAATAAATGGTCCATATTAGTAAGAAACAGATCATTAAACCAAAGACAGGATCAAAAGAAATATATTGGTTTTAACGCTTAAGCTGGAATACTCAAGATTGTCTCGGAGCTTCTTTATGGGTTAAAGCTGACATCTTTTGATAACTATAGCGACAGCAAGAAATTTTACTTATTAATTACCAGCATGAATCTGCTAGGTGCAAAAAAAAAGATACCTTGTTTCAAATTCTCTTATCTCAAAGAGTTCCTTCCCGCATGTGTCAGTCCACTGAACTTTTCTCCGTTCTGTACCAGCTTTCAAGGTTTGCACCTCTTCCAGCGACTCGCGCGGCTCCTCACCATCACTTACGATAGAACGTTCAGAAGAGTCCCTTCTCAAGTTGCTCTTAAGACAACCTTTTCTCCCACTTCCATTGATGGAACCATTAGCCGTTGCTTTCCTGTTTGTTGAACTGGACGATTGTTCTGATGAGTCACCAGGTGTGTTACTTGAACTCAATTTTGGAGCAGATGCCCCCTCAAGCCTAGCAGGTGTGCAGCCAAAGCAGATAAAGGAAGCGCATTTACCAGGAACATCGTTTTTCCTTGAAGTCACCTGGCTCTCATGCCCAGCTTCTCGATCGACTAGTCGATAATGATTCCACGGTGATACCTGGACAGGCTTCTCTTCACCTTTCCGTCCAAGCAGCAAGAGAGCAAGGCCATGGCTATACCCTGATGCAGATGACGAGAAGAAACCTCCTCCCTCCACAGCCAGGAGCATTTCAGCTGCTCATCCAGCCACCATGAACTAATCTTGAGCCAATTTGATCCAGAAAACCTAACCTCCGAAATAGTATGTACTAAAGTGGAATATCTTCAGCTTCTACTTTAACATTCTGCACAATGAATGAAACATGCATCAGGTTAACCACGCACTGAACCTGCAGTCGATATACATTAGTTCCAAACTACTAATTGACTTCGTGTTAGTGATCTGATGTCACCAAGTACACAATTAAGGGACCAATCCTTTCGAAACATCTCTCTCGATACAGTGCTGATCAACACCTTTTTTTTCCAAATTAAGAACTGCAATTATTGGTTGCTACCTGCAGTTAACATTAGGCTCCCCACCAATCATACTTGCATCAACAGTTCCCTGTCTATCTGAACCGACTATGTAGTCCTCAAAACATTATGAGTTCGTAACACACTCCAAAGGCCTAAAATTGCACCTAATCTTAGCACTGGTATCTTGATTGGCTCGTACTACAAGTCTACGACCATTGCATCCGAAATATCCCACACATATCCTAAAAAAATCCCAGCTTTTACTCATATCCAAGTCTAACTCCACATTTGAAGCCCACATCATAATCAAGAAGGTGTTACTGGTGCTCTAAATAGAGAGATGGAGAGGGACAGTCTTGTACACAGATCTACCAGCCAAGAAGAGCCAAACACTTAAGCTAAGACGCATTGACCAACCCCAGCACCCAAAAGGCCGAGCAGAGACTTGCATAACATGGATCCCATCAAGAAAATGGCTAACAAAATCTTAGAGAATAAGCTCTAAAAAACGAGGGGAAGAGCGTGCGGGCGGCCGGATCAAACCTGGGAGCAAAATGGAATGCATTCCGATTCAGGGAGTGGGCGGTGGTCGAAGCGAGCGGGAGGTCGAGCGAACTCTGGTCGCCCCGAGAAGGGAAGACCGGTGAGGAGAGAAGCTGAGCCGAGAGCTCGGATGCGAGAGGGGGGGATGGAAATGGCGGAGAAAACGGGTAAGAAAGTAAAAGCGGAAAATAAAAATAAGAGAAAGGAGGAGGCTCCGGCCACTGACAGGTGGGTCAGTGGGGGTGCGGATCTCGGCGTGGGGTTTGACGCATCCTGTGCCGTCGGATGTGCGTGGGGACGGCCGCGATCGGCGGCTTTGGACTTACATCGCGCGATCATCTGGTCGCCTCTCCTCCTGGTCCGGACCCCTCAACACCTCCCTTCCCTAGTTCAATTCAATCTTCACTACTTCTCAAAAAAAAAAAAAAAAATTCAATCTTCACTAGCCATCTTAGAGTTGCCTTGTAATTTATAAATAATAATAATTTATAAAAAAATATTTATATATAATTTTATCCGATATAAACAAAGTTGTTACATATATATTATATAAATTAGTAGATTGTATTTTAAAAATTATTTTATTTAAAAACTAGATACTACTGAGAAATTATTTACTATTAAAAATAGCCTTACTCTGTGCACGGTGCTCTAGTATTTACCACTACTCCGCGTAAGTACTACTAGTACTGTAGCTCAGTTATTCTAGAATGGTACAGCTGCAAGTTCAAATGAGCACGAACAGCAATGCACGGTTCAAATAGAATTATATATTTATATTTGCTTGGCGAGTTGAGGAAGGCAAAATAAATAAAGGCGAGGCTATTCGATCGGAGAGGAAGAGGGAAAGGGGAGACACCGGCGGAAGCCACCAGATGTCGTCAACGGCGATCTCCAGCCTAGTGGCAACAAACCATCGATCGACGATGAGAGGCAATTCTTGTTTTTCTTTAACAAGAAATGTACACAACACAGCTTTGCCGAATTTGAATTTCAAATTCTTGTACGAGCGCAGACAGACAGCCAGTCCAATTCACATCACACATATCAAACCGTCCGATATCGATTTTACGGGTATCAGTCCGTGTAGTTCGTTCGTTCGTTCGTTCTTTCTTTCTTAAAAAAATCCAGTCCGTGTAATTCTTACTTCTTACAATCGAACTGCCGTGTAATCCGTATCCGAGCATACATCGTACGGTGTACAATACGAAATACAAGCGGAGTACATACGGTTTGCTTGTTCCGTCGGCGTAAAAATGCTGGACTAAGCAGTAGGGGTGAAAACAGATCGGATACGAACGGATAATGCCTCTATCATATTTATTTTTTTATATTTTTTTGGATACAGATACGAATACGGATAACTCGAATAAGAATAATATCGAATACAGAAGCATTCCAACTCCCTCTCCCAGCTCTTACTCCCAGGCCATGGCGCAGCAGAAGCATTCCTTCCACGCCGGCGAGCTCCACGCCCTCGTCCGTAACCATCCCTCCCGAAACCCCCACCTCTCTCTAGTTCCCTTTGATTCGGACGATCGATTCGGTCTTGCTATTGTTCGCACACGATTGGGGGATGCTGACTTGTGCGGTGGGAGGATGGATGGCTCGATTCGGCCGTCCCTTCCGCTGGCCTCTCCGCGTGGATACTGGATTCTCACGTTGCCAGTGCAGCAGGAGCTGTACCAGTGGATCCTGAGGAAGCACGAGGAAGAGTCGAGGCTGACAGTAGCTGGTATAATGGCTCATATACAGGGACAAGAACGATAGACCAAAGTCACCAAATGCATAAGATTCAATTATGAACTGAACCAGTTGTGCACCTCTTACCGCTTCATCTTATTTAGTTCATGTCCTTTAGGTGCCTATGTGATGGTGCAAAATTTGAATCAGGAGTTGAAACTAAAATAACCTCTAACATCTCTATCTCAATAGAGACAATCTCCGATTCAGATATAACTTGTTCTGCAGCATGAGATGGAGTACGGAGGCAGTGATGCAGCACATGCTGCCTCAGGAGTACATCGGTATCCTCAAAGCGCAGGGCAGTTTGCCAACTCAAGCAGCCAACTCTCAGCTGGTTCGTATGGTCAGGCATCTGGGCTCGCTCCTCGGGCCAGCAACAGCGAACAGTCAAAGAATACCACCATGCATGCCTTCCAGCCTCCAACCAAACAGGCCACTCGGCAAGCTCTCACGACACCACGATGGACATGATTTCAGACAGCGCAGCAAATGAGTACTACTAAAATGATCCATGGTGTGCAATGCGTCCCATATTACCATACAATACCAGAAGAGCTGCGACATGTCTTATCGTTGTGATCTTCATATTTCTTGTTTCCCTAAATCTCACCGTCCTGTCGTGTGATTAGTATTTATTCAAAGCTGCCGTGCTGTGTTGGAGAGAAACATGTACATCTCTTGCAGTGTGTTTATCGTGAGGATCGTGAATGTATATGCTATATATCGAGATTGCGTTGTGGCATACAACAAAGTTCGATGCGAACCATTGTTTGACGCGTTGAGAGATCCCCAAGTCGTAAGCGGATGCTCGTCTGGAATGCTGTGCTCGGATGTGATTGAGGTATGTGTAAACCAACCAGATAGGCCGTAGAAGTTGGTAGAAACGCAGTTGAAAAGGATCGTATATGGTACGACGCTGGGAGCAGTGAGGTGATCGAAAATTCGAAACTAGACACTCGGTGGGCTGGGGTTGCATCGGTTCGTTGGAAGTGGGCCGCAGCCGAGCAAAAGGGGCCCAAGATGGCCGGTTTATGGGTCAGTGCCAACTGGACTGGAGTACCCAGTAAGGGCCTGGGCCCGCCTGCACATGCGATGGCCTCGTGGAGGAAGTCGGCGATGGGGAGCTACGGCGAAGAAGCTTCTCGTAGGAGGTCAAGTACGAGTTCAAGGGTAAGAGGCTGCCATAGTGACGAGGACTGCGCAGCGCAACAAGAGGAGGCCAGAGTCGGATCCGTGAGCTACATGCGTGTTCATGTACCTACTGGCCTCCGACTCGCTGGTGCTACCAGTCCGGACGCCTCACAAACAAGCCAAGGCGCGGCCATAGCACGCGCACGTACGGTGCTCTGTCTGTTTGCATCATTTGTTTTCTAATACGCCCGCATTACTAGAAAACACTGATCTGCCAATTGTTGTAGAAAAGATAGACGCTCAAGTCGAAAAGAAAAGACCTATAAACTGAAAATATATGATATATTCATACGAAAGCATAAGCTAACATAATCATCTGGTTTTTCGTAAGGACACAGAAAGGATGCTGTCAACTAATTAGCATGCTGAAAGGATGCTCAGCATGCATGCACAAACGCATCGATCAAATGCATGGTTTTATTAATCCAAGTGGTGGATCTGATTTAGGACCATGTTTCAGCGGCTGCATGCATAGTCAAGTTTCTCACAAAGCATTCATACGCATGCGTAGTTACGGCCGTCTCCCCTTGCCGCGGCCTCGCCTCACGGATCCGGCGTCGCCTCCCCGTCCAGGCGCCTCGCCACGCGAATCTGGGTGCCGCGTTAATCGATCTGAACTAACATGGTCAGGATTTTTGTTCTTTTCCTCGGTTGCAAATCATACATCTTATTGAGCCCTCTTGATTCAGAAAAGAACATTGTCCAAGGCTGCCGTATTCCCCCCCCCCCCCCCCATTTTATGTTAGTTAAATATTGTAAGAGCTGCAGAGAGTATTTGCATGCATAATTACAGTATACTAAAAACAATTCAACCTTTCTATATATGTGTAGCAGGGCCAGGTTCATGGGCGTGCAACCCGTGCGACCGTACAGGCCCCCCTAATTTCCAGGGTCTCAAAAAATCAGCCCAGCAAGAGAAGGCTCATGTATTCATGTGAGGCCAGAGCGCCAGAGCCTAGCTCGAGTCCGCGCGCGCGTCTCCGCGCGGCGACTTCGCATGCGTGGCGCTTCGTATTCTCGGCTCCGAGCCCCGAGGCCCCCACGGCGTTTCGTATTCTCTCTTGTATTCGTGACTTCGTCAGTTCGTGTTCGTCTCGTCTCCGCGACTCCACCGAGCGCCGGCCGGCCGGCTCGTCCAATGTCCATTCATCTAGCGAATAGCAAATTAGCAAGCAACAGCAAGCAAGGAAGCAATTTTGGCTATATTTGGTACTTTGGTTTAGGCCTCACTTAGAGCTTTGTACAGGGCCTCCAAATTTCACGGCACGGCCCTGATGTGTAGCTGATTAAAAACTAATCAGCATCCTTTCTCTTTTTGGTTGGTTTCTTATCTGGAGAGTACAGAAACAATCAGGATAGATTACTAATGATCTCTTGTCAAATGCCTTGAAACTGTTAATAGGTAAGATGAGTGTTGTGAGGGCGTCCAACCCTTGGGACCGTCAAGTAGTGGCGGATCCAGGAATTTCGGAATGGATATTCGAAGTTACAAAAATATTGTTTAATAAAAAAAACATAAAGGTCCATAATAGCAAAAATTAAAGTATAATTGTCCATACTACAGACAACAACTGAAATAATACAAAGAAATTATTAAATATGAGCCATAAGGAGGATAAGTTCGTGTGATTTAATTGCTATACAAAAATTTATATCTTATTATCTTTGGTTTCACAACCATAAGGAGAAAAGATGACATATGAGCCAGTCCAACAAGACATGTTTTTATCCTATATCCTCAAATCTAAACTATTTTAACTCAGTTTTGCTTTTCAAGAGGATAAGTTCGTGTGATTTAATTGCCATACAAAAATTTATATCTTATTTTCTTTGGTTTCACAACCATAAGGAGAAAAGATGACATACGAGCCAGTCCAACAAGACATGTTTTTATCCTATATCCTCAAATCTAAACTATGTTAACTCAGCTTTGCTTTTCAAAGAGAACAGCAACTCATGAACGGAAAATCATTCACCATGACTGTCATTAAGTAGACATGACGCATTTTAGTAGCTCTAGCTTATCAAATAAATCTAATACCGACATTTGAGTAAGGAATATTAGAACTCATCTCCAATTGTTCTCATAGAAGTTAACTTTGTATAGCTTGTTTCAGTTTAATTTCGTCTCATTGTATCAGCTCAGCATTTAAATTACGGTACTTAAATAATGATGAAAATCTGCAGAACATCCGGGGAGCTAACTTGTTTCTCTCTTCCAAGAACTAAATTCGCGTCACATCTTTTAACTAGACAAAACAATGGGAACTTTCAACGCAATAGCCATTCAACAAGCACAACAAGGGACTAGGCATTTCATCAAATAGGTTGCGCTTAAGGCACGCTCACCTTCGAAGTGGTAGGCGTTCCAGAGGCGCGCGACCACCTCAACGGGCGGCGGCGCGAAGGCACCTCCCCACTTGGGCCTGGAGAGGCGGAGGACAAGGCCGGCAGAGGCGCGGGGCTCGCCGAAGGCCGAGTGGCAGTAGGGGTCCTCGGGGCGGAAACGGAGCTCGAGGGGGGCGCCGGGGTCGGAGCTCCGAACCTACGAGAGAAAGGGAGAAGCGGAGGCGGTAGCTTTTAATTTATGACTAAAATTACACTATAGCGACTATTAGCTTTTTTTAGAAAAAATAAATAAAAAAGGAGAAAAACCCATTATATCATTATGGACAAAACAAAAGAATAAGAAAAAAAGACAAAATACCAAAAAAACCCCCAAAAAGCCAAAATAAGTCAAAATTAGAAGCTAACGCGTTCTAAGTGACTTCTAATTTAAATAAACCGAAAGCCAAAATATACCAGAACCTGAAGCTATTTAGAGTGGGCCTCAGCAAGACAATTGCTATTTTGTATAGTTTGCATAGCAAAATTATTGTAACACCTGCTTGTAATACTCTTCATAGTGGATATTTGCCATTGTGCATATGTGGTTTTTTCCGCGATTTGGGTTTCCCAGTAAAACTTGTTTATCTGATATGCTTTACTATCTCATTTATTTTTATCGTATATTTCACCACAATTGCTAAGGTTCACAAGGTTTTAACACTTCAAACTATTCTCGGTTCACAAGGTTTTAACACTTCAAACTATTCTCCCGGACATGCATAGTATATATCCATGGGGAATAAGAAGTAGAAGCATATAAATGACGGCCATCTTGATGTGGCTTAATCAGAGGTTTTCTTTGAGCATGATCCCGCACATGTAATCAACTGGAATTCTCACGAGGCTCTAAAAATTAGGGACTATGCGATTATTTATATGCCTGGATTTTAACCAGGCACAATAAAGAGAATATGTGAAAAAAATAAACACTTATAAATTATTAACAATTACTAATAAAGAATGGAAGCTTCTCCTGTTGCTTCTTGTCTCTGTGTTTACCACGTTTAATTTGTATACGTACAATTGTATGCTGACGCGCCCTCGCTACCGCCAACGCATTCTCACGCGGAAACATCGTAGTGTTCGGTCAAACATCGCGCTCGCTCGCCTTCCCAGAGCAAATGTAGTGATCAGTAGTGGTCTGATCGATCGGCTACGCAGGTGGTCTGACTGACTACAATATGACGATCTGATCGGTGGTAAAGCCGAGCAAAAATCGAAAACTTAAAATATAATTTACTCGTGGATAGAGGATGGATAAAATAGCTCTAGATAAATTCCCATATATCACAGCAAGTAAGAACTTCCAAAGATTCAAATAAAAAATCTTGAGATCAAGAAACTTCAAGATGAGGTTAAAACCATGCAAAATCGATTAACTTCGATATCCTGCAAAACTTGGTGTCTTGATACATGTGATATAATCTCTTGGTATCTAGATAGATAGGATATAATCTCCATAAGCCATCTCTATCGATTATACATTCTTGGCATACAGCAAGATCAAGAAAAGGAGATAAGAGATCAAATCCAATAGGAACTAAAGCAAATCAACCAAACATAAGGAGACCCTATAAGAGATGAATAAAATTGATATATTACTAGTTAAAGATGAATTTTTATATCCACTTCATCTGGAGGATAAAAGAGCATATCACAATATTCACTCTTCTAATCCTAACCCTAGAATACAAGGTTGGAATGAGAGAGAGATTGATGGTTTTCTTGCAAGGCTCCATCACAATCCGTTAAATAGATAAGATAACCAGTCCACATCTAACCTTAATAGACACTATCCGCTAACATATACAGGGGAAATTCGTTAACCCGTACAGCATAGAGTTTACTTATATACTTAACTCATGCACGTTTTTCAAAGCACATGTGTTTGAATCTACCAAGTTTTTATTATTTGATTTACTTGATTTTTTTCAGTATTCTTTTGATCTAAATCGTTTTTCTAAGCACCACTCAAACACTGTGGTTTTAATCCACCGTAAAATGGATTTTGTGCCGATTATTTGTACATTGTATTGATTGCGGGTGATCGGTTGGGTTTTAGCTTTTAGCTTCCGGCTTATTTTTCACTATTCATAAATTTCGTCTTTTTCTGAACTTTTAGCTTTTTGTTGAGCTTTTTTGCCGGTTCTTTTTTTCCCGTATTTATTTGTATTATATGTAATGGGCTAACATATTTTTTATTTTTTTTATTTTTTTAAATTTAATTATGCTAAATAAGTCTCTGTCAGCTACATTGTTTTTTTCAGCCAACTACTGTATTTTTCAGCCATAAGTCACCAAAAATAAGCCCAAATGATCACCACCGCTTCTCTCTTATTTATCCATTGCAACTATCCTCAGCGCGTGACGAGGGCTGATGCGTGCTTGTTTAGCTGGTTCTGCCCCCCGCAGTTGCACTAAACGTAAGCAAAGCTCATCTGCTCGTGCCCCCGCGTCTCCAGCAGCAGCACTAATCGCAAATCTTAATTACCGCCGCAGCGCACGTGTGATCAGCTAGCCGTCGTGCGCGGTTGCGGGTCGATCTATGCGCCGCTAGCTCCTCCCGGCCGGGCCCAGGGTACTCACGTACGCCTGCCTGCCTTCTCGCCCGGCCGACACATCTCCGACCGTGACGTGGACCGCCGTCGCGTCGCAGGGGCACCGCCGTAGTCTAACCGCCCCGATCGGGTCGAGTTGACGTACGGCACAGCGCCACTGTGACGCTGTGCCGGTGACGCCATCTAGGTGGTGATCGGTTCGGCTGAAAAGCTCGTGGCTTATGGCTGAAAACACTGTAGCTGGCTGAAAAAAGCACTGTAGCTGACAGAGGCTTATTTAGCATAATTAAATTTAAAAAAATTTAAAAATAAAAAAATATGTTAGCCCATTACATATAATACAAACAAATACGGGAAAAAAAGAACCGGCAAAAAAGCTCAACGAAAAGCCAAAAGTTCAGAAAAAGACGAAACTTATGAATATTGAAAAATAAGCTAGAAGCCAGAAGCCGAAGCCGAGTTGATCAGGGCCTAGCCCCGTCGAAACGACGCGTCCCGTCCTGTCCCTCCCACGTAAACCACGACGACGACTAGTCGTAGCCTGGGTAGTAGCACATGCGTAAATGATGCTATCATTCGTTTAGACTGAAAAAATATTATATAACTGAAATTTTATTGTAGTTAACTGAAATTGTACTGTAACTGATGATAGCTTATTTGATGTAACTAAATTTTTAAAAATTTAAAAATAGAAAAACATGTTAGCACATTATGGACAATGTAAACGAATATAGGAAAAAAGAACCTAAAAAGCTAAAAAAAAAGACAAAAACAAAAAATTGAAAAAAGTAAAAAAAAAATAAACCAGAAATTAAAAGCTCAAGCAAAGATAAGCGGAACCCTAATTGGCGTGTTTGCTTTCCTGATGAGGACTTGGAAGAAGCATAACACGCTTTGCAATTTGCGCCGATCATGATTGGTAGTATTGTTTTTGCCGAGATGCGTGGAGCTAGCTAGCAAGAAAATTTGCCATGTGGTGGGCTTGCTAGCTAGGTAGGTAGGTGTACGACGATGCAGCGTTGCTGCCTGAATTTATAATCCCTTCACGTTTGGACCTTGCAGTGTACTACTCGGCGCGTGTTGTCTTTTGTCACAAGTCAAAATAGTTGTTGAAATGAATCAGCTGGGAGAGGTTTGCATGGTGTTGCTGTGTGAAGCTAGCTCTCAACCTCAACAGCCGGATATATATCATATTCATATGCATAATTAATCTCCCTTCTATTCTCATTAAGATGGTGATAGATTCATGTGAGCTCTGCGGTATATATTTATTCCAAGATTGCTATATAATACCATGTACTTGCTGCTGCTGCCATGCATTACACAAGACGAACGTGCCGTATATATCTTGTGTTTTGCTTAATTATTACTTGGTGAGTAGGACTTTGAAGTGATTTTCTGTCAAATATATGCCCAATGTGATGGTACGTCGATGTGAACACGGTGGTCACACGTATAGCCTGGAAAACTGAGCAGAGCCAGATGGCACCAAAAACTTCCTTGATGTTTTCCTAGTACCAGCTGTTTCTTTTTCCAGTTTGTGATCAGTGTATACTCTCTGCTACTGCTGCTTCCACAAATCTTTACATCTTTAGAATTTACTTGGCTTGCATGGCCGGTATTGGATTTACTATTAATAAACTGCAACTTGTGGAGTACAATGAATTTAGCAGCAAATTGAGCCAATTGGGCCTAGCACTGGAGCTGGACCGGAGTGCTTATCATAGAGCAACATGCAGCGGCTTTTTAAGAGTATAACGATGTCTCAAATGATATAGATATATATGCATAGATTTTAATCATAAATACACACACACATATGTATATATATATATACTTTAGATATACTCATATACTAATTATAAGATACTTCAATGTAAACCATACAAAAAAATTGCAAGGGAGTCCATAGTTTTTAGCGTATTTTATAAATACCTTCATATACGCACATAAAAAGGAGTATGTCGAAAAAAATGTACATACCACCTCTGACAAAATGTTCATACCACCTATATGGTCTTAAATACTCGTATACTACATATACATACCCTTCGTTACGCGAGATACGACATAGGGTGTAATTACACCCGGAGTAGAAAAGAGGCTTCATATATATATATATAGGAAAATTACATAAGGCACCTAGGTGCCTAGGCACCCACATCAAGAACCGTTCGATACACGTGCATGATTGATAATTTTTTTGAGTTTGGGTATGAAAATGTTTTATACCCTTGATATATTTATGGTAAGTAAGTTTTGAACTCAGTTCAAACTAGTTTGAACTACTTTTGAGTTCAATGCGACTACAGTGAATATATACTATAAAAATAGTTCAAACTAATTAAACAGAAGTTGAATTTAATTTTTTTTCGGAGTTTGACATCTCAAATATACTTTTTTATGGGTATATGAAGACACCCACATCAAATATTGCGAATCTCAAAGCAAACCAACAGGTATTCATATAGGTGCCTAGGCACCAAGGTGCATAAAACCCGAGGAGATAATTAGGAAATCCTTATTCGTAGGATACCAGGATGACCGGTGAACCAACTTTGGTTCGTCGACCGGTAGTAGTTGCCTTGGGAATGGAGATAAAACACCAAACATAAAGAATTGCATGCAGCGAGCAGCTGCAATCTTTGGTTTGGGATGGAGAGGCAAGCGATTAGAAAATTGGGATGCCGGAGTTATACCGGCCGACGACCGCGCGTCATCTGACCCTGGACCAGTAAGCATTAGATCAGATCAGATCAGATCAGATTAATTAAACAGCTACTAGTATTGATCAGATCATCATTCATAGGGCCTGTTCTTTTTTATGGCGGCTTATGGTTTTTGGCTGAAATTTTTGAATTTTGGCCGCAGGGGCGGAGCCAGGATCCAGACAAAGGGGGGGGCCGACCCGCCAAGGCGCCGGCGTCATAGGTTCTGGGCGCCGTGTGTCGGCAAAATTAGACATACACATATATAATTAAACATACGCATATATATTGTCATATAAATTCAATCATAACACATATGGCAAAATAATGTAGCATACGTCTAGCATACTGAAAAGACTCTCTCAGTGGTCGCTGTTGATACTGGAAGAGTTATGACTAATCTTAGCAATCTATCGACCATTGGATAAATAGAATTTTTACCTAATCCCTAATCTCACTAGTCCCTTTGTTAGATCAGCAAGTGATGGCAATGTACTTAGCTCTAGATGGTTGCATACATCAAGTTGAAAATGTGGTAGTTGACACTCCAATTGAGCTTGATCTTGACTTGAAAAATCAGCGGGATAGTACTTTTCCACCAGAGTACTTATCTTTGAAATGTCAAAGCCATCTTTTCTTGGATCTAGTGAGGCACAACGTGATAGAAACTCTGTTGCTTGAGAACTGAATCGATCTTCTAACTCAATCAATTGTTGGTCGACCGCAACATTAAACACATCTATTTTATAATGGTGAAGAGCGGTGGTATTATCATTTTTGTTCCGAGATTTGGTCACATCCACACACCTACAAATTGCGACATGTAGTTAAACAAGTTAGATATGTACCATAAGAATAAAAAAATATGTATTTGTGCTCATATTAAAAAACTGAAGGTAAGATAATAACTTACTTGCGATTTAAATCCGAAATCTCAATCTCGTGCTTGTCACAAAAGGCTTTCACCTCCTCAAGAAGTGGTTCCCAGCCATCATTTCTCAAGTCACTAAGCAATGATTTTGTGTTACAAATGCAGGGGCCTAATTGACTAATTGACTGTGATGAAGGGTGATTAAGAGGTCCTATTAATGCATTTGGTGGACCATTGGGGGGGCCAGGCCCCTGCCCGCCCCCCTTGTCTCCGCCCCTGTTTGGCCGTTTACGGTACAGATTACGGAGAGATCGATACTCACTTGCGATTTTGGCTGGTACAGATGTTGAGGTTTTAACGTGTACTACTTTTAATTTGTAGACCATGTCTTAAAAAATACTCTGTTTAAAAATTAAGTACTGTAACGATTACGAAAAATCGACCGGCTTGTGACCTGTCCATAGCTACCACATAAATCGCAAACCTGCGTGCCGATCACATCAGCGCGTTTGATTTGTATAATGGCCACATGCCGCTCACCCATGGCCCTCGTGTGGTACTTGTTTTTTCTGCTGTGGTGTGCTCATTTCTTGGATTCGTAATGGCTGACGTACGTTCTCTTCTCTAGTCGCGGTCCACACAAAGTTGAGCGTACGGGCATGTCGTGTTGGACGATGAGATTACCACTAGACTAGCTAGCTAGTGCAAAAGTCTATGCGCTGCTTTGCTTGCAATTGCAATAAACAAAGGGTGTACAGGATCAGTATCATTGAGCATTAGGAATTAAGGACCAACTCAATTTGATTCTTTTATGGCTTATGTTTTTCCATTATAGCTGGTTTATTTTATATCTGTAATAGCTTTTTTTGCGTAATTAAATTAAAAAATTTTAAAGATTAAACAGATTAACCTATCACGGATAATACAAAAGGAATATAGGATAAAAAAAGAAAAGACAAAAACCCAAAAAACTAGAAATAAATAATAGTGAAACTAGAAGCTGAAACCTAAAATCAAAACAAACGAACCCTAAACTATTGGTGAGCACGCAACCCGAAGTCAAACAGCATCCTGCCATCTACGAATCATGCATGCATTTGCGGCGTGTCCTGTACTGTATGCAGATACGTGTTTGCTTGCATCCATGCATGCATCAACACGATACATGCAGGGCTGAATTAATGTCGCTAGGGAGCAATTAGGACGCACGCAACGCAATGTCTCGTGTGATCTCCCCATTAATTAATTAATTAATTAATTAGCAAAAGTTCTGGGCAAGAAAACCGTGTGTGGTTGGTAGATGAGGTGGTGCTCAAGTCGGCTTATGTTTTTAACTTTTTTTGGTGTTGTTTATACTATCTGAGACTTTTTTTCACTATAGATACTAGAAGATTTTTCGGCGTAATTAAATTTAAAAATAAAAAATAAATTCTCTTATCACAGACAATGCAAACGAATATAAAGAGAAAAAAAATAAAAAAAACCCAGGTCACATGTTTCTTTGGCTCGCTTCAAATAGGTTCAATTTCTAGTTTATTTTAGTTTTCGATTTATTTAAATTAGAAGCCATTTGAAACACATATGTTTCTAATTTTAACTTATTTTGATTTTTTTAATTTGTTGTCTTATTTTTTTGGTATTATCCGTGATAATATAACAGTTTTATTTTTCTATATTTTTCTCAAAAATAATAGTAGATATAATACACTTTTAGTCATAAATCAAAAGGCCCAGAGCCTTTACCCACCCCTAATGCCATTGCGACTCAATATACTATCATGCAGGTCACATGATCATCGGAAATCAAACCCAGGTCCCCCTGGAATTTAACCATATTTAAATCCGGCCGCCATTTGGACGCAGAAATTAAACTGTTTTTATATAAAAATTCTACAATTTTTCTTAAAAACAAACTGTTACGTTCGAAATGAGCTGAGCTGGGCCTTGGAACTTAAGAAATCAGCGAGACGGACCCACGCACGCCCGCCCGCCCGCCTATAAAAAGGGATGGATGCCCCCGCCGCGTATCATCCCATTCCTCTTTCCGATTTCACTCTCTCTCTCTCTCTCGCCCACCCACCCATCGCATCGCATCGCTAGCTCCACCCGGCGGTCTCCATGATCCCCCCGGCGGCGATAACAATGGAGGCTCCTCAGTTCACGATCGGCCCCGCGTCGGCCGAGGCGACAGCTGTAGCGGCGGCGGAGTCGAGCGGCGGCGGACTAACCGCGGAGGGCGGGGCGGAGCTGCGGTCCCGGTTCCGGCGGATCTGCGTCTACTGCGGCAGCGCCAAGGGGAAGAAGCCCAGCTACCAGGACGCCGCCGTCGAGCTCGGCAAGGAGCTGGTAACCAATGCCTTTTTTTTCCCGCGCCATCTTTTGTGGGTTAATTAATTTCATGGGAGGTCCTAGGTTGATTTTTACCCAAAAAAAAGAGAGAAAGGGGCCTCTATTAATTGACTCAATTGGCTTCAATTACGTTTAATTTGGTTGGGATGTGGAGGCGCATGATTTGCTTGAATTTGTTGGAATGGCATGGGAGGGTTGATGGCTATGAGCTGTATATATCCTGGAGGAGGTCATGGGGGCGTGTAGCCGTGTGGTGCTGTGGTCATGGTGCGGTGTGCAGCCTTCGTGCATGATCATATGGTTAGAGTGAGAGAAGAGACGATGAAATCATGGAGCTAGGTAGCAATACATCCATCTCCCACCCACTGCCCGAATTGCTCCTCCATCATCACAAGGCCGAAAGGCCTTGCCATTTCCTTTCCCCTTGTTGGCATCATGACCCTGTGACCTCACTTGCTTGCCCAAACGCACAAACATTTGCCTCTTGCAATGCATCGGAAACCAATATACCCTGTAGATTTCTCTGACCCGATGATGATGTGAATAGACTGGAATTTTCTGAGGTGGTTTTGTTTCGTATGTATGGCTGTGCAGGTGGAGAGGGGCATAGACCTGGTCTATGGAGGTGGCTCCATTGGCCTCATGGGCCTGGTCTCCCATGCAGTTCATGCTGGAGGGCGCCATGTGATTGGGTGAGTATCCATGCAACTCCGGTGGCCTCCCTACACTTGTTTTTGTTTGCTGGGTGTTTTTATGGTGTTCTTGTTCTGGGTGCTTTGCTTCCAGCAGCTCCCTGCACCAAAGTGGCAGCCTTAGGTACCGAAATGACAGCTTTGGGCAGGCTGCTGTAGGGGTTTGGGCTCCATTGCCCGTTGGGGGAAGGGGAGCAAGCCATGCCGATTGCATTCGGTTTCACAGAAATGGAAGCTCCTTTTCGGTCTTCTTTTCGAAAGGCTAGTTGTTTCCATGCCTGCAATGGGCACGAGGAGGCTGCCCACCAGCTGCAAGCTGGGGGCTAGTGTTGCGCCCTAGTTTAAATTATTGCGCAGTGGTTATCTAGTCCAGTTCTTGAAAGGCCTACCTCTGTCTAGCTGTCTCTAGGCTTGCCAGTTTCTTTACATGGGAAAAGATCAGCTTGTTGCTCTAGTAGGAGTATTTGTTTGACTGCTTTCGCTTGAATTTAATGTGGCCTTTTGTTCCCCTTCTTCTTTTTGGCAGGATCATTCCAAAATCACTGATGCCCAGAGAGGTCAGTCAAGGCTAGCTGTAATTTGCATTTTGTTGCTATTGCATGGAACTACCCTAATTCACATGCTCTGGGCTGGATGTGCAGGAGAGGAGTGTTCGTATAGAGTATAATAATATTACGCAATGATGATGCGTCACCATATGAATATAATAATATGCCTTGTTTTTTAAACGAATTAATGCAATTTGCCTGTGTGATGACATATAAAACCCAACTCTTTAACTATATCTGCAATTTGCAATGATCTTGTGAAAGTTCAAAAATATAGCCCATACCTTGTTAAGTAGATATCCTTCATTTCTTGTATGGAGTAGCATTTTTCACTTGTGTACCTTGAAAAGAAACATATCCATTTTGCAGTTGTTGTGGTCTTGGCTTGATGGTCTTTCTTCTAATGTTTAATGCAAGATGAGTTGTATTACTAAGTCTAGGCTTTGACATTTGAAATCATTATTCCTATCATTCTGGAAAACTTTTACATCAAGTGATGTCTGAGGATGCGGCTGCGGTATATTGTTGGGTTCTTAATATCACTAACTCATGCTTCTGTAGGTAACTGGAGATCCTGTAGGGGAAGTAAGAGCAGTTTCTGGCATGCATGAGAGGAAGGCCGAAATGGCTCGGTTCGCTGATGCTTTTATTGCTTTACCAGGTATAATTAATAGCCTACTCCATTTTTTATATACACGAAATATATCAGAATTAAGCCATTTTTGTGCTGTAGTATTTGATCCTTCAATTAAACCTTTAGGTGGCTATGGAACCTTGGAGGAGTTGCTTGAAGTCATCACTTGGGCACAATTAGGAATCCATAAGAAGCCGGTAAAAACTAACTTTCATTTGTTCTTGGTGCTTCACATACAAAAATTACACATTCCCAATAATCTAAAGATCATGTGCTTGTCTGCATGTTTTGTCAACCCACTTTATTTTAGTAGGTACGTATGGGAGGGTTGTTTTGTTTATTATAATGTTCGTTAGGGCCGTTGTGATCTGATGCTACCATCTTTCCTTGTTTACATGTGACTAGAAATTTCACCCTCACAGCAACACATTATTGGAAGGATAATTTAATCAAGCAGTTATCCACATCACTACATCAGAATATTGTTGGAATTGAAGGGCATGCGATCTGCATTCTCATCTTTTATATGTGGCTCCAATGAGATATCCTCCACATTTTATGAATATTCCCATACAGCTAATGGAGTGATGGTTGGAGGATCTTAAATTGCATTAGGCGCCATATGCGCAAGAAAAATGTATTGGTGTCTCTATGTTAAAATAATTTACGAGAAACTCATATTCCATTACCAAGATAAGGGGATTTACATAGTTTTGTTTTAGTATTTCTTAGCTACTGCTATTGCGGGTTTACTTTTTTTTCCCCTCAGTCCCCTGTCAAAATGTACCAAGCACAGCCACAGCTGGGACCTAAGCGAGAGAACCATAGCAAAGGCAGCTGTAGTTCGACAAAGAGCAAAAGAAGGAAACAAATAACTAACTATGTTAAAATAATTGCTAAACAATATATAAAACGATGGGGTTCTGAGGGATAAGAACGGTCAATTCTACATTTATCTTCTTCTAATCTGTCACTATTATTGAATCTGAAGGCCCCACCAAATTGTTATTTATTTGTGAGGTGAGATCAGATACGATTCTGTGGGTGTGAATGGATCATTCAATAATCAACATTGTTGAATCAAGAGCTACATTCCTGCTCTTACTTTTGATTCCTGGTATGTTTTGTGTAATTGCTTGGAAATATGTTACCAGGTCGGTCTTTTGAATGTTGATGGATTCTATGATCCTCTACTATCATTCATCGACTTGGCTGTTAATGAAGGCTTCATCACCGAGGAGGCGAGGAGAATCATCATTTCTGCTCCCACAGCCAAGGAGCTAGTCATGAAATTGGAGGTTGAATCGCAACTCTGTACCTATTTCAAGTGTTTCTGCTTACTACAGTATAGACCAAAACTGTTTTGACTCATCCAGCACTTCACAGCTTACTCCCATATATGAATATGATGAACTGTTTCGCAATCCGACAAAAGATGTTTCATGTTTTGTATGCCATGACTTAAATTCCCTGAACCCATTCATGCATCTGTTGCAGGACTATGTCCCCGAGTATAACATTGGCTTGGTTTGGGAGGACAAGAACCAGAAGCAAAATAACCTGGTCCATGAGCTGGAGACCGGGATCATTTCATCCTGATGGACCTTGCAGCTTGCATATCTTAGGTTTCTAACCAATCGGTGTCAGAGATACCGAAGTAGCAAATGTTTATCCCTCTAACCAAAGGGTAATGGAATGGAAGCTAGGGAGGGACACTAGCGTGTGTGGGTGTGTTGATCTCATGTGCTGGCATTACATGGTAGTTGTTTTGGTGGCATAACATGGTTAATTAGCAAGCAGCCCAGTGCTGTTGATCTTGTTTTGATCCTGGAGGAAATATAGCAGTACATAATATATTCAAGCTAGTAGTGCGTCTCGGTGCTGTTTGCTCGTGCTGGATTCTTGTGTGTTTGTGCTGCGCATGCCCACGCCTCGTGCAGTCGTGTGTACTCTTTTATTGGGGATCCTGTGGAACGGTTTCTAACCAACTCCAGCTGGGATTGAATATATATATACATACATGATTGAATGTGATACAGTCCATGTGGCATGGATACCTAACTAGGTCGCTGCTACAGATTGCTTTAGACCTCGCTTATTTCAGCTTCACCTTCTGATTTTGGTTTCTAGTTCACTATTCCTTAATTTCGTCTTTTTTTGACTTTATAGCTTTTATAAGCTTTTTTGCCTTTTCTTTTTCCCCGTATTCTTTTGCATTGTCTATGATGGGATATCCTGGTTTTTCCTTTTCCAAATTTTCAAATTTAATTACGCTAAAAAAATTACCAGCGGCTACAGTGCAAAATAAGTCAGCTATAGTGAAAAAAGCCATAAATCACAAAAAAAAAACCAAGTTGAGCAAGGCTACTCATCAAAGTGACCTGGAGCTTCTAGTCTCAGGCTCTCGGTCAGACCAAATCATGGCAGCAGTCTGACTGCTGAGGCCATGTGGTCAGACCGGTTGTAATGTAGTGACTCGGCCAGAATTTTGATTTTTGGTTTTTGAGTCGCCAAGGTCAGTGATTATATGTTGCATGAGTTATGTTACAACTAATGTGGATCAAGTTGTAAAGAACTTATGACCAAAAATGATTTCTTTATCTTTAGATGTGCAAGGTCGTTTGGAGTCAAACATGATCAACAACAATGATCGAAGTTACGCTTATAAAGCAACTAAAGCCGAGAACAATTAAGGATGTTAGGTGAGATAGTGAGCTTAAACATGGCACAAGAAAGGCGGAAAGTGTTGAAGAAAAATTCGAACGGCGGGGTTGCACCATATGACTTGGTCAATCCAAATGAGACGTGATCTGACAAAACTAGAACAAGAGAGACTTGTCTATGTGTGGCAAATCAGTAGTGAACTTATATGTGGCAAGCATGACGATTACTTACAATGAAAGATGGAGACCGGGTCAAGAAAGAACATTTTGGTAGTTTGGCTAAAATACAGAAAGCTATCTTGGATCAAAACCGCAACACTTATGTGGTGTTTGGGAGAGTAATTTAGGTTAAGAAGAAGCTAGTTTGATCAAGATGGATCAAGGCTAAGAACTTAGCGGATTCAGGCTATACTCCTTGAAAAGTATGCATAAGTGAACATGTGTGAGTAAAATCAACGTGTGTGAGGTTATTGGGTTTCTCCGTTATGCTAAGTGGATAGTATCCACTAAGAGTTACATGTGCCTGGCTAGCCCATCTATTAAAAGGGTTGGGATGTAGACTTGTGGTTAGCTATCCAACTTATCTCTTTTGTGCTCTCTTATTTAGAGTTAAGGGTTGAGAGTTGAGTGCTTGGTGTGCTCTCTATCCTCTAAGGTGAAGTTGATGTAAAATTTTTCTCCTCAAGCAACAATAGAATCAATCTTGATCATCTCTATGATTATTTCTTGCTTGACTGACTTACTCTTGATTTGGTTGGTTTTTTCTCTCCTCTCATCCTTTCTTGATCTTACTGTACCAAGTACGTATAGGAGATGGAGATAATCTCTAGAAATCAACCTCCACCTATCTAGGTATCGATGTTTTAGTATCAATCTT
This sequence comes from Dendrocalamus latiflorus, assembly GCA_017311315.1. NCBI lineage: Eukaryota > Viridiplantae > Streptophyta > Magnoliopsida > Poales > Poaceae > Dendrocalamus > Dendrocalamus latiflorus. Next base: position 497,502 of record CM029613.1, on the reverse strand, counting down.
ATATATAATCTGTTTGGGTTCGAGGAACTCTTGAAGACTTGTCCACGATCACGTAGAGAAAAGACACAAGGATTTTTATATAGATTCAGGCCTTCTCCTTCGATAATAACAAGCCTACTCCTGTGTGGCTATTGCTTAATGGACTAATTACAGTAGAAAGAGTGGTTGTGGTAGAAGAGTTTACTACTAAGGAGTTATCGTAGAAGAGCTTATGACTAAAGAGTAGTCATAGAAGAGCTTACGATTAAGAAGTTGTCGTAGAAAAGCTTACGACTAAAGGGTGGTCGTACAAGAGCTTACGACTAAAGAGTGGTCGTACAAGAGCGTACGACTAAAGAGTTATCGTAGAAGAGATTACGACTAAGGAGTTGTCGTAGAAGAGCTTACGACTAAGTAGTTGTCTAGAAGAACTTACAACTAAGGAGTTGTCGTAGAAGAACTTACAACTAAAAAGTAGTCATAGAAAAGGTTACGACTAAGGAATTATCATAGAAGAGCTTACGACTACCTTATGAAATCTCTCCCTTATAGATAAATGGTATATTCGAGAAGTATAATGACGTAACAATATCATTTATAGATAAACACTAATCTAGGGATTGTTATATCCTTGTCGCTAGTCACTTTGGTAGTAAGTTCATTAAGAAACTCGGTTTTTACATGTTTTTGATCTTCCAACTGATTTCTTGATCTGAGTGTTTTTAGAGTGATTTCTTCAGTGTTGTTGCTTATTGTGACATGTGGGAACATATCCAAAGCCATCTTAGCTATTCTCTTCTCACAGTAAGTTTTGATCATTGATTTTGGTTTTTGATTGGTTTTGGTGTAATCTGTCTTCAAACTGATTGTAAGTACTTCTTTGGTATTGGGCTTGTGACTCTTTTTATCCTTCTGTGATTTTTTTTTACCTTTTTTCCATGGCACGGATGCATGCGTCCATGTCGAGATCGGCGTAGTCTTCCAGATCGAACCAATTCTCCTCATATTAGATTTCTACCATGATCGCATGGGCGGTGTCATCAGAAACAAGAGAAGATGATGTTGCTGATGAGAACTTGCAAGGACTCAGTGCCTTTTTCCCCATGGACATTGCCACCTAGCGACGATCAAATTGCCAATCTTACAAATTGTGGTAAAATTTTGTCTCTTAGAAGGATTTAGGAGGAGAATAGGGATTATCTTTATTACTATAAACTGGTTACAAGATGCTCTCGATAAGAGATTATAAAGGGATGCTACTATCCCTAGTCTCTATAATCCTTTATCTGGTCAAGAGATCTTAATTGATTCTCCAGGATTGGTCTCTGGTGCTGTTCTTCTCTAGGTTGCCTTCTACTTGTTTTTGTCTTCTCTTGTCATGGCGTCGTTATTCACATAAGTAGACGCCTTGTCATTTGTCCCATCTGGTCGAGTAGATGGTTGCTGTCAACGAGAGAAATCTGACAATAACTGGTCTTCGGTTATTGTCAATGAGAGAGAATCATGGAGACAACTACAATGCAGTTGTTGTCAGAGACGGAAGGTTGAATCGCCGTGTGGTTAGGAAGGGAATAAAGCACATGCTTTATCTGTCGCATCGGAGGAACTGCCTGGAGGCGAGCCCTTATACCAGTTTATGAGATCTCTGAGTGGCTGCTGGTCGGGTGAAATATACAATAAGCCTCTAACTAGAGGTACTCGGGCAATTGTCTTTAGAAGCTTGTGATCACATAGGTCTTAAGGCCTTAATTGAGTATTTAAGCCGTATTTAATATATTATTTAATCCTTATTAGGAGGTACCTGCAACTATAGACAGAAATTCTGATGGATTAGAATTGTGGAGAGTTTACTATGGAGGCTTAGCGGCCTGTTTGACAACGGCTGCGGCTTATGGCTTTTGGCTGAAATTTTTGAATTTTGACTGTTTACGGTACAGATTACGGAGAGATAGATACTCACTTGCGATTTTGGATGGTACAGATGTTGGGCTTTTAACGTGTGCATCGTTTAACTTGTAGACTCCGTCTTGAGAAAATACTCCGTTTGAAAGTTAGGTACTGTAGCAAAAGCCAAAAGCCGTCAGCTTCGGAGGAAAAGAACAGGCCATATAGCCCTTTGTACATGTCTTCACTTTTTTAGAAAAGAGAAGAAAGAATCTTGGATATGTTCTTTTAACCTGTGGCTTTGGTTTTTAGCTTGAATTCTAGCTGTTTATGAGAGATAGTACGTCAAGGGAAATAGTCACATGCGATTTTAGCTAGTATAGCTGAACTTGATACAATATCTGCTACAATTTATCTGTAGATCTTACCTTCAAAAAACACACAATTTAAAAGTTAGTTACTGTAGTAGAAAAAAAAGTGATAAACTAAAGTGAAAGCCAAAAAGAATTCAGCCCTTAGGTTTCCTTGTGTAGCGTCGGTCGCTTTGTATGTAATTGGCATAATCATAAGGCAAAAGAAAAAGGGCAAAAGCTACAGGCCGAGATCACCGCCATCATCATCGCTTCATAATATGTATCCGAAAGCAACGCCTCCAATCCACTACGAAACATGTGCCGTTCATTGATGGTGGTGCGGCTCGTTCAGGGAACGTTGCGCTGCTATAAATTTGGAGGGAGCGTTGCCATTCATTCCTTGTAAATTGCCTGTACATCAAGGGCGCGTTTGGTTGGCGGATAAGCTGATACAGGCTGCATGCGCGTGGCCAGTCTGAGGAGTGAAGCTCCTCAGCCGCGTTCCTCCTCAGCCTGACTCCAGTTGTTTTTTTGTATCCGCTCGTGCAGACTCTCTCCTCTCCGCAGCCAACCAAACACCATCTCCCTGTATGCGCGGGTGCAAGCCACCTCGCATGCAGGCAACCAAACGCGTCCCAAGTACACCTCCGCACCTGTCCCGCAACATTTTTACAGGCCGCAAGCGTTTCACAAGACAATTCAGAAGTTGCAAGTAAACCTTGACAGCAAGCTGTGCTCAGACGACATACTGCAAACTCATGCCGCACTTCCAAGTCTTGTTGTTTCCACAAATCATCCCAAAGTACGATGATATATATTACACAATCTACACATCGTTCCAGAGAAGAAAACCAAAATAGATATGCATCGTATCTGACAGTGGGCATAGCTAGCAAACCCGCTGTAACTGAAAGCCCATACTGGTGGAGTAACGTACTAACGAGTGCGAGTGGCAGACTGGCCCTGGAGAAGCCCGTCGCGGATCTGCGAGGCGATGTCACGCACCGCGCCCGGGCCGTGGGGGATGAACACCGACGAGGCCTTGGACGACGCACCGATCTCCTTCATGGTGTCGAAGTATTGGGTGATCAGCACCATGTCCATCACATCCTTCGCAGTGGTGCCAGGCACATTGACTGAGAAGCCAAGGACGCTGTCCCTCAGACCATCCACAATGGCCTGGCGCTGGCGAGCGATACCGAGACCAGACAGGTACTTGGCTTCTGCTTCACCCTCGGCGTGCTTGATCTGGACGATCTTCTCTGCCTCTGCCCTCTCGTTTGCGGCCATCCTCAGCCTTGCAGCTGCAAAAGATGAAGTATCAGACCGTGCCTATTTAGCGTAAGAGGCTAGAGTACCGTATTGGTGTGTAAGATTCTGATCGTGCTAGAGCTTAGTAAATAACCTGCATTGATCTCATTCATTGCTCGTTTGACATGCTCATCCGGCTCAATGTCAACAATGAGTGTCTGCACGATCTCAAAACCATAAGCCGACATAGCCTTCTCAAGTTCATCCTCCACAGCCTTTGCTATGTCGTTCTTCTGCTCGAAAGCGTCATCCAGGTTGAGCTTTGGGACACTTGCCCTGATCACTGTTGATATCAATCATAGCCCCAAGTTAATTCATACTATGAGTAACAGTATATGGAGCACAAAATTACATTTGGTTGCAGCGGCGATGACATGAATATGTGAAATCCATAATCTCGAAAGGTGGCAACAGAAACAACACAAAGAAAGAGATGTAGTAAGCGACTGATATGATGTATTTTCATTTTGTTCCAATAATGCCTACCATCAAAGACATAAGCTTGTATCTGGGATCTTGTGTTGCTCAGTTTGTAGAATGCATCACTTGCTTTGCCAGCCAGAGCTCGGTACTGAATAGATGCGACAACATTGACAAAAACATTGTCCTGCAAACGTTCAAATGTCAGCAACATCATGGCAACTCGCAAAGTCAAAAAAAAAGAAGAAGTAAAACACAATATCAGTGGCACTGTGACATTTCAGATACTTAACCAGAGGAGAACATAGATTACTAAATAAGGTTATATAGAAAAGTTTCCGCATCTCATGTGGTAGTCATTTCAAAATTGTATCCACATGGCAAGTCAAAGTGTATCAAATCTGGAAATTGCAGGGAGTGACTTACCACCAACAGGGTATCTACCTAACGTTCTAACTTTCAATGTAATTCAGTTTCATTAAAGAAAGTAATAAGCAATCAGTCTGTCCCGAAACAGTGATTTATGTTGTTTTATAGGCTGGGTTCGGCACAGCTCACTGCTTTTGGCTTTTATACTTTGCTACAATAACTAGCTTTCAAACGGTACGTCTTTTCAAGGCGGGGACTACAAGTCGATTGTAGTAGACACTGTACCGACTTCAGCTGTACCGGCCAAAATCACATTCGACTATCTCCCCCTTCGTGATCTCTCTCACAATTAGCCATAATTCAAAAGTCATGAGCCACATGCCAAAAAAAAAAAACCCACCAATAATCCAAAAAGAACTAGATAATCATCGATAGAAAAATGTAATGTTAGTCTTTGAAATTTCTGCTGGGACAAAAATGAGAGCCATCCAAAAAGGCATCCATTTAACTTAAGAGAGTTTAGGATGAACCTTTGTCTTAGTTTCACATCGCACATCCAGTTGCTGCAACCTAAGTGTGAGATGACCAGCTATACGCTTCCCAGTGAACCAAGGCAGGCAATGGCAACCTGGCTCAAGCACACTATCAAACTTTCCAAACTGTTCTCTGATGGCCACGGTAGACTGATCAACCTGAACACAGCACAACAAATTGCCCATATTTGCGGTCCTCAGATCACTTCTGGTAGTACCTGAATGTTTCATTTCATATATCATAAAGCCGACTTAGTAATGAGAATGGTGTAAATAAGCACTGCAAAGATAGTCCATAATTGCCACTAGCACCGTTTCAAAAAGGAAAAGAAAGAACAGCCAATAGCAACTACATGAAGAGAAACGCTTCAGTTCAAATTTCCTCCTTAAGCACATCATTCATTCAACAAGCATCCCTAGACTCACTATAAGCACAGAGTCAATCGGTCAAACACCTTCTGAACTCGTGTTTCAGAAGAAACTAATCATGATCACAATGACTGAGAAAAATCAAACAATTATACCTCACCGAACATCAAGGAATCTGCGCAGATCAACTATTTACTGTAAATATGAAGCACACTAATGCTGAATTTTCATTTTCCACATTAAAGAAAACAGTTGTCTACAACGTAGCGCTTAATAGTTCCATTAGGCCACAATTTACTTCAGAAACCAAACTCTTGTTATACAGCAAAAGAATTCAAATCGCTCGTAAACATTACAAAGCTTCAGACTACATGTTTTATCCACAAACAAGGATGAACATAGAAGGAACTTCCTGTAAAACTAAATGAAACAAGATAGCCAAGGGAACTAACAATACTTACAATGTTAACCACACCATATAGAACAAAAACAAGTCTTGAACTAATCCTTCAGAACATGTTTAAAGCAGAGAAAACAATGGAAGAATGCAATATATAGAACTTGCCAAGTTCAAACTTCAAATGGCAGAACAAGAGAGAATACTCAGCTCAGCTGGTATCAAGATAGGACAAAATGACAGGGTGGAGTGGTTTATGAAGCAGGGAAGGTACCTGCACCTTTAAAAAAGCATTGCAACCTTCTCCATTATCCCGTCGTTATCTGTCTCTACGACAGACAAACACAAAGGAGGGTCTTTATCATCCTAAGCATTGGCTATTCCCCGTTTGAGTGGTTCCAACTAAATACAAACATATTATATCACTTTACGGAGTGTATAATGGGTAAGGCTATTTATAAATTGGCAGACAATTGCGTACGAAATTATCAGATTAGACATTGACAAGATACTGAAGACTGCAACGGCGTTTCGTGCAATAGTTTTTTTTTCATTGTTTTGATGCGCAATTGCGCATAGACTTACCCCGGCCGCAAGTCATCCTATGATCCTACTCCTAACACACAAAAGCTCTGCAATTTCGGTACCAAGCCAAGCATCCATAGTATGTAATTGTCAAAGGAGAAGAAGAAACGGTGCTACATTCCAACTAGGTGAAAGATACCTGGGGGCAATTACAAGCACCTGCCTATCTTTCAAAGAGAAATCAACACGAGAAAATTGAAGTCTTCTAGACCCATTCATTATTGGCTCCTGTCCAAATCACTAAGCCACTAACAACGAGTTTTTTTGCTATTTATTCTTGTTTAAGAATCATCAGGAAATTGCAGTGGATAAAGATTTTGAGTGTTCCACTAGACTTTCTAGTTTGGAGTGATCGCACCAGACAAGACAAGGAGGAGGAAACAGTGTGTGGAGAAGGATAGGGTAAAATCAGGCTAGGATAATTGGCTTAAAAAAGTAAGAGAAAGGGTAAAGGCAATATTAAATGAAGAACACAGAATCAAGGGGAAAATGCGCGCGAGTCGTAGGTGAGTTGGAAAAACCCGCATAAAGAATTGGCATCGGAGAATCTATCAAATGAAGAAGAATTCTCCTCTGAAAAATGAAGAGCAAATAGAAGGCAAGATAGCTAGGGCATAGCACAAAGAGAGAAGAGGAACAAGGAGGACATGAGAGTGACATACGCAGGTCAGATCATACCCTAGCTAACGACAAACAAACAACGCTGAATTTCACTGGATTGTACGGATCTCACAAGATAATAAGCATCGCCCAAGGAAAGGAAACGTGTGTGTTGCGAGCACCGTTACCTTTTGGGCTTGGAGACGGGGAGGAGGAGGAGGATGACGAAGACGAGCAGTGGTGTGCTGCGACAAGGTCGTGCCACCGTTACCACTTGCTGTAAGAATACCACTGGCTGTAACGGTTGGCGCCTGCCAATTTCCTCCGACTTTGCATTGCAGCCTTTGTTTTTGTTTTGGTTGGGGGATAAGAACAAGAAGCAAATCTTGATTTCTTTTTTCTCAAAAACGCACGAATTTACGTTCCATTCAATAAGAAGAAAGGCGAACAAATAGACAGTATTCATAATCTAGTATTTGGCCTTATCGGCCAGCAGGCAGAATATAGCACATAGAAAAAAAGGAAAAATAAAATAAAATAAAACCCTAACCTAAACTTTTTCCCGTACGTGGAATTTTCTCCCCAAGTTTCAATCTACAAACTCTCTCTCTCTCTCCCTGTGCATGCCGCTGCATAGGCGCCGGCGGCGCCGGCTCGCGTCGCACGCCCGCATGCGTGCCCGCGCGCTCACGGCCGCCATGGCACGGCAGCTGCGGCGGCGGCAAGGGCCCGGCCAAGGGCCCGGGCTCGGCGGCAGCGTCAGCGGCGGCGGTTACTGCGGCAGTGGCGGCGGGCGGCGGCGCACACACCTGCGCGCACAACCGCACACATGCATCTGCCGCGCGCGCGTTCTGACGGTGGCTTTCCATATCACCCTGTAGGTTCTCACGTAGCTGTTGAGGGAGCAGCTGGGCAGTTGTGCATCTCAGACCCATCGTGTAGCGTGTCCGTCGAGCGTGCTCAAGGCAAGTACCTCGCGGCCGTAACCTGTTTCTTTCGCACGTTTATGTCATATGATTACCTGTTGCCTTAGCATGGTTTTCGATAATCGTACTATATTTATTGTCTGTTGTAGGTTGTCGTAGACTTAGTAGGTTCTGAATATGATGAGTTAGTTAGTATCACATGCTTGTAATTAGTATAATGTTAACCATGGAATTCATTTGTGGTTAGGGATGTAAATAAATGTCTAAATGGTAATTAGGGTTGCGAATAATCATACTCAAATTTAAGGTTAACCACTAGTAATCTTTAACACTGGGCGGTCATTGATATATCTTGCTTCTGTGAATCTTAGCTGTTGATTATTAATTGTGAGTTGTAGTTGATTTAGTTGTTGTACATTAACTTGACTAATAATCACTTATCACCTAACAAAAATGGTATGATTGACAACCCTTGTGTGACTCCGGTTAGTATCCTCTCTATTGAAAGATATTGTTCCTATCACCTTGTATCACTAATCCTGTCTCTCCGATCTCATTGTACTAAACCGTTACTCTCATAACTTTACCTGAACTCATTCACGACTTTCTAATTACATCATGGATAATTCGCTAAATATAGAACTAAAGGTTATCAAGCCGGGACTACCTATATATAGGGGAGATTTTCACCCAACCTGGTAACGTACGGGGGGTCGTACATTCTCGTTACGCAAGATATTACACCCCGTCGGCGGTTATACAGTCGAGAACAAGGATGTGCCTGGCTATTCTCGTATAACCGGGTATGTGGGATGAGGTCGCTGGCACTTTTGCTTTAACTTACTATAACTTGACACATGACAACTATCTTTAATTACACAGTCTCAATGCTATCTGTCTCCCATCTATGACAGTATTTTCGATATCAGTTGCTCGTTGCTTTTATCCTATATCCATTGCTTACTTGTGATGTTTGTTCCTTATTTCACGTGGTTGCATTAGCTGTCTTTACTCTTGTGTTGCAATTGTTGTTGAGTACTTGCTGAGATTTCTAAATTTCACGTTTGCTCTTTCCCTTCTCAGGTAAAAGGCCAGTGGATTGATAGCAGCATGCATGGGTGGGAGCATTCGAGTTTCAGCACTGTGGCTTGCCACAATTTTTGCCATTTACTTTATTTGTCATTTGATTAGAAGTGGACTGGTCCCATATTTTAAACACTATTCAGCTTCCGTGGATTATTTAATAAAGTACTTTAAAGATTTTAATTGGTGTATGAATTTTACTATTGTGTTTTACTATTTCTCTTGATTCTTAGCGATGACGTTCCACAGTAGTATCCCAGCTTATTTGTATGTGGGGTGCTACACAGAAATAAATAGTATATGGGATTGCAGGAGGGGGGAACGACAAGGAATACAGCGACTAGGAACATACAAGGAAAGAAAACACGGTCAAGTAGCCTGCTAAAACCGATTGCCTACAGCGTCAGGGTGAATATTGCCTAATCTAGATTTGCGCGAAGATGATCAAGTGCAAAATTCTTGCTTCGTGCGCCGCGCGAACTCCTCAAAATCTAGTGTTTCCTGATTGTGCCGGATTCTATTCCTTTCTTTCCAGATCATCCACACCAGGAGAATAAGGAAAGAATCTACACCTTTGCGCTTGGTGCTAGGTGCAAGGAATCTCAACGCTGCCTATTGATCTTGCAAAGTGCGTTCGGAGAAGGAATAAGTGTTGCAGAGCGACAATCAAGAGAGGATGCAAAACCAAAGCTGTTTCACCACCTGACAGCTGAAAAGAAGATGGTTGATCGTCTCTTCATATTGGTCATTCTTTTTTCATTTTTGGAAATCTTGATTTCTTCCGGTCTTCCTCTCTGCTAACCCTCGTAAGAGACGGAGTTGTTCGTGGCAAGAAGATGAGCACTGCATGATGCATCAGCACGGCGGGCCACCCAACAGTGAAAGCAATACATACACATACTAATGGCTAGTGAGTGGTGCACAGGCACAGCCCATGGTTTCCTTCCTTCCTTCCTTCCACTCCGCTCGTCAAGATTCAGCCGTGGTTTCTGCTGTTGAAAACTGCATTGTTTCGGGTTTTGTCATTGCTGCGGACCGCGTGGACGAAGCGAAAGAGCTGGTGGGCGCGCGTCGCGTCGAAGGTCATTAACCGGTGCTTAGGATTACCGGAGAATCTCCCGTCTTTAATATACGGGGTATTAGCTTCATTTTTTTATTCATGCCATCGCTGTTAACAGCCATTAACTCAACATCATCTGCGAGGAAAACAATAACAATCACGGACTACACACTACCACAAAAAAGTTTACTCCAGACGGTTCATTAAACCCTCTGACTTCATACATCAGTGATAATAGAGGTTATTCACAGAAACTCTCTGACTTCATGGATCAGTGATAATAGAGGTTAACTTCACAGACGGTTTTTAAACTATCTTTAAAAACCATATCACAAATTGTTCAGAACTAGAACCATCTGTGATCATGCGTTATCACAAACGTACTCCGGGTCTGTGGTCAAATAAACCTAACTAATCGGAATTCTGGGTGTGGTCGTAACGACCGGTATCTGTGTTGTCATTACGACCGGTGTCTATGTGGTCGTTACGATCGGTTTGTGTGTGGTCGTTACGACCAGTCTGTGTATGGTTGTTACGACCAGTCTCTATGTGGTTGTTACGATCAACCTTTGTAACAGTCGGTGGTCACTGTAGCATATCGTGGTTATTGTACAAGTCATGGTAGAAAAACACTGTAGCAGTCGTCATTGGACTACGCAGTGTGGGCAGACGACGTGGTAGGAAAGCACTGTAGCAGTCGTAGGCGTACTGCCCAGTGTGGGCAGATGACGTTTTGAGGCTGGAGAAATTAGATCTCAGTTAGTTTAGTTTTTTGTAGAAAAAAATGAATATGTAATATAGTCGTGGGTATACTGTTGCAGTTAGTGGAGGAATACACAAGAAAAAATTGTCCTAAATATTCTCTCTCGAAAAGCTCTAAAATCCTATCCCTTCTAGTCCCTTGTTTTCACTGTTCATCATTAGACAACATAGGATTTCTACTTTATTTTGAAAGTGTTGATCCGTAGTTGTATTCCAACAGGGGTCAACGTAGCTGAAGGCTGCCCATCACCGCCGTGCTGATGTGCGTCTCGTCGAGCTCCGGCCAGGCCTTGGACAGCCCAAAGTCCAATGGTGCTTTTTGCATCCGCACGGACAGGCCCCAAGGCAAATGCAGGCATCGAAACAAGGCCCCGTTGCATCAACCAACCTGGCCGGAGGCCGAATCCAGGCAACCAAACGCGTCCCTTGTGCATTGGAGGAAGGGAGATCAGAAGAAGTGGGATGAGGAAGCAGTCCCTCTCCTCTCCCACCCTGGTTGAAGTAGTTTGCACTGAACAAGGCCATATCGTGATAGACCATTAAATCTATCAGCTAGGCAAACCACATATGATCTTGGGCTTGGTTTTTTCTTTTTTGCTACGGTTTATAGTTTTTGGCTACGGCTTGTGGCTTTTAGGCTGTTCGTGTAAGAGATTAGAGAGTAACTGAAATTCACGTGCGATTTTTACCGATATAAATGAAGTCGGTACAGTATATACTACAATTAACTAGTAGGTCATACCTTGAAAAGACACTTCATTTAAAACTACTTACTGTAAAAAAACAAAAACTGAAAAGAATAGACCCGTTGTGACCGCAAATCTGCATTGCTGGGCAAGTTTCCTTTGGCAGTGGCTGCTTGATCAGGTGGCCACTGCCAAAGGAGACCCACCCAATAATGCATGGGCCCCGGCCGTCAGACACACCTATCCACGTCTGGTCTTGCCGGCGCTTGCGCCTGCTATAAGCTCACCACTCTGCCCGTCCGAGGTTTCACCTTCTCAACGTATTTAGGGCATGTACAATGGTATGAGCTAGTTACTAGCTCTAAGATAACTTCTCCAATGATATTAACTTTTAGCACATAGCTCATAACATGAATAGTCCCACATGACATCCTCATATAATCTTGGAATGTGTGTATGAGACTAGCTCTTGATCAAGAGCTAGCTTTTCTCTCTCTTCTATTAAAAATGTTTAGAGTTAGCTCATAAATCACCATTGAACATGCCCTTATAGATGTCGAGCGGCTCGCGCAGCGGCGTCGCACATGCATGAATGCACCCAGGAGATCGAATCGGCATTATTCCCACGCAGAGCAAGATATCTCAAGATATGTGTTTTTTTTATAAAAACATAAAGGATATTTGAAGATGTATCAGGCTTGATTTCGTTTTTTTTTTACGGCCAATCGTTTCAGTTACGTACGTTGGCATTAGATGACTGCGAGCTGTCATTTCGCGCTTGATCGATCTGCATGGATCGGTGCAGATGGTGATCATTAATTGATCCGTGTTCTTCATCAACTCCTCCTGGATATACCTGACCTCTAGCATATGCTGCAGCAAGAAGGATGGGAAAAGGAGTGAGTTTTAGCCTCATCTTCAAGCAGTGTTCAAGATCAAATGAGCATTATCTTGTCTTTTACTCTAGCAGGATTTCTTTAATACACGATTTGATATATTTCGTTAAAGTAAGACTATTTGTCTTCTTAAGGTTAAGCGGTCGTCTTGATCTGCATTACAAAGAGCAATAGTTGTTCAGAGTACAACAATGTGAAGCTTCAGTGTCAGACGAACTTTAAATAAACCAATGATAGATTATCCAAAGTTTAATAGATCTCATGATAAGAGAAATTGTTAGCAATTTCATTTTCACCATTGCTGATCAAAATGGCCCGACCCCAAGTCTGGTAGCTACAGCATAGCTAGCCACTCTTGGAGAGGTCTACCTCTTTTTGTCTGGTGCTTGTTTCAGTCAGGAAAAGCTCATCAACTGCGCCCGAATAGAGAAGATCCAATGGAATGTACCCTGTAGCAGTACCATCTAAAACCATGCGAAGATCTGAGTTTGTGGCTCGCCAAGTGCCATGCATAAATAAGTTATTCTTTTGTCCCATGTGGAATGTGGAGGATCGAAGACAGCAATAAGAGAGGGTGAATGATTGTCGCGTTTTCTTGGAGTCTTTCAGCAGTCAGAAAAGATTTCGACCACTTAAAATCAAACCACCTCATCAATCGCTTAGCTTACGACCGCGTACCTGATCGCTCTGTACAACTACTCGCCTAATCGCTTTGAACGTTGTTGTAAAATCCACACCACCTGTAATCACAACTAATCTACAAGCAAAACAAGAACCAGACTAATTTAAGAATTATCTTTATTATAGAATCTCTATGGAGTTACAAGTGCCCTCACAAACACCCCTAAAAACCTTCTCGACGAAAGCCCTACCAGAACTACACTAAAAACTTCCTCAAAAGCCACACAATAGCTCTTAGCTTCCCCTTCTTTTATAAGCTAACGTCTAAACTATGTCCGCCTCAAACACAAACATAAAACTCTTTCTCTACGTAGCTGAGAGTAAAATCTACTCACATCTGGGTTGATATTTTGCTGCTGTAGTAATACTCAGTGCTGCTCCTGCTCTAAACTTCTGCTTATGCAGTTTTGTCTCACATTAGCCACTAATCCCGAAGCGGTATCATCGCATTAATTGCAAACCTAGTTTTGCTTGGCCTTGTGAGTACTTGAGTAGTAACATTATCGGATGAACTTACAAAAGGCACTTGCATTGAAGATCAGGAAAGGCAGGTTGATTTAAGAGGGGATGGACAGGCAGAGAGCGACAAGGAGGACCATTCCTCGAGCACAATCCAAAGGGAACCCGATAGAGAGACCACCGGCAAGGAAGGTAGCTCCTCCGGAATAATCCTCGGCCTCGGAGCATATGCCATCTCAGATCCATTTCTCGAGGCCGGCTGTGCGCTATATAAGCGGTTTCAAGGCGCAACTGTGTTCGTCGACGGGCGTCAGAACTTGAGAGAATTGAGTCGGGCAGAGCAAATCGATCGATATGTGCGGCGTGTGAATTACAGGGCAGTTCTCCTTTGGCACGGAGGCATGCATGTACCAAGATATAATAGTGGAGTTCTGCTCCTAGCCAAATGGTGTAGCTAGCCGCCGTTCGTGCCAAAGGAGAATTGCCCTGCGATTCACCTGCACAGCTCTGTAATTGTGAACCAACAGCTGAGCTATCCGTACACAAGCTAGCTATGGAAATGGAATGCATCGCACGGGGAAATTCTGCAATGCAAGTATCAAAGTATGTTCGCAACTTCACCTACAGCCGTGAGATCGCTATGCCAATGAATGTCACCTTCTTGAGACTCTGTGTGTGTGTGTGTGTGTGTGTGTGTGTGTGTTTGCCTTTACCTGTGACTGTAACTGGTGTGCGTACATACTAAATACCTAGAGCTAGCAGGAGTGAAACAAGGGGCATTTGAATCTATCAAGGCATTAATAATTCCATCCATAAAACATTGATAGAGGAAGGATGGCCTAGAAAGAGCTAAACACATTAAGAACCTCACTTCATAACAGAATGGTAGTTCAGTGATTTATATTGAAGAGTTGGGAACAATCACGAAGCTTATCCAGTCAATGCAGCAAATAAACATGAGACAAGAGCATGCACCTACCAGCAAAGCTTGTTTCTTCTTCGATTTTACATTGACAACCACATCCCTTGACACCTCATTCTTTGATGAGGATATATGCCTCCGACTGTTGTGAATATTGATTAAATCATAAGGTCCAGATATCCAAAAGGGGGCAAAACAATGTTTGCAAGGACAAAGTTTCAAGAGATAATACCATGCAGATTACATTCGCAATCTTTAAGTCTTGTTCTAACTCCATCACTAACTGCATCCCCTTCACTGGCCAAAATTTATTATCAGTAAATTGGGATTTCCTTAAAATGAAGTCAGCAAAGATGACATTTTTGTAGCATAATTGAGAAAATACTTGTAATAGATATCTCTATAATTTCATAACTAAAGAGACTTAAAAACTTGAGCATGTCAAAGTAGATGAACATCCATGAAAAGTATCAGTTGAAAACAAAAAAAGAAAAAGAATGCAATTGAAATCTATCGTCATTCCTCAAAGAAGTAGGAACCAATAACTGAACCACTCCTATTCTGCAGCATCGTGCAGGCGAGGCCGGCGGGCGGCGGACCATGGCGTCATCGCGTCAGGAGCGAGGGGCGAGGCCGACAGCGTCGTGCAGGACTACAGGCAAGGGCAGCGGGAGGTGGGGGCGCGCGCAGGCGAGGGCGGCGCGGGCGGTGGGGGCACGCCGGCGCGGTCGCATCGCGCGGATTGGGGCCTGGGGAGCTGGACATGCTCGTGTGGAAGAAAATGGCTTCCTGTTCCCTTCTGTATTCCTGTTCCCTTTCCACGTGTCGCGTATCAGCATAAAATCAGCTGACAGAATCAATAAATGGAACTAATAACATGCTGCCACGTCGAAGGGGAATAGGGAGAGGAATACAGAAGGGAACAGAGAAGCTTCATTCCCTGTGGAATGGGGATGAAATCAGCGATCGAAATGGCGGCTGGGGCTGAGGTCATTGGGGATTAGGGTTTTCAACTTGGTGGATGGACTATTGGGCTGCCGACTAATGCTTGGGCTGGCTGGGTCTCAGGCTATAGCCTGCCCAGTTCGAGGCCCAGTTCTACCCCTGCCTTAGGCTATAGCCTACCTAGTCCGATGTCCAGTTCCGCCCCTGGCTCCCTTTGCAACTAGCCGAGTGGTCCTCAAAATTGCACGGCTAGCTATTTATTTTCATTTAATTATCTGAGTATGTTCTACTAAAATTTTATTTGTCTCAAAAGACACCATGAAAAAGAAGGACGACGAGACGAACTCACCTCCTCATTTTCCTTGTCATTAATTCGAGCATCTTTCAGCAGCCCATAGCTAGGGGTTTACTTGCGAGGGAGACATACTTTGGTAGCTAGATAGGTGTCGTGGAGCACACATCTATCGTTGTTTCCTTTCTCCTCCCTCCCAGTTAAGCTCACGCACGAAGGCAACGGGACAGCGGACAAATGAACAAATTCGATCCCAAGTTTCATTCATCCGAGCCCTTAAGAAAAAGTTTGGAATCACCGGCTCCTATATATATAACAAGGTACCGAGATGATATATATATATATATGCTAGCTCTCGTCTCAACATCGACAGCCACACAATCATCAAGACAAGCACAAGCCGGCCAGTAGCCGATCGATCGACCGACCATAACTGTAATAGTTCTTGAGCAGTACACGTATCGATCCTTACTTGGACTTAATGGCAACCAAGCAAGGAAGCACGCCTGCAGCAGCAGCTGATCAAGAGCTCGACCCCGCGTTCCAGTGGCAGGAATACGCCACCAACTATGTCCTCCGCCTCGACCTCTCAGGTGATCATCTCATCGATCGTCTCTGCAAAATTCACTTCTTTCTCTCTCTCTTTTTGCACCACGTTATTAATTATACAGTTGCATGCACATATATATGTCACATACATGCATGACTGGGTGTTCCTTGGTTTGTGTTGATTAAAACAAAAGGCTTCAAGAAAGAAGATTTCAGGGTCCAAGTGGACGGCGCGGGCAGGCTCACCGTCCGCGGCCAGCGCCAGGCCGACGGCAAGCAGGTCCGCTTCCACAAGGTGTTCCAGCTGCCCTCCACCGCCAACCTCGACGAGATCAGCGGCCGCTTCGACGCCAACTTTCTCACCCTCACCGTGCCCAAGCGCCCGGCCACAGCGCCCACCACCATAGACGAGATCAAGAAGCCCCAGGAGGAGCAACAGGATACCAAGTCGCCGATGCCAAAGGAGGAGGAGGCCAAGCCAAAGGACGGCGAGGCCAAGAAGACGACGGATACCAAACCGTCAAAGGAGGAGGACGAGCTCAAGAAGGCGCTGGACGAGGCGAGCAAGAAACAGCAGCAGGAGGAGGAGGAGGAGGCCAAGAGACGCAAACAGGAGCAAGAGCAAAAGCCAACGCCGGCCGTGAGGAAGGAAGAAGTGATGAAGCCAAACGCCGAGGCGGCAGCTCGGCCTACCGAGAAGGCGTTTGATCGGGAGAGCCAGGCTGAGAGGGTGAGGCGGTGCGGCGAGGAAGCGTGGGCCAAGGCTCCTGCTGCGGCCGAGGAAGCGGAGCGGGAGAAGAAGACGGTGTGCGGCCGTTGGAAAGAGCGGGTGGTGGAGGAGCTGGAGCAGCTCGCGGACTTGAAGTGGGCGGACGGTTTGGTGGAGGCGGCGAGGAAGAACAAGGAGGTGATCGCCGTCGCCGTCGCCGCATTCTCGCTCGGTTTCTTTGTATCCCAGAAGCTCCTCTCCAGGAAGTAAGCAATCACGAGACGACCATGTATACATGCAGATAGCGCGTCACATGCATGTATGTGGATACATGCAATACATACATACACAGGTGCAATGTGAAATGTACTAAAAGCTATTTGTGTATTGTGTACATCGACACGGCAAAAACGAAGTTCATTGTTCATATACAATACTTCGAAGCTTCCAAAATTGCAGATCACATATCGTCGCTGGACAAGCCAAGACCTCCCTGATCCATGTAACAGTAAACACATGAAAATAACCAGTGATCATGCAACGGTCTGGAGCATCTGCTGAGTTCAATGGTTGGTATTAGCATTTCCGCCAGTGAAATCTGTCAGAAAATACAATAGCTGCGGCCGGAAGGTGGCGAAAATTACACGTAGATGATGCATATCACAGTTGGCGCTATAGTATGCGACATTTCACCAGCCTGAATCTATCCTGAACTCCGGCCGAGATCTTCCTTGCAAGTATACAACAGGCAGGCTGCTCGGTATAGGAGAAACCATACTATCATCAACATAAGCATATTGTCTTGATGTAACGTTCTAATCTATCTTGGAGCAGCCGGAGCTGTCCATCGCCCAGCTCCAGCTGCTGCGCGCTTCCCGGATTGTCGCATCTCCTGTGCTTTCGCCAGCTGTGCGGTCAGATCCTAATCCACAACGACGAAATAGTCAGCAGAAAGATACCTACATGACTCATAGATGAAGAGGGACCGAAAGATACCTTCGGCTTGAACGAACCATCCAGTGAGTGCAAGATCGTATCAGCAAGCCCATAATCAATGGCCTCTTGTGCACGGAAGTACCTCGGACCCTTCAGAAATTCTGCAAGCTCTTCCTTTGGTTTACCAACTCCTCTAGACAAAAGATCCAGGTAGTAATCCGTGTTCGTATCTAACTCTTTTGCCTGAACGCAAAATAAAATATTCAATTCATAATACAGGCAGATGCGTAGCATGGAGTGAATCAGATGTTAAGATATTGAAAAGAAGAGTTGAGTATGACCTTAATCCACATATCGATGGCAGCTCCACCAGATTTGTGGACCTTAGGCAAGTACAGTTTAGCTGCAGTTCAGTGGTGCACATCAAAGAATTTTAAGACCGCCATGTCAGCCATACATGTATGCACACATGGGCTTGCAAAAGGAACAAGAAACTTAGAAAAGTAACATACTGATTGAATTTGGCAGCACTCCTCTTTTACCCTTGACACCCAGGGAAAGAAGCATTGCAGCCTGACCATACGCCATGCTCAGATTGATTGTGTAAACCTTGGATTTGCTTCGCTAGAAAACCAAGAAAAATATGATAAAAAAAGCAGAATAAACATTCTTTTGTATTGGAAAATAGCTTCGACATTTCAGTTTGCTTTAAAGCAAATAAAATCTGAGCACAGCATACGAAAGAACTATATTTATGCTTGTCCGGTTTCCTAAAATGCCTTCCATGCCATGCTTCAGCACAGTTACCACTCAAAAATAAGAGCCATGAGTTACTTCAGATTGTTAATAATGCTTAGTCTTTGGTACCTAGCTGACATTGTCCTGATCTTGCGGCTATGAAGTATGAGGTATTGTGCTCCCTAGTGCCTACTGCAGACTATGTCACAATTCACCAAGAATGTGTAAGCTGCTACTCTCTACCAGCAATTGTCACTCCACCTCACTCGAACTGTATAAAAAGCAATCAAGACTAAACTGTGCCTAGTTCAATTTAAGGCCTTGCCAAATATTTATTGGTTCTGCCACTTTAACTTCATCCCATGGTTGTCACGGCGTAGCTGGCGACCACGGCGCTTGAGGGGCGCCTAAACGCCACGGCGAGCGCCTAGCTGTAGACATGCAGGTATGTATCCCAATCCCAACATGCGTGCATCCAAGTATTCACTTCTATTACTACTACTATTACTGCCGACTGCGCTCTCTCCCTCCCTCCTGCACTCACTTCACTCCCCACCCCGCCGCCTCCTCCCACGGCCACCTCGCCTCCTCCCCCCACCACCTCACCTCCTCTCCTCTCCCTGGTGCCTCCCCCCACCGCCTCACCTCCTCCCTCCGCCGCCTCCCCCCCTCCCCGGTGCCTCCTTCCCCCGCCGCCTCCCCTCCCTGCTGCTCCCCTCCCCACCACCACCTCCCCCTGCCACCTCCTCCCCTCCCGGCCGCCTCCTCCCTCCCAAGTCGCGGCAAGTGTCCATGGTGTCCACCTAGCTCCGCCGCCTTTTGTAGATTCAGAGCAACCACCTTTTGTAGATTCAGATTTCATGGTTCATTAATCACTATTCAAGTCTACTAATTGCCCTTACATAGAAACTCTGTGCAAACAGAAGCTAAAGAAAAAAACCTAAATAACAGCTACCATCTCCAATAGCAGACAGAACTTCAACCAATTTAAGTTGCTTCTACTTTTTGGCAAAATATGAAGACAATTAAATATACAACACATTCAACTATTGTAGACTCGCTATCCCAATTGCTGTATGCAATGATATGTGCAAAAACTTTTGAACGCTATAATCATGGCATTAAAATGTGCAGCATACGCACAATAATTATTTATCCAAACTCGATATATGAATATGTCCTGGGCATGATAATACAAACAGTGCGCCATTAATGCAAACATAGTTTCATGGATGCACCCCCAATATGCAAACACTAACACAATCACACAAAATATGTAACATTATGACAACAGCATAAATATATGTCGAATTTCCGGTAACCTGAGTAATAAAAGATAAGTGCTTACATTGATAAAATCAGCAATTGCATATGCATCAGTTTCAGATGCAACCAGCTCATTATTTTCGTCCTGTTACAGCACAGAAAATATAGATAACCAGATCTCCATAATGCCAATAAAAGAGACAATGGAAATGAATGAAAATGACACGCTAAGTTGTTAACATCTTATGACAAGTACTTACCATTGTTCCTGTGGAGTTTATATACAAGTAAATTGGTTTGGTGCGGTCATCATAATCTAGCCACAGAAATTGAGCAGCAATAAGCTCAGTTACTGCTGGAACAATCTACCAATAGAACAATGAAACAGAAGGTTACAAAAATGTTGATTCAAACATTATAACTACTATGTCATGGCCTCACGGGTAACGAAATAAGGTAGAAAGTTGAACTCTTACAGGCATTCCAAGAAATATAATTCGAGAGTCCAATAGCAATGATGGCAGATCTGGAGCTGAGCTTCTCATTCTTCTATATCCTCGCCCTGCCCTGCCCATGCTCATGCTGCCCATGAACATACCCATGCTGTAACTTGCAGGGCCCTCGTGCATGCCTGACAAGGTGTACATACCGAATTCATCATAACTCCTAGAAGCAGAAATGCTTTCCTGCAGTTCACAGGGAAAATACCATGTCAACTTTGTTACCGTCATAGAACAAATTTCAAGAATGAATAATGAAGAGAGCTCTATAAAGCATCACTAACCTCTGTAACTTTCTGTGATTGCCGATTATAAGGGCTATCGTCATTCATAAACATTTCCATCTGGGCAGGACTTAAGCCATAAAGGAATTGAGGAACGTTCTTGTAATTATCCATCACTGCAAGAAGGCACCAAACTTTAAAGCAGTGCAACAATTAATTGGAACCAAAAGTGTTAGGGACAAGGTACAAAAGTGTTTCAAATCACAAAACTAAAACAGGGCAGAAATTTGTATGCACACGTAAAATGTGTCACTTGAGTACATTTTACATCAAGCATCTGATGAGACAGGAACCTGGCATGTCCAGCCCTCGCACATAGTCAACTTGCTAACATCTACTGCATCTTATGACACCAGCTAGTAAATTTGCCCCTAGGCAATTTTTCTTTCTTCTACCATTTGGTGAATTCAAATTTTGTGTCATGCATTTGCCAAAAGCTAAAAGAGATGATATATTTTGCATCAGTGATCTTTTACTGATATTTAGTATAGACCATCAACACATCCACAGCTCATTAACTTCAATGGCCCTACCCCCTAGTCCTAGTTAAGTCAATGAGATTTATGAAATGCCAGAACTTTGAAAGAGATGCATGGGCAATCGCTTTATTTATCTGCACTTTGATATTGCTCAGCTATATAGATCTGCATAGCTCAAAGCAACTAAGAAAAGCGCCTCATCTTTGATTCCCTAGTACTACACTAGGCTTACTTGAAATCATTGCTTACTTTACATGGTTTTGTATGGTTCTACACATCGGGTCATTCGCTTATAAACATTGAAATTGAGCCCAAAATTATTAACAAACCAATATGTCATTGTTTGGCCTATACCCTTAGAAGTCCATAAGCCATGAACTGTACGTTCAAATAGTACATCCTTATTCGCTGATATTGTTATTAGTTTTTGCTGATTGAGTACCAGCGGTGGTTTGATTAGGTTGTGGTGTTGTGCTCTAGCAAAAGTGGTAGCTCAAATGTCGTGTAATGGAGTGAACGAAGGCAGCACAAACAAAGAACAGGATTCGGGTTTTCACTGCATGATCCATAAGCAAAGTTGTACATTATTTATTGGCTTAGATCAAATAGATATGTTCACAGTTCACAAGAATTTGCTGCTGCCCCAAGCCCTGGCAGGAGGATGCAAACTCTACACCACATAACCTAGCAAGATGTTATCGATAGACAGACACAGTAAATAGGCGATGGGGGAAGGTACTGGGGAGTGAGCTCACGGCCATCTTTGAGGTTCTCCTCGCGGAACTGCGCGGGGATGTGGTCGTAGTTCTTGCGGAAGGCGCCGCCGTCGCCGTGGTGGTAGTAGTAGCACCTGCAGCCGGCGGCCGGCCTCCTCGGGAGCCGGGCCGGCGGGGAGGAGGAGGGTAGGAAGGGGGTCTTGGCAGGCGACGGCGAGGCGACGGGGCAGCGCAGCGCGAGCGCCATGGGGGAGTGTGTGGTTGGTCGTGGGGACGGCGGAGATGGGTGGCCTCACCTGCCGGGGATTTGGATAACTGGGTGTGCGCTGTGCGGTAATTTGGGGGAAAACCAGGGGCCCAAAAAACAGCCCAAAACCAGCCTCGATCTAGGCCCACCCCAGTTGTGATGGATGCTCTGTTTGTTTGTTAATGGAGTTACTCAGCGCAAGAGGACGTGTGGGCCCAGTTATTCTTTGTGATCCAGTTTAAATAACATCTGACCCGATTTTATATGATGGTATTGTCCATATGGCACGATGAATAGGTAGTTTTTCCATGTAATATAATATGTTGGCTAAATTAGATTAATGACATATGAGGCCTACAAGAGCTTATCTCCTACCAAGCTCTCAGTCGTGCTTCAATGACCACCACCCCTATAGTTCTCTCCCTCTTTGTTTTGATTAGAGAGAGAAGGACCTGTGGGCCCTACCTACCATACTAAACTTGACTACCATGTCATCATACATGGTAAAACCGCCTACTCATCGCACCACGTGGGCAATACCACCATCCGAAATTTGGTCAAGGTGTTATTTGAATTGGATTGCAAAGTTTGGAGTCAAATATCTGGTTTATAGTTTAGGGTATTGGATGAACTTTCGAGCAAATGGTCATAGTGTTATGTGGACTTTTCTTTTTTTCTTTGCATGCGCATGGCTATTTGTTTCACCTTACTCTGTATTTATTACGCCATCTTAAAGGTACATCTTGGAATTAGCTCGCGGGCAAGCTTGAAGAGGAATCTTGGAACTATTACGCTGGTGCCCGTGCCCTAGCCGCCGTTGTCAAGTCGTGCAAGCCCTCTATGACTCCGACGATATCCACCGTGTGTGGTCGCCGTTGCTCACTAGAGGAGCCGGATGTTGCTGTGAGCAAAGGAGCACCGATGAAAGGAGCTAAGGTCTCCACTTTCACAGAGGAGCGTTGAGGAAGAAGCTGGTGGTAAAGGGCGGACCTTGTGGTGGAGGGCTAGGTCCAGCTACAATGGGCCAAATCTAGCAGAGGGAGCCTACGCACGAGGTGCGGAGGGAGGTGGCTACGGTGGTGGACACACGAAGGGCGGCAACGGCTATGGTTTTGGGTGTTGGTTGGTATGTGAGAGGGAGAGAGATTTATACCATTGAGGAAGATGGGTTGCGATCCGTTAAATCTTGATCCAATGGTCCAAAAGAGATAAGGTACTTAGAGGTATTCTCATCACTTGGTTACCACAACTAATCCCATCTCATCCCATCCCTCCAACTAAACACCAACTTGTATCATCTCGAACCATTCCAATCTCCCAACCAAGCAAAATCATAGACTGTTTTCATTCCCTAACCAAACTTCCTAGCCAGACGATCCAAAAAATATAAGGGCTTTGCTAGTACCCGAACGTACGATAGGAGCATTCTCATCGTACGGTCCACCAAATCAGTGCAACAATTTTATACAACATCTGTAATAATTTTTGCATACATGTGCAACATTACAAAGTATAAATGGCAACATAAAAAAGTATTTAAAAATTCTTATTTTATCAACAGATTCAATAAATGTTGAGTACTAATAGACATCTTAAACAATATAAAATCTTGATATGTTTGAAAAATGGTGTAAAAATCCCAAAACAAATTGAATATATATTTTTTAAAAAAAGTTGCACTATTGCTGGACCTTTGTCCCGATGGCTCATTTTATGCGGAAAAAATCGAATATCGATCACTAAATCGTCCACTCTCAAGACCCCCAATTTATGTGCCAATTTCCGCAAAAAAAAAAAAACAATCCGTGCAACAAAATTAAAAAAACTGCATCAAATGGGAAAACATCTCAACAACCTATCGAAAAAGAAGAAAGCGGTGGTCATCATTGAGCAGACGATCTCAACAGAGGAGACAATCTCGATGTCGACTAGGGAGGATTTGGTGGGCGTGACGCTGGTCCAAAGCTTTGTTGGTCATCAACACCACTTTTGTGCTGGAGCTTACAAGGGCAAGGTTGTGGAAGCAGTCGGAGTCAAGACAGGATCGAGCTTACTAGACACATATGTGGCCTAGGCAATCACCGGAGCAAATTTCATGGTAAAAACGTAAGACTAGATAGGGCTAGAACTCATCAAAGGCTGGTATGGTTCGTCCAAGCTGATGCGCTCGATAGCGTACAGAAAGTGAGGAGGAGTGATGCAGTGCAGCCGATGAGTAGGGAACTAGTAGATCTCTCAGGTAAACGTGTGAGTTGCTGCTTTTCATTATCCAAAATATAGTAGTACCATCTACTCCCGTATCTGCAACCAAACAAACCCATGATCAATCACCCTGCTGTGCTGTCCCATGCCATGCAGCCAGATAGATTAATAAATCGAAACCTAGGAAAGGCAGTACTAGCTATTGTACTGCGCGGGGATGGATATGAACAGTAGTGGCTTTTCCACGGTGGCACGCATGTCCACGTAGTTTAATTGGGCCTGCACGGTGGCGTGACCTGGCAAACAAGCGACCAAAACACTAGACAGAGAGAGAGAGAGAGAGAGATGGGGAAAGAGGAGGAGGAGGAGGAGGACATGTACATAGCATAGAAAAAACGAAACGATGGAAAGGGGAATCGAGGGAGGCATAAAAGTATTTATAAAGAAACCGGAGGCAGTATGGGATCCAGCCCGCCCACAGGAAAGGCGGGGGCGCGCAGAGCAGAGCAGAGCAGTCTTCTTCTCCCCCTCGCCGCCCCCGGTTTTGGTTTTGCCTCCTCCACCCCACCCCGACCGAGCCTTGGCCTTTCCTTCCTTCCTTTCCGCATACATGGACGGACGGATGCGCTCGCTTGATATTTCCACCCGTTCCTCCCCTCCCGATTTATACCCACCCCCGGTCTCGCCTCTTCCGGCCCCGACGCAAGGTCCATCCATCCTGCCGCGCCTTCGTCGGCCAGACCAAGATCCCATTTTGACACGCTTTTCGGCTTCATCGATCGCCGGCTCCTGATCCCTGCATCTCGCGCCGCGCTTCTCCGGCACCGTCCCCGCCGATTTGCTTTGTCATGCCGGTGCAACTCGGAGGGGGCAAGGTGGCGGAGTCCAAAGGCAGGGTCGACCTGGCCGCCACGGCCGTCACCGATAAGGGCCGCCCCTCCTCCAAGAAGAACCGCCGACGCCAGAAGAAGGCGGCTGCTGCGGCGGCGGCCGCCGCCGCCGCGGTCGCTGCGCCCGCCCCCGCGCCGCCCCCGGTCGCCGCGATGCAGAAGCTGTTCGACACCAGCAGGGAGGTCTTCGCGGATTCATCACCGGGATTCGTGCCCCCGCCGGACGCCGTGGCGCGCCTCGTGGACCTCCTCAGTACGTTTCCTGCTCTTATTATGGCTGCCCCGTACTTGGTAGTATCACTACTAGTGCATGGCATATGCAATTATACGCATGGTATTTTTTTTTCTTGAGGGGAAATGCAATTATGCACGGGTTTTGAGCATATAACCAACCGATGACCGTGATCTCTCACTACAAGTACGAAGCCGTCGACGTGCTCATCCTAATCTGTTGTTGTCGTTGTTGTCAAAAGTGATCTTAAACTTTAGTTTGGTGCTTTCAGTCGATTCGACAAAGAAAATGTGCTGAATTCAAGGACACGTCCTCTAGTACATGTTTCTCGTGCTTAGGATGTAGTGACAATGATGAGAGCATATGTAGATCACAAGAATGAGCTTTACTTAAGTAGTCAGTCAACATCGTTCGTCCTTTCATCTCGTGAGACGTCCATTTTTGGTATGGTAAAACATGTCTGGGGTCTTGGGGTTTTGGGACAATCCAGTCAGTAATGCATGCTTCTGCTGTGCATGTAGTAGTTTGCCATGCCATGGCATTGTAGCAGTGCCTTGTTGGAGTAATAATATTTATTACTCAACCTTTGCAGGGTTATTAATACTAGTAGGATTCTGAAGTTTGCACTTTGCTGTACACGCTTGTCTGAAAACTTCCTATCAATCCGCGTAGAGAGTTTGTTAGAAAGAAACTGGGAGGGCCCCATACCCTTAGCTTCACTTGCTCAGTGCTGGTAATCCTGTGATGCTTGACTGGATAATCCGGATCTTGAGTTGCATTTTATCTGATCTCTTTTGTATGCAGATGACTTAAAACCACATGATGTTGGCATAGGCTCAAGTATGCCATGCTTCAAGCACGTTGATTCTAAAGGGCCTCCTCGAGTGACATACCTACATTTCTACGATTGCTCCAAGTTTTCGGTAATTTAACCTTCTACATTTTTTGTGTATTGATTATTTAAAAAACACACTTTAAAACTCTGTTGAAGAGCTTGCAAGGTAATGCCGCTTAGTCTCTTACTGAATGCTTTGTGCTTTGTGCAGTTTGGCATCTTCTGTTTGCCCAAGTCAGCTGTCATTCCTCTCCATAACCATCCTGGAATGACGGTCTTTAGCAAAATGCTCTTTGGTTCCATGCACCTGAAGTCGTATGATTGGGTTAGGACTCCCCCAGATAGCGATAATAATACTCCCAATACCTCAGATGGTTAGCTACTACCTTCCTTTTCTTTTCCTTTTTTTTTTTGGGTTTGAAAACAATCCCCATTTGCTGATTAATTTCTTGTCCTAACCACAGGCGCTCGTTTAGCAAAGGTAAATACAGATGATGTTTTCGAGGCTTCAGCTGAGACCATAGTTCTATACCCAGAAAATGGAGGGAATCTGCACTGTTTTACTGCGTTGACCCCTTGTGCTGTGCTCGATGTGATGGGACCCCCATACAATCGTGCTGATGGAAGGGATTGCTCATATTACGACGAGACCCCGTATTCCAGTTCATCTGGTGAGCTCCCCCCCAATCCAATCCGCTACACTCGTTGCATCCCATTTTCTGAAGACAAATACTATCTTCGCTATGAAATCGAAACAATAAACTACAATAGAATTTTTTGAAGGAGACGTGTGAACTTCAAATCCAAGAACGTTGTTTTGTGGAACCTTAGTTCTGTTACCTGACAAAAACGTCATCTGATTTCAGGTGGAGATGAACAATATTCTTGGCTTAAAGAAATCCCTAGCACGTTCGAGATGAAAGGCGTGCAGATGCCACAAAGGTTTATTGTCTAGAGATGAATTGCAATTTGCATCAAGATGTGGCAATGCTTGGAACCATTTCCACCGAGGAGCATGTCCTCTAGCTTGTTGTAGATACATGTAACTGCAAAGACAGGGAGATGGTACAAGGGAAGACCAGGCCACTAGCTCAGGCGAGCAAACTCCAAGTGACACAGTTTACATTTCTTTGGCTTATTTCGTCAGGGTTGAAACAGCCTGTTGTGATTTCAGATGACTCTGCTTTCTCTTATGTTATCTAATAGCGCAGTTCAATTTGGGTATACAGCGTCAGCAGTTCTTTGTTTTGGGGCATGATCATTTTTTTTGTTTCCCTGTATAACTGTATGCAGGCGTTTTTGAAAGTGATCATGTACCAAATTCAGAGTGTCGTATGCTTGGT
This sequence comes from Dendrocalamus latiflorus, assembly GCA_017311315.1. NCBI lineage: Eukaryota > Viridiplantae > Streptophyta > Magnoliopsida > Poales > Poaceae > Dendrocalamus > Dendrocalamus latiflorus. Next base: position 470,064 of record CM029613.1, on the reverse strand, counting down.
TTGTTGAGCAGGGAAGCTAGTCCTTTTTACCTGTTCATTAAGGGGCATATCTTTTGTTCACGTTTCAAGGGCATATACCTATTGTTTCTTGAACAAAGAAATGTCTTGTCATCTATCTGTGAGATGGCTTCTCCCTTTGCTTGTCTCGTTTTGCTCTCCATGCAAGTACTGTTTACTAGAGGTGCTCTTCATGCATTCTTTTTTTTTTTACTAGTTTATTTTATTTGTGCTAGTGTCTCCTTGTATAATCTTTACTGCATTTGAAGATGGAATTATGTTTGATGGCCTTCACGCTCCTATGATGATAGTGTTGTTACATGACGAGTCTTGTTTGAGGAAAACTCTACGAAGAGGCACCAAATGTATATGTCCAATCTTCCGAATAAGCATAGGATTACGGCGTACGAATCTTTCGTCTGTAGGAACAATGTTTATCCAACTTCTCCACTACTTGGGATTATGGTTATTCACTTGTTCTGTCGAATGCTCGCAACACTTGGCACGGTCAAGGTTTCAATTTTTAAAACCACCCACAGTTCAAACAGATAGGTTTCGCATTTTCTATAGACTCATTTGGAACGTCATCGAAACAATCCTTTCTTTTCTTTTTTTGGCTTGTTTCAAACGGTTTTTAGCTTTTTAACATGTTTTTCCTTTACATTATCTGTGCATATATAATGGTTTTTTATTTTTACTATTTTATTAAAAAAATTGAATATATCAGGAAAAAATAACAGGCCTTTTAGGGACATTTCAGCCAATAGCCAACACATCTGTTTAGAACATGGTCCTAATCAAGAAAGACCTAGGTACAAGTTTTAAGGATTATTTTTTTAGACTATGGTTTATTAATTTAATGGTTAGTGATTGCGGAATGACAAAAAAGTGGCCTCAGCTTCATTTTGGAATTTTTTTATGAATATTTTATTTTTTTTATTCAAAATAAAAGAAATATACATGTGCGAACATTTTTTTACAGAAATAGGCTTCAGTCGTCTAACCGTCGGGCGACTAGAGCCTATCGCCCTATGGCCACGCGACATGAAAGCTGTCTGTAGGCCGTTGGGCGACAAGTTGTAGTCGCCCAACGCTTCGATGACTACAATTACAGTCGCTCGGCTGTGCAGCGTCTACAAATAAAGAGGCAGTGTGGGTTAATCCATTTATGATTTTCGTAGATTATGAATGGCAAATAATCTGTTAAATTCACAATAAAAGTTTATGATTGTTGTATGTTGTTATAGTGAAAAACATTTGTGAAACTTTTTTTTAAAATAATTGAAATAAGAACGATCGGTAAGTACGAGGGTAAGTGATATTGTGATGTTACCGGGAATTCGTACATGGAGGAGAACTGGTTTGTTAATGTTGTTGAATGACTTGCTACGGGAATAATTGAATACAAAAGACGAGGAAATAAGCTTGTTTGAATTAAAATAAACTTCATAGTACAGTTGAGAGTAATATAGCCGCGTGTGGTATGATTACATGTATAACATAGAGTATTATGTATGACCAACTGACCCAACTACTCGTACGACCTATTGCGTGGACCATGGCTATTTTCCCTTCCTTGTGAGCTCAGCGTTGAACTCCTCGGCGACTTTTTTTGGTCTTGGTTGCCATTTTTCTTTTCTTTTTCTCGCGCTCCCTCTCGTAAGCCTCGCGCTTCTTGCGCGTGCACGCCTCGAAACGAGCTTTCGTCTCCTGGTGTATACGTTTGGTTTGCTCATGCTTTGCGGTGCTCCTCCTTTCGGATCTCGTAGGACCTTTTGACGCTCTACTTCTCGATGTCGAGGGCCCACTGGTCATTTGGGTGGATCTCAAAATCGTTCCATTTGCGGTAGCCACATAGAGGTTCCGAGGACTGTGGATACACAGAAGAGATTGTTAGTGCGTAAAAAGTAGAGGAACACAGTGCACCTATTCTTTACTGACTGCCGATAGGTGGTGGTGTCTAGACGGTGGTCAAGATAGTCATTGGAGTAGTTTGCGCAACTCCAGTAACGCATACCTAAGTTGAGCGGTGCTTAGACTTGAATAATTTGCACAGATCCCAGCACCAATAAAAGGGGGACATTTCCCCCTCTGGTGAGTGTTATGGCGAACGCTTAGTAGGAATATTCGGGATGAGATTGTTGCTACGGGTGGCGGCATTGCAGGGAGCTGACCTCGTAGCACTCTCGGCTTGTTCTGCACGGGGCGCAACAGCCCTTGCTTTTTCGTCGCGGGCGGCAGCTGACATTGCCAGGTCGTAGGTCTCTTCCCATTATTTCATAATCTTATCTCATTGCTTATTCTACGGTGTGGAGAAGCAAGCGCCGGTGTAGTGTTGGTTTTGCTTGTACAATGTTCTCTCAGAAATCTCTTCGACCTCCATTTATAGGGCCTTGTGTGGTCTTCTCGCTGCATGAAGATGCCCTGTGTGGTCTTGTCGGTATGCAAAATTAGCCAGTCAGGTCTTCACATTGTACAAAGCTACACCCTTTGGTCTTGTTTACCGTGCGGTTGAGCTAGCGAGCCTGCCCAACCGCATGGTCCTTTTATATGCGCTTCTAGTTATCCAACCCTTCGACGACTGGAAGCGCAGTCGCATAACCGATGGGCGACTGGAAGCAGTCGCCCATTGGTTCGACAACTGCAATCAATTCGCCCAATGGTCAGCGGATTGCTTACGTGTTGCGCGGTCATTCGGCGATAGGTTCCAGTCGTCTGACGGCTGGAGCTTATTTTTGTAAAAAAATTTCACATTGATATATTTATGTTATTTCAAATAAAAAATAAATTATTCATAAAAAAAATCTTCATTTCGGGGTAAGTGAGGATGGCCGCCGCTCCGGCCCAAACAACTCCAGACAGCAGGCCTGCCTAATTGGGCTTCGCGGCCCGAGCCGCACTCCTAGCTATCGTCGTCCGGCACGGCAGCGGGCACCACCACTCCACCAGGTAGCAGCACCTCGAGCGCCACCTCCACGCCCTTCCCTTCCACAGCCCAGAACCCTTCTCCGGCGGCGGAGATGAGCGTGTGGAACTACGTCGTCACGGCGCACAAGCCGACCAGCGTCAGCCACTCCTGCGTCGGCAACTTCACCAGCCCCCAGCAGCTCAACCTCATCGTCGCGTAATCACCCCCACCCTCCCCCGTGTTCTCCCTCTCGATATAAGGTTTAGCTCCACTCGCCGCTTCAAAAACGACGGCGTATTTGGTTTCGGGCGCGTGGCACCGCCCTCTAGGGTTTTGCGTTGGGGTTAGGCGCAATCCAGGGTTTGCTCTGACCTAGAATGCCGGGGGATTGACAATTTCTAATATTCCTTTGCCGATTTTTGGCTTTACTCAAGTGCGGGATGAGACAGAGAAAGGGGACGTGTCCGATTTTTCTCTCTAGTTTTCTTTTGGGAAAACTAATTCCCCCCTAGTTATATGCGATCTGAGCTTAGCAGAGTAAAACCCTAGGCTCCAGTATGAAATTCTCGAGGACGTTGTGCTGGAACAAGATGGCTCGTAGGCAGCTGTGTTTGGTCTCTCTGTATGAGCAATTCGATAGTGTCCGGATGAGTAATTGTATTTATGTTTGGTGACGTCGAGTTTGTTTCCGAGTGATTCATGTAAGCATGCCATATGCGTTTAGGAAGCTCTTTCGTTAGTTGCAGTTGAACTTGATGGCACTGTTTTCTATGTCGACTACCCGTTAAATCCTTTACTAAATGCATACGTGTACCAAACTTTCAGGAAATGCACCCGCATCGAGATCCATTTGCTTACTCCTCAGGGCCTTCAGGTTAGTGATCGATGACATTGAGGTTCATGCATGCTGCTTGTGCTTTTCTGCATTTGTTGACTACCTGTTAGTTTGCATGATAATCTGCTACTGCAAGACCATAACATTTTTGTTTCGCTAGCAGCCTATGCTTGATGTACCTATATATGGAAGAATTGCAACACTTGAGCTCTTCCGGCCTCATGTGAGTTGATTTTCTGTTCCTTGACTGATGATGTGAGATGTTGTATTTTTCTTCGCGCTGAATCTGTAAAATTAATTCCCCATCTGTTTTCCCCCTCAGAATGAGACTCAGGACTTCCTTTTCATTTCTACGGAAAGATACAAATTCTGTGTTCTGCAGTGGGATGGAGAAAAGTCAGAGCTTGTCACTAGGTTTGGACACTTATCTCCTGATTTTATTTTTAGAAGGCAATGACTGAAGTTGGCACTATGTGAGCATATTGGTATTTTAGAGCCATAAAATTGGATAGTCAAATGGTTCCAGTTGACTGTTATGCAAAATTATCGCGTGTGGGTTCATTTTCACTGGACTGGTGGCCATGGTTAGATTTGAACTTTTATTTGAATAGTCCACTGGAAGGCTTCCAGGCAGCCCCTAGAGGTCACCATGGCCGACCGCTGTGCCTGGAGAGAGGAAGATCAAGAGGGAAAGAAAGCTAACCATAGCCGCCGCTCGCTATCACCGTTGGCAGCCATGTTGCCGGTGGGAGGTAGAGGTGGCATAGACATTTTGGGGGGGGGGGGGGGGTGTGCTTCCTTTTTCTGTCCCTTGCCTTTCCCTTTCTTCAGGCTCACATGGGCACTTCGATAACCATGAGCCCACATAATGTGTTGGTAGAACAAAAGCATATTGTCACTCTATGATATCTTTTGAGAAGTATTAGCTTATTTTCATATGGAAGTATAATTTATTTGTAATATGTAGAGCCATGGGAGATGTTTCTGATCGCATTGGCCGCCCTACGGACAATGGACAGGTACTGTGACTTGTCCATGTTTGAACTCCTCTTCATTTTATTTGATTTGAACTTTTCATTTCCCAATATTCGTTTTATAGAGTTTTGTAGGTAGTAGAGAGAGCGCAATACTCTTGTCTCTTATATTTAAGCTGGAACAATAATACTACTAGATGGCCTTTTGCTTGTAATGTAGATTGGGATCATTGACCCTGACTGTAGGCTTGTTGGTCTTCACCTCTACGACGGATTATTTAAGGTAAGCTCACTGTCTGCTACATAAATTTTTATGAGTTTTGGACATTCATCCTTGGTACCAAACTGTACATTCACTTCTCTGAGGAGAGAAATTTATATGTAGCTCTTATTTCTTTTCCTTGAATGGAACCCTTGCTTGGCAGGTTATACCATTTGACAACAAAGGACAGCTGAAGGAAGCTTTTAATATTAGGTACCAGTATGGCAATGAATAACTGAGTGCCTTTAGAAACATTCATTTAGTGATGTAGTCTGGAAAAATATGTGGCACTGTAATCTGTGACTAGAATTATTGGAATTTGGAGCATGTGCGCATGCCTAGCATGGGTGGGCCAATGGGTGGAATTCTTATGGAATCTTATTTTGCTTTTGTTAGACACAACCATAATGTATGCAAAAATCAAGATTTGTTTTGATTTCTCAGTTTTTTATTGATGCTGCTTGATCTGCTATTGATGTAGAAAAATGCATAAAAAGAGTGGGGTTATTTAATTTCTGTCGCTTTACATGCTTGTCGGTTGAGATAAAGCCTAACATTTCTCATGGTGGCTTGAAAGCCGTGCTAATGTTTTAATGTTTATTTCTGTGCTGTAGCAACCGTCAGTGTTATGGCACAATTTTGTCAGATGTTCATGATAGAGATTAATGTTTCATAAGGATGATGATTTTTATTAAAACATTTGACCTGATTAGCTTAGATGTCTTGAGAGTATATTGTCTTACAATTATCCTTTTCTTATGTCAGACTCGAAGAACTTCAAGTATTGGACATCAAGTTCCTGTATGGCTGTGTTAAACCTACTATAGTTGTCCTCTACCAGGTTTGCTCACACTTAACAGTTTTTTTATATTGCTACTATGAATGTCTTAATATGGTTTTTACAGTTTGGTACTACGTCAATTGCAATGGTAGCTTCTGTTTATTTGTACTGGTCTACTGATGAATATGCACTTCATATATATACATAGGGTTTGCCATTAAGCTAAATTGGTGCAAAGATTAGCTGTTATACACCTTTAATCCATGATATTTATTTCTTTACCTTTTTAAGTGTAGGCAGTACACAACTTGCAGTGCTTATACACAGTATATAATAAGTAATTGTTGGATGTTCATAGGGCCGAGACTTGAGATTGGCGGATATGTTGTTCAGTGAATTACTTCTGGCCCCGTTTGGTTGGGCTGAAAAGCTGTGGCTTATGGCTGAAATTTCACTGTAGAGGCTGAAATTTCACTGTAGCTGAAGGTGACTTATTTGGCGTAATTAATTTTTAAAAAATTTAAAAATAGAAAAAAAATATGCTAGCTCATCACGGACAACGCAAACAAATACGGGAAAAAAAGAATCGGCAAAAAAGCTCAAAAAAGCCAAAAGTTCAGAAAAAAATGAAATTTATGAATAGTGAAAAATAAACCAGAAGCCAGAAGCTGAAGCCAAAACGAGCGGGGCCTACAGTGGGCCTGTTCTTTTTGGCTGCGGCTTATGGTTGGAATTTTTGAATTTTGGCTGTTTACGGTACAGATTACGGAGAGATTGATACTCACTTACGATTTTGGCTGGTATAGATGTTGGGCTTTTAACGTGTAGATCGTTTAACTTGTAGACCCCGTCTTGAGAAAATACACTGTTTGAAAGTTAGGTATTGTAGCAAAAGCCAAAAGCCACCAGCTTTTGAGGTAAAGAACAGGCCCAGTATCTGCTGTTTTCTATATCTTTTACATATGATATTGCTCTTGTGATTATGGTCTGTTCACGTCAACACCTTTCAATACCAGTGGGTTAATTACTTAATTGCCTTCTTGCCAAAAATAAAAACAAAATAAATCTACCTACTCTTCATGGTTCTGGTAATTATTGTAAGATGTTGACATTGTCCCTAAGTCCCTATAGAAGTTCTGAACCGATTTTAACATCAAACTGTGCCATTGATGTACTGAAATTATTAATTATTTCTTTTGGAACACTAGCTAAACCTACCTTCTGTTTGTGGCTCTGCCCAATCTGCTATCTTTAGGTTTCCTACCTTCCGCGAATTCTGTTACTAATAATTTGACCATTAGTAAAAGGGGCATTTGAGGATTTGCCCACCCCACATAGATGCAACTGAGGATTTGCCCCCGATGTGTCACTGACTGGTGGATCCTGGGGCCACATGTCAGTGACACATGGAGCAGCAAATCCTCAATTGCATCTATTTGTAGTAGCAAATCTTCAATTATCCCTTAGTAAAATAGTAACAGATCTTAATGATTTGCATTTTCCATATTACGTTTCAGGATAACAAGGATGCAAGACATGTTAAGACATATGAAGTTGCATTGAAGGACAAAGACTTTGTTGAGGGTCCTTGGTCACAGAACAATTTAGACAATGGTGCTGGTCTGTTAATACCTGTAGCGGCTCCACTTGGCGGTGTCATAATTATTGGCGAGGAGACAATAGTTTACTGCAATGCTAATGCCACATTTAAAGCTATACCAATCAAACAAGTAATACTTTCTCCCCTTTATACTTGTATTCTCCTTGTGGTGCCAACTACTTGCTGGTACGCTCTCTAACTAGTTGCCCTTGATCTTTAATTTCGTGCTCAGTCCATCATAAGAACTTATGGACGGGTTGACCCAGATGGTTCTCGTTATTTACTTGGTGATAATACAGGCACTTTGCATTTACTTGTCCTTATCCATGAACGAGAAAGGTACCAGCTTGTGCACTATTTTGGAACTAAAAGATTCTTGACCTACTACTTACAATTTTTTATTGTATTGGTTGCCTTTTAAGGGTAACTGGTTTGAAAATTGAGTACTTGGGAGAGACCTCAGTTGCATCATCAATAGCATATCTTGATAATGGTGTTGTCTATGTTGGTTCTCGATTTGGTGATTCACAGGTGGGTCAGATTGAATAAGCTACTGCTACTACTTCCTACTCCATGCTAAAACAACTTGCATTTATTCTGGTGCGATGTAGCAATTCGAGTTACATGCTATTCGTTTTTACCGCTCCATATATAAAGAAATCTTACATATCCATTGGAGCCTTGTAGTTGTGATTATGTTCAATTGCTTGAAATCAAGCTACTCTCCCGCCCCCACCCACCAAAAAAGAAAGGAAAACCAGCAGCAAGGCACTCCACCCACACAAACAAATGCACACACATGCAACAAAATCCGTTTTTATCTTTCTGGAACAAAATGTGTGCACTTTCTGGAAAATAGAAAATTTTCGTTCCTCCTTTATGTAGGTTATTTAGAGTATATATTTGCACTAAACAATTCATTGTTCTTGACAGCTGGTAAAGCTGAATCTCCAAGCTGACGCAAGTGGTTCATTTGTTGAAGTTCTTGAACGGTATGTGAATCTTGGACCCATTGTGGACTTCTGCGTGGTTGACCTTGATAGGCAGGGGCAAGGTCAGGTGGTCACTTGTTCAGGGGCATTTAAAGATGGTTCCCTTCGGGTGGTTCGTAATGGTATAGGGATTAATGAGCAGGTATTGAATTAAGAGTAGTCCATTATGGCTAATTGTATATTCTAGAAAGTTGAGCTGTATATCTTCTCTTGTGTAATTAGGCTTCAGTAGAGCTCCAAGGTATCAAGGGATTATGGTCATTGAAATCTTCCTTCAATGATCCGTACGACGTGTACTTGGTGGTGAGCTTTATAAGTGAGACACGGTTCTTGGCTATGAACATGGAAGATGAATTAGAAGAAACTGCGATAGAAGGCTTCGATGCACAAACCCAGACTTTGTTTTGCCAAAATGCCATCAATGATATGCTTATACAGGTGCCGTTTTCTAATGAACCATTTCATTTGTTTTCCTTGCATTTTGATGAGTGATAACTATATTTGGTGGAGTAGGGAAGTTGGATAAAACACTTTACGGAAATGGAAAAATTCTGAGTAATTAATGAAAAGAATATTGTGGAATGATTTCAAGGGTATTTGAGAGATAATTTTATTTGGCAAGTTGTATTCTCTGTGTTGTCGTTATTCACCATTTTAAGTGGTCACGTGACTGTGCTTTATGGGCTATGTTTTAATAAATACTGTCAAGATTTTAGCAGCTACTTTCAATGTCAGGTTACTGCTAATTCTGTCCGGTTAGTCAGTTGTACTTCTCGGGAGCTAGTGGATCAATGGAATGCACCAGAAGGATTTTCAGTCAATGTTGCATCAGCTAATGCCAGTCAGGTGGGTATCTTGTTGGGATCCCTCTCTTTTCTTTTGGGAAAATTTCGCCCCGTTTATAGGAGATGGGCTATTGCCAACGATGATCAGATTACTAAATGTGTGGTCACAGAAGATTAGAAGAATTACGACTGTGCTTTCCTGTTTAACTCCATGTCGATACACAGACAAGTTCATTCAACAACTACAAATAGCCAAAAATTCACCCAGACGAAGTTTAGAGACTAGAAAAACCCGTCCACTTTCAATACTATTGTGATCTTTGATATGTGCCTTTCAATTATTGCCTTCATTTCGTACTTCTATACTACCTTACCCACTTTGGATTATTAACATTGTTTCTTAAGTCCGAAACTCTGAATCCTTGTCTGGACTTAAGAGACACTAATTCATAAATAGGAAACTTGGAACTATAAAGGCCAACCTACTATATGCTTGGTAATTCTAAATACGAATGAACTTGAATTCACTTTGATACTTGGCTTTCCATTATAATTTTTTATATACACATTATGTGTCTTGCAGGTTCTTTTGGCAACCGGCGGTGGCCATCTTGTTTACCTAGAAATTAGGGATGCTAAGCTGGTTGAAGTGAAGCATGTACAGCTAGAACACGAGATTTCTTGTGTTGATCTGAACCCAATCAGGGAGAATCCACAATATAGCTCTCTGGCTGCTGTTGGCATGTGGACTGATATAAGTGTTAGAATATTTTCACTTCCAGACCTTGAATTAATCAGAAAGGAAATTCTAGGTGGGGAAATTGTTCCTCGCTCTGTTCTGCTGTGCACCTTGGAAGGGGTATGTTCTTGACCTCACTTTTCCTTAAAAAATGAATCTACTTCAAATGACTTATCTTTGCTTTTCAGGTTTCATATTTGCTTTGTGCTCTTGGAGATGGTCACCTATTCAGTTTTCTATTGAATGCAAGTACAGGTGAACTAACCGATAGAAAGAAGGTTTCTCTTGGCACCCAACCGATTAGCCTTCGTACATTCTCATCAAAGGGTACAACCCACGTGTTTGCTTCATCGGATAGACCAACTGTTATCTACAGCAGCAATAAGAAGCTGCTGTACAGCAATGTCAATTTGAAAGAAGTTAATCATATGTGTCCTTTTAATACAGCCGCTTTTCCTGACAGGTCTCTCCCTCCATCCCTCTCTCTCTCTCTCTGTTGGTGTGAATGTGTTGATCGTTGATTTTAGTACCTTGTATATGTAGTTCTGAATGCTTGTATGTATGTATGTAGTCGAAATGTTGTTACTGGTCAAGTTACATACGCATCAGATGTTTGTGCATCGCCTTGATTGGATGATTCATTCTTAAAGTAAATGTTTTTACCAGTAGAATGAATTTATTTGAATCAACCTTGTTTACCGTGTGATGAAACTTGACATATCCTGTACTGAACACAACAGTGTTAATAACTCCTTTTGTTCTTAATGCATATTAACTATATTATCATTAACATTCAAATTAACTATTTAGTTTCTTAGATATCATACCCATGGCACAACATACAGAATTAGAAAACAAACGCTTGCTGACCTGCTAGTCATGTCTTGTAATATGCTAATCGATTCATGATTGTTTCAAGTGCCATTCTACTTGATGCTGTGAGCTTCTCACATGGTCATTATGTTTTCATTCCATTAGTTTCTTGGTAGCAGTTTTGTAAACCATATTATTGTCTTAAATTTTCTTTTAAGCAGTTTTGTAAACCATATTATTGTCTTAAATTTGCTTTTAAGTTCCTTTTTTTACATCACAGCCTTGCAATTGCTAAAGAAGGTGAGCTTTCAATTGGAGCCATTGATGACATCCAGAAGCTTCATATCCGCACCATCCCCTTGAATGAACAAGCACGGCGCATTTGCCATCAGGAACAGTCCAGAACACTAGCATTCTGCAGTTTCAAGTACAACCAGGCTAGTATGGAAGAAAGTGAGACGCATTTTGTTCGTCTGTTAGATCATCAAACTTTTGAGTTTCTGTCTACACATCCTCTTGATCAATATGAATGTGGTTGCTCCATCATTAGCTGCTCATTCTCAGATGATAATAACGTTTATTACTGTGTGGGAACAGCATATGTTTTACCAGAGGAAAATGAACCGACTAAGGTAATTTGTCTTGAGTGCTTGATGTTTCCTTATGGTTTGTTTTTCTTTTTAGTACTTGTTCAATTTACTCTCTCTTGTAGCTTGTGTCTCAGATTCTCAGTGATACTAACTTTATTGATTTCTCCTGCACATAATACTTACGTGCCGATGCATCTTTGTGTAGGGCCGAATCCTTGTATTTGCAGTTGAAGATGGCAGGTTGCAATTAATTGTAGAGAAAGAAACCAAAGGAGCTGTCTATTCGCTGAATGCATTTAATGGAAAATTGTTGGCGGCTATCAACCAGAAGATCCAATTATATAAGTGGATGCTACGGGAGGATGGTTCACATGAGCTGCAATCTGAGTGTGGCCATCATGGGCACATACTGGCCTTGTATACTCAAACCCGTGGTGATTTCATTGTGGTTGGAGACCTGATGAAATCAATATCCTTGCTTGTGTACAAGGTAGGCTTTTAATTGTTTACTTGATTTATGATGGCTTTTAATTGTTTACTTGATTTAGGACATCTAATGCACAAATCATTATCTTATAATTTCTATGGCAGTCTCGTTACCAGGCCAATTACTATTTTATTTTCTTTTGTGCAGCATGAGGAAAGTGCGATTGAAGAGCTTGCTCGGGATTACAATGCAAACTGGATGACTGCAGTTGAGATGCTTGATGATGAAATCTATGTTGGTGCAGAGAATAGCTATAACCTTTTCACTGTGCGCAAGAACAGTGATGCGGCCACAGATGAGGAGAGGGGCAGGCTTGAGGTTGTTGGGGAGTACCATCTTGGAGAGTTTGTTAATAGATTCCGGCATGGTTCACTTGTAATGCGCCTTCCAGACTCGGAGATAGGCCAGATTCCCACTGTCATCTTTGGCACAATCAATGGGGTCATTGGCATTATTGCCTCCCTTCCACATGACCAATATGTGTTTCTTGAGAAGCTCCAGTCCACTATTGTAAAGTTCATAAAGGGTGTTGGAAGCCTCAGCCATGAGCAATGGCGGTCATTCCATAATGACAAGAAGATGGCGGAGGCCCGGAGTTTCCTGGACGGTGACCTGATCGAGTCATTCCTTGATCTTAACAGAGGCAAGATGGAGGAGGTCTCCAAGGCGATGGGGGTTTCAGTTGAGGAGTTGTCCAAGAGGGTGGAAGAGTTGACGAGATTGCACTAGATCAATCAGTAGAAGTTTGCTACAACTTTGTGGCATGTATATTCTTTTTTACTTTTTAACTGTTGCATGTAGTATTGTTGCAGTGACTTGTCGCTGCCGGCCGCACAGGAATGATCCTAGTGAAGTGTTGGCCGTGGTTGTAATTTATTTTGTTGGTTGGATGATCCAGTAACATTTCATCTGTTAGTTTTATGAGGTTTCGCTCTTTTTAGTTGGCTGAAATGGATGGAATTTTCGTGGCGAATATTGTGATTCTGTTATGTGCAAGACCTGTTGTCAAATAATGTAGGTCTTGCAACAAGGTGAAATCTACAAATCTGGGCCATTTGCTTATTTTTCCATCCATAATCTTTCGTTTGATCCTGTTGACTAGTGTGTATAGCTGAAAGGCTTTCTGTAGAAGGTGCGCATATGGATAAGCTTGCACCTCTTCCAGGTGCCTGCTGCATGATTCTTGTATAAAATTAAACTGTTTTTATATAAAATTCTTGGATTCCAAATGAACAGTGAAACTGCTTATATGCCAGTTGAGAGTTTGGGCCAGTGCTAGACGGCAGGTGTCTTTCAAGATAGGCTATAAGTGTGCGAGGAATTACCACCCATCCATCCCTTTTCAAACTGGATCAACCTTCCCAACAAAGAAAATTCTATTCCAAAATCTAGCACTTGAGGCTTCTTTTTGGATTATGTCACATAGAACTAGTATTAATCTGGAGACAATCCCAAATAACTCCTCTTACCCCACTATTTTCTCTTATCTCTTATTCTTCTCTAACCTGCAGTACAAAGGACATAAATTAAATTAATTTAACTACCCTAAAGAAATATTATTGCACATAGATTTGTACAGGCATCAATCTGATATCCTGCATTACCTCAGCAGAGGTATTGATGTAGTTAGAGCTGATAATGTGGGCATTATTGAAGCCTATGTTACCACGAATTTCGATATTTTTGAAGTTGACAACCATGTGGTTATATTCTTTGATAAATCCGTGGTTGAAATTGGTGGCATCGGTCATATGCTCTGCTCTGCTCCGTCTTACTTCAAGCTAGGGGCATCGACACAGACGTCGATGGGGTCGTTGAAGGGGGCGGCGTCGATTCCATGTGCTAGCCGTCATGAGTAGTGGGGCCATGGTGTCCATGGCGAGGGCATGGACGGTGACTGATGTGATGGTAGAGGTGGATGCCATCGTTGATAGTGGACGAGCGACGATAGGTTTCACCAGAGGGGCGGCACCGAAGCCATATGCACGTTGGCAGGCAGCAGCGAGGTCTGGTGTCTATAACGAGGGTATAGTCGGCGATGAGGAAGACCACTATGTCCTTGTGATAAGGACGGAGAAGACAAGACAGTACAAGAACACAACGTTATTCTTTTTGAAAATATGTAGACCATGTTGTTGTGAGATGTGCGCTGTTAATCGGCAAAATTAGAGATTGGGCGAGGCCCCGTTAAGGCGTCAACCACAAGCTTCTTCCTCTCTGTCTCTCTCTCTCCTCCCTGTTGTGCAGCTTGCCTGGCTTCGTCTCTCCTCCCGTGCGCAGCCTCGCCTCGCCACTCCCACCCCTTCGATCCGCTCGCCTCCCTCTCCGCTGGTCGCGGGGCTCGGAATCCGCCGCCGATTCGCCCTCCCCGCCCAGGGGAACCCTAGATCTGGTGCGGATCCCACGCCTCGCCGCCATGTTCTGGCGCATGACCGGCCTCTCCGCGGCCTCGCCCGTGAGTCCTATTTCTCTCTGCTCCCTCCTGCTTCTCTCTGATTGCTTTCATGCTTCCAACTCTCGAATCTTTTCCCACCTGGGGCGTGTTCAATCGTAGATTCGAAATGGTTGCTGCTTTCGAGTTCCCCGGTGTTTCTCTCTTACGCTAGGTTAGGGTTTATTGCTGTCTTGGCTATGCGCGTGCGGTGCGTTTCTGGATGTGGCTTCGCCTGCTTGCGTGTGCGCTCGTCCGCGCCCGTGCGAGAAACGCAGGCACGTGAAGCAGGAACCTTCATCCTGCAAGCTGGTCCAGGAAATCCGGGAGCCCTAAAGATTGTCGCGTACTGCTGCAGCACAAGCGTGCCTTGGTTGTATGATTAGGAGATAAAAAGAGAGCCACGCACCTTTATGCTTTGTTAATGAATGGCACTTCTTGCATCCGTTGGAATCGGTCTGGAGGCGGGTTTATTTTCCTGTTGATGCGGCAGTTTGTCACCATTCTGGACTTCTTTTTTGGCTTGTTAACAACCTAAGAAACAGCAGCTTTGAGGGCGTACTGGGACTGCATTTTTCAGTTAATAGTATGCACGATTTTTTGTCCAATACCACCAAATCAAAGGATAGGTGAAGGGGATTACGCCCGGTGTCATTGTCGGAAGAAATTGGGTAAGTAGGGCAGGAACTAGATAGAGCAGTTTTGTCGAACGAAAAGGATTAGGTTGGCAACTGTTCCTACTTCCTGGCGCATCGTTGGCAATCTGCTGTAGACTGATACTGCGTCGGTGGGATGTATTTTCTATCTCGATTGCATTAGGATTTATGACTTCTGTACAAATTTTGAAACTTGATTTCATGCCTCACAAGAATGTATTATTGTTTCTATCGTTTTCCTTGCAGAGCCGTTGAAAGTTTATTTCTGCTGAAACAGCACTGTGTGTGGACAGTTTCAGTAGTATTATTGGCTCTGTTGGCTGTTTCTACCTTTTTTTGTTGTATTCTTTTGTGCGATAGACTTGATAGTTATGTTATTTTATGCATCCAAAACAGTAATTCAGTTCTAGCGTTGTTCTTTTGATCTTCTGTGCTCATTTAATAGTAATTATACGGTGTATTGATTGATCATGATTACTGAAATGTATTAATTACTTGAATTGTTTTGTGTCATTGCAAGGTTTGAGTGTAAAATTATGAATTGTTTTGTGTCATTGCAAGGCTTGAGTGTAAAATTATTAGCATACAATGGGAAATTCCCACCTCACTTGCCTACCTTTGTATTTCATCGGTCAGGTGGATACAATTCTAGACAAGGAGAACTTCACATTAGAAGAACTTCTTGATGAGGATGAAATTATTCAGGAGTGCAAAGCACTGAATACTCGTCTCATAAATTTGTAAGCCCTTTACTTATCTTCTGTTTTTCATTTAACTGACTTATGCCTTATTTTCTTAGCTCAAGCATTTACAGCCTTCAGCATGTTTAAGGAACCGTTTCATCTTTTATCAGCTACTGATACCATATTTCTAACTGAGAAACAATAATTAGAATCCCGTTGCATTACCTAATGGTATTCCTAAATGTTGATAGGTTTTTTCCCAGTTCCCAATGTGCCACGCAGGAAAAAGAATCTTTTGTTAAATAAAAGATAATAAAGAGCAGCTTTGTATCGCAGCTCGTCTGCATATAGAAAACATTCTATATTTCTATTACCTGTTTAAAATCCCTTTGCGTACTACTATTGGCTTCCAGGACCTAATAAACTTAGCAGCAATGCATGTAGAACTAGTTTCTTCATTTTGTAAGAAAAACCCTCTGGACTGATGCCCCCCCCCCCCCCCCCCCCCCCAACACACACGGAAGCAAATTTCTTTTGTAAGCTTTTCCAGAGGAGGTTCTTGATTAATGATCACTTGCAAACCTATTATGTGGCTTCAAGTTTCTTCTTTAACATTGTTGTAGTTTTGTTTTTGTCCTTATAATGCTTGAATGTTGTCCCTAGCTTGCGAGATAAGGCCCAAGTGGAGCAATTGCTTCGTTACATCGTGGAAGAATTTCCAGAAGATTCTGAAAAGAAGCGGTCTTTCAAGTATGCTGTTTGTTTTTGTTGTTTACCACCATGCTGTGTAAAATAGCTCACTTGTTAACCTCTTTAAACTTCACTGCATAACTATTTGCAGGTTTCCTTTTATCGCTTGTGAGATATTTACTTGTGAAATTGACGTCATATTGAGGACCTTAGTAGAGGATGAAGAGGTAAATGTATTCCCCTGTTAACATATTCCTCTGGAACATTTTACTTCGCAGGTTATAAACTTCACTCTAGCTAACTATCTCTACTCCTGGTACTTGATGCAGTTAATGGATTTGCTTTTCTCAGTTGTAAAACCTGACCATCCACATAGCACATTGTTAGCTGGTTACTTCAGTAAGGTACTCTTTTCCTCCTGTATCTCTTGTCTCTGAATCATTGATTAAACCTGTTTTCATGTTGCAACGCTCTCTGCAATTGTTTAACTTCTTACTGTTTTAGCATGATTTAGACATTGGACTCTGTGTTGTCCATCAGTTGCATTTCTGATGACTTGTGGAGCTCAGTTTGACCACTTATTGCAGGTGGTAATATGCTTGATGCTGCGGAAGACTGCTCCTCTTATGAATTATGTCCAGGTATTTGCTCATCTATTCTTATAGGAACATACATCGTCACCAATATGTATTTATTCTCAGTAATTAGTAGAATCTTAAGGTCAACCCTTGTTTTGCTTGTTTTCATTCACTCATTTTTTGTTTGACTAACTGAAGCAATCTAAATTGGATGTGCTCCTTTTTGTAATTGTAGTTAGTATAGTTGTTTGTGCATGCTTGCATATTCATTGCATGTGTTTGTGCTTGCTGACTGGAGCTCTAGTCTGATATTTTCGGTTCGTGACTTTGTAAGTGCTTGATTGGAAATGTTGTATGATCAATGAACATTCGGTTCTTGAGTTCTCTTTGTTTTGGAGATCCCAATTCCACTCATCACCCACATTGCATAATTTATATTTCCTTGGATGCATTCTATTATCTTTGTTTCTGTAGAACATTATGTTAATCAAATATTTTTCTTTTACTTGTAGAGTCCTGTGCACACTACAAGCTTGCAGTTATTTGTGAATGTTCCAATTTATGTGTGCTTATATTTGTTTCTTTTTTGTAGGAGCACCCAGACATTGTTGTCCAACTTGTCGATCTCATTGGCATCACATCGATAATGGAGGTCAGCTGTCACCAAATTCATTCCCGGTCTATTTTGTGAGTGCATTTGGTTAATGCTGTTTATGAAACTGCTTGTAAAACAGGTGCTGATTAGATTGATCGGTGCTGACGAAACCATATATTCAAATTATGCCGACACATTGCAGTGGTTAGAAAATACAGATGTCCTGGAAATGATCGTGGATAAATTTAGCTCATCTGTAAGATCTAAAGCTTGATCACTCAGTAACATACTTAGTGATATACACCGTACTATTTAATATTACATCATGGTATCAATATGCTGAACTTATGTTGTGTAGGGTTGTTCTTGCTTTATTCTCTGTAGAATATATCTACATCTACTTGCAAGAAATTTATTTGAATATTTTCTGGAAAAGAGCTTATATGTTATTTGCTACTATGGCCAATTAGGATTCCCCTGAAGTACATGCCAATGCTGCAGAAATCCTTTCTGCAGTGACTCGATACGCTCCTCCTGCTCTTGCTGCAAAAATATGCAGCCCAAGGTTTGTCTTGTCAGTTTTAACTTGTTATATGATCAGAAAAATATAAATGTTTGAGCCTGTGATAACCTTTTACCTATCAACTATTCAAGTATTCATAAGTTCAGTTTTTTTATTTGTTTGTCACATGGTATTTCAGTTTTGTTGGGAGGTTGTTTCGTCATGCTCTTGAAGAATCAAGACCAAAATCTGTCCTGGTTCATTCATTGTCAGTGTGTATATCTTTGTTGGACCCAAAAAGACTTGCATCAGCCTCATACCAAGCGTTTAGAAGTAACTTAAGTCATGGGACATTGGTCACTGCCAGTCCAGAGACAGTTGATGGTATGCTTGAGATTCTAGGTGAGTGCTCTTTATTTAATTCTATTTATCGTGTGCACTATCCTTATCATGAGTGCTATTATATACAAGGCATTTTTAATGAATAGTTTGATTTCAAATATTGGAGGGAACTTAAATGATATATCTGAACTCACATCTTAGGTGATTTGCTGAAGTTGCTGGACATTTCCTCTTCTGACAATGTTTTGCCTACAACATATGGGTGTTTAAGTCCCCCTCTTGGAAAACACCGTTTGAAGGTACGGCTTAATGTAGTGAATGTCCCTTATTATTATTATTATTATTATTATTATTATTATTATTATTATTATTATTATTATTATTATTATTATTATTATTTCCTTAGGCCACTTTTTTTTCTCTGAGTGAATCAATCTTATGCTTCTAGTTGTTTGATGGAAACATTAATCTTGCTTAGGGCTATCTATACTTTACTATTATTAATCTTGCCTCGGGCTATCTGGCGGGTAATTTCTGAGATATGCATGCAATGTGAGTCCTGATGGCCTCAATTATTGTCCGTGTTGCATAACTCTCAGCAGTTAGTCCAGGCTTGGAAGGTCCAATGAATCATTTCTTTTCTTTCGACATGTTGCTTCATGGTCCTTTCCTACCCCATTTTGGTTTTAATGGACGGTATTTTTTGTTTCTTTCAGATTGTAGAGTTCATCTCTGTTTTGCTTACAATTGGTAGTG
This sequence comes from Dendrocalamus latiflorus, assembly GCA_017311315.1. NCBI lineage: Eukaryota > Viridiplantae > Streptophyta > Magnoliopsida > Poales > Poaceae > Dendrocalamus > Dendrocalamus latiflorus. Next base: position 451,068 of record CM029613.1, on the reverse strand, counting down.
AAACTGCTGAAAAGGAGCTAATTGGCCAATCAGCAATAAAGCATTCCATTGATTTGTTCTTTCAGTAAGTTGGCTATTGTGTGCGCTTTAGTTCCCTTATCATTATAAGAGAATTTTGTCACATATTAGTTGGTACTGCAGGTACCCTTACAACAACTTCTTGCATCATCATGTCGAGAATATTATCATTTCTTGCCTGGAGGTTAAAAGAACTCAACTGATTGTCCATGTTCTTAATGACTGTGACCTTGTTGGTAAAATTCTTGCTGTGGAAAATAATGCTTCTCTGTCAACAGACTCAAATGGGGTAATTCATTCCTAGATTTTTGTCACCTTGTTTTCTCCTTGCAAGATCGGTTAGACATATGATCCTGTATATTGATTATTCTGTCTTGTACATGCAGCCAACATTACCATCAGAAGGGAAAGCGCCACAAAAAATTGGGAATATTGGGCACATAACTCGAATAGCAAATAAGCTAATCCAGTTGGGAAACAGTAACAGCATAATCCAGTCTCACTTGCAGGTAATTCAAGGTTCTCTTATTTCATTAGCCTAGCAATGCAACTCCATAGTTTGTGTACACTATTGGTATGTTCTGTCCCATTTAGTTACCTTGATGAAAATTGTCTATAGGATAATTGCGAGTGGATTGAATGGCAGACAAATATCCTGGTCAAACGCAATGAGGTGGAAAACGTCTATCACTGGGCCTGTGGGTACGTTCTTTTCTCTTCCTGTGTTGTTTGCTTTTCAACTATTGTGTACATTGCCGCAACTCTCATGGTGATTTCTTACTGTGGTAGATTGTACATATACTTCTCTGATTCTTGCCTATCAATGTTTTATGCTGCAGGCGCCCAACTTCTCTACATGATCGTGGTAGGGACAGCGATGACGATGACTTCCGAGACAGGGACTATGATGTTGCGGCCCTTGCTAATAACCTGAGCCAGGCATTCCGATATGGTATATACAGCAATGACGACATTGAAGAGGTGATTGTCTGAATTTGCAACATCTTTGAGCTTTGGTAGTGTGCCACAATATATTCTGTGGTACTTGAGGAAATGAAAATTTATTCCCTCTATCTGTTATATATTGTCTTCACTGGTATTGTTTTCCATTTAATACTTAAAATATTTAACTTCATTTAAACTCAAGAGGTTCTCAAGCACTATGCTACTTATGAGTAATTTAGTCATGTTTAATGAATGCAGGCACAGGGATCACTTGAACGTGATGATGAGGTATGTTAGAAATGCTATTTATGTTGCATTTGTTGGTAATTATTGTCATCATCTCTCTGTTTAATACATCCATACAGGCAAATAATTTGTCCTTAAGAATCATGGTAAATTGTAGTCAGTACTTTAATGTAAATAATGACAAGTACACTTTATCCTTCTAGTAGAGAAATGGTTTTCCTGCAATCTTAATGGTGTGCTTCTGTTTCAGGATGTCTATTTTGATGATGAATCAGCTGAAGTGGTAATATCTTCGTTGCGATTGGGGGATGATCAGGACAGGTAACTCTGTGATCTTTTAGCAGTCTTTGTCATTTTAGTATTAATGAATAGCTTATGGAGTATGTGTTCTACAGCAGCTCCCCCTTTACGAATTCAAACTGGTTTACGTTTGATGGTGATAGAGGAATCAATGACCGTTTAGCCGCATCCGTTCCTTCTTCATCTCCCAATGCCGAAGAGGCTTCCCTAAACACGGAGGAAACTGATGAGGTGCTAATTGGTGAAGCCACTGGCACTGAGTCACAGTTGGAAAGTGTCTCTCTTGAAAATGGCCCTGTTGAGGAGGTGGAGGAAACACCAGAAGTTGCTAAACGCACAGATTCTAGTACAGATGATGAGAAACTATTGTGCACAGAAGAGGAAAATGCACCTAAAGAAGCCAAAGCATCTGAGCGACATGTGGTGGTTCAAGATGGCCAGGCTGACACTCAAGCAGAAGATGCAGCTGAAGTGTCATGTGGAGAGATTGGTTCAGAGAGAACAGTGGATGAACATGCCAGCTCATCTGAACCCGACGATGCTTTGCCTGGAGCTCCGCCAGATTCTAATCAGTTTGCTGGCTCAGTAGATTCTAGTCAACAAATTGCCCATGATTCAGGCACAGGGTTGCAGGCAAAGGAAGGTTCACCTGTGGAGGTTGAAGATGAAAAGAAAACTGAAGAGCCTACAACAAATGAGTGAAGTACAAGGGACGGGATTGTGCCACAGAACAAAGCGATTATTGCCACGCAGATCCTTTCACAGGTCAGAGCAATGCCAAATTTGCCTTGCTTCACATGCCCGGCAACCACGGACGAATCAGAAGCAACGAGTGCTGTACAATAAGTACTGTTTTGCTATCTGCAGTTGATTAGTACTGTACACATGAGCACCTTCATCTGCCGATTGTCACACCTCAACTCCAGAAGCTTTTTCCGCAATTCACATGGACTTTTACCCCGTAATGGTGGGAAATTTGGTTCCAGCCTTGCTGAATGATCCATGAGAAGAGAGGATAAATTCTCTAGGTGGTTCTTGTTTTTTTGCTACGGTGGTAATTTCTTTTGCTAGGGTACTCGAACTGTAACATTGGCAGTGAGTTTTTTTCCCTCGGGTTCTTTTTTTCAATTAGTAATTTCCATGCTGTAACTTAACGTGGTCAAGTGAAACATCTGGTCTTCGTAACGATACGTTTCTGGTCGTTCGCTTCTGTTGGACGCAGACCGATATGGCTGCACCGATTAAGCTCAGTCGCGGCCCAGCAAGGCCCGTTATAATCCCAGTTGCAACGAGGGCTCAAAAAACCAGTCACCCCCCAACAAAAGGCCCAATAAGGTTCATCTCGGCTCAACAAAGGCCCACTAAGGTTGTATTGCGGCCCAACAAAGCCCAAAAAGGTTTATCTGCGACCCTACAAAGGCCACTAAGGTTCGCGTACGGCCCAACAAGATTCCATCTAGGCCGAAGAGTTTTCTATCACGGCCTAACAAAGTCCTAGTGAGATTCGCCTGTGGCCTAACAAAGCCCAGGAATTTTCACGTACAGCCCAAAGGGCCCATAATGTTCGCGACGCGGCCTAAAGGCCCATGGCCCAAGTAAAGTGGAGCTCAAAGGGGTAACAGCTACTAGTTTTCCACGGACAAAAGCAACGAAAACGCAAGTAAAGTGGACCATGTCCATTCGTCGTCTCCGCTTAACAGTCCATGATACGGAAACAGGGAGGGGAAAAAAGCAACGAAAACGCAGCGTGCCTCTCGATACACCAAATTCCACGGAACGCCTCAAAAGCTTACATGATGTATTCGTAAAATGAAGTGGATCGAGCGCAATCTGAGCACATTACAAAAATCAAACCGTATCAAAATTGAAAAGCCTCTGGGCGTGATCTCATGGTATCTTCAAGATGGTCTTCAACTTTACAACTAGTTTCCAGTCATCCATTGACAAATCATCCTGTGTTAATGAATTTTTTTCTGTAAGTAAATGGTAGTCTGGTACCAATATTATGCAGACAAGGTGAACGCAGAGCAAAATGTACATGAAAATAAACAAGAAAAAGTGGACTTGCCCTGTAATTTTCTTTAAGAAGATCAATAGATCGCCTTGAGATGTGGCTGACAAGCTCATCTTCCATGTCAAAGTGCCTGCCGAAACTCTTTTGCTGCTCATCAGGATTGCTCCCGATAATCTGTTCAAAAACCAGTAACCACATATTAAACAGAACCCAATAAATCTAACAAGCAGCAAAAGGGATCAAGCTACAGACGAGAATACCAACCTTTATGGCGACCTTTTGCCCTTTTGTGGCCACATCAACTTGCTTGTGATTAATTTCTACAGACGCAATCTTCCCAATATCAATATATTCCTTGGTGGGTATGCAGAGAGGTGTTCCCACCTAGATGACAAGGGAAAATAAGGAATCAGCAGACATATCTTCAAAAAGATGTCAGAAACCATTACATGATATAGGAGAAAATGTAACATAACATCCAAGCCTTTGAATATTTAATGTTTTATATGATAGTTTCTGCTTTCTAGATGATGAGCCTACACAAGGTTCCAAATCTCGGAAACAGGGGTATTCCCGGCGGGCGACCGGTAACAGAAACAGGCCGGTTACTGGAAATCCCAGGAAAAACACGGATGAAATTTATATTTCAAATTTTGAATTTAGATGGTTTGAAACCGGTGCCGGAAAAAACCGGGAAAAACTAGAGAAAATCTAGCACAAAATGTTATGACTAGCATATTTAATTTATACAATAGGTAATCTAGCACAAAAAGACCTAAACAAATCTAGGAAGTGTATTTGTAACCACCGGGATATTTGGTCGGTTTTCCATCCCGGTTGTCACCGGGATTTCCGGTTGCTGGCAGTTACTGGCCGGTAACCGCCGGTTTTTGGAACCCTAAGCCTACATGTATTTGTTCATACCGAGGCCGTCAGTTAGGTATTAACTACTGAATAAAACAACATGTTACGACATAGTGGTTGAGAAAATACAAAATGTCAGTGACCAACCAAAATACCTTAGCTATCCCTTCAAGGACATCGACACCCAAAACGATAGGATCCTTCTTGTTGAAGACACAGTTTGGCATGATCTTGAGAACACATGGGAACACAGCTTCTTCGGCGCTTTCCTTCTTCTTTTCTTCCCTCAGGTTCTTAATGTATGCCGTAAATTGGTCAAAAAGGTGGTATATTATATCTGCAACAAAGATCCTCACACCAGACTCTTCTGCAATATCACGGGCATCAGGCATCACTTTGACATCAAACGCCAAGATAGTTGCATATTCTTTCTTCCTCTCAAGCATAACACTGGCCTTCATAACATCTTTCTTGTGGACTGGTCCTATACTGAAATCACAGAAGGGGATATTCACAGCAGGGCTCTTCAAGAACTCAGTGAGAGCTTCCAGTGACCCAAGGGTAGATGCTTGTACATAGACACCCTCACCACTCTTATCAATCCGGTTCCTAACCCTTGTCATCTCTTCCATTACAGCATCCTTCAGTTTGTCCAGATCGTCCTCAGGCCGCACAACATAAAGAGAAGTCCCTGCAATTGCATGCTCGAGACCCTGGAAGAAAGCAATTATTAATTTGCAACCATAGAACTCTGCAATGCAAAAAATGAAATTAAACCCACCTGCGCTGATATTTTAATTCCTTGTGCAGCTCTGATCTTCTTATGGTGTTGGTAGGTGCCCTGAAAATCGGTGTTTCGGTGTGTTACTCTAACTACTTAAAAGGTATGTAAGAAAGGCAAAACAGAAGAGATACACGCGTGTCAATTTGACGTTGGTGAAAGAAAGGAATGGCATTCAAATGACATAAACTTCAACCAAAAGACCAAAACTATCTTAATGCAAAGGAAAAAATGTATGATAGGTGGCAAGTGTTTAAGCTTCCTGGTAGGACTAAGCATGGTAATGTGAAATGGGACAAAGATACTGATACCTGCCATAGGTTTACTTTAATATACTGAGGTAAAACAGTTTCACGCTGGTGAAAGAAATTAATGGCATTAAAGTGACATGAACTAAAACCATCTTAGCCCAAAAGAAAAAATGGGGTGATAGGTGGGCCAGTGTTTGAGCTTTTTTGCTAGGACTACAACGAGTAAGATAACCCTTAGCGGTTATTTTCCATAGGCAAGAGCAATAACGTCCTAATCTACATCTTTTGAAAAAAGTGTTGACCCAGCGTAATTCTCGTAGTATAAAAAAGATTTTAATCAAAGCTGTCAGTGGGTAGGAATAATCCCCATTAATCAAAGCACCAAAAGAGAATGAACGGCACCAACCGAACAGTACTACAATGGGTGTGAATTAAGCAATTAAAATAAAGCTGAAATATTATGAGCTACGCACCTTAACTCGAAGCTCCCTCATTGGGTGTGGTGTTAACAAAGCTCTGACATTTGTCACAATGGGTCCCTATATAAAGATAAAACAAGAACATGAGGCATCTTAAATATGCTGCACCTATTGCAGCAACTCAAATTATAAAGCAAAATGATTTTTACCTGCATCCCACACACGACTATTTGATCTCCTTCATGGAGTATACCATTGACCAAAACAACATCGATTGTAGTACCATGACCTTCGACGACCTTGACTTCCAGCACAGTACACTGAAACACAACAAGAGTGTGTTCTTCTATAATCACAAGTAAATTCTTCTATAATGACAAGTAAATTTATGCACAGTACCTGGACTTCATCAACAAAAGTAAGCCTATCTTCCATCGTCTTTTGTGCCCATTGCACCAGTAGTAGAAGCAGATCAGGAATGCCTTCACCACTGCAGAGCGCGGCGCATTATGTGTCAACGAAAAGATGCCACTAATATCATAGGTGCTACCAGAAATCTAAATGAATGAAGTAATAAGTTCAGTGGTACATCATACCTTATTGCACTGGTAGGCACTATGTTAAATGTATCTTCCATCTCCTTGTTCTTGTAGTACAAAGCAGTATTCACGCCTTGCATCTTGAATTGTGTCACAATCTATTGGACAAAGCACATATATGTGATTATAGAAATACCTAGGAATACCAACTGTTACGAGTTTTTTTTTTTAAAGGGAAGATGTAATGTTCACACACATCAGTAAGCCTCATATTGAACTCCCTCTTAACATCTTCATTTTGCTGTTTTAAAGCCTTCACAATAGGAGCATTTGGACATCTCTTCCAGCCATAAAGACGGTCAACCTTCATAGAGTGAAAACAAACAGACAAAAGAATAAATAATAAAAGAATAGCAAGGACTAAGGAAGCCAATGGTCAAAGGGGAAAACTCCAAAACATATACCTTATTTAAAGCAACGATAAACACAGCATCTCGACTCTTCAGAAGATTGAGGGATTCAATTGTCTGAGGTTCAAGCCCGTGCATAATGTCAACAACCAAAATAGCAATGTCGCACAAACTTGAACCTCTAGAACGCAGATTACTGAAAGACTCGTGGCCAGGAGTATCAATAACAAGCAGGCCTGGAACCTTAAGAGTTGCATCAGCTTTCAGCTCCTTTGTTCTCTCTCTAATGTTTTCGGTTGGGAAGTACGTAGCCCCAATCTGTTGGGTAATACCCCCGGCTTCTCCTTCTTGAACGTTAGTGCGTCTAATGCAATCTAGCAGCTTTGTCTTTCCAGTATCGACATGACCAAGGATGCAACAGATTGGTGAACGGAGGTCACTACCATTCTTACTGTTATCCTCTTTAGTAGAAGGCCCTCTCTTTGAAGCAACACCTCTATTCCTCCTAACAGTTCCATTATTAACATCCCCATCTTCCATTTCACTCTTTTTAGAGTTTGCAACAGGAGGACCAACCTTTTTGACAGAAGGCTCAGCAGGTTGTGCTTTAGAACTTTCCTGCTTCTGGACAGGTTCAGCAGCCTTCTTGACAACAGGCTTCGTCTCTTCCTCCTCGAAAGCACTTGTCTTTGGCAAATTCACATCAATATCATCCCAGCTCTTTGCATCCCATTCATCTTCATCTTCCTCCTCTTCTTCTGGTTTTGGCTCTTCAACCTCCTCATCAGGTTCAGTTTTCTCCTCAGATTCCTCCACCTGATACGGAGATTCCTGATCCACTAATACATATTCTTCCTCGTCATTGTTAGCTTCATTGACCTCTTGCTGTTGTTCTTCAACTACCTTTGCAGTCTCTATGGCCTTTGGTTGAGCTTTTTTCTTCTTGGAATCATATATAGGCCTCTTCTTTGTCTCAGGGGCAGCACCATCAGCTACTTGAAGTTCACTCTGCTCAAGGAATTGTCTCCTCATGGCTTCTAACCTCTTCGCTTCCTCCTTCTGCTTCCCGGTCAAGAGCTTACCCTCCTGCTTCTTCCTCTGCATCTTCTCCTTTTCCTTCTCCTTCTTCCTCCTCTTTGCTTCCTCCGCTTTCCTCTCCTCCTCCTCCCGCCGCAGCCGCTCTTCCTCCTCTTTCTTCAATCTCTCTGCCTCCTCGTGCTTCCTCCGCTCCTCGGCTTCCTGCCTCCTCGCAAGTGCCTCCTGCATCTCCCGCACGTGCTTTGGGAGTTTCTTCATGTCAACCTTTCCTTTAGGCATCTCTGCCTCCATTTCCTCCTCTTTCTTAGCCTCTGCCTCCTTCGCTGCCGCCTTCTTCTCCTTCTCCTTTTCTTTCTTCTTCTTTTTCTTCTTGGCTGCAGCGGACTCCACTTCTCCTTCCCCAAACTTCTGCTCCACATTACCATCCTCCGCAGTTTCCACATCCTCTACCACTGGAGCAGAAGGCGGTGCCTGGGATGGCTTCTCCTTCTCCTCCTTCACTGGTGGTGGGCCTTCACCAAGCTCGGCAAGAAGCTTATCCAAATCTTCCTCTTCCTGTGCTGTCCTTCCGCTCTTCTTCTTTTTCTTCTTTGATTTCTTCCCTTCAGCATCATCCACACTGGCTGCAGCAGCCACAGAACCCTCATCCTTCACAGGCTCGGGCTCAGGCACCTCAGCGGGAGGAGGCCGATCCTCAATCTCCGCAAGGAGCTTGTCAATGTCCTCATCATCCACGGTAAACCCTCCCTTCTTTTTCTTCTTCTTCTTTCCTCCGGCATCATCCACATCAGGGGCAGCCACAGAATCCGCACCTTTAACCTCCTCCTGCTCAGCCTCCTCAGTGGGTCGAGGAGGGTCCTCGATCTCAGCCAATAGCTTGTCAATGTCCTCATCGTCCACGGTAAACCCGCCCTTCTTTTTCTTCTTCTTCTGCGGCTTCTTTGCAGCTGTGACTGCAGCAACCCCAGCGTCGTCCTCTTCTTCCTCAGCAACGGCTGGGGGCGCCGCAGCCTCCTCTTCTTCACGGGCTGGGCGAGCTCCCTTGTCCTTCTTTTTCTTCTTCTTGGCCTTGCTCAAGTCAAAATCGACGTCGTCGTCCTCGGCGTCAACAAGATCATTGCTGCCCACGGATTTAGCGGCGTCCGGCTCGTTGGCGGCCGCCGCCTCCTCGTCCTGATCCTCATCGGCCGCAAGGGCGTCGAAGGCGCTCACGCCGCCGCGGCCCTTCTTCTTCTTCTTCTTGCCGGTGAAGACGAGGTTGATCGGCTCCTCCTCCTCCTCATCGCCGCGCGACGGCGGCGGCGGCGCCAGAGGGGGCTCATAGTCGTCGTCGTCGCGCACGGCGCCCTTCTTGCCCTTCTTGGCGCCCTTCTTGGGCTTCTTCTCCTCCGCAGCGGGCTGCGGCGGCGCGGTGTCGGCGGCGTCTTCCTGCGGGAAGGAGTACTCGTCGTCGTCGATGGCCACGTTCTTCTTGCGCCCCATCGCCGCCTCGCAGGGGGGTCGGCTTGGCGTTTAGGGTTTGGGGAGTAGGCGTGTCTAGGGTTTGGGTTTGAGACGGGATTGGATGGAGATCGAGCCGAGGTGGAAGAAGAAAAACCCACCTCTACTTGATGAGACGGGGAAGGAAGACAGCAAGGAGGGGGGAAAGGAACCAAACCACCTCCCCTATTTTTCTTTCTTTCTTTCTTTTTCGTCCCTCTTCACATCCATTTTTATCTGAAGGCCCATCCTAGCCTAGGTAGAGTTTGCTTCTTTCCAACTCTAAGACCCTGTTTGGAATGCGGGAATTTTTTCCAATTCCTGCAGGAATTGAACTGTTTCCTGCAAAATTCCTGTGAAATTCCTCTGTTCCAAACATGCCCTAATTGTTAGAGAGTCTGTAGTGTACCTTGCAATCTTTCTAATTTTACTTATTGTGGGCTGTTCCATATACACGATTCTTTATTTCATGGACTTCTTTTAAATATATCATTCCACCGTAGGCTTACCACTTAATAAAGTTTTACATCCCATGTGGCTCGAGATAAAAAACAGTGTTTACGCTTTCTTTTGTATATTAACGGAAGAAAGTATCCAGCAACTTTTTGCTATTCAACTCTTGAATGATTTCTCCCAAAAAAAATTGATTTATGAGCCTTCCGATCTTCGCTAAGACTCATGATTTAGTCACGTCTGGGAGAGATCCTTTTACACGTTCACTAGGCAACGATGTGTGATGAGGGAGCGGGCAGGGGCGAAGCTAGATTGAAACAACGTTCTCAGTTAGATAGCGTATCATAGGTAGCACTTATTATAGATAAGTTATTTTTTAAAATTTTATAATAAGCTTTTGATCTTACGTTTAGGACCGAAGCCCAAGCAGCCCTCAGCCTGGATCCACCACTAGGAGTGGTCCCGGGCTCGGCACGGCCCATTTAGGCACGGACCGTTAAGGCCCGTGTAATAAACGGGCCGTGCCGTGCCGGCCCGCGGGCCGCGGTGCAAGCCCAGGCACGGTCCGATGCCGTGCCGTGCCGGCCCGGGCACGATTAAGGCTAAACGGGCCGTGCCGGCCCGGCTAGCCCGTTTAGCCAAAAAAAGAAAAATTGTAGAAAATTAAGAAAAATTGTAAAAAAAATTGTAGAAAATTCAGAAAAATATAGAAAATTGTAGACATTGTTAATTATAAAAATAAATATTTGCAATGATATAATGAGCGTTATTAATTTATTAAATTACATGGGATGGCTGCCTCATTAAAAACTTTACCAAGTAAAAACTCAATTTGAGAAAACTTTGGTAAAGAAAAAAGAGTACAGCCTATAAAGTTCATTATTGACCACATGTGAAAGAAAAATATTGAAAATCCTATTTATTGCTATCTAAATACAAATTCTCAAAAGATTCTTCTAAATATTTATTATCTGCAGTATGTTGGAGTCTTGATTCAGCCTGTTCCCAGTCTTTGACGGTCATAAGTACTTCGACCATTTCGTTGGAGAGACTTGTTCGTCGCTCCTCGATTATTCTTCCGGAAAGACTGAATGCTGACTCCGAGGAGACTGTAGAGACAGGAACAGTCAACACATCCCGCGCTAATATGGATAGCACTGGATATGATACCTTCTGAGTTTGCCACCATGAGAGGATGTTCAACTCCTGCTCGAAGCTGACGCTATCACTGTTGAGATAGCTTGATAGGTCTCCAGTGCTTTATCGCCTTCCTCCTCCTAACTGCTGTGTACCTGCACCTGCACGAGAACTAGATGAAGAACCAAAAATCTTGCCCCATTGCATAGCCCCCCTAGAGGTGCTAGGGACTACCGGGGATCTTTCTAAACGCACAGATCCAAATTTATTTTCATATTTATTATATACCTCATATAATTTATCCTTAACTTGTGTATAGTATGAACAATAGTCTAAACCGGTAGCCTCACTTAAAACTTGTAAAACATTTATAAATCCTTGGAGTTTGGCCCTAAGATCCAAAATAAAAGCAAATGCATATAAAATAGGAATTTCGCTCCAATATTTTAAAAACTTAGATTTCATGGCACCTATAGCATCCCGTAGTATAGGATCATTTTCAAAAGCCTTTAGGTGAGTGGCAATTTCAACAATATTATGAACAATCATGGGAGATGTAGGGTAGTATACTCCAGAAAGACAAACTGTAGCTTTATGAAAAATTTCTAGAAAGGAAAATATTTTTTCACCAACATCCCAATCGTCCTCAGTAAGTTCAGGGTCTCTAACTTGGGTTCTACTTGAGGAGCTACGAGATTGATGACTTTGGGTGTGAAGGAAAACAGATAAAGTGCTCTTATGTGGCAATATATGTTTAAGCATAAGATAAGTAGAGTTCCATCTAACAGGCATGTCTAAACCAAATTTTCTAGCTCCTTTGTAGCTCTCACAAAAAATTTGAAGATTTTTGAATTTTCGGAATTTTGCTCGAATTTTGACCAAATTTGCGCTAACACTTTCAGATTTTTCACAGCTAAACCGAGAGAGAAGAATGAGATTTGAGGTGTGGAAGATTGAGGCCGGATGCCCCCTATTTATAGAAAAATTTCAGATTTTTTCCGAATTTTTTACCCCCCAACGGTCACAAAAAACGGCTATTTTTTTAAATTACCGGGCCGACCGTGCCGTGCCGGCACAGCCCGTTTAGTGCCGTTGAGCGGGCCATGCCGTGCCGGCCCACCGTTCCGCGTCCTCGGCCCAGGTACGGCCCGTCCCGCCGTGCCGGGCCGGCCCGCCTCGCCGCCGTGCCATTCACGGGCTGGGTCTACAGTGACGGGCCGCGATGCGGCCCATCACGGCCCGGCCCATTTGGCCACATATAGCTATAACAAAACAGGCAGAGACAAAAGGGTCGCAAAGTTTTGGTTCGCATAGGCCACAGCCGCCACACAACTCCGACTCGGAAGCACAGAAGCAGACCTAAGCTTGGATCCTTTCTACCACTTGTTTCTCTTCAACCCACCAATCTCGAATTCAGGCATTGCCGTATGCCAGGTACATGAGCCAGATTGAACGACAAAACAAAAGGGGAGGGTAATTTGCAAGGCAGAAAAGGAAATCAGAAACAGTCTTATGTTGATGTTGCAACTAGTTCAATTAGGTAGTTCCAGTGCTACAATTTCCCAAAGTATCTTTGCCTGTTAAGAAAAAAAATGCCAGAAAGCCCTATTTGTGCTAGCTACCTCTAAGGTGTTGTGTTTCAGATTTTGACCCTAAAATTTCTCAGCTCCACTTCACCCTGAATCATATTTGGGAATCTGTATTCTGTACTGTGTAGACAAATACATCCCTTGGCACTTGGCGGCATAAATGGCGAGGACAAAAAAGAGAAGTGCTGGGCTAACCAATGTATCGGTGCACCAGATCAAACATATCATGTTTGGATTATCCAAGTTTTTAGCTTCCTACCAACTACTGTTATTGTTCATCAAGGCACTGTCAGGTTTTGCTCTTCAACTTCCTATGTGCCTTGAGGTCAACTACGATCACGGTGATGTTGTCCTTGCTACCCTTCTGGAGAGCAAGCTTAAACAAGTACTCAGCAGCTGCTTGAGCGGCTGGATCCGAGGAATCACTGCTTCTTTGGGCTGATGATGAGGCGCCCGCATTCTTCTTGTGCCATAAAAGTATCCGCTTGCGAGCAGCATCACATACCTCTTCATTTGACATCACATCCCAGAGGCCATCGCTTGCAAGAATAAGGCACTCATCATCTTTTGCACGGGCGACAACTGTCACCTCAGGGACTGGGATTACATAAGGCTTCAGGTATTTGTCCCCTGCAAGTAGATCAATAACACAGATCATACGTATGATCCAGCACGATTTAATTATCTAGTCTGAAGTATCAATAAATTAAAAAAACAATAATTACAGTAAAGACACTGAAATAATTTGTTGAGCAACAAACAATTACTCAAAGGTGGGGGCGTGAGGCTAACCTTTTGTGTCCATCCCTACATTTGGTCATTACCAAATTTGAGTGGGAGACAGGAACACTTGAAAACACGCCCAGACACTACAGAAGCATAACATGATTTGTTTCTCTAGTTTGAAGCCTCAACAAAACAAAAATGCCAAGAACGAATAGTTACTGAATAAGTTGTCCTAAGAACAGTAAACTTGGCTGGGGCTGGGCCCTCTTCTGTAAGATTCAACGACAAAATGAGGCCATTGACTAAAATGGTTAATGAACGAAGATGGCCAACTGTATTGTACACCAGGGCTTTGGTTACTGGCCAGTAACCACCGGTAACCGGAAATCTCGGCTAGGGCCGATATATTTATGAACCAACCAAAAAAAATTCGGATATTTTATAATTCAAAAGATTTTGGCCGAGATTTATGAGATTTTCCGAGATTTCCAAGATTTTACCGAGATCTCGGCCGCTAACCAAATTAGAATTCAAAATTTGTTTAAAAATCCCAGCCAACATTTTTCCCGAGATCTCGGTGACCTCTGTTTTTTCCCCCCAACTAATAACCAAAACCCTGTTTTACACTAATATGGGTAAACGCACAAAGCTCAACAGATGCACAGATGACAGAACATCAGTTCCTACAAGCCTGGAGTGGCTACAATACAGTTGTTCCTTAGTAACCAGGAATTCGCGCAGCAGCTTATAGTCTGTGCTGCATAGTTAGTGACTCAACCCAAAACCTGTGAGCATTTCCTAGCTAACAGAAAACAGTATTTCAGAGTTCTCCTGCCATTTTATTGGGTGGCTCAACCAAGCTATATTTAGAAGCCAGAGTTCAATAGTTTTTAATCACCTAATAGACACACAGACTCTTTTTTTTTAGCAGAAAATACAGCAGGGGAGGCCCCCACTGTAAAATATATTAAAAAGAGGAAAAAAAAACTGAACAGAAGGACCACAAAGAAACACCAGGGAGCAACCCGAGGAGGGTTACAAGATGTAGACTAGACTAGAGCATCTATACAAAGCTAGGAAGATAGGGCGTTTTTCCTCACTAAATCTGTGAGCCTGAAGACTAGCCTCTTTACAGAAGGAACTTTTCCAAGAAACAAAGGACACACAGACTCTTGACTAGCAGATAAACACACCAATCCCTGAAGGGCTGAATCATACCATCAGAAATCGCTACTTATTTGACTAAGAACAGAAAGAACGAGTCGGAGACTACCCCGCGACAATAGCTACATACTTAGCATCATTGGCATTTGGCAAACATTCACATCAACGAAATTGGAACAAAATAACCTAAGGAGGGAAAAGCATTCACATCAATGATGCAAATCGTGAACCAATTTTGCTCTCATTATGTCAGGAGGGCAAGAAATCAAGAATTCATACCAATTGATCGCGACATAGCAAGAACACCAAGAACTCGATAGCCGTTCCACTGGATAACCTTGCCACCCTGCGCCTCAATCCTCGCATACTCGTCTTCCCTATTTGGCTGAAGCACGAAGAAAAGAAAAACAACAGCGTATCCGATTAACCCAAGAACTCAACCAATTACAGGTAAACTAGTACTGCTATACTTGGAAGTGTGGAAACCAATGGGAGGGAGTCCATGGCTTACTTTATGGTCCACTGACAACGGCAAGGGCTGCTTGCCCCGGCAGAGCACCACCCGCGAGTCCCCGCAGTTGGCAACAATGACATGCGATGAGCAAACGACCGCGACCACCGCGGTTGACCCCACGGTGTCCGGAGCCACAGGCTGTGCTCCAGCCGCAGCATTTCCTCCCACCTCAGCGTCAACACGACAGAAGCAATCCACGAACGCCTTCTCCCACAGCTTTTTGGGCTCCACCGCGCTTAAGTCAGAGCCCTCCTCTGCTCTACCCAGCTCCTCTACCAGTACGGCGTGGATTCTCTCCCGGCAGTAATTGGCAACCTGCAATGGGATACCAATGCGGATTCAGTCAAGGCGGCACCGAGACTGACTGACAAGCACAACCGCCGTGTTTGGGCGTCTACTGTGGGCAAGGAAGCATCGGGAACGATGTACGCACCTGGATGCCACCGTGGCCGTCGTAGACGCCGAAGAAGTGGGATGGGAGGCGGAAGGAGGCCCGGTCGAGGCCGTCGACCGCCGCGTCGCCGGCGACCATCCAGAGCGGAACGTCGAAGAAGCGCGCCTCGACGGCGGCGGCGTCCTCCATCTCGGGCCGCCGGCCGCGCATGGACTTGAGCCCCCAGAGCGGCACGCAGTCCATGGCGAAGACGCTCCTGGCGGTGGTCCCCGCAGCCCTCGGTTCAGCGGCCTCCGCGACGGCGATCGAGGCCGCCGCGGCGGTCAGGTCGTCGAATGCGAGCGAGGGCCCCGCGACGAGCGCGGTGCCGAGGTCGGCGAAGCCCTCGAAGTCGGCGCTGGCGACGCTGCTGCAGTCGCTGGCGACGGAGCACGGGCTCCCGCACGCGGACGCGTCGCCTCCACCAGCATCCGGTAATTCCCCTGATTCTCCGGCGGGCGTCCTAAGCGGCGGCAGCGCGGCGCCTAGAGAGGCCTCCTCCATGGCCCCAGCTACGGCGGCGGCGATGAGCGTGAGTCCCGCGGCGGCGGAGCTAAGCGTGGGCGCGGGCGCAGGAGCGGGCACGGCGACATCCTCCATGGGCGGGCGACGGGCAGCAGGAACGGCGGCGGTCAGAGTGGGAGCGAGGGCAGGGTGGAGCCGCCATGGTGGTAGCGGCGAGGAGGAGGCAGCGGTGGTGTGGTGCTCCCCAGTGGGCGTGGGGGCCTGCTAGTCATGGGCGCAGGCAGGGCGGATCTGGAGCGAATCCAGTGGTAGGTGAGGGAGATGACGGCTCACGGGAGGTGCCCTGGGGACGAAGGAATCTGGAGCGAAGCGAGCGAGCGTCTCCTCCCAGCCACGCAGCAGCAGCAGCCAGTGCCCGTGCAAGCTGCCTTGGGCTGATCTGCTCCCTCCGGTGCGGCGCCGACCAGCGCGCGCGGAGGGGAGAAATCAGAGGCCGGGCGAGACGGACGGACTGGGGCGGGGGGAGGGAGGAGACGGCAGGAGGACAGGGCAGGTGTCCAAGGAGATTTGGGGATCGGGTGTGGAGTGGAGCGGGCAACACCGCAGGCGGACCCTGGCCTGGCCCCTTGTGTCGGTCTCGTTCGCGTTAGCCTCCTGTGGAGTGGAACTAGGCTAGCTACTGTTGTGTTGCTGCCAGCGAAAAGGTGGGGCCCTTGACGCGAGTGCGGAGGCCAATGATAGATCCCTCTGACACGTGGCGCGCCACCCAGCCGGTCGTGCCATGCCAACGGCTACCGCATTCTAGCTCAATATATTATCGGAGCAAAAGGTTTCAAGATCTGCTCGATATAATTAAAAAATAATTATAGTTCATTTATATTTTATATCTTAAATTTAAGAAAGTCTATATATAAAAAGAGTGTTAAAATATAAGTAAATTACTTATTTTTCCTCGTCAGCTTAAGTTTTTTAGTCGACTCATTAGTACGTGTAGCTCAATAATATAATTTGCTAGCTAAGTTTATCAACGATTTTGTTTTGCCAATATTTTACTACTCTGTAATGACATCCCAGCTATTTCATTTGGTCCCAACTGGACTTATGCCTTGCCAAAAACCAAACACAGTGCAGGGATGCTGCCGGGCCGGCCAAGGTTTCAAAACACGGAGGAGCTGACCCTTAAAAGTCGTTGGGGAAATTGGTAATTTGCCACCGCTAACATTTTAGAATTTACCACTAATATATCATTAATATATAGTCTCAAGCCAATGAGACATAGAGTGATAAATCCGAAAGTATATATACCTAATGATGAAATATCCCTAAGAAAATCCCAGGAAACCTACCTGAATCCTACACGATTGAGTGAAAAAAAAAGATGTTAGTGGATGGTTTTTCTCCTATGGAATTATAGGGGAAGCTATAGCAATCCTATGAAATTTTATGGGTTCATTGGTACGATAGGACCAAATTCCATAGGAATCGGATTCCTTAAAAAAAATCCTATGAACAGTGTTTCCCTAGACGGCACCTAATCGCTAGACGCAAGCATCCCGCCACCTTGGCCGTCTAGCCAATTTTGCCCGCCTAATCCGCTTAGACACCCGCTTGGCCCAATTAGATGCTAAATGCCGATCTGTCGTCTGACTAGCATCTAATGTCCAGAGAAACACTGCCTATGAAAAATTTTCAATCCAAAGAAACCCTCGAACATAACATACTAGTACCAGTGTAATCACTGTGCAGCAGCAGCCACCAGTGCAGTGCGCCACCGTACAATACCAGTGACCAAGCAGCGCTAGATGCAACCCAAAAATGGGGGGAAAAAACAAACTACCTCTTGATCTACATTTGCACCAGACCACAACATTTACAATCAGGCTCAGCGATGGCCTCAATTATTTAACATGATTTTATTATAAACCCGGCTGCTCAAGGTTACAAGAACATGATATCCACAAAAGCTTACACTGCTCTCAAGGCCCCAATATTTGCCCCAAAGCTAACACAGTTGCGACATTGTAGGGAAAGAAGTCCAGAGTTCCTCCCTCTTGTGCCAGGAAATGTTTCAGCCTCCCAAAAGCTACATTATTGATCGGTTTATCTCTAGGATATAAGCTACAGGATTGTATAAACCGATAAATCAAGAAAGAATTGGCGTATCACAAATAATATACACTGAACCATTCATTGGTTTGGATTACTTAAAGTAATAATTACTCGAAAACATTTGCCTGACCACAGAGAGCAAGGAACATACTGTGCTTAGACAAAATTAATGGTGAAGGAGACATAAGGGTGGGCCTCTGTTTCACCTCCCAGACCAGCAATGCCTACGTCGTCTTCGGATTTCCAATAAATACTGCAATTCATATATTGAATTAGTGAAAAACAGGAGCAAGTTGTGACCAACAATGCAATGGACTGCAACCCAAACGTTCAATTACCTATGGACATTGCCACAAAGCTCCTCTAAGATGCTCCTTATTTTCTTCTCGCTCTTTGTAGATGGTGCTAGAACAGCAGACTGGTGCAGCAGAAAGGGGATATTTACAGATCAGACATGAAACTATACAATTAACTATCATAGAACAGTAAGAGAAATTACCAGGAATGATGGTGGCAGACCATATCTAAGAATGCTCTCTACAAAGACACGCACAGCACAGAAGTGCATCCAGGAACTGAATACCTGTACCATGGTATAGCAAAAGCAATTACAACTGAGGAACTACGAAAACAGATATTCACAGAAAAAAAAAAGAGGTAATGCTAGCAAACCACAATAACCCAACAATCAAGCAACTAATCCCCAATATTCTCGTCATGTTTACTGAAGTAACTACCAACAATCATGTGCTCCTGCATTATATCTATAGCTCTAGGCTCTAGCCAACTAACTCAGCTCAGTAAACAACTTCATCCATGACAACAATTAGGAGCTGCACTGCCCTAAGCAGAGAAATAGGAGTAACAGCAAAGAAATTTTCCACGGATAGAGAAGCACAGAAGTTTTGCTGTTTTATTACAGCTCTATGAGAATTAGCAGCGTTGATATTCTGCAGAGATTAATCCAAGGAATGACATCCATCAGTGTAGCTTTAAACTAACAATCATGGATTACAAAACAAAAGGCGATGCATCCCAATCTGACTAAAAGCTTTGCTCAATGAGTTACCACAATACGGAATTTCCCCTGAATAGTTATACGGAATTTCCCCTTAATTGTTAAGGTTGCGCTAGTGAGACAATAACAATATCAATTAAAAAAACACCCAGTCCCATAAAAAAAAAATCCCAGTATGCCCTGAAGTCACAACTTACAACTAATGTCCTCGTTTAAAATTTATATAAAAGAAACCCACCAAAGTGATACCTTACAAGTAATGTTATTGTTTAAAGTTTAAGTAAAAGAAACCTACCAAAGTGACATCTATGCAAAG
Organism: Dendrocalamus latiflorus; assembly: GCA_017311315.1. Classification (NCBI taxonomy): domain Eukaryota; kingdom Viridiplantae; phylum Streptophyta; class Magnoliopsida; order Poales; family Poaceae; genus Dendrocalamus; species Dendrocalamus latiflorus. The sequence goes on along the minus strand of CM029613.1, from coordinate 431,840 downwards.
GTTCAACTGAGAGCAGGCGCTATCAGATTAGTAATTCAGATTCACCAGATCATGTCACAATCATTAAGTACTTCAGACTACTACTAAAGGAGATGAAATAACCAGAGACGAAACTCAAAACCTTACTGTGGAGGTTTGCAATTCAGCCAGAGAAGAATTCAAAAACTTATGGAGGATAACAGCATAAACAGACAAGAAAATCAGAATAGGATGCAGCAAAGAGCTGGAGAGTAGCTCATAATGGATAAGTTCAGCACTTGGGCACCTTACTTTATTGATGGAACTAAAGTTTATCAGCTCTAATGCAAAAAACATGAAGTACGTGAATGAAAACAAGTGTAAATATTCGAACAAGTGTAAATATTCGAACAGCTTGTTTGAACACCTATTGCAAACGTGGATGAATTCAGCACCTGGGGGCTGGGGACACCTTATGGTTTCATTAATGAAACTGGAGTTTATCAATGCTAATGCAAAATGAAAAAAATGAATGACATCGAACATCAATGCCAGAACGGTTCTCATAGAAACATAGCTTAAATTGCCATGCAACCTAAACAAAGGTCACAGCGAAAACATAACATGTTGCAATTTTTAAAAAGAAATGTCATTTTGGACAGGGTCATTTAAATATGCTGCAAAAGACATATACCTCACTGTAGCTGGCATAGCACCATTGCAGAAGAGAGGTCCTCATAGCTTCCTGGTCTTGCATTAGCTTTTCCATCTCTTGCTTCTGACTTTCCTGTGCTTCAGGACTATACTCAAAATCACGGACCTGGAATTCAATATGAAATAGAAGTCGATGGATGCCAAAAAAAAATTACCATAGAATGAGAGGGATAGGCCAACAAGATTAAACTTCTGCCCAGGTTATTGAAGCTATGCCGAAGGCTCTAGGGATTAATGTTACCTTGCCAAATTAAGATTAAGTGTACACAAATGTTTCGAAAAAAAGTTAGGGCAATAAATTTACCTGGAAACCTTTCTCACGAGCGCGGACCTTAAAGTTGTCAACAACCTTAGCAAATAATGTTACAGTGTAGAGAGCGTACTCATTGTCCTCATAAAGCTTTTTAGATGATCTTGGTACCTATAAATCAATAATTAGCTCAAAGGAAACAGTCAACTGAATACATTGTTTTAAATAGCGTGTAGCGGAAGCGTAGCAGCTAAGTATTTTTATAGCGGATAGCAGATATCGACGATATAGCGGGCGCAACATGCTCAGCTATATTTGTAGAAATACAAAACTAAGTAAAACAGTTTTGAAGTAAAGTGACTTATCGGGCGCAACATGCTTAGCTATATTTGTAGAAATACAAAGTTAAATAAATCAGTTTTGAAGTAAAATGACTTATCTTGTATTCACATTATTTGTTTGTGCATATGTCAAGTTTTGGAGTAATGATTTACAATGGCAAATGGCAAGAGTATGCAATAAATGAATCATATGAAAACCTGAAATGTATTTGTAATGAATCGCTGCTACATACCATACACTATAGCGGCCATAGTAGGTTGTAGCAGGCCATAGCGGGCCATTGTAGCGTCGCAACTATACAAAATGCTACAGACAGGTATTGTGTAGCGGTCACTACCCCTTGACCGCTATATCGGGGCTACAACGGGGCTATATCGAGCTATTTAAAAAAATGACTGAATACAATTGCAAATTAGGTACCAATCACACCAATTTGTAGTACAAAAAAAATAAGCTCCTCATAAGGGTAAATTAAAGCAGCATTTGGGTAAAAAAATGTTACAAGTCAAATGTATCTGGAATTTGAGAGGTTTTAGTGATGGTGAGGTCTCATGGTAGTATTAATCCTTGGCTTTAACAAAAGGCCAGAACAAAAATGGGCAAATTGCTGAAATGAAGCACAATATGCAAAAAGTTGAAATGACAGCTTATTACTAATAATGTCACTAAGTCACTATTCAAGGGCATAATCAGAATTATTAAACTTACCACAAATGTGTCAAGTGACTCATAGCTTGACAACCAGTCTTTTTGGGAGTATTTCGGAACAATAGCAAGAAGTGTTACTAGATGTTCCGAAGTGACTATATCCTCTGGTTTTACAAGGTTGGAAAGATCACGAACTGCTAAGCTGTCACACAAGAATAACAAATTAATTAGAGTATAAAAAACAATAGATGAAATGATAACATTTTTTGCTTATTCCTTTTACATGCAAGAAGACTTCAGGTCACAAGCCCAGCGGCATAATATTAGTATCAAGCATGTCCTCTAGAGCCTAGCCACACAAAGTGTGGCCACGTAATTTACCTTCCACTTTGCTTTCTGTTGATTGCGCTAAGCTGGCTCCTAACATTATTATACTCTGCTGCTCGAACCTGCAAAAAGGCATATCCAGCTGTTTTAAATTCAACATTCCAGACAACACATTAATGAAATAATTTTCATGTGTTACTAGAACGAAATGAAGGTCCGTAATATTAATACTGAGCCCCATAAGGCAATACTGCTGAATGCCGATAATGAGCGAGGACAACACAGAGTCAGAGATATATGTGGTGTTTTATTATCATTGCCTTTTCCTGACAAAATCAGGCACCAATGATCCCTCATTAGTTTGCATCCTAGTGGTTTCCTAAATTTGCATGAATATTATGTGACAACTCAACGCTGGGAAAGGAACCACAGATCAAAGAACCATGAAAGTAGTTGTGAAAATAGCTAGCTAGGGGAAACCAAAGGCACCCAAAAAACATAAACCAAGCTACATCTGCCAAAATGCACTCGCCAACAGTACAAAGCTCGTTTGATTTGAAATTTACACATTTAGGTGATAATGTCAAGACTTGACTGCTTAATGCTTATTGCAAATCTACCCAATTCACCGCCAAAGGGCACAACCTTAATTCTTATAATACAGTGTCCACTGAGTCTAGCTAATGAATAGCCATGCATAGCGTTAGCGTTCCTAAATCTTAATAGCACCTTATATAATCCGGTAATTGATTAGGTCAGACCAGGGAGAAGTGATGAGCAAACAGAAGCGGAGTTATCACCTTCATGTCATCCTCGATCTTGGCGACCTGCGACTGGATGCTGCCGACAATTTCCTTGAGTGGTGACATTGTCGGGTACTTGCCCTCGTCCCACACAAACCTACACGAACGATCCAAAGCAAAGGTGCAATTTAAGCCAGCATACGATACCCAAACCATCCAATCGCTGAATAGTAGCAGCCACAGGGCCATACCTGGTGAGGTAGGTGTCGACTGGGACGCCGTCGACGGTGAGGGCCCCGCTTTCGACCCCTCCGGCGCGCTCCAGGTCCTCGATCTGCCTGCGGATCTTGTGCGAGACCCCCTCAATGAAGACGTTGGACTGCACAGAAACACATAGGGATACCCTAACAGCGTCAAATCGAACCCTAACAGCAGCGGCGAACGAGTTGGGGATCGGGATCGAAGCGCGCCGGGGGGGGGGGGGGGGGGGGGGACCTTGACGAGGTCGTCGCTGAGGGCGAGGAGGGAGTCGAGCGTGCCGACGCGGAGATCCGGGACGTTGAACTGCGCGGAAAGGCGGAGGAGTGAGCCGGGAAGGTCGTAGAAGGTGGATGGGGGAGAGAGCCGAAAGGAGGAGGATGGCTTACACGGTAGAGCGGCGTGTCGAAGGAGTGGCGCGAGATGGAGTCTTGCAGGCGGCTCCAGATGGAGCTGGCGGTGGCGCCGGGGGATTGTACGGGGAGGGAGACGATCCAGTACTTAGTCGCCATGGCCGTTCGCTTCGAGCTTGGTTGATCCCCTCGGAGAGGGAGATTAATGTTTGGGAGGTCACAAACACGTGGAGCCAGGGAGGCGCTGCTCGCTTGTTTGGTACCATGCCTTCTCTCCGCAAAATAGGGTTCCCTCTTCGTTGCTGTATTAGAATAAATTTTTTGAAATAATTTATTAGTTTATCGATATTTGATTTATTTATATAAACATTTACATTAGAGACAAAAAAACAAAAACCACCGCTGAAAAGAACTACTAACATGGCTCGGATCAGTTTGCCTTGCCGGTCGAGTTTTTTAAGTTTGGGATGGGAGGATTTTTGTTATTTTTATTATTAATAATTAATAATTATAGAAGTAAGGAAAAGTGGCCCAAGAAAGGACCAGCCCTTCTTGTTGTATCTGGTGAGGGAGATGCTAGATTCGGCTTCTCGATGGCCTAGAGGTAGGGGCGAATCCAAAGAGCCCCGTGGGATTGCATAGAACACCAGGTCCAATTTCGTTTTTCTATTATATAGTTCATATAAATTTAGGTGTAAAATCTTCAGTCCAAATCGAAAGACACTTGACCTGTTATGAATATTGTGTATATATTCATGAGGCCTAAAGGGCAATATATATATATGGAGTACAAATGGGATATACAGAGAAATATGCCATATACAAATAAGAAAACTAAGGTATATAAGAAAACAAATAACAATCATATTCTATCTGTAACACCTCCTCAAACTCATGGTGGATTACACACCGAGTTTGAAGAGAAAATATAAGCGTTGTGTCCTAGTCTGTGGTTTCGTGAAGAAGTCCGCAAGCTGTAACTCTGAGGGCACAAATTATAAAACGAGCACTCCTTCCTGCACATGTGAGCCAGTGGTCTCTAGAGAACCACGTGGAAGCATCTGCCCCTTCCGTACAATTTGCTTCCCTAATTTCCTTATACGAGTATCGATACACACACCGCACGTCTGCATCCGACATGGTGAATGCCTCCATGTTGTTGTGTCTCTTACATTATTTGGTGGAAGGCTAAAGTTTATGTAAACAGTTGTATCATGCTCATGCATGACTCGTGCAAACGCAGAGTTGAAGATCGCAGCGTCGCGGGGCGCAGAGCTGCAATTTTTGGCACATTCAAGCACAGGACGACAACGTTACAGTGTAACTGTCTGTCTGCATTGAAACTTGACAAATTAAGCCAAATATATGGATCCTGCTAGTCTTTCTTCATCTGTTGTTCAGAAATATAGCCCCGCAGGCTATAATCACAATGACAACACGCACTCCCTGCATAAATTCAATCACAACATCTAGCAAGTCAAAAAAGCCAAAACTGTAAATAACAGGCCCATAGAGGTAAGCTACAGACGCAAGGTCAAGGCAGTCACTTGCCTGATTCATCAACGACCCATCCAACATTGCACAGCCATCAGTTCGTCGGGTAGAAGCCATCACATTTCTCGACTCATCGTCACTCGTGCTCTGCTTCACAAGTTTGATATAGAACAGCGTCACAAAGACAGTAACGAAGGGCTAAAGCTGAAACCACAAGCACCAACAATCAAGATCAACATCGTTAGTTTCGTACCTCTTCAATGTCTTCCTTGACATCCAGCCTTTTACTACCAACCTCTTGTATGGACGTAAATGAATTCAAGTGCTCAAGCTCAAGAAGGTCTTTGAGCTGTCTGCTTGCAGTAGTGACGCACACATGTGGGTGAATCCAGATACTAGATGTTGCAACCAAATAGTTCAACGGATGGTGAAGATAGTATCTGGAGAGGCCCATAGAATGCATTTGCTCGAATGAATGGGGACCAATGGAGCGACGATGCTTTGCTTGGGATCGCTTCTTGGAACGGCTTAGCTCTTTTTCTCTCATGCCCTGCTTAGTTGCTCCATCACGGCTACTGGAGCTACGCCTTCTGCTATTTGACTGTCCGGTCTGCCCAGATGCGTTTGATTTGTTATCAACAAACATAACAAGCCTTCCTGACCTCGAACTGAAGCCTGTATCACTAGAAGGAAGGGTTACTTTGCCTGATGCCCCAACCACAAGACCTGTCGGTGTATGGCCTGAAGCATTCACTGATGCACCACGAGACTTGGTGGAAATATCTGAAGAAACAGACATCCCTTCCAATGAACTTTCTGATTTGATCCTCGTCATCGAAGTCAGATCCTGCAAGTCGAAAGAAGATGGTGTAACTCTATATGCAATGTATTAGGATTAGGTCCCACTTTTCCCTCTTTATTTCCTAATCTCTGTACATGTATATGTTACTTATATACACTCTTTTTGGTCCACATTAAAGCGATTGACGTTTTACCCAAAACATGACAAACGTAATTTTGGGAACAAATGACATGCTCCTGGTAACAGAGCGGTTTATTTCTCAATATTTGGATAGGTATAAAACCTGTGAAGAGCTGCTTTCAAAGGCACTTATCATCTTCTTCACTGCACTACTTGAACTACTCTCTGGTTCACCGTGCCCTTTCTTGGAGCCAATGGGATCTTCAAACGTTGATGTGTTTCCACCACTTTGCAGTAACGAGTCTCTTGAGGCCTTCATGTGGGGATCTACACTTGTTCCGGAGAAGACAGCCCTCTCTTGCAAATCATCCAGTGACATACTCTTCCGAAGCGTAGGTTGGTCTCCTTTGCTTGGAATGTTGGAGATCTTTTCTATGTGCTGTTTAGACAATGGTCCGTCTGACAAAATTTGAAGGTCATCTATAAGAAACAGAATCCCCAAATGTTGTTGATATCCATTACACATCTAATCAGAGATTAATTTTTACATACTAGCATTCCAATCATATGAAACCCCTACATAGACTAAGTAATGGGCTAAGATATTGATGAGGCATATGGAAACACCTAAATCGATAAGTTTAATGAGTCCACACACCTCAGATATGTGGGCCATTGCTTCTGTCTGAAGCTCTCTATAACATCAAGACATAATTTTAAGAAATACTAATACATGAATTTAATCTATTCAGGATCTCCAAATGTGTACTTGCAATGGAAAAACAAATAAAATTTGAACAAGATTATATTTTACAAGTTACCTTGAAAATAAAGTTCATGGCCATTCCCAAGCAGCTCTTGCTGCTTTCTTTTCATTGCAGAGTTCCTCTGAATAAAAGGAAATAGTATAAACACAAGTAATATGCTCTCCATTAAGCTGAAATTACTTGGAGTTTTCACGAAAATATCCTAAAAAGTAAAAAGAGCCATCTTACCATTTCTTGGATGCGCTTGCGATCTTCATCACTGAGTAAGAACTGCAACTGGAGAATAATTTTTCCTCCACTGTCAAGAGTAAAAACAACATCCGTAGTTCCTGACTCAACAATCTCTTTAATCTTCAGCTCTGAGGTGATTTAGAGGACATCACAATGCACATCAATTGATAGTTGTGATGGTATATAGGAAAAAACAGTGAACCAACGAAAAAACCTGCTTTTGATATCAATTCCCTGTCTGCATTGTACAGCATCATTGCCATGCTCTCGCGAAGCGATGTAACTGGGCTGCACATATATATTTGGTGTGAAGATAAATTCAAAATTTTCCCTTACGTGCGATTTCAATGCACATTTGTGGAAGTACAAAGGTTAACAGTAAGTGAATATCAGTCAAGGCAATACGATAATGGGCTTACAAAGAGAAATCATACTGTCCTATGTTTCCACTGTACTCTCTTTTGCCCACAACAACTGCGTCCAGAAAATGATGTGTTGTATACAGCTGATAATATTAGCAAATGGAAAGTGAAGAAAGAGGAAAGTACAGTAGAATTAGGAGATACCAACCTTGCAAGAACAGTGGAGTGGTGACTGGTGGTTGAATGGCTGCATAGTAAAAAAAAAATTGAACAGCCAGTCCTTGTTTCCAGTAGAATAGTATGGGCATTTTGTTCAGATATTTGTATAAGACATAGGTACAAATCATAGGAGAGCAAAACTTACCTGAGATGTGGATGCTGCCTGGCATCCTTCTTGAGTTCTTGGTTGGTGCTGCATAGAAGCCCTCCAATTCTGATCTTCTAGAGCATAGAGGAGAACACCAGCTAGTGGATGTTATTTGGGCAAGCTGGACGTGTGGCTATCTGCAACCACTGGGTCTGATGGGACCACTAGAAGAGTTTAAGTTTGGCTCCTAGCCTCCTAGTACTGCTATCACAGACTCAATTGACATTGCATTAAGGCCATACGGCTGCAAGAAATTTCTGAGTGGGGTCGGGCCCCAGGTGCAGTCTCAACAATTCCTCGGTTGCTAAGCAGACCCTACGTGAGATGCAAATTTTGCTGATACGGCAATTGGTGGGCTCACACATCACTGGAAAGCCACGTAACAGAGAGAATCAAGACAGCAACTCATGAATGAAGGAGTCACATAATATGGTGTTAAATGAGACAGACAGCGCACAAGAAACTTGCTTGTCTTGAAGAATCTCTAAAACCAATTGAGCCAAGACTAGCTTGCATCCATATAAAACGGTTCTAGAATGACCTACGGACTTCAGGTTACAAGATAGTACAGTACTGCACTTGTAAATAAGCCAGTCAGGCTGAAACCATTCCCAGTGAAACATCAGACACAACAGATCCAAATAACAATTGGTGAGCTCATAGGCTTGGGAGGGATTCTGCTCGGATGAAATCCTTGAGAAGGGCCTTCTCCTCATCGAGTTTCTTCTTCTCCGCCGCATTGCGTGGCTTGATCTTCCGCTTCTCCTCCAGCATCCATTTGTAGAGCTGGCGCTGCTCATCTTCGGGAATTGGTGGGAGCACCTTACTGGGCGCGGCAATAGGCTCTGCGGACTTCTCAGCAGTTGCAGCAGATGAGGTTGACGCAGTAGCAGCGGCAGGATCAGTCTGAGCATCTTTCTTTCCTGAGTCCTTTTGGTAGGTCCTCACAAGTACGTAAACTGCATGTCATAAAGATGTGAATCATTAAACCTACGGAAAGATTAGAGTAAGCATAAAAAGAACACAGGACTGGTAAGTAATTCATATCTATCAACACTCGATATCTTGTATCACTCAGAATCTCAAACATCAAGGCTTGAACTTCATGCCATGCATATTTATTTCTTCAACGCAGCAAGCATGCTTAGACAATCATGTAAGGAACTAAAAATGCACGTGTGGGATCATAATTTGCAGGCATACTCCATGAATTAAGTCATGTTTTATCCCATCCCTCACAACATTAGCAGCAGTGTGCCATAACGGTGGAGGGCTGGAGGCATGTTTAGAGCCAAGAATGACCCGAGTATGGTTCGCTCAGAATATATGTTGGCATATAAAATATGACATCCAAATTTTGGATTCACCACCCTTTTACAGCTCACTGTTTTCTATACTCTACGCAGCGAGGATACCTACCCAGAACCATATATCAACTCAGCCAGTAACGAACTACCATTTCTGATGACAATGAGATGCAACCAACCTCTACCCAAAAGGTGAACAAAAATGGTAAAAATTCAGGTAATAACATGACAAACAGTTTCTTGTTTCTCTAGTTCTTGAGCTTCTCGTCGGAACAAGATTCAAATTTCCCAAGTTCTGCGACCTACTTCCAGAGTAGAATTAAGCAACAACAATAGATCTAGTTAGATCGCCGCAAGAAAACACTAAGATCCCTCCTAGCACTGAAGAGTAGTACATCATCGTTCCTAACACATGATGAGTAAGGTTATCAGCAAAATCGCTCGCAGGACGCAAGTTCCCTCGCACAAATCAGCAGCAGAGCGAGGTCGCAAGACGAAGAAAGCAGCAGATGGCAACGATGCATCGCGCGAACTGATGAGAGAGAGGGGGGAGAGGAAAGTTGAGGTGAGCTGACCTCCGACGAAGAGGTTGGCCGCTAGGAGAAAGGGGAACATGCGGCGCATGAAACCCTTCCTCGCTTCCGGCGGGGGCGGGGCGGGGGGCTTGGGCTTGCCGTGGGCGTGGGCGTGGGCGGCCATCTCGCCGTCGAGATTGTCAGTGATGAATGCGCCCCCAACAAAGGAAAAGGAGAGAGAGAGAGAGAGATTGGATTTGGTGGGGTGACGGCGACTGCCTCTTCTCTTTTCTTTTATGTGGGTTTCTTTCGATCCTCGCCGTTGATCGCGACGAGTGATGCAAACTTTTTCTTTTTCTAATTTGACCCTCTCTATCGATTGCCCATCTTTGCTATGCTACCACAAAAGCAGCTCGAAGCATGTGAATGAATTCAAAGCGAACACCAGAGAACAAACCTTCTAGCTCCATGTGTCTGCTTCTTTAACCCAAAGTAGACCTCGTCTGATAGGCTGGGTCAATAGTGCTAGCGTGAGACACAATACTGTTGGCTAGCCCACGCACAAATAGTAAACTGATTGTATCGGTCCGGTTCGATTGAACGTGTGTCACGTGTCGTACTTGAGCTAGCACCTCGACACGATGGCCCAGCCTGATAGAACATGCATAGTACCATGCCAAGGCACGGCTCGCCCTAGCACGACACGCCTTTCGCCTCCAACCTTTCCAGAAGACCAGGTTTGCTCAGAAAAAGTGCAATAACTCTCTTGTGGTAGTGCAATAAAATTGCTTGCGGTTGGCAGTAAAATTACTTAGTGTTACTACACTCTTTCGAGTACGGACATGTAACTTAGAAGTAGAATTACTTGCGATTAACAGTAAAATTACTTGTAACTGATAGTGAAATTAATTACTTATGATTGCCAGTAAATTATTTATGACTGACAGTAAAATTAATTATGACTAGCAGTGATTTAAATCGTGATTATCGCGGTATCACGATGACATAACAAAAAAAACTATAGCGAATAGCGCAAGCTATCGCGGAGGCTATCCTACAATGTGGTACTATCACAAAGATATTAATTTAACTGCTTTCCATGTTATGTAGAATACTATATAAATAAAAAACTTATAATAAGAAAGTAGGGCAAGGTGCAAGTAAAAAAATCATATTTACAACACTTTCATGACATGTCCAACCTAAAAATCTAAAAAACTAAGTGAATAATTTTTCAAAAATATTTTACTTATTTATTAGTATAAATAAGAAAAGTTTAAGCTTCCAATTTTAAAAGTTGAATTCAATATATAACTTGGTATGTTTGGAACACTAGAAAGAAATACTCATTTCTTGAAATAGAATATAAGATGTACAAGTCTGATGCGGATACACATATTGGAAAGAAGTATTGAGCCACATTAAATATTTTCAGGTGAATTTATTTCTTAATGAACTTCCTTCTATTGATGAGAACAATATACTACTTCATACCAATTACTTTGTGCATTTTTATATTTAAACATTGCGACGATTTTGGAACTGAGAGGGAGGCCGGGGCTAAAGCCATGGAAGAGCACAGTATGAAGCATCTTCTTTCGGCTAGCAAGGAAGAAGGTAATAGCCAGCATCTTCTTTCGGCTAGCAAGGAAGAAGGTAATAGCCAGCATCTTCTTTCGGCTAGCAAGGAAGAAGAAGGTAATAGACATACAGCTGATTCAAGGCCATGCAGTTAAGGTGAAGATGAAAGGAGGAAATGGAACTGACCAAGAAATCACTTGACGGAACATGATAGGGTTTCACTTGACGATCGTGAAGTCCGACGCGTGTGTTCTTGCGAATTAAAGACGCTACGATTTGAGATACTAACAGCTATAGCGGACCGCTATTACCGCTATAGTGGTTGTAGCTGTAATAGTATCAGTGTTTTAAATCTCTGGCTATGACGTTTAGCGGATGACCTCTCAAACAGCTAATAGCGGAGCTAAATGAGGCTATAGCGGGCTATAGCGGCTAAATTGTACATGGACTCAAATAGCTCGATCTGTCTAAAACAGCTATAGCGGGCTATAGCGACAGCTATAGCCGGAGATTTAAAACCTTGAATAGTATGCGTATGTTCTATAGCTTAGCATTCCAAATGCAAAAACCGCTATAGCAGCGCTCTAACCCGGTATTTAAATCAATGGCGACTGACAATAAAATTACTTGTAACTTACCATCATGCTCAACATACCATCGGTTGTCTATTGGGCTAAGCGTGCCCAAGCCAACCCGGCACGATCCGACCCCTCTCCGTGCCATACCTAGGTCGAAGGGTAGGCACGTGGGCTAGCACAGCATGATACGATAACATATTCGAGCCAGCTGTACCAAACCTCATTGAGTCATGCCCTATCCAGACCCGAAAGGATTCATACATGCAAATAAGACAGTGGTCACCGACTTAGCCTCGAGCACAAACTAGATATTAGGGGTGTTCTTTTGGCATGTGTCTGATGGTTTTTATCTGTGTTTTTTGATACGACAACGGACAGCGCAGACATCGACGCAGATAACACACATGGTTTTAGGTATGAGAAGCTGTTTGGAGAATCTAATTTAAGGGACCATCTAGTTTTGATGTGTGGGTTTTTAACTTACGGAGAAACCAAAAGCCAAAAGAAAAAAAAACAGGGCCATTAAATGCTGCCAAACTGATACAGATGTAAAACAAAAATATGGATTCTTTCAAGTCAACACATAAACTCTATACTAAAAACATCATGCACAAACATTTGCTAGAGTAGTACTATATGTTTCCTCGCAAAAGAAAAAAAGTAAAAAAGGAAAGTAGAACAAATTAAAAAAAAGTAGGGGACCAGGGGACTTACAGGGTGCTTATAGATTTTCTCTTTTTTGACCTTTTCTTTCTTGAGTAGCATAGTATTGCACTGTCGCATGAGAATTGATTGCAGAATTTCCACTTGTATGAGTAGCCACTTGTACTATTTGAAAGAACATTCCTCATGTTCTAAAACCCATGAAGTTTATTTGACGTTCTTTTTACTCGATATTTTTTACTTTATACGGTTTATAAAAGATGTAGCTTTGATTATTACTTTTTATAAATTTATATTAAAATATATTAATAAAATTATAATATTATAACAGTATTTTTAATGATAAATTTAATGATATACTTTTTATATAGTCAATCTAGATAATTTTAGACATGTTCTTTTTTACTTCGGTTTGTGATTTATGGTTACGTCTTATATCTTTTAGATTATTTGTGAAAAAGAGTACGAAGTAACAGAAACTCGCGTGTAATTTTGACCGATATAAATAAAGTCGCTATAGTATATACTACAATCATCTTGTAAACCTCAACTTTAAAAGTCACTTTGTTTGAAACCTAGTTATTATAGAAAAACCGAAAAGTAACTTTTAGAAGCCAAAAAAAGAGGAAAAATATTGACAATCAAATTTTAGAATGTTCGACGACACAGATCTTAACACATCAAGTAAAAAATAATGAAGGTGGTGTATAACTAGTCAGCATTCCAGTCACACATGACATTGTTGTCACTGCCATGATTTGGCTGCAAATATCCAGCACAAACAAGTGCCTATAAACTTGTCACAAGCTTCAGACTTCAATATTAACCGACCATCAATTATCCAAACCTGACAACTGCGAATAGAGCAATAATTAACCAAATTTTGCAGGTTGCTGTACAGCACCTGATTTGGACCCCAGAAGTAACATGTATTTTAGAAACAGAAAAGGTACATGATACGCCGCATGAGTTTTCAGTGACCGGAATTTATTAAGATAGTTTTGAGGTGACAATGTTAAATTGACATGTAATTGAGTGACAACGTTAAATTGACATGTAATATACCCTAGAGCCTAGAGCAACCTAAATGAAGTAATTCAATAGGTTAGGTTTGCTTCTTCAGTTCTTCGTCCCAGACTGCCAAAGTACATAACGGCACTTGCAAGGTAGAAAACACCGAGGACTTTGAAATTTAGACAACAAAGTGTGAATTACTAAATGCAAAGCTCTTTTGCATTCACTAACTTGTAGGATAAACATACACAGATACAAAAGATAAATAATCCTAGCTCTAGAAGCATGGACCTCATATCAAAAATATACAGCTGGGCCCAGGTTTTGGGTTACAATCCACCAGGAAAAGAAATTAGCACTTGCAAGAACCATCTCCAGCTGTCTAGACTGCAATAAAGCATATTCCAACTTCAAGAGGTGAACTCAAAATGGCACAAAAACAATTATCTACCTGACATTAAGGTGAGTGCGATTAGCTCCAAGTTGAATTAAGAGCACTATCATCCGCAGCTTCCATAGCTCGGACACCTAGCAAGAGAGGAAAGGTAAAAAATCAGCAAAATAAAGGTAATCCCCACTCGAATTGGCTCTTGCTACAGAGAATGTAGCACCTATTCGCTAATGACATGTTGATGTTCCTACATATTCATGAAGTTTCAAAAGAATAAGTTTTATATGGAAAATTGCAGCAGAAGCCCCTCTGCTTTTACACCCCCTCCACTTAAATTTCAATACTATATGCCCATCTACTCATGGTTGTCACGGCGTCGCCTAGGCGACGCCATGTCGTCCCGGCGGCCGGAGGCGGACGCCGTGGCTGGTCGCCTCGCCTTGTCCTGCTGTTGATGCCGATCTCCAGCCTGCTCCCGCCGCCGGCGTCGATCTCCAGCGGCGCGGGGAGGGGAGGCGGCGGGGAGAGCTCGGGCGCGGGGAGGGGAGGCAGCGGGGAGAGCTCGGGCACGAGGAGGATGCGGCGGACTGGCTGGCGGCGGCTAGGGTTAGGAGATCGGGCGTGGGGAGGAGGCGAGGGGAGAAGGCGGCGGGGGGAGGAGGCGGACGAGGGAGGCGGCGGTGGGGGGAGGAGGCGGACGGGGGAGGCGGCGGCGGGGAGAGGAGGCGGACGCGGGAGGCGGCGGCGGGGAGAGGAGGCGGACGCGGGAGGCGGCGGCGGGGAGAGGAGGCGGAGATGTCGGGAGAGGCGGAGAGACGGGAGAGAGCGAGACAGGAGAGGCGGAGTGGTCAGGCGAGACGGAGAGCTCGGGAGTTTTATACAGGAGAGACGGTAATGTATGTATACATACGGGAGTAACGGGAGATACTCCAGGATCGGGCGCTCGCCATGGCGTCGCCTGGACGTCGCCTAGGCGTCCAGGCGCACCTCACTCGCCGTGGTCGCCAATTCCGCCGTGACAACCATGCATCTACTTTACATAACGGAGAACAACAGTGCCTCGATGTCTGAGCAGACCAATGGAAAATCCAAATGGTTTCAAAATTTAACATTTATCTATGAATGAACATACTAAAATTACATTTCAAAGATAGAACCTATTGCCAACAAGTCAACAATGAGTAAACAAGTTAGAAAAATACATACCTGTACAATAACTTTACATCAGAAAGAAGGGTTGCTCCGTAAAAACGACCAATCCATATTAATTCATCATCAGCCTGGGCCAGAATTGGAAGGAGCATATACACCCCCTTGAACAACTGGTCTCTGCTGATGCGGAGACTGCAGTTGCTGCCTGGATTGTTGTTGGTGCCACTGGCCACCAATACCTTGGCCATGCATAGGCAAACCACCTGAAATTTGCCTTTGCAGCACGTCTTGGCTAGATGATGGCAATAATGTTTCATTCCCAACAAAATCATCTTTACGAGAGCTAAGCAGCTTAGTTGTTGAGGTAACTGCAGTAGGGTCATGTGATGCCTCATGCTTCTGCTGGTTTACAGATGAAAGTCCAGGACTGCCTGACTCTGTACTCTGAGGAATAGGTGTTGCTGAAATCATCTGATTGTGTTGGACTTGGTCGATTTGCAAGTCCGTACTACAATCAGAGTTCATTTGGAGGTTTTGTTGCATCATCATTCTTTGAATGCTGTTCTGTGATGGATTGGTCTGCCGTTGCTGCTGCTGCGTAGTCAAAGGTGATTTAGAATGATGTGGAAGCTGTTGTGAAGCTAATAGGGTCTGACTAGAAGAACCCTGCATCAAGCCTTGGTTACCAATATCTGGCAATTGTTTTGGCGATTGAGGCAATGGAGAAGTGTATAGTTTATGCTGATTCCCAGGCTGAGGCATTGACGAAGTTGATGCTTTATTACCAGGGAAAAATCCTTGGCCATGTTGCAGCAGATTTCTGTCGGAAACTTGTTTTTTCAAAGATGTAGAAACAGCACTGACTGGAGTGGTGTCGGCTGGAGGAGTCTGAGGTATCAGCATGTTTCCTCGACCTAAACTCTTCATAAGCTTAGCTTGTTGACTACCATGATTCCTTTGTTGTTGATTTTGTCTAGGCTGCTGTTGACCCTGCTGTTTCTTCTGCTTATGTTGTGTAGTATTGGCAGGTTGATTGGGAAGTGCAGAGCTATCTGGTGGATTTGGTGCAGATTGCTGCCGCTGATGCTGTTGTTGTGAAGGGGCTAAAGTGGCTGCAGGAGCTTGGTTCTGCTGCTGAATTTGCGAACCATTCTGCACACTAGGTACTGCACTTGCTCCAGAAAGATCATTCTGCTGTTGAGGCACCATACGTTGTTGAATTTGTCGTTCTTTAGACAAGCGCATAGCATATGCCTGTTGCTGTGGGCTTGAATGGTTTGTTCCTTGGATCTGAGAATGGTGTGGGTTTCCAAACATGTGTGATGGCTGGGACATCTGATGTGGTTGCTGGGGTTGCTGAACAGGAAAAGGCTGAACAGGTGAAGAAGCTGCAGCACTGGAGAATGATGGATTCATGCTGCTGAAATGGACAGCTTGACTACTTCCCTGTGATACCTGCATGTGGAACTCTGGCATCACCATTTTCCTATGCTCTTCCATATTCTGACCAGGCTATAAGAAAAAAATACCATCAGCAATCCGCCATTCCACCAATAGCATTAATTTTCACTGATAACTGATTGAGTTTAACAGTTTAAGCTTAGTATGATTTAGTTAAGATTGGTACTTTGACCATCATAACGTTCAAGTTGCATAACTAACAGCAGTACTCCCTCTGTTACTAAATAGATGTCGTTTTAGAATGCATGCAATCAAACTTTTTAACTTTCACCATTAATACAAAGAGAAGTATTTATATTGATCATATGAAAATGATAACAGATTTGTCATCACAAGTACTTCCACAATATTATATTTTTTACTTTTATTTTTTTACAGAGATGAAACTAGAAAATTAATGGTTTAACGAATAAACTGGAGAACATGTCGATGCCTACAGCGACAAAGATTTAGTAACAGAGGGGGTGTTTGCTAATCAGTTAACTGGCAGCAAATGAAACCTTGGCATAACAAATTCACCCAGAGAAAATAAATAGATATGTTACATCAAAAGAAGTAGAACAGCAAATTGCTAGAGAAGCCTCGTAGCTCGTAAACAAGAATCCTCTGCGACAATGATATCCTTTTGGATTTGTAGTGCTTTATTACATCATCTTGGTTAGCACTACAAACTATTTTGCTCCTCAGGAAACTATTAGAAAGGGTAGTTTGACCCTTTGCTTATACGAGTTTGTCAGGAAACTTTGTGCAATAATAAATAGCAAGCAACACTCATCAACCCGAACATGAAACAGCACAACCATAGCTTGGAGGATGGAACTGGAAATGACTGAAACTGAAGGCACTAGTTAAAAATTACTGCCAGTTTTCAGGCATTCCCCTTTCTTTTCTTCAAGGGAAAGTGTTAACCATTAGATTCTGCTAAAAACATGCCGTTTAGGCAATTTTTTGTGCATGAATCAATTTATTAGTTTTTATAGTAAGAAAGGGAAGGGACTACTCACACGAAGCATCTGCACAGGATCGCGTGGCCTCAATATTGAATTTCCTGGGGCAGATATGGCTCCAGGGTGGACATTTACTGCATTTGGCACTCCCTGGCCACTGTTGGGTAACACGTTTCCAGACGAAACCATATTTATCATTCCTGTGGAACTAACTCTTGGAAAGCCTGCACTGGCAGCAGGCATACCTCGATTCAGTCCAGTCATCATTCCCATACTATGGGCACCAGGAATCATATGAGGACCACGATCAACCCCAGCAGGAAATGCTCCAGGAACAGAACCTCCAGGTTGCTGAAGATTTCTGCCACTGAGAATTTGGTTATACTGAATCTTCTGTTGCTCATCACCCTGTAAAGAGGTGGATCTAGGAACACCATATTTCTGAACATCCCTATAGCAGAAATTAAACACAAAAAAAAGAACATTACCATGTACTCCGTTTAATATCTACTAGGAAGAGTACTTGATCATTTACCTAGAAGAGGCACCCAATGTTGAAGGTGACGGTAAATTGCTGCCCAGAACCATACCAGGAGACCCTGGTAACCTGGCATTTAGATTTGAAGGAGTAGTAGTAGGAACAATGGAACCATTATGGTTTGGCAGCGTTAACCCATTTGTATGAGAACCCTGGTACCCACTACCAGATGTGATTGCATTTGCATCCAGGTTTGAACTCATTGCATCACAAAGATCAAGTGGCCTGTTACAGATTAGACATCAGCAAAAAGGTTACCGTTGGATGTTGGGTAATGGTATGGGTGATGACGGATACTAAATAGCATATAAGAAGGTAAAATATCTTGGCAATTTCCCCAAAGTGGGATCTAAAAGAACAGTTCAAAGCAATAATCACATACGTCAAAGTGCCCCCAGCTAAGTTGTTCGGGCATGCTTGTGAAATTGCGACAACATGAGAACTATGTTGTTGTATGATCGACTTGAGCTCCTGGTTATTACCCTTCATGACAAAACGACAAGAAAAGCATAGCCATAAGAAATACTAACAGGTAACAATATACGTAAGAGCAGCAAAACAAAACATAACAAAGGTACTCTGGCAAAATGTGAACTTGCGAAGAATACTTCAGAGCTCAGAGAGATGATTGGAACTAATGCGAAAAAACTAGTTCAGTGAAAGAGTCCACTACAACATCACATTATCAATTATAGCATATGAGAACTGCATGTGCACATATACACATAAAAATAAGAAATACTAACAAGTAACAATATAGGTAAGAGCAGCAAAACTAGTTCAAAGCTCAGAGAGATGATTGGAACTATGTGAAAAAAAACTAGTTCAGTGAGTCTCCACTACCACATCATATTATCAACAATTATAGCATACAAGAATTGCATGTGCACATAAAAAGTACCAAAGCTACATTGACAAGCACAGCTCTAAAATTATTACAATTTGAATAGCATATGCAACAAGTACTTGGCTACACCCACGATATCCTAAGATTCTTGCAAGAGTATAAACGAACAACAAATGTTTAGCAAGATTTACCCATCCTCCATTATAAATGTAGTAAAAAAGTTACAAAGATAGCTACATTATATATTGCCAACAAATCAATTCAACAAAAGGTTTTGCAAAATAAGAGAAAAAATGAACCTGTCTACGTCTGGAATGTACTTGTTGCATGAGTATCATTATTTTTTCAAAATGTGCCTTAAGATTCTCTTCCTCAAATGGTCCTTGAAGTCGCTGGAACAACTGCCTGGCACTACCCTGATGAGCATATGAATACCATTGTTAGAGAATGAGAATGAAAGTCTATGCTGCACATGCTAGACAAAAGCATCTGCTATCGCAACAGTGCTAATCAAAGCTGCACTTGAAAAGGAAAATATCGCAGGGACTAAATAGAAGGTTCAACAACACATTTGTGTGAGTTGCATCCCACATACATACCAAGCAGTGAAAGATTTACAAAAAAAGAAGTTGATGGAAAAGCATGCCTTTGGAATGCCAGGTATTGTGAAATGATAGTGTTGAGATGAACCAGAGTCTTCTGCACTGTCAGCACCATCACCAGAACTTTTATCCACAAGAACCTTATGGCGCTCCTTGCATTCTTTAGGTTGTCTATACACAGACTGCATAGATAGAATACAAGGAAACTCAAAAATTAATTCTAGAACCCAGGGATTGGAATGAATCAACGTTCACACTACATGTTCAAACGATATGATAAGAATATAAAACATAGCAAAAGATTTTATCCCAGACATAAAATTACCTTGAACTGCACAATGCTATTAATTGCATCGCTTACTAACTCCCAATTTTGACCCATGTCATGGACAAGGACAACAAGAGCCTGAATATTTAAGACATTTAAGTCATTACCACAGTCCACAAATTGTAGTCAAGAGAGAAAAGTACTACTTCAAGCACACAAGAACCTGATCCTCGATGTTTGACCATCCACCACTGGAAGCCATCTGCCAAAAGCATAAAACATTTCAATAAGCAATTATGGGAAACAAAACCTGCTTGTACAGCATGCGCTGTCCGTACACTATGATGCTTGCATGTTCACAATTATGGCAGCTCAACTTAAAAAATAAACAACTCCAACGACTCTCATCCTATAATCCAGTTGCACACCAAAAAAGAACCAAAGGGGAAAAATGTGGATCATAAGAACGTGACAAACTCAGTAATTCATCACCAATCCTTCCAGGACTGATTACACTATACTCGAAATTCTGAACTATATGAAATGTGTGAGTAGCATCTATGTGGTGTTCCCCATAAATGAACAGAAAATCATGGCACAGTAACTGTCAGAAAAGAAATTTGTTCCTAAACTTTAGACCAGAGGAAGGGGCTATGACCTATGAAGCTCCTTTCCACATATAGAAATGCACCGGTTCCACCAATAAAAGAAGATCCGTAAAAAATAGTCCAGGTGGCAGTAAAATTTTAAAACACGCTATTCCTTGTTTTCCTATAATACAACTAAAACAATACAAGCTTGCTACTTCTGCATGCATGCCTAACCTAAGCTGAACCTATCTTGGCTAGCCAGCAACATCCGTACAAGCAGAGTAGATTATTTGTCTACTACTGGTAGCAAGAGGACCACAGAAAATATCAGATGAACCTAATTTCTACCCTGACTCAGTGTAGGTATGGAGGGCAAATAAACGGCAACACAGCCAATCAAAGGTCCCATCCAACCTATATGACAAGGTTTGATCAACAACAACAATGTAGCGTCTATGCAAACAAAGAGAAAAGCATATGACTATAATGTAGAGAAATGATAATACCTTTAGTGCTTTCCCTTTTCTCCCACGATCCCTATTAGTGATGATCTTTATGATTTTAGCAGGATTTGCCATGTTGCTCATCTGTGATGCAACGGGAGAAGCTTCTTGTGAAATATCTATCCCTTGCTTCATCATTTTAAGCTTCTTAGAAGCATGTTGACCACCATTTACAACTATGGATAACATAAATACATGATATGTTAGGAGCTATTTATGCTTTCCCTAAAAATACATAAAGAGCAAATAGTTGCTTCTTGTATGTGTATGACATAGGCTACAAGCGCACTCTATATAAACAGTCAAACAGAGGGGATGAAAGTACCAATGTTCCCGTTTGAATCAAATTGTTGGGTCTCTGATCTCTTCTTCAGATAATCCTTCTGAATAGAAGGTTTATTCAAAAGGTTGTTAGAGGCTAACAAAATTAAACTGAAATTGCAAAGGTATAACTAAAAAGTAACTAAGTGCATCTTATTAATATCAACAACAAATGGAAGAAAGAAAGGGGGAAAACCTGCTCGTATTGAGTGATCAAATCAACTTGTGAACTTTGATCATAGATACGCCCCTGAAACATTAGGAGATAAAATTACTCTTGAGTCTCTGACAAAACATTGCAAACAACAATAATGGGGAGCAGGCTTAAAGAATTAACCTTTACAGCAGCTGAGGCACAGGAATTGGCTGCATTTTGAGCAGTCTTGTAAACTGGGTTCTTATGCTTTTTCTTCTTGTTAGCTTTAGTACACACTTCGCTACCATCATACAGCAATCGTCTGTCAAAATCAACTGTGGATTCATAGTCCATGTTTTTCCACGGCAAGGACCCTCCATGCAATGAACTTTGATCATCTTGGTACGAGTTTGTATCTCCACTTGAAACATCTGTTTTACTTGTGACTTGGGGGGTTCCACCAACACTAGCAGGAAATGGGCTTACAACTCGTTGTCTAGGAGCTGTACGGATGCGCTTTGTAGGAATTGCAAGGAAAGATGAAGGCCTTTTGCCATTAGAGAACAATGGCTGGTTTCCTGACTTGCTTTCCAAACACGGTTCGTAAGGCACATAAGTACCTATTTCATATGGTCTTGCACCGTTAATCCTCTGCTGCGTCAGATGCTTCTTGTGACCCTTTTTTGATAATAAACCACCATCATATGCTTCAGGCAATATGTAAGTACAAGTCCCGCCTTCATCCTCCTCATATGCATTCTCCTGAGCCAAATCTGAACAAAATGCAACAGCATTAGTAAGAGTGTGAAGTACATGATAATATACAACAACAAAGCCTTTTGTCCAGATTTGGTACATGATAATATGATAACTAAAAAATTTAAGGTGCTGGTGAATATTACCTGCTGCAGAATCACACACAGATGCCTCATAGTCATCCTTGAGTCCAGTATTACCAACCTTCTGCAATTATTAACTTTAATAAATATATTTCACAAAAGAAAATACCAAAGTTGTGAACACAAAATGTAAAGCAGTGCTCCAATCCTGACGGGCAATGGATCAAAAGTAAAGACAGCAAAAAAAATCCTCTTGGCATTCATGCAGTACAATACTTGAAAAAAAACATGAATGTAATAGGATAACTAGACAGAAATGAAGCAGCCCAGAATTTTTTCTTAATACAGCAGTGGAAACAACTGAAGACCTCTATTACCAGCAATTTAAGAGTCATTGAAGAGAAACATAAACTGCCCCATCCTTTGCTACTTGCTTACACATATAATTGCCTGTCCATGTTGTGGTTCAACATTTAACAGAACTCCCATAAGAGAAAAACTAAACGGAAGAAACAAATTATGTTCATTAGGTTGCTTACACATATAGTTGCCAGCAGGGATAGAAATCCTGCCGGTAACCGGATTTACCGGTGGGTACCGGGAAACAATTTTTTCACTAGGACCTTCCGTTCTTGACTTGATGCTTTTTGCTATGAATGTATTAGAAATTTTCAATTGCTAATCGCCCATAACCTGTTTTTCCAAGTTTTAGCGGTTTTTCTCCAGTTTTTTGGGCGGTAACAGTCCGGTTTTTCCCGTTACCGGTTTCAAAACAGTCCAAATTCAAATTTTGCTATTTGAATTTTGTCCGTTTTTCTCCGTGTTTTCCGGTAACCAGCCGGTTACCGTTACTGCCCCCCGGTGGGATTTCCTCCGGTAGCGGGATTTCTTTCCTTGGTTGCCAGCCTATTTTGTGGTTCAACATTTTAACAAAACTCCCATAAGGGAAAAACTAAACGGAAGAAGAAAATTATGTTCATTAGGTCTTGAGAAGAATGCATAAAGCTTCTCTTCACCTTATGATACATGAAAAGAGATTCCACAGACTCCCTGTATGCCAGCATTGCACCAGGTGCTACTGTATAGAAGAGACTTCCCTGAAATTAAGAAAAGAATCAGAGAACAATGGTGTTGAGCTAACATGCATACATGTTTTTAGTTGCCAAAACAGGGTAACTGTGCCTAGGAGTACTCATCAGGGCACTAAGCATGATCTGTCTTCCAAAAGCAAAAGTAATGAGAGAAATCAATCATAATTGACTACACAAAGTTGTGATGATTTACCTCTACAAGCTGATCAGACACTTTCAAGATGCCAAAGTCATTTAGCCTGTCAGGAGTAGATGGTGCTTCAGCCAACACAAGAGAATCAGATGCGTGACTGTTATATTCAAGAAATCGAACTGCATAATCCTGAATTTGAGATCGACGAGGCCGCACAGACTCTTCTGCTTCCATGGATTCATTACCCTATACAAATCCATAGATCACATCAAACTCACATATTATAACACATCAAGTGATATTTGGAGGGTAAAACTGTAACAGTGCAACTGAAGTCTATTTTACTCAATTCTCGACTTTCTGGTGATGCCTATGTGCCAAAAATCCTTCAATACATTGGCACTAAAAATTGAACAAATGAGATGACATGAAAACAAATACCCCACGACCCATGAGAAAAGGTTATGTGAGACTAGTTTCATTTACCTGTTCTTTATCAGCTTTGATTCCAGTAGGCTTTGTATCCAGCACGTCTGAATCATGTTCTTGCATCACTTTAGCTGTCCCACCAGTAGTTCGTAAAGGTTCAGCTGAATGCCAAAAATTCATGACACCCTTTGCAAGGCTTCTAATAACAGTTTTCTGCTTTCTCTGAATGCTTGCTTCTTTAAATTTGGCCAGACCGTCAGAGGCAATGCAATGGCACGCTTGAGATGCAGCCATACTTTTCCACAGACGCTCCTATTAAATAGAAACATCAAATTACACAAGGACTATGTGAACTAATCCAAAAAAAGAGTAAATTGAATCAGAGGTCCCTAACTAGCACTGAAGTATCACTTAGGTCCCTGAACTTGAAAAAACTTGCCAGGTCCCTAAGTTTGTAATGAAGTGGCACTTATGTCCGAAAACATGCAAATTGTGTCATTCAGATCATTACAACTTCATAGTTAGCTAATGTGGTTCATTCGAATTGATTATCAATATGGCAATTGAAGGTACAATGACTTTTACTTGGCTAACAAGTGGTGAGACGTCAGTTGAATAGGTATAACAAGCTCTACGTTAAAAGTTTAAATGGCCCAAATGACACTGTTTTGCAAGTATGGGGAGCTGCCAGACTAAAATTCAAGTTTAGGCACCTAAGTGGTACTTCGTCACAATTTTAGGGGACCATGGTGAAATGTACTCAAGAAACAAAAATGTTTAAGAACTTTAACTAAGAATAGTGACCAGATTCTGCATGTGACATCCCATGCGAGCATGAGGAAGAAATATAAAGATCACTTGAGAAAATACCTGCATAAAATCATTCGCCATCCAGGCCATCTCCTCAAGGACAAAATCCCAGTGACCATTTCTCCTCTTCTCTAAGGAAAGATTACAGAGAGATCGTTCACCGGCTCTCTTAAGACTTGCCTATTGTGCAAAATTATTTTCACTACTTTCAGAAACAAGATTAATATCAGAGAAATAAGGAGATAATATAAACACTAACCGTACCTCTATAAGACAAGCTTTTCTAAGGATAGAATCTTCATATTCCTTCTTTGCCATCTTATTCAGGTTCTCTCCAGGTTTTTTAATCTCACTCTCCACGTTAGACCCATAATTTTTTAATGAATACGTAGAACCAGGCAAAGGATTTTTAGGAAAAGCAGAACCTACAGCAATAGGATGGGCAGAGTTAGAAGCCCCAAGGCAACTGTTAATTCTCTCTGAAGCTGGACTGCCCTCATTGTTCATACTGTGGCCAGGAGACGGGCAGCCTGTATCCTTCTGTGCAACTATTGGATTGTCACAAACTTCCATTTCATCTTTCACACAAACAGTGGTACTAACATCAGAACTGACAATTTCCTTCACAGAAGTAGGCCTGCTAAAACCTTCTGATTGACCACTTTCCTTAACACCCTTGCTAGAAAGTCTACTAATGTCCAGGTCTTCATAAGACTTTCCATCAATCTTAAATGCAACAAGACTAGTGTTCCCATCTGTATGATTGTCGATAATACTGGCAACGCCTTCACAAGGTGGATCCACCGCACTTTTGTGCGAAGTAGCACCTTCTACAGCACAGATAGGAACGATGCTGCCCTTATCCAGTTCACCTACATGGATATGGGCCGTCCTTTTATCCAAGTGATCATTGTCAACCTTCTCGTCGTCAGCACATGTTTCTCTCGCATCGTGTGTAGATGTGTTAGAATGAGATGACCTTAGAACAACTTTTGAAGTAACATCAGGGGTTTCTACAGATGCACCTGATGCAGCTATCTCACAACATCCCTCAAGCTGTTGATTGCCATTCGTGCCATTGGGAGAAGCTTCTGTAGCTTTACTGTTATTATCGCCTTGCCTTGCTTCGCTCTTTACTACAAAGTGGCTTTCACGAATGGTTTGAATCCCATCCAACACCATTGCCACCTGTTCACCAGAAGCTGTATTCTTTGGCGCACTCTCGCACTTTGGTCCTGTCTGCTTTAAACTAGAAACAGATGATACGCCATGATGATGTTCTTGTTTTTCCTGGATTACACCTTTTGCATCTTTTGGTTCAGAACCTTTAGCATGAACCACATGAGATCTAATAGAAGCAACATTCGCACTCTCCCTACTTGGCTTTGACCTGTTGCGTCGAACATATGCCTGGCTCTTCACTCCAAGGCGTGACAAACCAGAGTCTTCCGCTTTTTTTGCATTGTTGTGACCATCAGTGGGCAAGGACTGCTTGGGTTGAGCTGCATTAGTTCTTTTGGTTCCTCTTTTTACAATCTTCTCCTCTACAACGTCAATGTTATCTCCACCAAAAAGCATAAGATTGTCTGCTGTGTTGGTTTCACGACACAGTGAACTTCCCGGTTTGCCGCTACTCTCAACTGAATCTCCGCGGGGTGATGCAGCTAATGCAAAACTACCTTTAGCTTCACTGCAATTGAAAGCAAACAAAAGGCTTCTAAATCAATTTATGGTAAAGCCATATTGCCATCAAATGCTACATCAGGAAGCAATTATTACCTTATCACATTTTGTTCAGCTATTTGATCCGTGAGAGAAGTGGACTGTACACTGACTGATGCTATATGGCCAAATTTGAAATCCAATGGGTTGCCTCCCTGCAATAAATAGGAGTAATTAGACCAAAATAAGAACAAAATTCAATCTAAGGAAAACCAGCAAACATACTTTCTCTAGAAACTCCAACTCTCTCCTCCGCTCTTCACGAACATCACACTCCTGCCTGAAGTTCATGAATCATAATGTAAGTCCCGCAGTTTCCTACCAACCATCCACAAATATGCAGGAAATGTTGCCATCACTAACATACCTGAGTTCCTCCTGAGCTTTCTCAATGGCCACACTGCGTGGTGTAGATTTGGTACTGACACTAACACCGTAATCGGTAATTCCACCCATAGAGCACGGCTCAGTATTCACCATAGAAGAAAAACAAAAGCAGGCATCGTCCACACATCGCTAGATGCACAAGTGCATTTACGCATGACGTTCACAAACAGATAGTACGTTCCTACGAGTCACCACAAGCAAAAGCTACAACAGCCAGGATAGAAAACAGGGTGTAAGTAAACCAAAAGCAAAAGGCAGATTCACAGGTTGCACATTTCGACCAACTATGCCTAAAGCTAAAACAGCCCAATAATTCCTGCAATACAGTGTTACAATTTAAACTAAGCAACGTTACACTGACATTTCGGGCATGTTGGTAACATTCTACAAGCGCGCTTGTCAGCAGCTCAAAGTAGCTCGCGCAGTTGGCTGCAAGCATGGCGTACGCATCAAAGCGGAGCAAAATGCGGCAGGATTCACCGTCGCAAGCCCACGCCCCAGCCTCCCCTGACCACTAGTAAGTAGTAACCCATGCGTGCCACAGCCTTAGTGCTACGACCAGTGCCCACGCCCACCCAACGCCTCAGAAAGCGCTGGGGCACCGACGCGAGGCCGAATGGGACCGAACCGCACGAGGAGGGAAGGAGGAAACGTACCTCGGGAGCCCTGGTGCGCGGAGCTAGGGTTAGGGTTTGGAGCTGAGGGGACGGGGCAGCCGCGGAGCGGGGTAGAGGGGTCAGTGGGGCACCGGGGGATGCCGCGGGAGGAGTGAGCGGCCGGGGAGGTGGCTGCCGGAGGAGGTGGGACCGCCGGCGGGGCGGGCCGGGGAAGCGGGAAGGAGCGCGAGGGAAGAGAAGAGGGGCAACGTCTGTGCTGCGGTGGTTTGCTGTCTGGTGCGAGAGAGAGAGAGAGAGAGAGAGAGCGGCGCGGGGTAACTGGGGTTCGTTCGATTCCACACCACGTCGTCGTGGCTCGACTCCATCCGCATAGTCGTTGCACTTGCACCGGTATTATTATACATACGTATATAAATCAATCAGATATATATTTGCTGTTAGCTTCTAAGGCGGCCTTGCTTGCTCCGGCTTCTTCGGGCTTCTTGTCCATGTTGCCCTCGGTACACAGTTTTGTTTAGTGGATTTGGAGTTCTGCTTAATTGTGCTGTTTATATTCGTAAATTTTATCCACCAACCGTTTGGCGGGAATATGACTTTTAGAGTGCTGCAAACGTATTTCAATATGAGGATTTGAATACAAACTTGGCAAGATTTTAAAAGTTTAAAGAAGATGAAAAATTATTTAAAAGAAGTTGGAAACCAGGCCTAGCTAAACGGGCGCCCTGGCACGAGCCCAGCTAGGCATGGCCTAGTTAATCCGGCTAACTCAACAGGATGTACCATACGGACCCACAGGCTTAGCCTTGGACCCAGGCACAATCGAAGGAGGTCACGGGTCGTACCGTGCCGGCCTGGACATGTAAAGCCTAGTGGGTCATAATTTGTCCTATTTTAGCCTACATGCTGTCAACATTGACAGTCGATAGTGACGACGCGGTATAAAAGTCCACGACCGAATTGTTCCTTGTATATATTATTTTATCAATATATGTTATATCACAGTAGGACCCTCTACTTCTGTTTCCTTTAAAAAAAAGTCCCTAATCAGTTTTCCATGGCGCCGCCAACGCCGAGTCAGAAGAGGAACCCTCTCATTTTTCAATCAAGCTCCGGTCATTACTGTTGTATATGAGAGGGGCATTTTGGGAATTTCCCAATTGAATACATGCCACCGGATGGAATCTAGGGCGGGGCCCACCTGTCTGTTGCCTGCGCAAGAGATAAGGGGGAGGAGACAGAGTCTCCTCCCCGCGGTGCGTGCGGCGCTTGGGCCTCTCCCGTGGCGGTTGCGATTCCC
The DNA here is from genome assembly GCA_017311315.1 of Dendrocalamus latiflorus. Taxonomy (NCBI): domain Eukaryota; kingdom Viridiplantae; phylum Streptophyta; class Magnoliopsida; order Poales; family Poaceae; genus Dendrocalamus; species Dendrocalamus latiflorus. The sequence continues at coordinate 403,365 of CM029613.1, read as the reverse complement.
CTCCTGAGATCCGGATTTTTGGCGAAGGGAGGCGGCGATGGAGGCGAGCGTTGGAGGCGCGGCTGATGCGGGCTTCTCGTGCCCGACCGCTGGCGTCACCCCTCGCAGACCCCGCCTCTTCTTCTTCAAAAGGCCGATGCTCTCTATGGTGGGGATTGAGCTTCTTGCCCCGATCTGGTTTTGTCTCTTGAGTCTTCTTCCTCCTTTCTGATCTCTGGTGGTGCTGAGGGTATTGGCTTCGGCCATTTCCGATTGAGGCTTGGTCTTGGTCTCTTGCACAAACCCTAATTTGGGTTGTGGGGACTTGGGACCTTGGAGTTCCATCCGAGAGAGGAGAAGGTGACGTCGGCTCCCTGCTGTGTGTGTGCGCGCGTGGCCAGTGCGTATATCGTGGTCTTGTGCGGCATCTCTGTACCTCGACTTCACCTCTGGTTTTCGGCTAAGAAGTGAAGAGCGGCATTGTATCTCCGTGAATCATCTACTTGCGCGTGATAGCAGGTTGATAGATTTTCTGGGTGAGCGATTCATCGTGCCTTGCCGAATTATTTGATTTCTCCTGTGGCTCATTGGCTTCTGGACAGTTTCGAGTACTGTCTGATTTGTGAGTATAATTGTTTCTTCATTTACAGTAGCTATACTTGATCTGTACTTTAGTTCAAGTCTTGAGAACTGCTGTGAATGCTTGTGGGCTTATGTGTTTGCTCTGTGATGATCATAGTCCATAGTTGAGTGTAATCTTGTTAGAGAAATCGAATTTGAGCTCTATTGTTGGTATTACTGTCTGGACCGCAGCTAGTTGTCTTTTGGATTGTCAATTTTGCAGATTTGTTAACATGCCATCTTGTTGATTCAGTATGTTGTAGTTTCTGCTATATGTTGATTATACATTCCTGTTGGTACATAGAGGTATCTTCTGTTCTCATTGGATTGTATTTATCAATCGTATTTGGCAGCCCTCTTGCTGTTTTCGGTCTGGGCATTGGCCGCATACTGATCTGTTATATATATGTGCATGTGAACATCTTAAGTCTGGCACCTTTGTTCGGTTCAGCAGTTTATTGTTAGGGCTCAAATTCTGTTTTAGTAACAAGATTATACATATGAAGAGAATGGACATATGCATGAGAAGGCCAAAATTTTTAATTTTGTGCAACTCTGTTCTGAGAGCAATAATAAAATAATTAATTAGTTATATGCTGGAATTAGTTGTTTTACTGCTTTTAGAACTGGTTATAGAGGTATTTTCAGCAGCATGTAAATTATATTCTTTGAATATATTTGTAGAGGTGAATAGCAAGATGGAATTTCATGTTTATATGCAATTTATGCTATTTTTCTTATGCTGGAAATACATTGTTTATATGCTAATTATTGCTGGAATTAAATATTCAAATATGCTTATACCGCAATATTTACAACAATTACTTGTAGTAATTCTCCACATTTATCCATATTCGGCACGGTTTTACAAAACTATTCAAAAACATGGATAAAATAATTTAAATTCAAAACAAAACAAAACCTCTCAAAAATGCCCCACAGCAGACAATTGAACACATATCTGATGCAGTGCCTTCTTCATAACTTGAAAGGATGCCGATGTCTTCGTTGATCCATCTTATGAATATGATAATCACGTAAAACTCAGCAGAAGCGATACAAAATAGCAATTTCCACCTTGCTCTTTACTGCCCCCACCGAAACATTCAGCTGACGTATAGCACAGAATTACTCACTCAGGACCTCGTCAGACGATATATGGGACTGTTTATAAACAAGTGAGTATATGTCTCTCCGTAATCTGTACCGTAAACAGCCAAAATTCAAAAATTTCAGCTAACGTCTGAAATTTCAACCAAAAATTCAAAAATTTCAGCCAAAAGCCACAAGACACAGCTAAAAAAAACAGGCCGCTAGCTAACGCCTGCAAACAAAGATAACACTCATAATCCTCGTTAGGGTTAAGAATAGCACACAACTAAACAAGGAAAAATTACAAGGAGCTGCAGCTTTGATTATAAGTAAGGCCCAGAGTATGTACAGCTCAAAACTTTGCAGCCTCTGATGATCAGCGCTCTAACCCTCCTAACAAAAAGCTGAAAATACAAAAAATTGAGATCATCATCTCAAGCACCTATAGGTTAGTGGATCCCTCCCTTTTTCTTCCGTATGAAACAACAAAAAAATTTCTGAGGTTAGCAACAATATCTGCGAACCTAGATCACACGTCCCAATTTAGTTAACACTGTACACGAGCGGTGATGGTATGTTCAGCCGTCGAGCTTCGCCAGGAACTGGTTGAGATCATACTCGTCTGCATACTGCGACTGATCCCAAAGCTCACCCAGCCCATTCAGAATGGACTTCAAGCCCTTCCCACTGGATTTCCCCTTGGAATCTCTGCTCACCACTCGAACTGCTTGGGAGGACCGACGCCTGCATATGGGAGGGACAAAGGATCAGAAACAAATCATTTGCATGAGTTCCTCTCTCTACAAGAAAAGTGAACTGTCCCAAGGGTTTACTTTTCTAGAAGCAGGGGTCGAATTGAACAGATCAAGTAGCTGGTCAGTGTTCATGGTCTTCAGGCAAGCGTTCTCAGCATCAATGACCGCAATGGCAAATGACTCCTTGAACCGCTGGGGACTCATCACCTTCTCTTCCAAGGTACCGCGCATGATGAGACAGTGCACATTCACCACTCTCCTTTGACCTAGAAGGTGTGCTCTGTCCATCGCCTGTAAGAGCAGAATAATATTATTATTATGGTTAGCAGAGGATGACGTGACAGAATAATAAAGGCATCAAGAGTTCAAGACAAATAGCACATGAAAAATCTAATGAGAATAAAAGGCCTTATCCTTCTGAAAAGATGCAAAAGCGAACCTGAAGATCCTTCATTGGGTTCCAATCATGTTCCATGAAGACCAGTGTGTCAGCAGATGTCAAATTCAAGCCCAGACCACCAACTGCAACAAGAAAGAAGCGGAGCTAGCTTCTAGCATATCAAGGAGTAAAATCCCTGTTCATAAGGCATTCTCTAAACCTACCGTGAATTGTTAATTGGAGTACATCAATGGTTGGATCCGAATTGAATGCTTTGACAATTTCAAATCTCTTCGCGGGTTCAACAGAGCCATCCAGCCGCAAATATGTGACACTGCAACAAAATCAAAATTTCCCTAATTAGATTGACTTGGCTAGCAAGCACAGGCAGAAGAAATATTGTAGGCAAATCTAACAGGTGGCAAAAGGGAATATGGCGAAATGTAAGTACACATTAAATGTTGCCAAATTTAACTGTCGCTAAAGAAAGACGAAATGGAAGAACACATCAAAAGCTACCAACTTTAATTGTTATTTTAGTCAATTCTCAATAATCAGTTAGTACTGCTGACAACAAACTCATCGCTACTATTTTGATGTTTGGGGTCTAGCCTCCAGTGGCGGAGAGAGGGGGGCTGGGGGGAGCCTGGCACCCCCCTAACCTTCTACTAATCAGTGACCAACTCTGATTACTGAGGTGAACTGTCTATGGATGCGCTGAGCAAAGATATGCAGTACCTTGTGCATTCTGTAGGCAATCTTCCAGCCATGTTCAGAATCTTTCACTGGACGAAAGCACTCGTCAAGGAGATGCTGGAGAATTCCTTTTCGCTCGACTTCCGTCATGGTGGGCCGTATGAAGCCTTCGGCGGCAAGAATGCCTGGTTTTCCCGGTGATCCCTCTCCCTTCATCTGATCAAGCAATGAGCCTGCATGCCTCAGTAGCAAGGGCACACCATCACAGTTTGCATCAATGTCCCTGACCCTGACAATTTTATCCACGGAGCGATGGCTGCTGTATGAATCATCCTGTAGGAATTGGGAAAGTTCAGAGAGTTGTGGCTGCAATGGCCGCAAGAGGAGTGGCTTGGTGACTGCCATTCCAATGGTGGCCATCGCATTTGCAACATCAGGGATCCTTGTGGTGAGCACAATGGTGGCATTCGGCGGCAGCGCTTGCGTCATGAGGTAGTGCAACTCCTCCACCTTCTCGTCCCACACGTCGTCCAGCACGAGCAGGTACCGCCTCTCGCTGAGGACGTCTTTGAGTCTGTCCATGGCCTCCCGGATGTGCTCCATCCACTTCTCCGGGCCCTCGTCGGGGAGCTGGGCCTCGTCGGAGCCGGCGAGGTGCCACCGCATGTACAACGCCGACTTGATGCGCTCCCTGAGCTCCTCCTCGCCTTGCCTCACCTGCTCGAGCAGCAACGCCAGGATGCCCCACAGCACACGGCGCAGGTCGTACCGCTGCGAGACGTGCACCCAGGCGCGCACGGCGTCGAACGCACTGCAGACGCCGGCGTCCTCGAACAGCGCTTGATATACATAAATTGTAAACACCAAACTAACGAAACAAGGAGGAACAAATCCCCAAATGTACATGGACTAATACAACATGATTTGCCTCTCTAGTGGGCGGCGACCATCATGTCCGGCGGGTTCAGGAACTCCATAACCGCCTCGACGGGTAGGTCCGAGCACGGTGACGGCGGCATGGTTCATTGGTTTTACTCTACTTGTTGTCCATATTGTCCCCTCATATCCAATTTCTGGCTCCGCCCCTGCTAGCCTCCTTCGTTTCGAAAGGGGTCATCGCTACTATGTAATTTTTATTTATAATTATTCCCGATACACTTGGATCTATCTTGTGTAGGCCTGGACGAAAAACTCGAAGCTCGTTAGCTCGCTCGGCTCGTTAGCTATAACGAGCCAACTCGAGCCAGCTCGCGAGCCGCTCACGAGCCAAACGAGCCATGCTTCCAGGAATTTAGATATGCATATGCTGCTTCCATGGACCTAATTTGTACTCTATTGCATGTGTTAATGTGTAAATTTGTAATCTATTGTACCCAAACGAGCCATGCATGTGTTAATTTGTACTCTATTGTACCCAAACGAGCCAAACGAGCTAAACGAGCCAAACGAGCCATGCTTCCATGGATGAATATATGATGGAGACATTTTTTGGCCCTGGCTCACGAGCCAAACGAGCTAGCTCGAGCTTGTCGTCAAGCCGAGCCGAGCTAGCTTTTTAGCTCGTTAGTTATAACGAGCCAGCTCGTTATCCTACCGAGCCAGACCGAGCCGAGCCGAGCCAGCTCGATATCCAGGCCTAATCTTGTGTCTTCTCGTAGTCAAGCGCTCTATTTATCAATCGTTTGCCACTATGGTTAGTGCTCAATTTGATTTGGCTATTCGTGTCATTCGTGCTGACTCTAGTGGTGAGTACCTGTCTGCTGCTCTTCGTCGTTTTCTTGCTGACTAGGGTACTCTTCCTCAATACTCCTTAACTGGTGTTCATACTCAGAATGATGTCTCTGAGCGTAAGAATAATCACTAACTTAAGACCGCTCACGCTCTGATGCTTGCTTCTCATGTTTCGCCTCATTTTCAAGCTGAGGCTATTTCTACGGCTGCTTATCTTGTCAATCTGCAGCCTTCATCTGCTCTTTAGAGTTGTACTCTGGTCGAGCGTCTCTCTAGTAGGCCTCCTTAGTACAATCATCTCTGTTGTTTTGGTTGTGTCTGTTTTGTTCATCTTCCCTCTCGTGAGCGCACCAAGCTGACTACATAGTTGAGTGTTATCTTTGATCAGCTTGGTGCGTTCACGGGATGCAAGAAGAACATATCACACATACCCAAAAAGACGAAGACTGAAATAATTAGGAGTCTTACCACAGAGACGCTCAACTGGGATCCCACCCTAAAGAGCAGATGAGGGCTTGTAAGATCGAGGTGGCCGACTAGAGGGGGTGAATAGGCGGTCTAAAAAATTATCTACAAATTAATACCAACAATTCAAGAACTTTTCTATTTGCTTAAACCAAGTATACAATGCGGAAGCTAAATACTAGTTGGTTTAGTACAAATAGCACCTAAAACAAATGAATTCGCCTAAGTGCACCAACAATTCTATCCTAGGTCAAGGTTTGCAATCCAAGGTTGGCAAGCAATCAAATATGTTCTAAGTATGTAAATTGCTTGAAAGTAAATAGAGCACAAGAAAGCAAACCACAATTGACACGTTCTCTTTTTACCGTGGTGTTCGGAGACTTGCCGGTCTCCCCTAGTCCACGTTGAGGTTAGCCCGAACAAATCGGACCGGCTCCAGGAATTGAGCCGAAGCACCTCCAATCCACTAGTGGTAGCTCTTTCCCGCTCCGGGTAGGTGAGCTCCGACCTTCACAACTTTGTCGGGTCTTCTCACAAGCTTCTTGAGAAGATCACCGCGCACGACGCCTCCCACGCCGTTTAGGAGTCGGCAAACTCCAAGAGTAATAAGCCAAGTCTCTCACTTGACTCTCACCACGTGCAACAAATGCACAAGCTCAATCCGGACACAAAGTCCTCCTCTAGATGCAACACATGCACTCTAGATCACCTCTCCTCTCTCACAAAGTGCAACACATGCACAATTGAGTGGAGAACCTCACTCTAGCTCAAGACAATAGAAATGGATCAAGCAACAACATCTCCAACCGGCCACAAGGGGGTATTTATACCCCACACAAGAAAACTAGCCGTTGGAGCCAAACCCCTGAAAAATCAGGAAAAACGGAACTATCATAGTACAAATTGCGGTACTTCCGTTTTCCTCGCCAACGGTCAGAAAACTAGCCGTTTCTCAGCGAAATCGGAACTACCGCAGTACAAATTGTGGTACTTCCGATTTTCCCGAGGCCAAGTCATTCAAAAAGTCGCTCTGGAAAAAACGTTCCGCCCGGAAATCGGAACTACCGGAAAAATCGGAACTACCGCAGTAGAAATTGCGGTACTTCCGCAAAAATCAGAACTACCACAGTACAAATTGCGGTACTTCCGTTTTCCAGTTTTTCAGCACAGGCGACACTCGGAAAAACGGTCATAACTTTTGACTCCGATGTCGGAATTCAGTGATCTTGGACTCTATGGAAAGCTTATTCAGAGGGCTACACAACTCATCTATTTGCATGACCTCAAATACATTAGATCAATGCAGAAATCACAAGATATCCAAAGAGTCACTACCATGGTCTAATGTCAAAGGAAATAGCAACAAACAATTTTAGACCATGCCAAGGGATAATGCATGATCTCCAACTTTTGCAAAATATATTTGCAAACTTAGATCATGCTACAAGGATTAGGTACATGGACTTCTCACATTTGCGAAACATATTCGCAAACCTAAGTCACATACCACAAGGATTATATATGAGCTTCAACCATTTGCAAAACACATTTGCAAATATAAGCCTCATATCACAAAAAATGAAAACATGGACTTCAAGTACTTGCAAAACACATTCGCAATGCATAGTCCCATGTTGCAAAGATTGACCACATGAGCTTCAACTATTTGCAAAACACATTCGCAAATATAAGCCTCATGTCGAGATGAGCTAGAGCAAGTGAGACTTGAGCTATCAACACATGATGAGACTCAAACTACTAGACATGACCCCTCTTAATAGTACGACAACCTACACTAGCAATCCGGTCTTCCAACCAAACACCAAGGCCGGTAAAAGACTAGGAACACATCCTTAGCCCCAACTAGTTATACCTTTGCCTTGGGTCATCGTCTTGATAGCATCAACTCATGATGCATTCTTTTCATCAACTCCATCAATACATGATGGTCTTCACTTGTCTTGATGATCAACACATGATCATTTCCATTTGAACATGCATCAACTCATGACGCATCTTCTTCTTGATGGCCTTCAACACATGAATCCATCTTCTTCTTTGATAGCCTTCAACTCATGAAACTATCTTCTTCTCAATCTTGACTTGATGATCTTCAACACGTGAAGTCATTCCAAGTCGTTCTTATTTGTGGAACCTAAACTCTGCATCCAACTCATGGAAACCGTTAGTCCAACAGAACAATTGTCATCGATTATCAAACTTCACCATTTTGGTAATTCATGACAATCTCAACAAATAATGAGATATGAAAATGATTTGCGAGTATACACCTTGTACACAACAAATGTATACTCTAAAATAAGCTTTAGACAAAGTTTACTCATCCGGTTGTCATTTAGGCATTCAACCATTAACACATAATGGAGAAGTTAGATGACAACCCGATTGCACATGAGTATATACGAACTACACAAGTTATATATACTCAAGAATGTATTTCAAAGTAAAGATCACAAATATGCGTATTAAAGAAAGCATGGATCAATACTTATGAAACTCCAAAATATATAGAGAGCTCCCCCTAAATGTGTGCATACAAGTGTATATAGTGAAGACATATGCACATATTCATTTTAGACTAATTGAGAAGTTCAATCTATATTTTGGATCTAAGGAATGTATTTGTAAATGAGGAAGCGATTTCGAATGCATACCTCTTTGATTTCACCTTTTCATCCAAATGAGACTAACCAATACATAAACTCAAATAAACATACTAGTCTCATAAATTCATTTATCATTTTCACCAAAACATTATAAAGTATATGTCATTAATATCATAATGTCGTAATGACATTTGTCATTAACACCAAAACCAACTTAAATGGAGCTTTATCTTTTAGGGCTAAATATTGATAAAAAAGTGGCAGTAGAAACAATCTCAACCCAGAAGTGTGGTGGAACAACAGAAGTAAGTATGAGAGTACGGTCTGTCTCAAGAAGATGACGATGCTTTCGTTCAACCACACCATTCTGGACATGAGCATTAGGATAAGAAAACTGAGGAAGTGCCCTACTCAGTAAGAAAACCACGAAACCGAAAGCCACCAGCCGAAGCTAGCAACCGAATGGAGCCCCACCGAGTGCAACAGTTAGCTATTAGTATATGTTTTTTGTCGATCGAAAAACATTAATTCAAGGCATAATTGATGATTTGTCGTATCTTTCATTGAAGTGGTAGGTGGTGTCTCATTGATATGCAGATCCTGATCTCATATGTTAGTGAAATATTATGGAGCATTTTATCATGTAACAATAAAAGATGGAGCACATAATCAAATCTTCCTTAATTTAATGCAACGCAACTCAACTCAATTCCTGCACTGTACGGCCGGATCGAGCTCGAACTTCTAGCTAGGTATACGCTGCGTGTCTACTAGTACTCGAATTATATATATGTCTGCTTGTTGGCAATCTCATATCGTATATACTGCTTTCTCGTGGGAACGAGCACGAATGCATGGCCATTTATATACAGATTAATAATTCCTACAGACTCGTTGCCATGCATTCGATGATCTGGCCGCGCGCCGTGCATGCGCGCCTTGCCGAGCCGTCGCTGCCATACTGCCCTTAGCCAAGCAGTTGGCTGCCCTCGCACAGGCCGCGCCGCTGGCCATGCGCAGGATGCACGGCGCCTCGCCGAGCCGCCTCGGCCCTGCTCGCCTCCAGCCTCCGCCAACCCGCCTTGCCGTCGCAGCGTCGCTGCCCTTGGTGCCAGCTCCGGCCGGCTGTCGCATGCAGCTCACGGCGCCGTCTCTAGCTCACCCCGGCGCCACCGCATAGCTCGCCTGCCGAACCGCCCCGAGCGCCAGGTGTGTTTCTTGTAAAATTCCAATGAGTTTCTCGCATGCTTGGTGTGTTTCAAATTTGCCTTTAGTGTGCGAAAGTACCTCTCGACCATTTTGTGCACTAGCTGTACTGTATGGAGACTAACTAGCTATATTGTGACCAAACGTCTAACATCCCCTGTTTGTTTGGCTGCACAAACGATTGATATATAGATGAATAGTACTAGATCTAGGTTACGTGAATTTACTCCACCCTAACCCTGGTAAATAAATACTACTCTTACCTTCTTGTGGGTGCTTATGGTAGAGTCCGTGCTCCTTGCTGAATGTGTTGAAAGCTTGGTACCACCTAACTCGTACCAGCCATGCCCATGCCCTCAAAAAAAAAAAAAAAAAACTCGTACTAGCTAGCCTGAAGACGGATACATCTTCTTCTTTTTGTTTTGAACTCGAACACAGATACATCTGATTATATTAATCAGGTGGCGCCGACCCGGCACCTCGTCATCTTTCCAATGAACAAACATAAACCTAACTAACTTGCAAATTTTCCAAACTAGATGACCAAGAATAAAACCGAGTGGCGTGAGCAAGTATGGAAGCTGGCAATGAATCTGAGAAGCTTTGCATGGAGGCATGGAGCACAGTCAGATCAGATGGTTCCAGTCCAGTCCAAAGTCCACAGTCAGATCCTGCCGGCATGGCCCAAAGTCCCACCTCGGATCCCATGTGGCAACCCGAGCCCCGCAGAAAAGAAATCCCCAAAAAGCCTGCGCGTCTCCTCCTCCCCGCAGATCTCTCGCTTTCCCCTCCCTCTCATCCCAACTGCAGCAGATATTTCCCCCCGAATTCTTTTCCCTCGGTTCCAATCCAAATCCCGCTTCTGCCGAGCCGAGCAGAGCTTCTGCGGTCGGTCTTGGCCCCGCTTTTCGTGCAAAGATCGGATTTTTGGCGCAAAGCTCGTGCCTTTCTTTCTTGTTTGGGATTTGGTGGATCTTTGTTTTCCCTCCCTGCGAGGCGCGCTCTAAAGATGGGCGTCGTGGTGGTGGTGGTGGAGTGATAGGGGGGAGAGTGGTGTAGGGTGGTGTGCTGTGGTGGGGAAGGAGGATGAGGAGGGGAGGCGCGGCGGGGAAGGATGCGGAGAAGGTGATGGGGCCTCTCTTCCCCAGGCTCCATGTGAACGACACCATCAAGGGCGGCCCCCGCACGCCGCCCAGGAACAAGATGGCGCTCTACGAGCAGTTCAGCGTGCCCTCGCACCGGTTCAGGTCCGCATCCGCCGCCACCACGGCAGCCGCCCCCTGGCAGCCCCACCGTGCCGGCGGGGCCAGCACCGCCGTGCCCTCCACGTGGGCCAGCCAGGTGAGGAACCCAAGCTCCAGGCTGTTGAATTCACGCCAATTTTCATGCGGGTGTGTATGTGTGGTTGTTCGTCTCTAGCTCGTTAGGTGGATTAGATGGTAGCAACCGCCATGGTGGATTAGGGAGTACAGTTGGGTATGTTTAGGAGAGGAGTTAGGCCGGGGAGAGCATCTGGTCGATATGCCTAACTTGCAAGCTCCATGGAGATACAAGGGCGATGCACAGCTTCTGTAAAGGCTGTTCTGGCTTGTAGGATTGATATTGGCTCTATTGGCAGGCTCAGCGTTTCACTGCTGGTTGAGGCAGGAAACATTTGGCCAATGAAATATGTAGATTGAGCAATATGCCTTTTCGCTTAGACAACCCCTTTGTCTGTTTTCCAAGTGCCGCCAGATGCTTGCGTATTGTTAACTCCACGAGTGAGTATACGAATGGCGAGCAGCAAGTGAAAAAAGGTAGTGATTCTATAGTTGTTTGATATTTTTTATATACATATGAAAACTCAAGGATTGTTATCCAGTGCACAGTGCAGTTATTGTGTAGGTAGAGCTGTGCGAAGTAATGGCGAAATACCATCTAATTTGATCAGTAGTGGAGTTAAGTCAGTTAACATTTTGCACAGGCCACAGTTGGGTTGTGCTTTAAGCCGCTACAGAAAGTGATGAGTAGAGAGCGTAAATTTGGCAGAAAATTGGACCAATAAATAGAAATTAATGACTTAGCGAGGCTCCTATTTATCTTTTTTCCCATCTCGACTTCAAAGATTATAACTTCTACCCACAACAAAGATAATGAAAAAGGTGACCAGCTCTCTCCATCTATCTCTATGAGTGCTGAGATGGCGGTAGCAATAGGATGCCCTTGCCTATTACATTGTTACAAACATTTTTCTTCTTGACCTGAAGAATTTTCTTGGATAATTAATAATTGAAGGTGATTGCATGGAGGAGGTTCTCGTGGTACATGACTTGGCAAAGTTTATATTTCATTCATAATCTTACATGACTTGGCAAAATTTATATTTCATTCAGAATCTTCTATTATATCTTTTGAAGTACTGACTTGAACCTTTGCTTGTAGGTTGGTGGGAATGACAGATCTCCCTTCCCATCATTTTGTGTGCCTTCAAATGAACCTGTGCATTTGTCTGAACATATCAATACCAACTTGAATGGGCGGGCTGGCAGTGCTACAAGGGTAGAATCTGGGAGGCACTCAACTCAGCTTAAGAGCAAGGATACTTATGCTGCAGGATCAGCTGCTGAGTGTAGTTCACAACATAGAGAGAACAACATCAAGAATTCTTCTGGGAAGAAGTTGACAAACGATGATGATTTTATGGTTCCATCTGTCTTCTGTTCTGGAGTGCCTCCTCATCCCACTCAAGATAATGGGCAGACCCAAGAGAAGTTCACACCCTTCGCCACTACAAGTCCATATAAGAGTGGCCCTACAATGTTGAAATCATCTGCAAAATGTTCCAATACTGACAAGAGACACTTGGATAGAATGGATGTTTCAGACACAAGATCAAGGGATTCTCCGAATATTAAGGACAAAGAACCAGCAAAGACGATGAGAAACTTGGAAGCTGAAGAGACAAGTTCGTCATTCCAAATGTCTATGGAGAAGCTGGGGAAAACAGACACTAAAGTATCTTCATATAGGGACAGGTTGAGCGGTCTAAATGTTTCCGATAAGCAACATTCTCGAACCGAGGCATATCAGGCGAGAAGCAGGAAGGAGAATTCTGTTGAGTCCCAGAACCCTCCACAAGCTGGAAATGAACCATCCCATACTGATATTGAAAGCAATGGTACTCCTAATCTATTGGAACAAGGCTTAAGAGAGACTGGTGAGGAGAGGAAAAGGTCAACAGGACATCATGATGTGGAGCAAAAGGATGATTTGTCTGATTCCTCCGTGGAATCTCTGCCTGGATTGGAGATTTCTCCAGATGATGTTGTCAGTGCTATTGGTCCAAAGCATTTCTGGAAAGCAAGAAAAGCTATTGTCAAGTAAGTATCCGCCACTTGAGTTCTTGTTCTTTCTTAGTATTCTTGAAAGTTCTGTGAGCACTTACTGTTGTTCAACATAGATATCTTGGTGATCCCTGTACCAGTTTGTGTTTTCGCTGACTAGCCAAATAGTTTGAAGTGTATTTATGTCCCTGCCTTCCTGTCAGGTTCCTCAAACTGCTGCTATCTCACAAAATTTTAATGTTTTCAAGATTGGTTCTCTGGTAACGATTCACAAATATGTATAGATTAGATCTTCCCATTTTCTACGCTACATGCTGTTTCATTTCACAACACCCCCAGCACACACACATGAATCAAAAAACAAAAAGGTAGAAAAGAAAAGATGATACCCAACCGACCTACTTTATGTAATGTCACAAAGTCACATAATGAACGTCTCTTTCCCTTTTTTTCAGACTTGGAGTATTAATTTCTTAATCACTGTATAATTTCCTTTTCTTATTGTTTTACACTATCTTTTCTTTAAACTCTATACAGTCAGCAGAGGATATTTGCTGTCCAAGTATTCGAGCTGCATAGGTTGATCAAAGTGAGTTTATGGCAAATAAATTAATTTTCATCTGATTCTTACTTACAAGCAGGCTAGCTTATGGATAGAATTTTGTGTTGGAATGTTGATATAACCATAACGTGTATTGACTTGCAAGCAGGTGCAGAAGTTGATTGCAGCATCTCCGCACCTACTTATTGAAGGAGATCCCTGCCTTGGCAATGCCTTGGTGACAAGCAAGAAGAAGCTGGCTGAAGGAAATGTGGAAAAGCAGCTTTCATCAGCTAAAAATAAGGCTGATGTACAGCCAGCCCTGCAGCAGGCAGAGTACTCAAAAGATAACACTGAAGGAAACCAGACTTCACCGTCTCAAGATGATGTAGTTGGAGTCCGACATAACAATCTAGCTGCAACAGATGGTGCAGTTAGCAGTAATCCTCCTACTATGCCTGCTGCACCTGACAACAAGCAGAACAATTGGTGCATTCCTCCACCTCAAAATCGGTGGCTTGTTCCGGTTATGTCTCCATCTGAAGGACTTGTCTACAAACCTTATACAGTGCCTTGCCCTCCAGCAGGAAGCTTCTTAGCCCCATTTTATGCAAGCTGTACTCCTCTAAGTCTCCCATCTACAGCTGGAGACTTCATAAATTCGGCATACGGCATTGCTATGCCTCATCAGCCACAACATGTGGGTGTTCCTGGCCCTCCACCCATGCCTCCGATGTCCTTCCCACCTTTTAGCATGCCAGTGATGAACCCTGTGGCTTCAGCCTCTGCAGTTGAACTAGTGAGCCATGTCGCTGCATCAAAGCCTAATGGACACGTCAAACAGCATTCACGAAGCTCCCGTAACATGTCTAACTTGAGGAGTGAAGCGCTGTCAGCCGGAATTCGGAGATTCCATGCATCAAGAGACAGCGAGCTGCAAGGCAGCAGCGCTACCAGTCCCTTTGACAGGCAGCAAGGCGAAGCGAGGGGTCCTGCGCCGCTGTTCCCTGCATCTTCAGCTGGAAATGCCCAACCCCAACTCTCCTCGGGCAGCAAGGAGGACCCGGGCCACGTCATTAGGGTTGTTCCACACACTGCGCGCACAGCATCAGAATCAGCTGCGCGTATATTCCGATCGATACAGATGGAGAGGCAACATAATGACTTGTAGCGCGTGCCTGTATGCTGTACCTTGATTGCTAGAATTTACATATGTTTAGATGAGAGCTTAGCCAGTTAGTGCTTGCTTCTGAGTACGTTATTTTTGAGCGGTAAAAGCAGTTACATGTTATCGACATCAGAAAGAATCGGCTGGTGCGATGGTTTTTGTTCAGTGTATATATGCAAAGCAGTGCTAGCTTCTGAGTATGCCAATTTTTGAGCAGTAGAAGCACTTACGTACTATCGACATAAGAAAGAATCGGCTGGTGCGATGGTTTTTGTTCAGTGTAAATATGCAAAACAGGAGTGTGTCCGAATGATGGTCTTGTATGGTCTGTCTGTAGCTATGCTGGTTATATCATATCATATACGATGTATACAGAAACTGGAATTTTAAACCCTTGCCTGCTAATAAAGGGCATGCATTTTTCTGCTGTATTAAACAGGAGTATGCTGCTGTATGGTTGCTCAAGAATGTATCCCTGATCCCGAGTAAGAATTAGAGCTCTATTTTCTTCTAAAAAAAAGGAGTACGTTTTGACGATCTGCGAGCCTGCCATGCGCGCATGCTTGTATAGTTCCCCTTTTTGTTTATGTGGATCCGGAGACATGGCCAAACGGGCGTCTGGCACGGTATGGGTTCGGATAGAGTACGATCCAATTAGACCCGATATAGCTAGCCTGAATAAGTTGCCGTGTCATACTGTGTTAGTCCACGTGCCTATCCTTAAACCTAGATGCCGCATAAAGAAGGATTGGGCTGTGTCGGGCTAGCCTGATCACACTTAGCCAAACAGGCCATCGATAGTATGTTGATTTTACTGCCAGTTGCAAGTAATTTTATTATTAATTATAAGTAATTTTACTATTAGTCGTTGAGTCACAAGTATTTTTATTGCCAGTCACAGTTTTACTACTAGTCACAAGTAATTTACTGCCAAGTCACTCGTCGTGCTTAGGAGGCGGGTGGCTAAAGCAGGTGCCGCGGTGGGAAGGTCAGCCAATGGGAGCACATCGCCGAGGTCGACCAGGAGGTACCAGATCTGGAGAGCTCCGCCGTGCCGGTTGCGGAGGAGAGGGGATCTGCCGATTGTCGATCTGGAGAGCTCCATCGCAGAGGAGAGGGGATCAGCCGTCAGTGGCTCTGCGGGCCTATGATTGCGCCTGTGAGGGGTTGAGGGCGGTTGCCTCGCACCCTCGCATCTGTCGGTTGTTGGGCGTCAGGTAACCACTTGACGGCCTAAGGAAGGGAGGGAGGACTAAGGGAGGGTCGGATGTCGGAGACTCAGAGGGAAAGACCGAAACCTGCTGGACTGCCGCCGGTGGAAGGGATCAAGGGAGTTAGGGAGGGAGGGATTATGGGAATGAGACATGAGACTTGAGAGCCATTTGATTTTGAGAAGCTGGCCTGTAGACACTGCCGTGTGAGACTCTTAAGGAAGGAGAGGAACTCAAGTACTCAACTACTCAAGGAAGGAATCTAGTAGGGGAGTGGTCTTTCGGGTTGGGCACTCACTTTGTCGCATCACTTGGGCGTGGGCTGATGGGCGTCTGTTGGCTCGCTGCTTGCAGAGATAACAGAGAGTGATCAGAGGCACCGACGTCTGGCCGTAAGGTATAAAACACAAATGTAATTTTTAATTTGCGCAAAAGATAAAAACACCGGTGTTGGCTTGCTGCTCGGATTTTTATTATATCTCTGTTCTAGTTATGTATAATTTTAAATTACAAAAGATAATTTAATTTATATTTCATTTATTTATCTTTTATTAGTTATGCTCACTGGCGTTCCTAAAATTTGGTTCCCGGTCCTCCACTGCATTCGAGAGAGAGAGAGAGAGTCTAAAAATTAGAGTACACATAAATGACGTACTAGTTCTAGCAATTTACAAGGAATAAGAACATCTCATATCTGTAAAATAAAATACCAGTACGTAGTAGCATCAACAAGCAAATGGTCATATGATAGTCATCCGAGTAAAGCTAATGATGGAGTGCAAACAACGGACAAATCCGGCCTAGCGCATAACATGTCCTCCCACGAACACGATGGATAATTGGATATACTCCTAGCTAGTTGATACTATATGGTACATCTAGAAGTAGTAAGGCTTATTGGTAGCAGTAACAACAGTGACCAGCGGCGGCATCAGAGCTCGGAATCGGACGCGGACTGAGGGAGAGCTTCAGTGCCGGGCCGAGGCGAAGAGGAAGGCGGCGACTGAGGCGAGGAGACCGGCGACGAGCGGCGGCGCGACGACGCCGGCAGCGGAGGTGGGGCTGGGCGCCGGGGCCTCGACGGCGGCAACGCCGGCGAGGGCCAGGATGGCGAGGAGGGCCATTGTATCGGAGAACGGAGAGGTCTCTGACAAGAATGGGGGAGTGAGAGAGATTCAGGGGGCGCTCCGCTCTGCCTGCTGGCGGCGATGGCATCCCTATATATATAGAGATGATGCTCTGCTGTTGTGCTTCGTTTGGCAACACTGACTTGTGCGCGCGAGAGATCATCCATTCATAGAGCTGAGCTGAGCTGTTGCGTTGCGTGTCAGCCGTTTTGTGGCGCGTGAGTGAAGCCTACGCATCTTGTCCATGATTTACTACTACTCTCCATCGGTATCGGTGCTTAATTCCTTCCTGCCGGGAGGAGTGCTATGCTAGCACCAGTACCTGATTCCTAACACCAAATCTGACTTTATTAGTCAAGCAAGCACACGTTATCACAGCGAATTTAATGGGAAAGAGAGATTTGGGAATTGGAGGCACTAGCTCCTTCTCCAGCTGTGACCGGGCTTACAAGGCAGTGCCAATGATACAATTAAGGTGCTGATGATGAACTTGCTGGATGGTGGCAACTAGTAAAGTTCGCGCCGGCTTTTCCAAAAAGATCTTTGGAATTGTCTTTTTAGATTTTAGAAGCTGTTTTTTTTTGTTTTTTTTCCTTCAAAAACTACATTTCAAAAAATAGAGTGCTTTTAAAAAAAAGATCTTTGGAATTGTCTTTTTAAAACGTTCGGGCCATACTATGTACAAACTGAATTCAAACATTAAGTGTTTGTTATTTACATTAATTCGATATTTCTTATAGCTTAGGTCCGTGATCGCCCAAACATTGATTGACATAAGGCTTTGCACCGACTGTCGTGGTTATTTGCTCTGCTAAGCACTGAATCCCTTGTGAGAGGCGTCAGAAGGAATAGCCGCGCAGGCCTGAGAAGCGACCTTGGCCACCGCCTCCTCACCAACGCCGGCGTTGCAGATGTTGGCAAAGGACCGCATGTGCTTCATTCCATACTGCGCCAGCGCCCCACATTGCTCCTCAAAACTCCGTACCTTCACACACGACAACAAGGGACATATTATTATCATCAGGCTTAACTCAAAGGAATGTCTAGTAAATTTGCAGTAAAAACGAACGTTATCATCAAACACCACAGATTCCATCAAGCCTCTCTTTCCCTGTGTTTGTTTGTCATTGAGTATCGTAACCGATTTCACTCAAACAGTCGCCTCAAAATAAATCAATGCCAAATAGTAAATTCAGATGTGGACAGGAAAGAATACACTTGAAGGCAAAGCAACAGAAACTGCGCCCAGCCATGTGTCTGAATAAACGGCAGCCACATGTAACAGAACAACACGAAAGATTCAGACACGCTGATCAACATTCCAAGATCAGCCATGTGTCAGAGATAGGGTGCTTACCACAGACTTGAGGCAGTCCCAGTCATCAGCCAGAGGCTGGCCAGCCGGCCGGACGGTGTTCAGAACCTTTGAACCTTCCTCGGAGCCGAAGAGGAGGCCTCCGATCAGCTCAACGCTGCTGTCTACATGAGACCTACGGGCCATCATTTCGAGCAGTTGCTTCCGAGCCTCGCTTTTCTTGGACGACCCCTCAGCCGATTTCCGGTACTTTTCGTCAGAAAAATGAAACAAGTATCTCAGTCTATTCCTCAAAAGCTCCATCAAAATAAACTCCCATCAAGCTAAGGTGTATAATTAGTACACCAACCTTCTGCCAAAAGTAGACGAGATCGGCATCACGCTGGTTTACGGCACTTGAAAACGGCCTCAAGGAATTGTCATGGCTGAATGTGGCGTTGTCGTTAGCAGGATCAGTGCCCATGTACAAGTAGAGGTTCTGAACATTCAGGTCCAGATCACCGTACTGCATCACATGGGATCCGAGGCTGTAGGTATCGTGAGCCGACGTCCTATCTTTAACCTGCTCGTTTTTCCCCCCGATCAGCGGTTAGGTTACAATTACATACGGTACGGATCAATTAACATAAATGGAAGGGAGCACTCAATTACCAGCTCGTACTGCTGATGCAGAGATTCAGTTCGCAGGTTATGCACATCACTGTCCTCCATCCAGGAGATACTGTAGAGATCACCCAAGCAGGTGTCAAACTCGGGAGGAGGGCCTTGCTCGTCGCCGGGGCAGTACGTCCCCCAGCTGCTCTCCTCCGCGTTCGCCGCCGTGGTAGCGTAGACGTTGATGTCATTCGGCAGGAGGCCTTCAAATATACTCCCGGACTCGCACGCTTCCAGGTAGAAAACCTGCCTCACCAGAGAAACACCATACATGTGTTCAATGTGAGGTACCATATGAGGATGCTGAATTATGTTATGATAAACTATTGTAAATTAGGAAAGTTAAAAATTTAGGTCTGTATTTTGTCGGAAAATAATTGCGTGTAACAGTGGCCGGTGTTGAGAAATGACGAAGCCGTGCGTGCAGTGTCGTGATCTGATTTCAATGGGCATAGATGAGGTCATCTGGAATGTCAAAAGCCATGCATTTGGTTCAGAGCATTAATGAGGTTACTGTTTTGCGCAAAGCGAGGATGAAAGTGCAAGCGGGTTGCTACGTATGCGTGATCTATCCAGAACGTGGTTAGATCTGAGCCGGTTTGGACCCTACCCACAAGTTACGTGGGTTTGAAGTTTTGAAATCGTGCTAAAATTACTGTTCACTTACTTGCTTTTATTGTTCACAGCAGTTAGACTGCCTGGAGAGAAGTCAGACCAGCCCCTGGTTGGAGGTTAGATCTCTAGGCATTAGATTTTCTCTAAGTGTGATTTCTTGGTCATTGATTTTGGGATTTTAGCTATGGACCCAATTCTTAGTAGCTTGCTTTGTAGCTATTAGAGAATATGATCAGGAATACTTAGAAAAAATTTAGAAGGTATTATTCATCCCTCTCTGAATCATTCGGCCCTCCATCAGAACACATTCAAAGTACTATAGCCAATAATTATCTGATCTGATGTAGTATGTGTGTACCAGGCTTTTGTAGGTCCCGGCAGCATGCTTTTTCTTGAGAGTTTGCACAAGGTCTTTGGCGTAGAGGTACTCATCGGTAGGCATCCCTGAAAGATATGGTTTCATTTGATACGAAAGGATCAGTTGCATGCCTCATCATGCATCTAACATATATTGCTGCAACAATATGCAAGTGCTCTGGGATATATAGACAACAACATGCATGACCGATCATGCAAATTAATTAAGGCAAGAACACTAACTAAATCGAACAGGTAATTAACCATGCAAGTTAATTAGTATCTAAAACTGATGACAATTAATATACTGACCGAGGACCCCTGGGCCGCCATGGTCAGTGTAGTAGACGAAGATGTGGTCGTCTGGGCCGGTGTTGAGAACCTTGCCGCTGCCGCCGGTGAGGGCGGACTTGTCGCCGAGCAGAACCGCGAGGAAGTTTTTGACGTTGACGTGCTTGCCCGTGTAATCCTTTGGGACACCGGCGTAGACGTCGGAGCCATTTGGGTGGTTGATGATGACCCCGGGCCTTGGGTTGTCGGGGTTGTTGGCGATGTCGTCGTACATGAAGACGATGATGTTCTCGTCCTTTAACCCGCCCTTCTTCATGATCTGGTACGCGTGGCACACATCCGCCTGTGTCGTAAATCGACGAAAAACATTAATAAGGCTGACTGTGCTAGCTACAAGGGAATCCATTTCAGCATAGTCCTATGTGGAGGGGAGAGAAAAGGAGAGAGAGAGCTAAGCCGACTCCCATGCAAGAGTCATTTGCGTTGCACAGGAAAAGATGCATTATCCATGCATGTACCCATAGAACTAATTGCTATAACTATGCATGTATTAAATTATCAATACCCATGTATGTATTAAATGATTGAGAGCTCTTGTGGAGACAACTTATAGCCAGCTTATTGTATGAGTTGACTGCATCATTATCTTTTGATGACATAGAAATGTATTGGAGGTAGCAGCTATCTGTACTATTAAACTTGCTCTTAGCCCCGTCGATCATCATAAATAAAAATATATATACTCTATATCGTAGTAGTAGTCACACGTAACAAGCATAGTATTCAGCTTAACGCACGCAATGATATATCCCTCTTTGTTCGTTTTTTTATTTTTATGATCTTTGAGGTGTGATTTTAGCTGCTATTTTTTATAACTTTATACTAAAATATACTAATAAAAAGTATAAAGTTATGAAAAATATTTTTAATGACAAATCTAATTATATAATTTTCGTATAACTAATCTATATAGTTTTAAATATGTTAATAGTTAAATTTTAAAATATTTAATGATATAAATTCTAGAAAATAAAGTAGAAAAGAAATAAGGCAGCATAATACAATATTAGCATTCATGTAATCCCAAAAAAGGAATAAGACAACAGTGTTGTTCGCTCGTACTGATTGACATGACAGACCAACACGCAAGGATCATCGGAGAATCTGCAAGAAAGCGGGGTTGTTTTTTTTACTCCGGTTTACAGTATTTGTTTATGGCTCATAGATTTTGGTTGTTGGCGAGAGAGTATGAAGAGATAGAGACCATGTGCGATTTTAGCCGATATAAATGGTATTGTTGCAGTGTATACTATAATCAATTTGTAGATTCTATTTTAAAAATATAATCTATTTAAAAATACAATAGTTATTATAGAAAACATTTTACAATATAAAAGCGCCTTTTAAAAACCGGGAAGAATTTCTTTCAAACCCCAGCATGCGTATTCACTACGACCTCTCGCCAGCGGATTACTTACGTTGTAAGTAATTCTGTTTGTTTTGATATGGTTTTCCTTTTTTCTTCAAGAATCAAAGAATGCGCGCGCGCGCACGAGGACACGTTGAGTTCTCATCGAAATTACAGCCGTAATCAAATGTCCAACATTAATTATGAGCACACAAAGGGTATATATATGTGCATGCGCAAATGAAGCATGAAGGATCGAGTAAATTAAGCACGATTGACATGATATATTTTTGTTTCTCCTGGTATGATCGACGAGACAGCAGTTGCAGTTCATCCCAAACAGTGAGGGATCCATACGTACGCACGCATGAAGCTAGGGGCCGGCCGGAACTTGCCTGATGACGGTAGTTGTAGTAACCGTTGGAGCCGGCGATGAGGACGGCCCACCTCGTCCCGACGACATCTTGCTCGCCGGAGCGCTCGGACGGCAAGCTGAGGAAGTCCTGCCACCGCCCGCCGGCGACCGCTGCGACTGACACAAGCAGGTGCACGAGGAGGAGGGAGAGGCAGCGGAAGCGGAAGCGAGCCATGGAGGGACGAGACGAGAGGAGGCCAATTAAGAAACCACACCACCACTTCAATCCGTCTGTTTGCCTTTAATCTTGGGCAAGCAGGCACGTACGTGAGAGGCCGGCCGGCCGTCCGTCTACAACTCGACTCCTTACATATGATCATACCCTGCTGCCGCTATATATTCGATCGGTTTCCTTAATACTATACGACACGTACACTCTTTTCCTCTCTCTCTCTCTATCTCTCTCTCTCTCTCTCTCTCTAAAAAACATTAGTTGTGGTGTCATGTTCGTGCCGTGCTGCAGCGTCAATCGAATAATGCCCAATCTGCAGGATCCTTTTCTGAACTTGCAAAGTCTTAAATTTTCTTCCATCGATAGCGAATGTGCTAATAATAATAATAATAATAATACAATGGAAGATCAGATCAATCGATGGAGAGCCACAAAGCGATGGGTCAACCATATTTTTGGGAGCGTTATTGTTGCGTGATGCGTGGATCGCCTGGCGTGTAATCCTTAGTTGACAGTGCCATTGCCGTACACAAAAAAGTATAATACATACTAGCTAGCTAGTCCATATGTTGTGCATGCTTAGACGCAACAAATTAAATGACGCTTAACTTGGCCGTACTGCAGCTGATGCTGCACGTTTCACATCGTGGGCTCCTGCTCCTGCTCCTGCTCCTGCATATATAGGAGTACTTTTAGAACGCACGAATAATAAAAAACAGAAGAACAGGATAAAACATAAGGGAGGAGATTCAAAAACACACGAAAAAAATATCGGAAGGGGTATTTGAAATGCAGAATTAAAGAACATATATAGGAACAAGGCACGCTGAAGGCTCCGCGAGCCCGGGCAGCCCACCGGCGGTAACGCCTGTGTCATCAACGGCGGTGGTTGCTGTGCTCGCCGGCGATGGGCGCTGGCTACGACGAGCTCACTCGTGCTTCGTCGCACACGGAAGTTTCCTTTGTCTTTTTGCTCGTTTCTTTTCCCCAAATCCTATAGGTATAGGAAACTTTCCTTCGGCTTACTATTCATCGTTCCTACCTTCCAAACACTGCTACGGTATTCCCTTCCATAGGAATCCGAATTCCTACGCTTCTCCTTTGGAAATTGTCCACACCGGGGGTGTTTGGGATTGCTCCACAAACTCTACCGTGAAGCAGCTCCATAAAAAACCTAGAGTTTGTGGAACACCCCTTTAGGTGCTCTCACAACTCCACCTTTTTTCCTCGAACAGAGTGCGTGGAGCTGAACCTGTTTGGCTAAAAAACGTGGAGCGGGGGTGAAAAACGTGGAGTGGAGCAGTCCCAAACACCCCCTAAGGGTTTTTTTTGGAACGTAGAAATAAGGAAAAACGTAGGATTAGAATGTATGGCTTGTTAAATCCTATAATAAACAAAACCATAGGAATTGCTCGAAAGAGATGTTTGGATGCCTCGTAGTGAAAATGCAAGAATTTTGAGACTAAATGTTACTCCCTTCACTACAACAAAAAGATTTATATTAGGCGCCTCATTATCACAGACGGTTAATCAAAACCATCAGTGTTGAATGTAATCACAGACGGTTTAGATTTAGAGACCGTCTGTGTTACCGCCAGTGTTAAAAACCATCTGTGATAATACCAAATATCACAGACATTTTTTTATTTAAATCGTATGTGATATTTCACAGACGATTTTTTATTTAAATCGTCCGTGATACTTATCACATACAGTTTGTAATAAAAACCGTATGTAATATGTTTCCCACCTCACAATCACCTAAAATTTCATAATTCCCCGTATGAGTCCGAGTAGGATTCCGTTCCAAGACACCTTTAGTAAAATGGGTATAATTTTTGCATACGGTGTCCGTTTTTGACATACTTGTACTCGTTGGAAAGCTAACGATGAATCCAAACCAAAATAATAACCCGTTTGTGCCAATCACCCTCTAAGACCCCCAAAATCGGCCATATTTAGCCCCAAATTTGCGTTGCAAGTTTTCGGTTTCTGTTTTTGCCAAAACTTTCCATCTTTCCAACGGAATCTGGGGTTTGACTCAACTGCAAAGTTGTAGATCTCGTCGAAACCTTTCAAATAAGTATATATAAAGCATATAAAACTTTCCTATTTTATCTTTGGAGATTAGATGTTTACATTGCATCAATATATATATATAATCCAATTCACAGACGGTTGGTTTATAGAACTGCTTGTGATACTCGTACATCATAGATGATTCTAGCTATCAACCGTCTGTGATGGAAGAGTATCACGAACGGTTTTCATATAGAATGTTTGTGATAATCTGACCGTTGGGCCCGTCAATCCTCCCAAACCCAATCCTAACCAATTATGTGATGGGAGAGTATCATGAACAGTTTGCCATATAGAATCGTTTGTGATAATCTCACCGTTGGGCCTGTCAATCCTCCCCCACCCAATCCTAACCAATAGAAACCCACCAACCCCACCCCATGGATCATAGCTCCATCTTTTCATCCTTGCGCCAAAAATTTTCGTACGTCCGTCTCTCCCTCCCCTATAAATATTCACCCAAACCCAGCCTCCTCGACCCTTACCCTAATAGCCCGCATGAAGTAGATGGTGCGCAAATCTACGGGAGGCAAGACGTCGCGGAAGCAACTGGCTACCAAGGCGACGCTCAAGTCGGCGCCGGTGATGGCGGGTGTCAAAGACATCCAGCTCATGCACTGCATCAGGGGTGAGAGGGCCTAGGCATAGAGGCCTCGTCGGCGCGGTTGAGCTTCTACTGTCTGCTAGGATCTTTACTTTTTCTCTGTTCTTGCATGTTTAAGAGTTAGATTCATAGGATTATGAGATGTGTTCTTTACATGTTCTTGTAACTATCATAGAAAAAGTTTAGGTATAGAATGAACTAACACAGGCAGTTTTGTGATATAAACTGTCTGTGAAGAATTATCACAGACGGTTCGAACCAAGAACCGTCTGTGATACTAGCACATCACAGACGGTTCTATCTACCAACCGTTTGTGATGGAAAAGTATCATAGACAGTTCTATAAACCAACCATCTATGATACTCGCCCATCACAAACAATTTTTTATTCGAGCCGTCTATGATAGTGGGCGGTTCTAGTTACAATTTACAAAATGTCTGTGATTTATCGCTGACCCATAAATTCAGACGGTTTAAAAAATCGTATATAATGATAGTTCCAAACCGTTTGTATATATTGACCTTTTTGAAGTAGTGCTTCAGTCGCAAAATACATGTCATTCTAGGATACATGCAGTCAAACTTTTAAAACTTTGGTTGTTGATATTTTTTAAATATTTATATTAGATATATGAAAATCATATGTATAAATTTGTTTCGAAAAGTACTATCATGATATTATTATTTTATTGAATTTTGTAAATATATTACAATATAAATTGTTGATCTGACTGGAACCAGGCGGAAGGTCGATGTCACTGAAAATATATGGCACCATCTATATATCTGCGATGGATCGATCGATTGATGTACCGTCTTGTCAATGATGGCGTGGATAAAATAAAATCTCAAGTGTGGCTCCAACTTGTTTGGTTTAATTTCATTTCACGGAAGGAATCTCGGCCTTCAATCCAAAGCGAAGGATCTCTCGCTCTTACTTCATCACCCACACTCCATATGGAATGGTAGCAGGATTTCGCTTTCAGGAGATACGTACAAATCCATCAATCCACACATCTTTCCATAGTCGCGTCATCCCTAAAAGGAAAAATAAAAACATAGTCTGTTCCGCTACGTTATCTTGCTACAAAAATAAGAGTGTTCATCCTTCTCTTTTTCACTCAAAATCTATAACATTTAAAAGCTCATGTTCCTTAACGGATGATCCCATCTTCTCTTCGGAAACCCTTCAACTTTTCCTCAATGACTTTTAATTTCTTTTCAGCGGCTTACAACTTCTCTTTGGTATCTTTCAGTTTCTTCTCTGCAGCCCTTAGTCTCTCATCACCTACCAGTTTCACTCCAACACACTACTCGCCTCGAAGGCTACGCCTCGGATGGGCGGTCCCGCATCTATTACTTCGCCTCCACAGACTTCGCTCTGATGTGTCACCCGCCTCGAAGTCTGTGCCTCGAAGGAGCACCTCGCATCCACTACTTTGCCTCCACAGACTTTGCTCCGACGCACCACTCACCTCGTAGGCTATGCCTCGGTAAGGCGGCCCGCATCCACTACTTCGACTCCACCGGCTTCGTTTGGTGGACGTGAAGTCCGACACGTGTGTTTTTTGCGAATTAAAGAGTGTTCGTTCTTGCATTGGCAACGAAGCATCACTACGATTCGAGAGATTACACGTAAGTATTTTGATACTACGTCGAAAAGATCAGACGACCCTATATGAGTCACCAGAACCCATCTACTCCAATTGTGAATCACAACCACAAGATACATCTATCAACATGCTAGGCATTACGCGTTCTAAGTCTATGGCAAGAAATGTACACACAGGAAGAGATAGCATCAGTGCGCAGTGGGATAGACTTCATTAAAAGAAAGAAAGAAAAACATCCCCGCAAGCAGCCCACCTCAGCTAGGGCCGCCCATGTAGCCTATGGCAGAGCTATAACATCAGGCTGTGGGAGAGCTTGAGGTCATGGCTTCGGAACCTCATTCTCCTTAAAACACAAGATACATTGCTCATTTAACTGGGTCTGGATAGCTTAATGCTTCATTGATCCTACTGAAAACCACTCGAAGCGGGATGCACGCAACGGTTGGCCCCGAAATTTTCCCCACTACTGACTTGCTGTCTTCACCACCTCTCTGACTCATAGCAAAAGATGAAAGCCTCCGCATTTTTCTTGAAGAGGACACCAGTTTTTTAGTATGCGGTCGCCATGGCTTGTCCATTTCATGCTCCGAGGTCTTCCTGCGGCATTTGGGTTTTGCTCGGCCTGTGTGTGATGACGATCTTAGACATCGTGGGCCTGCAGCTTGATCCTTGTTCAGTAGTCCATTAGCACTGCTTGTAGCGGGATGGTGATCATCTATACTTGATGCGGGATTGGAACATACACCATCCAAGACCTCCACGCAGACTGGATACCCCACAACGGGTCTTTTGTTCCATCTACTCATTAGGGAAACAAGAGGTACACGACGCCCCTCGTTGCTGCTTCCCTGCACACTTAGCTCCACTTCATAAAGGGCAGAATTCAAGCGCAGAATCTTGGTTGGCTTTACCGCACGCCAGCTTGCAAGCTTAGGTTCTTTCTGTTGGGGTGGCAATACTTGAAGCGGCAATTCAAAGACCGCAGATGACGCTGAAATATTCTCACAATTTGAATGGTTGCTTATGGTTTCAGATGATTCTTCATGTTCGCACTTGCTTTCAGAACATTGCTGCAGAACTGCACCAACACAATCCAAATAAGTGGGAAGTATTGCAAGCTCATTAATATCATCAGGTTCAGTGGGCTTGTTGAAAGAACTCTTGCCCACCCTTTCTTCCGGGACAACCTCATTGCTTGGTGCTCTGTACTTTACTACCCTTGTTCTGCGGTGTTCACGTTCTAACGCGTTTCTGGTCCTGTTATTGCCCTCATGATCAACAGAGCTTACAATTTTCTTATTAAAATTTCTTTGGTCACATCGGGAAGATATGTCAGCTTTGCTGCAGTCAGTAACTTGCTTATTGCGGTTCCAGTGTCGATATGTTTGCAAATGATCTGGTGGAAATTCAATTGATCAGTAATACATTCTTTGGGAATTCAAAAATGGGAAGAAAACATTGCATATTCATAAAGTCAGAAGATAAGATGTCAAGATACCAAAGTACATCTAATTAGGAGCGCATAAAAGTAGCACGACAGTGGGGAAGTTGTGTAATCAAATAATTCACCTTTTCCATAAAAAAAATGCTGAACATTCATAACCATACGTCAGAACAATTGAGATTTCTGTACTTCTCAACAGAAAAACGAAACATTATTATGATCTGAAAGAGGGCAGCATCCGGCCAGGAATACTTGAAGGTTGAATGTGGGTGAGATTCATTGTCTACCAGTACTGAGTTCAATCAATTTTCGGATACAAGGAAAGTGCCAAATGGTCACCGGGACTCCTTGGCCACAAATTACAAAGCATGGAGGCAACAGGGATAACAAACTTACGGTGTAACTATCTACTCTAGTGCTGTGCGTTTTCCAGAAATTGTTCAAGTTGGAAAGAAACAACTAGCCAACATTGTCTCCGTATATAGTCAGTGAACTTAAATGATGACTGCTGAAACACATGATGTTACTAAATTGGCAACCGGAAAACAGGAAATAGTAATGCAGGTTTACCTTCTTCCAAGATATTTCCTGCAGCGAGGGGAGTATCGACAAAATCACCCCCATGGGGGAAGGCACCATCGAGTAACCCAAGGGAGATGCAGGAGATTTCAGTGCCCTTTGTTTGATCTGTCCCGAGTGCACCACTGCGACTAGAGCTGGACTTATCCAAGAAGGCGGTATCCAAGCTTGAAGTGCCGGAGGAACTGCCAGAACAACTAACAATGTCCATCGAATGTTCATCGGCCTTGGGTCCATTCCACATGTCTCCATTGCATAGCTCTGACAGTGGACGGGACCTATCCTTCTTCCTTGAACTGCCACAAGGTTGGTCCTGGTCGGCACTGGCATTTGCGGTGGCACGAGACTGCTTAATCCTCCTTTTCACCTGGCTAGTACTGAAATCAGAGAAAGCGGCTGCATTGGGTATGTGCTTGGGGGCCGTCCTCAGTCCGATGTCGGTGAGGTCCCTCATACGTCGGAACCCCTGAGGCACGTCGTCCTCGGAATCATTGGGCGTCTTGCGATTCCTCTTGCGCGACGGCGACGGCGGGTTGATACGCCCCCTGGCGGCATCATGACAAGACTTGGCGCCCCCACTGCGCTTCTTGCTGGGCGCACCCCGGAAGCGAGACCTCTCCATCTCGAGGGCTTGGAGAATCGCGTCCTCCTTGCGGGCGTACCTGCCCTTGTTGTAGGTCCTCTTGTTGCTGCCACGGCGGCGGGCGGCCTTCTCCTCGGCCTTGCTAATGCACTCGTCCAAGTCCCCGCAGCGGAAGGGCTTGACGCGCTTGGTCCGCTCCAGGTTACACCAGTCGCTGTTGCAATTCACAATTCATCATCATTGCGCCGCGTGAGGAGACGAGACTCGAGAAAACCAGACGGAATGGAAGCAGCAGGTGCAAGGAGAGGGAGCATACACGAAGGTCGGGCCGTCGCGGCGGCCGAGGAGCATGATGGGGGTGGCGGGTGCCCTGGGGGGCGCGGGGCAGCCGTCGGGGACGTCGAGCGGCGAGATCACGCGGCCGGGCCACCACGCCCCGTTGGGGCGGCGGACCCACACCAGAGTCCCCTCCGACGAGACATCCAACTCCGCCTTCGCCCAGCCGCCCATCAT
This sequence comes from Dendrocalamus latiflorus, assembly GCA_017311315.1. Classification (NCBI taxonomy): domain Eukaryota; kingdom Viridiplantae; phylum Streptophyta; class Magnoliopsida; order Poales; family Poaceae; genus Dendrocalamus; species Dendrocalamus latiflorus. Next base: position 373,802 of record CM029613.1, on the reverse strand, counting down.
TAGCCCCGCAATTCGATCTCCGTGTATGGCAGGCGGGAGCTGGACAGGGGCAAGTGAGCGGAGGCGCGGTGCGAGTGCGGCAGCGACGTCGGCGGTGAGGATGGCAAAGGAGCAGCAGTGGGGGAGGAGGGGAAGCACTAGCAGAGCTGCAGAGCAGGGGAGGCGGCGTCCACCTCTACGACTCCCTTTCCTCCTACTGGGCACATATGGGCCGTAGTCCCACTCGTTTGGGCCGTCCAGTTTACTACTTGGGCCTATGGGGCCCATTGCAACTCCGCTGGTCCAAGTCGAAGTGGAAACCCTAGCCCCCAAATCTCTCTCGCCCTCCTCCCCGAACCCTATCCTCTCCTCCTCGCCGCACCGCATACATATCTCGCCTCGCCTCGCCCACCCAACAGAACCCCTCTATCTAATCGATTGCTGCTCCTCCTGATTCTTTCTTTGCAGCCGTCTCCGCTCCGATCCCCACGCGTTTCCTTAGATCTATCCATACATGTGAGTTTCTGCTTTTGCATTTCGCCTCCTTCTCCTCTCTTTTGGGTGCGAATTGCAAGATCCGCGCGCTCGGGTTCTAGGGTTTGCGCCGGAAAATTGACGGCTTCTGTGCTGTTGTGTTGGGGTAGGATGGGGGAGGCCAAGGACAACGACGTCTATGAGGAGGAGCTCCTGGACTACGAGGAGGACGATGACAAGACGGTCGATGGCTCCGCCGCCAAGGCCACCGGAGAAGTCGCCAAGAAGTACGTGCTGTGCTTGTACTATGCTGCTTTCTGCATGATTCGTTTCGATTACTATTGTACATGAGTCGACCTGATCTGACCTTTTTGCTTGTTAATTGCGCTGAACGAACAGGGGCTATGTCGGGATCCACAGTTCCGGGTTCAGAGACTTCCTCCTCAAGCCAGAGCTGCTTCGTGCAATCCAGGACTGCGGTTTTGAGCATCCTTCCGAAGGCAAGTTTTCGTCTTTCCTCTCTTATACATCTGCGTTGACCTCGACTATTACTACTTCATATCTTAGTTAGTACCTGCTTGGAATATATAGGCTGCTGGAGTGATAAAAAAAGGTTGAGGGGGGCATGTAACTGAAAGCATATATATCTCATCAAGTAGATTCATGAGGCAGATGGTGGAGAGGGATGGAAAGCTTAAGGATTGGAATGCATAATTCTAGGATGTTAAACTTTGCGTGGTGCTGCAGTGGTTTGGTTCTGGCAAATATGCTGCAGTCATAGCTCAACACAGCAATGAAATATCACTTGCTTCGTCTGTTTTGACATTGCAAGGCCCAGATTCCTTGTGCACAAGAACTACGAACGTGTAAATCAATGTTAGGATCATGCTACCCTGTTAACATCAGTAATATAGATGATTATTCACTTATTTACATGCTTTGCAGACATGCACTACGCTGTATGTACTAGTAATTGGCATGGTCATATTATGAAACCAAGTTCTACTTTGTTTTCTTTTGTGTACTCTAATTCCGTTGTGGTGTACTAGCGTATGTACTACTACGCTAGTCTTCACATTGGTGCAATCATCGGCATGCCATAGTCAAATTACATGAATGCAATTCTTCGCTTCTCTTTCGATGTGCCATATCTTTTGTCAACTGCCAAATTGATAGTCAAATTCTTGTCTTGCTGATGTGCAGGTACAGTTTCTTCTGATATTTCCTGTTGGAGGAGAATATGGTAAAACTTTCCATTAACACGGACCCAGAAGGTCAAATTTTTACTCACTGGGGTGCTGCTCCAATTTTGTTTGGTTCCACATCAGTGCAACATGAGTGCATCCCTCAAGCAATCCTTGGAATGGATGTCATCTGTCAAGCAAAATCTGGGATGGGGAAGACTGCAGTTTTTGTCCTTTCATCTCTTCAGCAAATTGACCCTGTTGCCGGTCAAGTAGCAGCACTTGTATTATGCCACACAAGGGAGCTGGCTTACCAGGTTTGTAAATATTCGTTGTGTGCATCTCAGTTTTTCGTTCAGAGATCTCTCAAGATTTTAATTATTCCTTGCTGTTATGTTCTGTAGATATGCCATGAGTTTGAGAGGTTCAGCAAATATCTGTCCGAAATAAAAGTTGCCGTCTTCTACGGAGGTGTTCACATCAGAAAACATAAGGATATATTGAAGAATGAATGCCCTCATATTGTGGTTGGCACACCTGGAAGGATTCTAGCTCTAGCCAGAGATAAGGATCTTTCCTTGAAGAATGTGAGGCATTTCATCCTTGATGAATGTGACAAGATGCTTGAGTCACTTGGTAATTTGCCATCCCCTGTTAGCCTATTTGTCATTTGATTTATTTCTATTCCTCCTATCCTCTTGTTTTCCTTTTACCACTATTCCCTTAACTGACAAGTATGTATTCTTTAGACATGCGGAGGGATGTCCAGGAGATCTTCAAAATGACACCTCATGATAAGCAGGTCATGATGTTTTCAGCAACACTCAGCAAGGAGATCCGTCCGGTTTGCAAGAAATTTATGCAAGATGTAATGCCCTGCAGCCTATCTCATTTGCACAGTGCATCTTATTTAAGTCTCTCCTATCCTCCAGTGGTAATCATGTGGTAGTTGTTGCACATTTGTAGATATGAGAGTCATAGTGATGTTGTCAGTTGTCACTAGGTGAAGGGATCCCTGGTGTATTCTTGGTTTCTATAGTGTTACATATACAGTGTATAGCGAGTTTTCTTCTTTTTTCTTATTGTTTTTCATTGGTACCTTGACCATAGCAAGTAGATTGGGGAGGGAATGAGGAGTCGTCTGTCCAAAGTCTGAACGGTGTGGTGATGTGTCAGCAACTGGTGTCGGATTCAGGAGGGCACCGGTTCCGAAGATACACTCTTTCGGACATTGTTTTCTCCATTTGTGCTGCACACCCCATTACGTTCCCATGGTTTTGCTTCATTGGAGTTAACTGCTGCTGGTCCTGGTTCTCCTTCATTTATGTTGGCAGACGAATCAGTTTTCTTTAGCCTGGAATTGTTTTGGAAGCACTGTTGCAAAACTTGATGAACATGTTTGATGAAATTCTGGTGTGCAACAGTGCATAACTCAAGTTCCATATGGAGGCTGCATATTCTGGCAATCCAAGAGGAGTTCATGTACCATTGTTTTGGTATATACTGGTAGATTGATGCTGGAATGCTAATTTCTTTCATCTATAATATTTTCCCTTACAGCCGATGGAAATTTATGTTGATGATGAGGCAAAGTTGACCCTTCATGGTCTTGTTCAGGTAGCTTTTGGGACCTTTGCTGCACATGCATTGCACCAATTTATTTTTTGTGCAGCCTTTTGTATTCATACCCTTTTATTTTTGCAGCACTACATAAAATTGAGCGAGGCAGAGAAGAACCGCAAATTGAATGATCTCTTAGATGCTCTTGATTTCAACCAAGTTGTGATATTTGTGAAGAGCGTTAGTAGGGCGGCAGAGCTGAACAAGTTGCTTTGTGAGTGCAACTTCCCTTCAATCTGCATCCATTCTGGTATGACCCAGGAAGAAAGGTATGTGCTCTATTTCCTTCTGTTCATGTGCCAATGCTTTTTGTAGAATGGTCTTGTTCGTTTATGTTCGTGCACATGTTCATTTATGTTCTTGCTCAAATCATGTGCACCATGTAGACACAAGGAATTAGTGATTGTGGTATTTTCTGAGTTCCACTATATTCTTTTTTGGATAGTTCTATGTTTCTCTTGGTTTTTGTTTTAGTAACTTCCTTAGCTTTTGTTTGTACATGTTTTGCAATGATGGTAGGCACATTCTATTTTTGCTATATGATTAATTGACATTTACCCTTCTGCCTTTTTCTCCGCCAGACCGTTTTGTACTTGGGTGGATTGATGTTTGGAATGTTTGTGTGCTTCAGTTCACATTCACTCTTTATATATAAATGAATTTTGGTGTTCATGGTTCCAATTTTAGTTGTATGTAATGTGTGGTACTTTGGGCAGGTTAACCCGATACAAGAACTTCAAGGAAGGGCACAAGAGAATTCTTGTGGCTACAGATTTAGTTGGCAGAGGAATTGATATCGAGCGTGTCAACATTGTGATCAACTATGACATGCCTGATTCAGCTGATACATATTTGCACAGGGTAACTACCTAGATCCACTTCCTAAAACCTAGTGAGAGATTTATGTTTTTGTGATACTAATGTGCTGTATTAATGCCCTTCGCAGGTTGGAAGGGCAGGGCGTTTTGGTACCAAGGGACTTGCAATAACTTTTGTTTCCTCTGCGTCGGACTCTGATGTTCTTAATCAAGTATGTATCCTCCTATCTCTGGTTTGTTGTGTTGTTTGATGTAATGAATATTGCCTAACCCATCTTTTTTATCTTTAAAGGTGCAAGAAAGGTTCGAGGTCGACATAAAAGAACTGCCTGAGCAAATTGACACCTCCACGTACAGTAAGTGTTGCCTTCCACTTGGTTCAATTGTGTGCAGTTCAATGGCATAGTTAGGATGCCCTCTGATCTGTTTGCTGTTACCAGTGCCATCATAAATGTTGGGAGTAGGCGCTGCTCCAAAGCATTCTCATGAAGCTCCAACTGGGAACCAAGAGTGCAGGAGAGGAGAGTGCGATGAACCAATTGTGTCTTGTCTGCTGATGCTTAGTCGATGATACCTTTGAACTAATGTTGTGGAGGACTTGTTTTTGCCTGCTGTACTTTAGTAGCATCCGGGATGGTGTGTACTCTATTTAGTCGTTGGGTGCTTGTAGGCCAAATGATTTTAATCTTACGCTGTTCTGCTAGGATTTTACGTCGTATTGTATCATCGTGATGTTTCCCCGGTTTGACCTCGAGCGCTGCCGCTACGTTTGTTCTGGTTTGAGTCGTTGTTTGCTGCCTGCGTTTCTGATACTTCACGGGATCACATAATTAATCTAGCGTGCGGTCCGTCCCTCGCTGCGTCAGTCTTTATGGTTGCACTATAGCTGTCAGTGTTGATGTTAAGTCTGATCGTTAGCTGTTGGTGCAGATGTTACTCTGGTGGCGCATGGTTGGTGTTATAGTATCTGTCGGTGTTGAGAACGCTGCAATGCATATTACGAAACTGAATTGCAGAGTTGTTGCGGTATTTTTCGTCATTCTGAAACAAACCCTTTACGATTGGTTTCCAGAATGTGATGTGTTTCTGTGGGTATTTGATGTCTGAAGACGCCTGCAAAGAAGCCAAACAGCGTGCTGGAACGCCATTTTCAAGCAAGCCAGTCTCTTCTCAACCAGCGATAACATATGTGCCATTTATTTTTGGTCATGTCTGTAACTCGGATAAGAAACAGCAGCAGGCAAATTCGTATACGAAGATATACATATAAATTACAGGAGGAGGGGCCGCATGTCAACCATCGTGTGTGATACAGTGATACATCTCGTCGCCTCCCCATACATAATAAAGGCCAGACGGCAAAATTCTAGTATAGCTAGTACTCCAGCTAGTAGTGTGATTAACTGCTAAGTAGCACATGCTAGTATTGTTGTTTAGTACAGTACAGTGATATCCCTGGGATGAAGTCATAGTGCCTCTTATTATTCGTTGCGCGATAGGACGAGGAGCTCGGCAGATCAGGCAAAAACCTTGTCGGCGAAGATGTCAAGAAGCGAGAGCGCCTCCGCGACGCTGAGCTCGAGCCGGAACTTGGGGCCGTCGTAGTGGTGGAGGATCGGGCGGAAGGCGTCCTCCTCCAGCGGGTCGCAGATCTTCCTCCTCGCAACCCTCACCTGCATGCATGTATGTATGTATGACACTTAGATACAGGCTTCCACTGGCACTATTAATTACATCACCATCACATCAAATCAACGCGTTAATAATATACTATCCCGTCCTGTCCTCCCCATAAATTTAAATGAAAAAACAAGGGGGATGGAAAATCAACACGTTAATGAGACAGGGAGATGCCGGACGGCTCAAGGCACTGCTTTTCTTCGGCCTTGCCTTTCGCTCTCTTTCTTTCCCCTTTGTTTCTTTGTCCATGACTTGGCCAACTGTTGTTTCTTTGTCCATGACTTGGCCAACTAGCTTGACAACCAACCAGCCCCAATTTGACTATTAAGGCCGGCAACCACCCTTGACCATTTAGCCCCCCGTTTAATCTTCTGATCTTTATTCTGTGTGGCTGCAGTAGCAGTATTCTTTTTGGATGAACAGGCTAGGCTAGGATGGTTGGTTTTTCGGTCCCCAGGTACAAGAACAGACGAGTAAACTAGTAACTATATGATGAGTATTCACTAACAGCAAGCTAAATAAGCTATGGATGAAACTAGAGCCATGATGTAGTAGCAGTATGTATAGTTTACCTGAGCTGGGAAGCGGGACTCGCCGGGGCACTTGTTGTCCTCCCAAGCGGTGGGGGCGATGTTTGATCCGCCGAAGCTAGCAGCCTCGAAGATGCCGTGCAGCTGGTGGGTGGAGTAGTTGTACAGGAAGAGGGGCAGCCCCGGCCTGATGGCCCTCACCGAGTCCCTGTACCGAGACGGCAACCCTGCAGAATTTGCAGCAAGCAACCAACCCATCGACTCAATAATCGGCAATTAAACCCTGTTCCTTGCTCCGATCCGATCCGATCGAACAAACAACAAAAGAAAAACTCTAGCTTGCTTCTTCAATGGATGCAAAACTCGAAGCAAGTAATCAGGGGATACATACGCACCGAAGAGCTGCCTCTTGAGGTTCTCCTCCATGGTGTCGTTGTTGCAGACGAAGATGTAACCCCCGATGGCCTCGTTCCTCGGCAGCGCCTCCGACGCCGGCAGGCTCTTGAACCTCTTGTCCACGCCACCGTTGCCGCCGCAGTTGTTGTTGTTGTTGTTTCCGCCGCCGCCGCTCGTGTTCTTCTTCTTGCCGCCCTCGGCGCCGTTCTTCTTGCCGTGGCCGTAGCCGTTGCTTATGTTGTTGTTGTTGTTGGCCGGCCTCCCAACGGACTTGTTGAAGTAGCTCTTGACCACATCGCCGGCGGCGGCGCTGTTGATGAAGCTGTTGGTGTTGGTGTTCATGTTCTTGCTGTAGTAGCTGCTACCGAAGACGGCGTTGTTGATGCTGTCGTTGTTCTTGGCGGGGGTCTTGTTGTCGGAGGCGGGGAAGTAGTTGTAGCGGTCGGCGTTGGTGGTGGCGGCGGGGAAGTAGTTGTAGCGGTCGGCGTTGGCAGTGGTGGCGTTGCCGAAGGCCAGCTTGCCGGAGCCGATCAGGCCGGGTCCGCCGCCGATGTTGCTGTTCTTCCATGGCGCTCCTGCTGCTGCTCCTAGGTTGGTGTTGTTGGTGTGGTCGGCGGCGAAGGAGTTGGAGAGAGGTGGAGACCAGATGGAGTCGGCGAGGGAGAGGCTGGAGAAGTTGGCGGTGGGCGGCGTCTGCAGGCGCAGCTGGTCGCTGAACTGCCAGAACTCGCGGTCGTAGCTCTCCTCCATGGATCGTCTTCTCCCCTTGTGGCTGCTGCTGCTGCTGCTGCTGCTAATGCGCTTCTCCTCTCCTCTCCTCTCCTCTAGAGAGAAATGAATCGCTCTGAAATCTGAATGGGAGAAGGGGAGGAGAAATGGTCCTGGTGGAAGAAAGGAGGGAGCTTTTTTGTCACGCGGATGGCCGTGGTTGGCTCAGGCAGCACCGATGGGCCGGTGGATTAGCTGCTGCTGGTCAGGTCAGTGCTTTCCGCCCAAGTAAGCAAGCACTAATGAAAACCAAGTGGTGGTAGCGACGGAGTCGATCCCTTGTCAGCAAAGAATTTAGTCCGTTTCATACGGTCTCAGTTTCTAACCCCCTTAACTCTATTTTTTTAGTTTTGGTATTTTTTATCCCTTTATTACGATAATATAATATTTTTAATTTTCTATTTAATTATTTAAAAAATTTAATAGCTTCTATGATTTTTTTTTTAAAAAAAAGAACCACCAGGCAGAAGCCACGTTGAGCAGAGCCTTGAGCCGTTGAGCGAGAGAGAGATTTCGGCGAAGGTGTCGAGTCAGTCAGCCAGTGAGGTTGGGCCAAGAGCGCGTCGTCTTCTAGAACGATCCACGCAATGCATACGTACGTACGTACGTACTCGATCGTCGGTGTAACGACACACGATACGATACGATACGATGGAGGCCGTTTTGACAGGTATGGGTGCAGCGCATGACCAGTCTCATCCTATCTCATGTCTCACCGACAGACTCACCTCCCCGGTGATCCTAGACGGAGCAAAGTCCCTGCCTCCCTCCCCGCCCATCTGAACCGGAACCATCCGTCGTGCTACAGTACTAGTATTTCTTTGACGACCAACAGCGAGCCCTTAAAAGCAAAAGGACCTGTCGTATTTTAGTATGTTTTTATAAATATGCCATAATAGAAATGAGAAATCAAAGTTTTATTTCGGTGACCATGTATATAGATCTGATAATGCTCTTAATGGCTTAAGTTTCTAACTGTTGTTTTTGGCTTATAGCTCAAATTGCATTATAGCGACGGTTCGCTTTTTTTCTGAGAAAAATAAGGGGAAAAAAGAAAAATAATGAATAAAAAACGTTATATCGTCCGGACAATGCAAAGAAACAATACGAAAAAACAAAAAAACAAAAAAAATAAAATAAGCCGAAACTAGAAGTTGACTTATTTTAAGTGGTTTATGGTTTAAATAAACCGAAAGTCAAAATAAACCAGAAGTTGAAACCGTTTGGAGTTGAGCATACAGTGATTTCCTTTTGTGGCTAGCGGAGGTATACTAGCTAAACAGTGATAAGACAATTAAAAACTCAATTCCATAGGACAAGTAGCTTTGGCTTTTCGCTTATGGTTTTTGAATTCTGTCTGTTTGTGAGAGGCAGTACACAGAGGTAAACAGTCGCATGTGATTTGATTTGATATAATTGAACTCGATACAATATTTATTACAATCTATCTATAGATCTCGGGAAAATAGTCACATATCATTTTAGCTGATATAGCTGAAGTCATATACTTTTTACTATAATCTTTCTGTTGACCTCGTTTTAAAATATATATTATTTAAAAACTAATTACTGTAGATAGTATAAACATAAATCGGCTAAAAATTAGAAAGAACTCAGCCATCCACCAACGTCGTCCTGTTCATTCAATTTGCGTTGCTCCCATCCATGAGACCATGACTAGACAAAATATATAGGCTAGGGACCGGAGCACTAGCATAGAATGGAGATCGATCCATCCATTCATGCTCCTAAACCCTCAAGACACATACATTGATGGCTACATGCAACCGATCAGATCACGACTTAGGTCCTCTTGATAGTGATATCTGTTTTTAGGTGGTGATCATTTGGGCTTTTTTTTTTGCTATGGCTGAAAAGCACTGTAGCTGACTGAAAAAATACTATAGCTGACAGAGACTTATTTAGCATAATTAAATCTTAAAAAATTAAAAATATAAAAAATATGTTAGCCCATTACGTATAATACAAACAAATACGGGAAAAAAGAACCGGCAAAAAAGCTCAACAAAAAGCCAAAAGTTCAAAAAAGACGAAATTTATGAATAGTGAAAAAATAAACCAGAAGCTAAAAGCTGAAACCAAAACAATCACAGCCTAGTTTCTATTTAGAAAAATTAAAACCTTACATAAATATTTGATTTTTCATTACAGTCGCTGTTGTTTCGCTTCGGGGTATAAAATAAGCAGTTATAGATACATTATGCATCATATTTCTCTCGTCCTTATTACATGTATATATCTTTTCCTTATTTTTTATCGTTTACTTTTTTTTCTAAAAATCATTTCTATCAAACAATAATGTTTAATTGAACCAAAGTTACAAACCACGAGTAGAAACCAGTACAAAACGCGCTTAGTGCTGCTAGGGCATGTCTAATGGTGACTTATGAGTTAGCTCTAAACATATTATTTCATATTTTAATAGAAGAGAGAGAAAAGCTAGCTCTTGATCAAGAGCTAGTCTCATACACACATTCCAAGATTATATGAGGATGTCATGTGGGACTATTCATGTTATGAGCTATGTGCTAAAAGTTAATACCATTTAGAAAAGTTATCTTAGAGCTAGTAACTAGCTCATACCATCGTACATGCTGTGATTCGACTTGAACCCGGGCCATCACCCCACCCGTCCCGCGCGGAATTCAAAGAAGAGTTACCAGCTACCTCTACCTGGTTGGCGGTCACGTTACGTTACATTCAATGTTAGCCAAAAGAACGCCCATCCATCACACCAATCGAGGGCCTCTCGAGCAAATATAAAAAGAGAAATATTGTGTAGTATTCCATACTATGCGTCTGTACGGTTCTTAGAAGTAATTTTTGGTTTTTATTATAGTATTTAACTTTTAAATAGAATATTTTTTTAAGATAGAGTCTACAATTTAATCATAATACACGTTAAAAATCTAACAGCTGTACCAACTAAAATCATAAGCGAATATCTATTTCTTCGTAATTTCTGTCGTAAATAGCTAAAATTTAAAAATTTTAGCCAAGAGTCATAAGCCGCAGCCATATCAAACAGTTCCTATCTGTGTTCATCTTAAGAAGAAAATACATAGAATAAGATACATGATGATGACAACGAATTTTTGGCACATAAAGCATTTTTAGAGTTCATATTTACAAGAATATCAGTATGCATGTAATAATAGCAAAAATATCCGTTTTTACTGCTCGATGACCGGGCGACAGTGCCATAGAGCTGATACCTGTCAGTTGGAGCCTCGTGTCCGTACGGCAGTGGCCTGTCGCATGGTCACCGTGCAGCCCAAAGTTTGCCATCCGACCACTAGGCTCCAGCTTGTCTGCCGCCTGGTCACGGGGCGATAGGTAATTAACACCCGCCATCACCCCCTCTAAATACCACTGTTAAACAGGCTCTAATGGCCTGACCACAGGGCGGTAAACTCTTGGCACCTTGCAGCAGGGGTTGGCCCCCACATGTTTCTTTACTTAGTTTATTACACATGTGAACAAATGGAGTGGGCCAAAGGCCATTTTAGCTGATATGAAAAATGAGTGCTCGTGCATATGCGACGAGGGAACAAACCATCGAAAGTGAGGTTATATCACGTGATCGCGTCTGTCTCCCCACGTGCAGTTCACTTCCGCCACTATCTACGCTTTGTTAGCGCGTTGCGCTCCCGCTAGCACTATAAATTGCGAGCTCTCTCGTAGTCGGTCTCGCAGTCCCTTTCGCAATCTCTCTCGCAGTCGCTCTCACAGTCTCGCAATTCTCCATAGCAGGTTAGCAGTCGTATTAACTGGTACTTCTTGTGTAATACATATGTGTATGTGCATACATATACATATATACATATATATATATATATATATGAAGCCTCTTGTCGACTCCCGGGTGTATATATATATTGATATCGCCGCTTTTCAGCTCTACGACATCGCCGCAAAGTGGCTGAGCGGCAAAACAAAATTTTTTATTACTGTTATGTCTATACTGATATTTTTTTTATAAATATGCATATGTGCGGAAAACTCTACACAACCATGGGTACGCGTTCTTGTGGTAAGAAAAAGGAAACTGAAGTGGTCTAGAGCACTAGTAGATTCTAGGGTGGTTGGCTGGGTGGTGGTTAACGCGCGGCGCGATGGAGAAGCCAGCTGGCTGAACTGAGTCTTACGACGCGTATGTCATGTCGTGTCATTACCAGCGGCGGATCCAGTGGTGAGGTGGGGGCTAGAGCCGCCCTATCGCTACCGGACCTTTGAGCCCTTTGGAATCCTTTCTAAATTTTTAGCTATGGATGTATAATGTAGAAGAGGCTGAGGTCGAGCTGAAGGTACTTCAACCCCTCCAAAATATTTTCCTGGATCCGCCACTGGTCATTACGACAAATCTTACTCATACTCCGATCCTCATACACGATAGATTAACGACACTTGGTCAGCTAGTGCGCATCATTTTAACTACAAGGTAAAACAACACATGGCGTTGATCGCAGCGTCATATTAGCTACCAATCTTATGATGCATGGATGGCCATAACAGCTGATTATTACAACTACGAGTCTTAAATTAGACGCAGGTCCTGCTTGGCTTGGCTTCGCTTGGCTGTGTCGCCTGCTCTCTTCTCCAGGAATTGCAGGTAACACTTCACAATCTGCAAAATCCAATTTGTCTGGCTTAGACACGTGTGCCGGTGTTTAATTTACATGAAGAAATTCACGGCTCATTGAATTTTGCCTGCTTGCTTCTCTCCTTAAACGGTCACAACTGCACATACTCAAGTTTACTTTCTACACTTGGTTCTCTTTTAAGAGGAAAACATCTCTCTCATCAAATATGTACATGTCATATTTCAGTAATGTATTATATTATACTTTGCTTTGCAATGTTACTAGTGTGACACATCTGCTTCATGACAGCGCAATGGAAGAAAGAGTGTGACTAGAACTTCTTTATGCGTTTAGTCTATCTTAGCCAGGCTTAACAACGCTTCTCTATGTAAATTATGAACTGACTAGAGAATGCCATCCAACCTGTAAGGCAGATTAAGCTCTCCAGGCGTTGCTTGCTATATTCACATGGACACCATTGCTATGGTGATCTGTCATCAAAAGATATTTTGAAAATAACATATCAAAATTCAAACAACTAGTAATTAAGAGAATTGCGAGTCTAGAAATTCATACTTGCACGCCGTCTTATAACAAAGAAGCATACACCAATGACAGCGTAGCAAAGGAGAAGAAGCATTCCCTTCAGATAATGTGAAGTTCCGTCCTGCAAAACAGAGGAAATTTTGTTCAGCTATAGTGCCATAACGTTGACAACAGCACTGTAAACACTGATAGACAGCTATAGTCCGACCACACCGTGGTAGTAATTTTTCAAAGAGGCAAAGTTAATAAGATCAAAAGCACATATAACTAATTCCTCACGAATGTTTGGTAATGAACCTGAAGAAAAATAAATCTGTGACTGATGTTCCATGGTGTCCGGGTTGAGTTGTGTGGGGATGCGAAAGAAAAAAAGTTTACCTGTAGGGTGAAGGTTGTCACTAATATTGCTAGAAACAAAGAGCTAGTCTCTAGCAAGTTGAAATCAAGATCCATCGGAACCCCCATAATCCAAGCTACAATGACACTCAATGGCACCTAGCACAGTTCAATTCCATGAGTAAAGAGACCAAGGCAAAGACCACATGGAACAATGTCTAGAGGTTAGTTAATACAGACCACAAACATGGAAATCTGCGTAGCGGACCCTAAAGATACTCCAAGGGTGATGTCCTGTCACAATCAATAATTTGGTGTTAGTGATTGCTCTCTCAACATATAAACAAGTATGCACGAGCTCTGATGTTGCCTACCAGCTTGTTCTTAAAAGCAAATATGACTGCGCCAGCATGCTCTGCTGCATTCCCAACGATTGGAATCAAGATGATGCTAATGAAGCTCACTGATAGTTCCCAAGTCTCTGAGGCCGCCTGTTTGATACGATTTTATTGGCAGACAATTGTTAGCTACACTACAGGTTACCACAGTAAATGGCTGGAAGAAATTTCCCTGAGTATGCCGATTAAACCTAGCCAATATGAACATACCTCAATTGTGCTTACGACATACTCTGATAATACTGCTGTCATCAGAGTCATGACTGCTAGCCAAATCATCGCACTCGAAAACCCCAATACCGCCTCATCTTGAGAGACCAAATCATCACCATCATCTTCAGCCTAATCATTTGGTGGGATCCCATAATTTTATTAACCAACTAGTCCGATGCTAGCAGCTCTTGCTGGTTTCTTATGGGATTAGCACTCTAGTATACATTACGCACCTCTTGGGGCTCAAAGAGCTGGCGATGGGTCTTCAGCTGGAAGTAAAGGTAGGCTGCATAGGCCAGGAGCATGAGAATGCTGCATGCTCTGGACAGCTCCAATCCGGCATCCCCAGAGGTTACTGCATGCTCCCCGGCGCTGACTGCATACCTCAGCATCAGTGGCAGCGAGTGGCATAGCACACCAAGAATCAGAAGCCCTGTGCTGACATCTGCTTGCTTCTGTACAGAACAAAACCGTATCGTTATTTATAAGCCTGCATACATTCATGTTCTAGTAAACAGCATAATAGTAATAATAATTAGTAAATAGCTGAGTTGGTTACCCTGTCGTATGGCTGCTCGGTCCCAAGGTTGGCCAGGCCACCAAAGAAGAGGGACGTTCCAAGGACAAGCAGCAAGTTGGACAAGATGGAGCCGAGCAGGGAGCATTTCACCACCATTATCTTGCCTTCATGCAGGGCAAAGAGTGAGATGATGACCTCCGTCACATTGCCAAATGTTGCATTCAACAGTCCACCCACTGCAATACATGTAGGTTACATACGCGTAACTATGATGTTAAAGGTTGTAGGGAGGATCGATAGATTTGAGAGCAACAACACTTACAAGTAGGACCAGTGTAAAATGCAATCTGCCTGCGACCAATTAACAGAAAGCGGAGATTTAAGCTTTAGCACCGTAAGAGGTATTGCGAACGAAACATGCTATGATGATGAACAAAAGAAACTCACTCGGTGAGGAAACTGAGTCGCTCAGCAAGAGGAATGAGACCGATGAAGCTAAGCACAAAGACCCACACCTGTTTGAGTTCCAAATTAAGAAAGCGTGTGTGTTAAAAGGAGGGGAAGGGTGACACTTGCATTATATTAATGTAATGCATCATAGTTGGCTACAACGAATTTCATTGAGTACTTTTTCCTGTAATATTGGTCTTGTTGGGAAACAATATTGTTTGCATTTAACAGCGTGAAATGGAATTCTAGGGTTTCCTCTTCTCATGTAAAAATACCAAGAACATGTTGAATTTACACATGGTGAGATGCCAATGTATGAAACCAAGCCAAGCTAATGTGGGGGTACTCATTCAACGTTCAGTAAAAATTTGTCTCTGTTCCTTTGGTTTGTACGTCATGTGTTTTCGATGGCAAAAGACGACAGTATGGAGACGTAAGAGTGCAGGCGAGTTCACATGCGGAATAGAACGGTGGTAAAAAGACAAGAAAAAACACTGCAAAAGGCATCTCTGCATTGGCCAGACGAATATCATCATCGACTCGGCCGGTGTACGGACGTATGATGTAAACATGTGCTGAACAGAAACTACAACGTGAATCCTACGTACGTTATAGCGACCACATTGCTAGTTACTGCTAATCTTTCTTCTCATTTTGTTGTTGAGCGAGGCAAAGAGTGGTGAACGCATGATGAATGAATAGCAATCAGGAGCTGGGTGTGAGCGGTCCCGACCCAGCTAGTCCTGGGTAGAGACGAGAACCGACAAGTGGGTGGCAGAGAGGGGAATGCATTGCGTACATGTGATTGGCAGAGTGGGGCATATCAGTTTCTGCTATTCCATTCCATGATTCCATCTGTGTCAAAGCCCACATGGTCCCATCACAGTCACATGTAGCTTATGTAAATCTAATCACCATCTCTTCCCAACCGTAGCACAAGCTGTATTGATTACTGATATCCCCAGCTCCCTACATGTTTTCTTTTGACTGAACAATGGCTAGTTTATTATGTTACAAGGTAGTAATAAGCTATTAACCATTAACTAATGCTCCCCTGGTTCCAAATGTAAGTCGTTTTGGATATTGATATGGTCTCCATGACACTTTGGGTATTAATTTCTATGAAAATCAAATAATTGTACATTACGAAAGTATATTTCATTATGGATCTTGTAATACTACTTTCATGTTGTCAATCTTGGTAATTTTTATAGATTGATGTCTAAACTTAAAGTGTTTGACAAGCACATATTCTAAAACAACCTACATTTGACATCGGATGGAGTAACAGTAAAGAGTTGTGTGCAAGTCCTAGAGAATAGTACTAAGAACAAATTGAGGAACGCAGGTTTATAGTAAAAAGAGATGCAATTAAGAAAATCGAAATGGCACTAAAACTGATGCAATCTGGGCCCACTGGAATGATCAAATTGCAATCTTGTTTTATGTTGGGAACATACAAGACGCACAAAGTACTAGTATGTAAGAGAAGCGCAAGGCAATCGTCCCTGTGAGACTAGTGCAGAGGTTGCAAAACAATTCGATGGTGGAAGGAACGAATCCATGGAGCAAACAGAAGAGGAAGCTATGCATACAGTAAATGAGTGGCACATAATAAATGGATGTGAAGAGATGGGGGTAGTGAGTAGTGAGAGAGGAAAAGTGAAGGAGAGGAGGGACCTGGCCGAAGCGGAGGTATCGGGCGGCGACGGCGAGGAGGACGGCGGGGAAGAGGAGGAAGAGCTTGGTGCCGAGGAGGACCTCCTGGAGGTTGGCGAGGAAGGCGCGGAGGGCGGCCCAGGGGACCTTGCGGACGAGGGAGACGTCGGACTTCTTGCGGAGGGAGGAGGAGGACATGTTGTGGGCGGTACGGCCGAGGTGGCGCACGGGCGCCATCTCCTTGGCACCGGCCTCCACCAGCACCGTGGACTCCATCATGATTCCTCCTCCTTCTCACAAATCCTCCCTCCCGAGTAGGAGACGACGACGCAATCGCAATCGTTGCAATTGCTTGGGTTTGTCTCCTTTGTTACTTGGGCGTTTGGTTTTTCACTTGGACACCATCACATGGATCACCATGGGCGGGCGGGCGGGCATACGCTGGCTGAGGGATGTGCGGAGACGACGACGACGACAAGGGCGGGCAGGCAAATTTAGCTAGTGGTGCTTGCTAGTACGTGCGATGCTTGTGTCGTGCAGCCGGGCAGAGCAGCACGGCTGGGATTGGAATGCAAAAATGGCTTGTGTGGTTCCGGGCGCCCAACGGGAGAAAGGAAGGAACACAATCGATAGCCAGACCTGTCTAGCAGGAAGGCACTGGGACCCACTACAAGAATCCGGTCATATTTCACTCAAAAGATATATTCTCACCGGTATAACTAATTAGTAATATAAACTGACAGGAAATTAAGATTGAGACCATTTTTATGTTCATGATACACTCTATTCCAACGTACACCCTCGTGGTGTCCAAAGTTGTTTGCACCGACTAGAGTAGACGTGACTTCTCGAGGCGCTTCCAACTATAACTTCACCGTTTTCTTCTAGGACTCTGTTTCGTCTCCAAGCAGGGTGTTATTTCCGGTTCTGAGTAGGTTATTATTTCAGTTTTCGAGTAGCTCTCTGTTTTTTTTATTACCGACTAAGACCCTATTTCTTCCTTATTTGGAACTCTTGTTTCTAAGGCTATTTATATCCTAAGTCTCATGATAGATAGCGCGTATAACATAAGTTATCTACGCATGTAATATACCAAGAGCGTTGTGTAATTTCTTCTTTATATAGTGATATCGTCGATTGTTCATCTGTGGTATTTTTAATAAAGGTTTTGCATATTAAATTTTTGTCTTGCGATTCTGATTGCTTTTTGTTGTTTTTTCATATCATGCTTGTGTTTTATAATAAGTAGTATTAGAGGCTTGTTTTGTAACACAGTGGGAATCTGCTTTGACGTTGAATCACAAGTCGTAATATTATATAGGTTGTGTTCTTTTCAGCTTCAAACTATCTTATGCCTGTACTATCTACAGTAATTAGCTTTTAAACAGTGCGTTTGTTCAAGACGGGGTCAATAGGAATATTGTAGTAAAAAGTGTATTGAGTTCAGATGTACCGGCCAAAATCACGTGCGACTATTTTTCTGTACGTACTACCTCTCGCAAACACCCAGAATTTAAATATTTAAGCTATAACCCCAAAAGAACCTACCCATACTCCTCCGTTTGCTCCTAACTGATGGAAACACATACAACTCCATGTGAAAGCAAAACACAAACCGCAATACTAGTATCTATTATATTATTAAAGCAAAGTCAAAATGAGCGACTACGTTCATCCTTAAGGGGTAGAAATTACCACGTTAATCAGAGGAAAAAGAGAAGAATACACACCATTGATCATGCTGGGTCCAAATTATAACTGTTTAGATTAAAAGAAAGAGCCCATATCAAATACAATCTAAAAAATAACTGAAATTCAGAATAACAACAAAAATTAGCAATTTAATTTTCATACGAATTTCCAAGTAAAATAAATAAAAATAATTTGTAATAAAAAGTAAACAAAAATAACAATTGGACTTGTATATGAATTCCATAAAAAATAACTAAAATTTGGAATAAAAATAAAATAATATTAGCAATTTGATTACGATACAAATTCTAAATTAAAATATCTAAATAGCTATAAATCATAATAAAAAAATTAAAGAAACATAAGCAATAGTATTTGCGTATGAATTCCAATCAATAAAATTGAAAACAAAAATGAAAAGAAAATTTGAAATTTGATTTCCATACAATTCTAAAGTAAAATCCTTACATAACTAAAATTGGGAAGAAATTAAACAAAATTAGCAATTTGGTTTTCATATGAATTCCTAAGTAAAATCCCTAAATAAATATAATTAAGAATAAAAATTAAACAAAAATTAGCAATTGAATTTGTACATGAATTCCAACAAAAAAAATCAAAATTTAGAATTAAAATTATATTTTGATTTTGATACGAATTCTAATGTGAAATCCCTAAATAACTGTAATTCCAAACAAAATAAAAAATGCAATTAGATTTTATACAAATTTTAACAAAAATAATAGAAATTCAGAGTAAAAATAAAATAAAATTTACAATTTGATTCCTATATAATTGCAAAGTAAAATCTCTAAATAACAAAAATTCAATATAAATTAAATAAAATTAGTAAATTGATTTGTATATGAACTCCAATAAAAAATATTGAACTTTTTATAAAAATAAAAGTTATAATAAGAATAGCACGCATGGTGTTGGAGGAGACCACGAAAGAGTACAATGGTGTCAATTTGTGTAACAAGAAGACATTGACTCATTAGGAAGCGATGAGCTGAGGTGATGACAGGGGAGATGAGAACAATATTGTGCTGCTCACCTTAGTCATTCGATAAAGAAAATGTTGTGCTACTCGCCGAAGCCATTGAAAAGAAAAGACTAAAGAGGAAGGAGCCAAGGGCCATGACGACGAGCGGTGAGTGTCAGCATTGTTGAAGAAGTCAGTGTCCAAATAAAGCTCGATAATAGGGAAGGTTTGGCAGTGAAGAGATGAAACTTTGCATTGAAGATAAGCTATATAGGACCATTGAGTAGTTAGGAGCGTGCCATCATTGGTAAAGGGCATGATGTCACCTAAGATGATGAGAAGATTCTCCATACCATTAAATAGTGACTAAAACAGATATACCGACATCAGTGAAGATGCGAGATCACCACGGTTAGTGAGGAAGCCATAGCGTTGAGGTGATCAATGTTGAAGAAGAGGAGCAATCGACATGAGAGAAGAGGGACATCGAGCACGTATAACATCATGTATGTGTATATACATACACGCATCTATACAAATAGAAGTACGTACGTATAGAAGCAAAGAGCTCGAAGTAAATACGGCACAGCCGTAGGAAATAGGCTTAAGACCTCCCGAGAGAGCATGATGAGTGTCCCCTATAGGGATCAATGATAGTTGCGCATATATGCATGTTTGATGTTGCAACGGTCAGCATTAAGCATTGCCAAGAGAAGTAGAAGATAACTATGTGGTGAAGTATTGCATTGGAAGAGGTAACGGTTAAGAGGTTGTATTGATATGGGTAATAGTTAAGAATGATCAATCAAGAATTGTGTATGTTATTGGAGGTTGAGGCAGAAAAGTTGTAATAGCGAGAAGAGATAGAAAACACACAATTCTGTAAGGCAGTCGATATATGAGGGATTATAAGTTCAACATAAGTCGTCCATGGTGCATCGGTGTATGCATGAGCAATGTATTCTAATACCATGTAAACTAATAAGATTGCTGCACAAATAATCAACATATTGCTTTGAGATTAAATAGAGATACATGTGCATACATACATTTTATACGAACATACAACTATATGATCCATGCATGATGGAGAGTGTTTACGTTTTTAAATACTTATGATGTATTAAAATCCTAAATAACCTACAGAATACATAAACATATTCTTAAACTTCTAAATTATATTATTTAATAGTAAAAATTTTGAAATAAAATTAGCTGCTCAGGTGCACCGGCCACCATGCCAGTTTGTTTGTATAGCCACCATGAATTGCCTGCTTCCGACCTCACCATGGGGCTGGGATGCTGTGCTCACTTGATCACCTGCATGCGGATCGAGTTGCTTCCCTTCACCTACCTGTTGGAGAAGATGGCCTCCAGGTCCTTGTACAGCCCCTCGGACTTGGACCTCCACTCCCCCTTCGCCTTCGAGTCCGACGACGACGCCACCGACGAGCTCCGGCTCCGCTTCCCCCGGTACGCGCTGCTGCTCGATGGCTCCCCATCTCCCCCTTCCCCGTCCTTACTGAAGCTCGCCTTCGCCATCTCCCGCAGCTGCCGCAGCCACGACCGCTCGTTCGAGCTCCTCTGCGCCTCACCCCCGGGGGACGCCGCCGCCACAGCCACCCTCTGATCACCGCCTCCGCCTGCGCCACTATCCGGCGGCGGCGGCTGCTGCTGCTTCATCAGGCGGTCGCCCAGCACTGACGAAGGCAGCACCACCAGCAGCAGCCCGACGGACGCCGCCTTTGCGCCCTCCACGAAGGAGCTCCTGTCCGAGCTCAGGAACCGCACCTGCCGGTACAGCGCGTTCCACTCGTTGCACACCTGCGCCGCCAACGCGACCGCGAACACGCCGAGCATCGCGAGCCCTATGCCGCTCTCCTCCTCCTCGCCGCCGCCGTTCCTGTCGATGAGCGCGAGGCAGGCGGCGAAGACGAACACCTCGCTGGCCACCGCCACGATCTCCACCAGCTGCACCCGCTTCTTGATGAAGGGCTTCTTGAGCACCATGAAGAAGAGCTGGAACGACGCGATGGCCAGCACCACCACGGTGTGCGCCCGCGACGACCGGTCCGACGACGCGTGCGCGCCCGCCACGATGCCCAGCGCCACGCGCTTCACCGACTCCAGGAACGTGTAGTATATCCTCAGGACGCCGAACAACTTCTGGATCATCGGTGCCTCCGCGACCTCGTTCTCGTCCTCCGACGCCATGATCCGCTCCGTTGCCGCGCGCTCCCCTCCGCCTCGGGCGATCTGCGTGAGCATGTACTTGGGCGGGCCGCGCAGGTCCTCGAACAGTGGGCCGAGCTTGACGAGGCACGCGGCGCTCCCGGCGTCCTTCCACGTCCACTGTCCTCGCTTGCCGGGGCCCAGCGTCCGCCTGATGATCTCCTGGTACCAGTGGTACTCCTGCCCCTCCTGGTGCACCTCCTTGTACTGCAGCACCCTGCCCATGGTGATGCCCAGCGACAGGAACAGCAGCAGAGCCACCAGGAACGACGTCAGGATGCCCGTCAGCGCGATGCCGACGACGAGCCCTCCGGTAGTCCCAGCTGATCATCCAAGCAAAGGTTCGTCATGTGATGTCCAGTCCCGTCCCGTGTGTGATAAGCATGCATGCATGTTATGGATGGATGAATTGGGCAGAGCTACGCTACGTACCTCTGATCAGTGCTGCAGACGCTTGGGATATACAGGGCATTGCAAGGATTGCAAGCATGATCTCGAACCTGGGGAGCACGAGTGCGCCGTAGTTTTGCCGTTTCTCCGTGCCTCCTCTGTACCTTAATTTGAAGTAGACGAGGATAACAACATGCAGCAGGATCAGGCCTCCCCCCATCACACCCAGCCAGAACATGTTTCTTCCGAAGTATTTCCACCTGCACGTCCAGCCAGAGAATAATTCAGTCTCCTGATACGTCAGTATTACTCAGTATGTCAAACAACACGCACAGGTGCTACTTAAGCATTACCCGTCCAAATCTTGTAGTTTCATGATAATCTGTGCTTCGGGCTTCATGTCCTGATTCTGCAAGTGATCCATGTTCTACGAATTCAGTACTCAAGGGTAATGAAAATGTAGGATCAAAGCCAGGTACAGCAATGAATTGTGACCTCAAAGAAAGATCGGTACTCCATTGCAGTCAGCGGCTTCCCATCTAACGGGATTTGCATCGGAATCGCCGGCTTCCCGCCTATCGGTATTTGCATTGGCATTTGCTGGCCTTGCTCTCGAGGATATGAGATGTCAGCCCCTACAGCACTCCTGTCCAGTAGCTCCGAGTATGCGATGGCAGGCATTGTGGAGTACCCTACAAATGGATCTGCAGAGGGGCCTTCCCATGGAAGGTGAGTGTATGGGATTGCCCATTCTATCCCCTTTGTGAACTCGTAGTACTCGATCGGCAAATTAATCGTCAGCCATCTCGACAGAGCAAAGATTTGGATATGGCATGCCATTCTCTGAAAATGACAACAACAAATGGTTGATAAGCCTACTGCCTGATTTATCACCGTGAAAAGTTTGTGTCGACGTACCAAAAGATCTCGGGATGGCTCTGAGATCATATAAGAAGACGGCCTTGAGATAGCTCCAGATGCGAGAAGCGATGATGTGGAAACAGTGAGGAGCGTGGCAACAACAGCAGTTGCTGCAAATATGACTGTGGTGATGATTGCAATTGATGACGATGACGCAGGAACAGAATCTGCAGATGTAGTAGAACATTACATTGCATAGTGAGTTTATAAATCAAATTTTATTGTCAGATATCTTCTTGTAACTAACAAGCGAAGAGTGTCCATACAATGTCTCACTTCAAGACGGTCTGATGCTAAGTTCAGATTTCCAGCGACGTCCTGGGTAGTATTTTCAGCGACCTGAACCGAAACCCGCTTACCGACTGCCTGTATCTGCAGTGTGTATATGCTCTTACTAGCTTCATGGAAGCTGAAAGCAAAATGAACCGTCGGTGAGACATTAGCCTCTGAGGTAAAAGAAGTCATTTATTCAGACATGCGAGTATCTTGCCTCAATAGATTGCCCCCAGAAACCTGCACTGCTGAGGAACTAAAGTTGAACACAGGTTTTTCAAACTTTATCAAAACTGGGATATTGCGAGAACTTGTCCTCACAGTCGACGTTGCCAGTTTAACAGAAGGTCTTTGAGTATCTATCAACGTCATCAAGCAGAAAAACAAATAGGTTAAATTAAGCATGGGATCCGAAGCTTAAGTGTATTGGGTTGAACAGATAGCGACTAACCATAAAGAAATGTGAATGGCTCTGATGAATAAACCGGAGTCCCCTGTCTGCTTATTATAGAACTTGTATCACAGGCAACAGTCACAATGGCTGTGTTTGATATCTTCTTCACCTACAAAGTGAGGTCGAAAAAACAAATTGACATACGAATCAAATTAAGCAGCTAGGAGGATCCTAGAACTTTTTTAAAAAAAACTTACGACATATCCGAACCGGCGATTTCCAAGCGTGCTTCTGTTGGTAGGTGTTAGTACGGCATCAGTTGCTTTAAGACTGCTGAGAATTTCTGCAGACGAGTTCAGCACTGGCTCGGCGAAGGACAGGTATATTCTTAGGTCCTTTTCATCATTGGTAGCTTCAACTACCCTTGTGGCGCCCTCAATTTGAAGCAGCTTTTCAGGAATATTGGTGGAGATGTTCATAGAGTCTTTTCTTCTGTCTGAAAGCAAAGCAGAGAGCGAGCATCACATCACATCAGCATTAAAGTGATGTATTGCCAGAAGGTCAACAATGCATTGCCAAATTCGATCGACCTACCAAATCGTAAAGTGAAACTCGAATTGGACGTTCTTGTGAACCGGTGCCCTGCAGCATCTTTGCAGAACCCTCTACCCATCACCAGAACCAAGCGTCCGTACTGCGCGTCCGGCGATGTGGTCACCGCGACGGAGTACTGCAGGCCAGGCCGGACAACCTCGAGAGTGGACGGCTCGACGCGACCGGGCCCGTACACGATGAGCTGCAACGTCGGTCCATGCAGATTTCAGACTTGAGAGCTCATCGAGATGTTCAGAAATGCATGTGCGGTTCAGGAGGAACCATTCGAGTTTTTTGGACGTGTGCGCTGCAGAATGCAGAGAGTAGAGTAGACTAGTACGTACATTGCAGTAATTGTGGTTGCAGGTAAATCCACCGCCGCCGGGGCATGGCTCGCTGAAGGAAATGATCACCGACGCATTGGATGCGCTCGTGAACGCCGACTCGGCCGTAATGGATGCCGTGGGAGGAACAGTGTCTGCACAGTACAAATACACAGAGAAATCACGTACATGATATGACACGGCATTTCTTGAACGACATTCCTAGCTCCTCAAGGACTCAACTTTTGCCAGGAGCAACTTCCTTTGCTTCAAGGACCATGTGAGAAAGTTTAGAATACTATTATAATTAACTATTGTAAATTTTGTGAAGTAGTGAAATAATTTTACAAAAATTACATTAGATTTAGACTATCTTCTGGAAGTGCCAGGAAAATCGGAAGTACCGCAGGTATGAGTGCGGTAATTCCGCTTGGCGGAAGTACTGCGTTGAGTTGCGGTATGTTTTTTCGAGAGACCCCCAGGCGAGGTTTTCAGTGTGCGAAAGTACTGCTTTGGGAGGCGGTAGTTCCGCATTGCGGAAGTACTGATATGTTAGGCATGATACTTTCGATCTTACCAGAAAACATGATTTTTGGGAATTGAGTCATGGATCGAGTTGGGATGACCTAGATCAATGGATTAAGGTTGCATGATACATGACTTGACTAATGTAGGTCAAGTTGTGAAAATTATGGCTGGAAACGATTTCTTTGTCTTGGGATGTACATGGCCGCTTGGAGTCGACCATGGTCAATGGCGAGGATCGGGGCTAAACACACGGAGGGGTTGAGATTTAGAATGATTGAGGATGTCATTCGAGATGGTTAGTTCAAGCATGACACGAGAAAAACAAGAAATGTTGAAAATGAGTTCGAACGGTGGGAATGCGTCATTTAGCTTGCACAGGCTAAGTGAGCCGTGGTTCAGTGAAATCGAAACGGGAGAGACTTGGCGACGTGTGGCGACCTAGTGATGCAACTACACATGGCATGCATAGCAAATGCTTACAGTGGTTTTGTAGTTATCGGAGTAAAGAAAAAGTAAATACTTAGGGGGAAATTTGAAGACACTACTTACTCCTCTTATGTTGCCTATTCGATCCTACAATACCAAGCAGTAAAGGAGGTCGAAACAAGAAAGTTTAATTTGAGTGAGCAAGGAATTAAGAGAATTTGGTTTGTTACTTAACCGACAACCCAAGCGTAGGTGGAGCAGGTGGGAGACAGTTTGAGCAGGCTTGCACACACCGCAAATGTGTGGTTTCCATCCTTGAGTCCTGCGTAGCTCACCACCTCCGTCCCGTTTCCATTTCCAGATCTCCCGCAATCCGATGCCCTTTCACCGTCCAACTGCGTTGATACACAGAATTATTAGCTAGCACCGACCTAAGTACTTAATGTAACATGGAGGGAGTAACTAGTAGTAATACACATAGTTAAGGTCAGTAACTCACTGTTACAAGTTAAAAAAAAAACGATGAGGATGAGGTGAGAGGATCAGTACTACATTGGGTCCCAATCCGTGAATGATTGTACTACTCATTGACCACCTGTGTTTTTCTTCAGTCCTTTGCAAACACCATCCGTGTGGTCCAGTTCAATTCACGACCATTTTAATCGCTTTGATTTCTTACTCAACCTACATCCGCTGGTAGTTTGCTTTGCCCCGCGTATATTCGCCTTCTACCAATTTGACTAATTGGAGCTGACGGACTCCCTTAATTATTGACTAATTGTTCTTTTAAGGGGACCAGACGCCAAGCTAAGCCATAAAAGACAAAACTGGAATCACATTATAACTCATTCTTTGAAAGCAAAATTGGCTACATGACATCTGGCGTTTTGTGCCTTTGTTAAAGGCATTAAACTTCGGTGATGGACACTCTAGCCACTAAAACATAATATATTTGGTTGAGGGAAGAGACAGAATGTGGATGAAAAGCCTGTTTTGCCCTTTAACCCCTTCTCCTTCTTGTGCGTGAGCTGAGGCTTAGGGCCTGTTTGGGAGAGCTCCACCAGCTTCAAATCCACGAAAAATAGCTCCACTTCACGAAATTTTACCCAAACGCTCCAGCTCCGCGAAATCTGGATCCACCAAAATCCTGGATCTGAGGGCCAGATCCATGGATTTCATGGAGCTCCTCAAGGGGTGGTCCACCGTGGAGTTGGATGGTAATTACCCACCAATGCCACTGGTTACACACCCCATCCCACCAAAACCTCCATTTCTTGGATCTGGAGCTGCTGTACAAGCCAAACACTCCATGGTGGGATCCCAGATCCACGGTGGAGCTGCTCCATGGTGGAGCCGTTGCTCCAGATCCACATTTTCAGTGGTGGAGCTCTCCCAAACAGGCCCTTAGTGCTGCAGACGCTAAGCGACACCCACATACTTGATCTGAATCAAAGATAAGAGAAGGTGAGGAGGGACAAAAGAGGATGAAGGAGAAAGGGTTGAGGGTAAAATGGACTTTTCACCTATTTTCTCTCTCCTCCCTTATCAGAGATATTATATTTTAATGACTAAAGTGTTCACAGTAAATAATCACTAAATTTTATTATTTTTCAACAAAGACACGGAAAAACTAGTGTCCTAAAGCAAATAACATAAAAGATTGGTCGAAAGGGAACTCACTTTACAGACTGCCCTGCAAAAAACTCAAAACCAGCAGGTGTTGGTGTAGCAATGCTAATTTTAGGCATGCATGTTAGTGCTTCCGTTACCAGGAGTAGCAGCTAGGCGCGCGCATGAGCATTGAGCTACAGCATTGCGCATGCGCCATTTGGAAACGTAATGCTAGGCATACGCGGGGGCACCAGAGCTAACCTTGCAGGTGATGGCGCAATCCCCGCACGTCCCGCCACTGCTCTGCAGAGCTTGGAAGGCGAACACCGCCGACGCCGACCTGGAGAAGCGCGGCGGGGCGGTCGACAAGCTGACGGAGACATCGCCAGCGGCGGAGCAGAGGAGCGCCGGCGACGTCGCAAGGAGCAGCACAATAATGCTCAGCAGGCCGCCCCAACTCTTCCACGCCATCCTGTGGCTAGCAGCTACCTCTCGTTATGTAGTACTAGTAGATGTGGTATGAGCTCGCTGGTAGCCAATTAGATGCTGCCACTGTTGCAGCAGCAGGAAGAAGAAGAGTACAGCAGCACAGTGCCAGCAGCTACTCGTCCATGCATCTCTGCTCTGCTCTCCATCTCTCTTCAACTCGCCTACTGAATGCGTATGCGTGCGTGGGAAAGGAGGAGGACAGTGGACACTGCACAGGGAAGTGAATGCACGCTGCAGAGTGCATGCGTGGCTTGGGAAGCCTGCCTGTCGTCTATGGACAGTGGCAGTGAGCAGTGCTGAGGGGTGTTAGTGAGGTAGTAACAATGGAGCTGGTAGCTCCAGTGAAAGAAGATTAAAAAACAATGGAATGGGGGACAGGAGGGGGGGCAAAACAAGCTGGCAAATGACAATGGCATGTGATGTGGGGGTGCGGTTGGCTTGGCTGTGAGGGGGAGAGGGATCATTTTGGGATGGAGATGATGCACATGAGGACTAGAGCAGCCAAACTGTCTTTTGTTTCTAGTTTTCTGATGTTCCGTACACGTCCTCCCCTTTCGCTTTTCCCTAATCCCCTCTCTGTAATCTCGTGGCTGCGAGACTACTCACTTGGATGCGATTCTCCCTTTCTCTATCAATCTATCTTGAGGGCTTCAACGGACAAGAACAAAAGAACAGTCTGAAGGAAGCAGAGATTGGTTCGTGCATGCCAATCGCTGTGTGTAAATTATGAGCTTGCTAGGACAAATCTGCAGCGATCATGGAGTGGAGTTGCGATCTCTGCCACCGTTACTCAAAACTGCTCTGCTATGACTATGAGCCAGTGATTGAGGATATGATGGTGGGGATTATAAATATGAGCTGCCTGCTGCGGCAGAGAGGAATATGGCTCCTGTTATTTCGAGCATAAATATATAACCACCTGATCTTAGCTTGAATAGTAGTAGCTTTAGATGAAGATTATGTATGTATCCGTGTACTATGCTTTACAGAGTAGTACAGCTATTAAACAAGTAGTTCCAAATCCAACAAAAGTTTTGAGGGGGGAGGACTACTGCTCTTGTGCTGCGGTGCTTCCGGTCAATCGCAGAAATTACTGACAGCAAAGCATGCTTGCCAAAGTGGGGTCGATGGCTGGTGGGCCCAAACCCTGATGGTCCCACATGCCGAAAGGAATAACGAGCAGAACAACTCACCCTCTTGTGTAGTCGTGTGGTGTTCTTTCAGAATAAGTGTTATTAACTTTTATAAGTCAAAAAATAATAAAATTGAGAAAAAAGAAAAATACCGCTATATCTTTTAAGATAATGCAAAAAAAATAAGAAAAAAAACTGAAATTAAGAAGCACAAGCTGAAGTCGTTTAGAGCGGTGTATTCTTCACTGTCACCTGTTCACCTCTTAATCGATGCAACAACACTGATATTTATACTACTTTGTTTTATTATTACTAGTTGCATGTTCGTGTGTTGCACCAGAAAATAAGTACCATACAGATATCACATCTTTAATAACCATGATCAAATCATTGGTGTCACAAGAGAAAGTAAAATCAATTTCAGTCATGCTGCTTTTAGCATGTTTGGCTAATGCACCAAATCTCCTTGATTGATGATAACTTTGCTCTGGGCTTATGTTAAACTTGCTTTTCTAGTTATCAAATGGTTCATAGGATTATAGCTCTGAAATTGACAGGAGTGAAATGTGAACATGAGGACATAAGGTAGTTGATTCACAATGTGAATTTTGAAATGCACAGAATAACTCATCGTAGAAGCTCAAATGAAATGCTTAGAAAAGTCAATAGCTGAAGCAAAATTCTTATAGATCCAGGTAGTCATCTTTGTCGGCAAACTCACACATGTGATACATACTATCAAACATCGATCACACCTCGTTGTCGTTAATCGGAAGCCGTTGATCACACCTCATGGTCGTAAGTCAGAAGTCATCGACCATCACCCGTGATCGTAGGTCAGGAGCGGTTGACCATCACTGGTGGTCGTATGTTGGCAGCAGTCGACCATCGATCGTGGTCCTAAATCGAGAGCCTTCGACCAGGGCTCATGGTCGTAAGTCGGAAAACCTCGACCACACCTCGTGGTCGTAAGTCAGAAAACATCGAGGACACTTCCTAGCTGGAAGTCGGAAGACATTAACCACACCTGGTGGTCGTATGTTAGAAGCCATCAATCACACCTTGTGGTCGTACGTCAGAATACATCGACCATTGCTCGTGATCATTAGTCGGAAGCCCTCGACCACACCTCGTGGTCGTTAGTCAGAATACATCAATCATCGCTCATGATCGTAAGTCGGAAGACATCGACCATACCTCATGGTCGTAAGTCAGAAGCTATCAATCACACCTTATGGTCATAAGTCGGAAGCCGTCAATCACACCTCGTGGTCGTAAGTTGGAAGCTGTCAACCATCGCACGTGATCATAGGTCGAGAGCGGGCGACCATCGCTAGTCATCGTAAGAATTCAACGGTCGACCATCGATCGTGGTCATACAACCACAGACATCGACCACACCTTGTGGTCGTAGGTCAGGAGCCCTTGAGCACACCTCGTTCTCGTACATCGGAAGCTATCGAGGACACCTTGTGGTCGTATGTTGGACATCCTTGAGCACACCTCGTGGTCGTAAGTCAGAAGTCATCAAGAACACCTCGTGGCCATATGTCGGAATACATCGACCATTTCTCGTGGTTGTAAGTCGGAATACATCAATCATCACTCATGATCATAAGTCGGAAGCCCTCGACCACACCTCGTGGTTGTAAGTCGGAATACATTAACCATCGCTCATGGCCGTAAGTCGAAAGACATCGACAACACCTCATGGTCGTAAGTCGAAAACCGTCAACTATCGCACGTGATCGTAGGTCGGGAGCGGGCGACCATCCCTGGTGTTCGTAAGTAGGCAACGGTCGACTATCGATCGTGGTCATAAGTTGGAAAACTTCGACCACACCTCAGAGTCGTAGGTCGAAAGCCATCGAGGACACCTCATGGTCATGCGTCGGCAGACATCGACCACACCTCATGGTCGTAAGTCAGAATCCATCGACTACACATCATGGTCATAAGTCAGAAGCCCTCGACCACACCTCATGGTCGCACGTCGGCAGACATCGACCACACCTCATGGTCTTAAGTAAGAAGCCATCGACCACACATCGTGGTCATAAGTCGGAAGCCCTCGACCACAGCTCGTGGTCGTAAGTCAGAAGTCATCGACCATCGCGTGTGATCGTAGATCGGGAGCGGTTGACCATCGCTTGTGGTCGTACGTTGGCAGCGGTCAACCATCACGTGGTCCAAAATCGAGAGCCTTCAACCAGGGCTCGTGGTCATAAGTCGAAAGACATCGAGGACAGCATGGTCATAAGTCAAAAGACATCGACTACATAAACTGGTCGTAACGACCACGTCACATCAACTCGAAGCTTCGACCACGGTGCATCTAATCAACTCAAAGTTTCGATCACGACTTATCATCTCGATGCTTCAACCACGGCTTCTCACTTACTCGGAGTGTTCGACTGCGACTACTGTAGCTTCAACTTCTGCTACAATCATGACTTCGGGGACTGCTTTGACCACACATTCGAGTGTGGTTTCGACCATGGCTTTGGGGATTGTTTCGACCACGCCATCGAGTGTGGCTTCAACCACTTACAAATCATCAAGATTAACAAAAACCTCACCTTGCAAACACACACAGAGCACAAAGGAATCGTCAGCACCGTCATAGCAAAGCGCAAGGCATATGCACCGAGTAGCTAGCTGATCGAGAGAGGGAAAAATCTACGGGTCTCTCCAAGTAGAGCGACGACCAGCTTAGGAGACCAAAATCGCCAGACAGCATGACGGGCTCTAAGCGAAGAGCAAGAGGAGGTAGAGAGGCTCACCGGGCGAGCAACCGCTGGGCAGCGGTGGCAGGGGGAGAGCCACGTGGGCCGGTGCAGGAAGAGGAAGCCGCTGCCACCACGCGGCATCGAGCAACGGCAGCAGCAGGGGCGGGTGCGTAAGAGGAGGAGAACCGTGGTGATGCAGTGCCGCGAGGGGTGGAGCGAGGAGGGAGCAGGGGGCAGCCATTGGATCCAATGGCTGCCGTCTACGAGCACCCGTCTCTCGGATCCACCAGCCGCCATAGATCGTTGCCTTCTAGATCCAGCGACTGTTGTCACCGAGCATGCCTCTTGGATCCACTGGCCGCCATCGCCGAGCACTCTTCTCTCCGATCCACCGGCTGCTGTCGCCAAGCGCCGTGCCGCCAAATCGCTTTGCCACACTGTTCGTGTAGCGAAAAATCTTGGTTGGAGGGTGATAGGAGAGAGGGCGGCGGCGGTAGGGAGAGGCCCGGTGGCCAGTGAGGAGGGAGAGGGGAGATGGGGTGGTGGCAGTAGGGAGATGCCTGATGGGCGGCGAGGAGGGAAAGGGGAGATAAAGTGACAAGTCTGTGAGGGAGAAAGCGTGGGAGAGAGATCTGTAGAAAATGAGATAACAGAATAACCAAAGATGGAAGTGAAGAGAAGGGAACAGAATAACCGAAAGTGGAAGTGGAGAGAAGGGACAGTTAGCAAGAGAGAGGGGATATAGATGGTCAAGATTCCTGTGTTTAGATCGGATGGTTGAGAAGAGAGGAGGGAGAATGCACCGACGACCATTAACTCCTCTTTATATAATAGTAGAGATATGTTTATTGTATTGCATATATCAGGTGGAAAAAACGGTAACAGAAAGACGGCAGGATGTAGGAAAAGAAGGTTGTTCATTTCATCAACTCTCGACATGATTCAAATCTTGTAGCAACTACTACATTTTTGTTGAAAAAAATGTTTTCATATGCTCATTGCTCAACTGACAGCCGGACAGGTCTGGTCATGTTCAGAAGTACTCCAGTTGAGAAAACACGGTGTGGCAAGTCTTGCATTGCATGGTATCTCGCAAGTGAGCTACGTACCTGCTTATCTTGTTTTAGCAACATGGCACGAACGTCATAAGCATCATTAATCCCTGTTTGGCAGCCCAGGATGATGTCGTCCTTGGGCCATTGTTCATCGGTTGAAAATAGCCTGATTAACAGTTGAAGGCAACTGCAACTGGGCTTCACAAATTTAGGATGGGTTCTTTTTTAATGCAATCGATGGTTTACAGTCGTGGTTGAAAGTAACGAAAACTGTCTTATTTATTTGTTTAAGAGAAGTCATAAACTATAAGACATGGAGAAATTTTATAGTATATTATACTGGTAGTAAAAGGGTGGTAGTAGAAATTAAATATGACTATTGATTTATGAGGACATAATAGCCTTTTCTTTATAAATCTATTTTTCGTGAGGGTATTATAGGTTTTCCTCCGAATCTATTATTAATCCTTTCCGTCGCTGTCGCACCCATCTCTCACCCATTCCATTGCACCGCTGCCTCTCGTATGCGCATCGCCGCGGCGTTTGTAGAAATTATTCTTACGTCATACGTTCCCTTTACAATTTTACCCCTCTTGGGATTCTACTGCTAATATTGCCGGTGGTAATATAACTCAATTCTAACTAATCTGGTTCATTGGATAAAAAAGAATGAACGTCTCATATTCATTTTGGGTACCGTAAAAGAGCCAAGACATAAGCTATAAGAGCAGTCCCAATGGTGTATTGATGATGGTTTCTATCCTCATTAAATGACTTGCCACGTAGGCAAAATGCTGACATGGCAACGTAATTAATGATGAAAGAGAGCACAAATCCTAGAAACGGTTTCCTCATGAAGAAATCAGGTCTTCACTCCACCCAATGCACCAAGAAACTATGAAATCGCCATTGGGAAGAAATCACCAGTTTCTAGGGGGCTCGTGGCACACTCTCATTGGAGGAAAAAGATAGAGTTGGGAGAGAGAAAGAGAAAATAATTATTACTCGAAGACACCTTCACTATGGAAGATAGTTTCTATAGATGATTTCTTGTGCTATGGAAATCGTATCAGTTTCTTCCATTGGGACTGCCCTAAGCGGGCATTCCTGGACTCCGTGCTGCCGAGGAAAAGGGGCACTTCAGTTCAATCGTTAAAATAAATGCCACCTCAATTCTCATCTCTCTATCTATAATGGGCCTCTTCTTTTTTCAGTTTTTAAAAACTATTTTTGGTTTTTCTATAGTAACTAGCGTTCAAACGAAATATCTTTTCAAAGCAGGGTTTATAAGTTGATTATAGTACACACTGTAATGACTTCATTTATATTGGCTAAAACCGTAAGCGAGTTTCTGTTACTCTTTACTTTCTCACACAAACAGCCCAAAAGTCATAAACCATAGAAAAAAATCCATAAGCCGAAACAAAAAAGATCAGGCTCAATAATTCTTTGTACATCTCTCTAAAGATAACCCCTGACACACGACAGATGAAAATGGGTACCTTGAAGTCCTGTTCGTATTAGATTCTAAAAGCTATTTTGTTTATAGTAAATGATCTACTAGTCGATTTTAGTATACATTGTAGCGACTTTATTTATATCAACAAAAATCACATACAAGTGCTTCTCTCTATCAATTTCTTTATAAACTGTTACTATTTATAAATTAAAGTTAAAAACCAAAATCAGAAGCTAATATGAACCGTTCTCCATACTGATACTGCTTGAGTGGAGTGTCATCTTTACCATTTCTACTAAACATTTTCAGGTCTTTCTTTGAGTCAGTCAATTCCTTAATGGTTTAGGCGGCTGGAAATATATGCGAAGTGACTACTGAGCTCATTGATTCCGTAAGCTTGCACTGGACGTTGGGCGAAAAGATAGCGCCTTATGTCCTTGTTGTCTTCATATCAGCCGCCAAAGCGAGACGCACAGAGACAACTTGGTACTAGTTAAAAACACGCCATTTTCCCCTCATGCTGTCATTCTTGGTTAATTTGTCCGAGATTACTATACAATATAAAGGGTCATGTGAGAGGGTTCTAAATTATTATATGATAAACCAGTATAATTTGAAAAAATCAGGAATTTCAAATTGAAACTTGTCAGAAATTTCTAAGTCTTCTGGCTGGCCAGTCAACCCAGCAACAAAGGGGTGATTCAAGGGAAATCATAAACCATAAGACATAGAGAACTTTTATAGTATATTATACTGATAGTGCAAGGATGATAGTAGAAATTAAATCTGATTATTAATTTGTGAGGACATAATAGACTTTTCTTTATAAATATATTTTTCTGTGAGGGTATTATAGACTTTTCTCCAAATATATTATTAATCTTTTCCGTCACCGTCACCCCCACCTCTCACCCATTCCACTGCGCCGCCACAGCCATCTCTCGTATGCACACTGCCACGACGATTGTAGAGATTACTCTTATGTTACGCATTTCCTTTACAATTTTACCCATCTCGGAATTCTACTGCTAATATTATCGGTGGTAGTATAACTCATTGATTCCGTAAGCTTGCACTGGACGTTGGGCGAAAAGATTGCGCCTCATGTCCTTGTTGGCTTCATATCAGTCGAAAAAGCGAGACGCACAGCGACAACTGGGGTACTAGTTAAAACCATGCCACTTTTCTCTTGATGCTGTCATTCTGGGTTAATTTGTCAGAGAGGTTACTATACAAGAAGGACAATGTGGGAGGGATCTAAATTATGTTGTAATAAACTAGTATAATTTGAAAAAATTAGGAATTTCAAATTGAAATTTGTCAGAAATTTCTAAGTCTTCTGGCTAGCCGATCAACCCAGCAACAAAGGGGTGGTTCAAAGGAAGTCATAAACCATAAGACATAGGGAGTTTTTACAGTATATTATATTGGTAGTGGAAAGATGGTGGTAGAAATTAAATCTGACTATTAATTTGTGAGGACTTAATAGATTTTTCTTTATAAATATATTTTCCGTAAGGGTATTATAGACTTTTTCTCTGAATATATTTAATCTTTTCCGTCACTGTCACCCCCACCCCCACCTCTCACCGATTCCACTACGCCGCCGCCGCCATCTCTCGTATGCGCACTACCGCGACGATTGTAGAAATTACTCTTACGTCACATATTTCCTTTACAATTTTACCCATCTCGGGATTCTATTGCGAGTATTGCCGGTGGTAGTATAACTCAATCCTAACTAATCCGGTTCATTGGATAAAAAAGAATGGGTCTCATATTCATTTTAGGTACCGTAAAAGAGCCCTAGACATAAGCTATACATGGTGCTCCAATTGACTCATAGTTTAAACTGTTGGCTATGGTTTGTGGCTGAAATTGTACTGTAACAATTGTTAGCTTTTTTGAGAAAAAAATAAGAAAAAAATAGAAAAAAACCGTTATATCACCATAGACAATGCAAAGGAATAAAAGAAAAAACAAAAACAAAAAAGCAAAATAAAAAATCTAAAATGAATCGAAATTAGAAGTCGATGTATTCTAAGTAATTTTTGATTTAAATATGTTGAAAACTAAAATAAATCAGAAACTAAAATCATTTGAAACTGACATTCCTGAACTCCGTGCTGCCCAGGAAATGGGGCACTTCAGTTCAAATGTTCAATCGCTAAAATAAATGCCTCTTCAATTCTCATCTCTCTATCTAATAAATTTTATAAAGATAACCCTGACACACAGCAGACGAAAATGGGTACATTCATACTGCTCGAGTAGTGTGTCATCTTTACCATTTCTACTAAACATTTTCAGGTCTTTCTTTGAGTTAGTCAGTCAATTCCTTAATGGCTTGGGTGGCTGGAAATATATGACGAGTGACTACTGTGCCATTGATACCATAACTCCATAAGCTTGCACTGGACGTTGGGCGAAAAGATTGCGCCTCATGTCCTTGTTGTTTCATATCAGTCGTCAGAGCCAGGCCCACAGCGACAACTGGGGTACTAGTTGAAGACACGCCATTTCCCCCCTCATACTGTCATTCGTGGTTAATTTCTCTGAGAGATTACTATGCAAGATAAAGGAGTATGTGAGAGAATCTTAGATTATGTTGTGACAAATTATTATAATTTGGGAGGTTGGGAATTTGAAATTGAAATTTGTCAAAAAAAATAGAAGTCTTCTGGTCAACCGGTCAAACCGGCAACAAAGGGGGTGGTCAGATCGGATTTCACCACCAGTCTAACCAGTGTGCATTTCCAGTTCAACCGGGACTCGGCAGCGGTCTAACAGGGATTGAGGTTCGATCGAACCGGCTTGACAAGAAGGTTCGACTAGGTTTTGAATTTTGAGAGTTTGAGCTTCGCGATGAGTTTTGGTGATTGAGGTTTGGGTTTATATGTTGCATGAAATATGTTACTGCTAATGTGGGTCAAGTTATGAAGAACTTATACATAGAAACGATTTATTTGTCTTTGATGTGTAGAGTCGCTTGGAGTCAACTACAGTCAACGACAAGGATCGGGGCTACGCTTATGGAGGAGCCGATGCCCAGAACGATCAAGCATACCGGGTGAGGTGGTGAGCTCAAGCATGGTATAAGAAAGGCATGAAATATTGAAGGAAAATTCGAACGACGAGTTGCGCCATGTAATTTGGTCGGTCTAAGTGAAGTGTGGTCCGGTGGAATCGGAACGAGAGAGACTTACCGATGCGTAGCAAGTCAGTGGTGCACCTACATATGTTAAATATATCGATTGCTTATAATGGATGGAGATGATCGGGTTTAAAAAAAGGATATTTTGGTAGTTTAATCAAAATACCGAAAATTACCTTGAAACAAAATCACGGTGCTTAGGAGAGCGTTTTAGATCAAGGTGAAACTGAGAAGATCAAAATAGATTAAGGCTAAGGACTTAGCGAATTCGAGCATACGCGTATTGAAAAAGCGTGCATAAGTGTAGTGAGTGAGTTAAACCCGTAAGTAGAGGGTTATTGGGTTTCCCATTGTGTTAAGTGGGTAATATCCACTAAGAGATCGATGTGGATGGCTAACCCATCTATTTAACTGATTGGGATAGAGACTTAGTTAACCATCCAACCTTACTCTCTTGAGACCAAGTGTTCATAAGTGTTAGGGTTAGAATTTGAGAGAAGTTGAGTGCTATAATGTGCTCTTTTGTCCTCTAGGTGCAGTGGCTCTAAAATATTCATCTCCAAGTAGCAATATATGAATCTTTGTTCATCTCTATAAATTTCTCTTATGTTGATTGATTTGTTCTTGATTTGGTTATTTTCTTTCTTCTCTTCCCTCTTCTTGATCTTGCTATGACAAGAATGTATAAGAAATAGAGATACTATCTGGAAATCAATTTTCACCAATCTAGATGTTTTGATAGCAAGTTCATAAAGAAATCCGGTTTTACTTGATTTTAGCCTCAATGAGTGATTTCATGATTCGAAGGTTTTTGGCTTGATTTCTTTGGTGTTCTTGTTTGTTATGATATGTGGGAATATATCTAGAGCCATCTTGATCATTCTTTGCCTACGAGTAAGTCATATTCAGTATTTTTGTATTTTACCTGATTTTGGTGCAATCTTACTTTAATATGAAAAATGTCTAAACTTTGACATGAGTTTCTTGATCCATGGATGTAATAGGTTCATAAGACCTTAAGCAAAGTGTGTACAAGATTCATAGCATTTGAACTTGTATTTTAGGAGTTGCATCATTTCTTGAGTTGCTTCGGGCTGTTCTGGACAGGGCAGCAGTTAGACCTCTACCACTAGTTAGATCGGTTTGCACCTAGTAGTCTAATCGGTGGGAGGTCAGACCGGCGGGTTGATGGCGATTGGACCTCCATGGTTTGGTGATTACCAGTTTTTGATTCCTTGAGCTATCTGATTTGGGATTTCGGCTAGTGAACTTATGCTTGATAACTATGTAGTTACTTG
The DNA here is from genome assembly GCA_017311315.1 of Dendrocalamus latiflorus. Classification (NCBI taxonomy): domain Eukaryota; kingdom Viridiplantae; phylum Streptophyta; class Magnoliopsida; order Poales; family Poaceae; genus Dendrocalamus; species Dendrocalamus latiflorus. Next base: position 335,941 of record CM029613.1, on the reverse strand, counting down.
AGTAAAGAATCAAGAATATTTAGGGAAAATTTTAGATAACACCATTCACTTCTTCTGTTGCCTATTCGATCATATATAAGGAGAATCATATAGCCTAATAGCCATTCCTTGAAATCTCACAAATGTTAAGTTCGGTTGTTTGGTAATGCATAATAAGTACCTAGCAATACTACAGTACTACTACCCAGATTGTGGCAGTGGAAAGCTAAACAAGATTACAAGATGGCCGTGCAAAGAGTAGGCAAATATAATATTGAACACGTCCACAAATTAAAATAGCAAAAGACACACCTTGTTTTTATTTTCCCATGAGCAGTCGTTTGTTTATATGTCCATGCTACCTAGAAGTGAAAACCATCGGACAAGACAATTTATCACCCATGGGAGAGATAAGGAGTGCAATCAATATATTACTAGTACAAGATGATTTCTGTCACCTACTCTGATCAGAATGCCAGTAACACTTCTCAACATATCTTGCTACAGTACCTATTATTGGTCATCATATTACATCATCTATGTGCTACATCATGTGCATCAGTTAATTACCTGACCTTTTGCTTACCCCCATCCATTCTGGTCGGACAGAAAATTTCTATTCGTAGAAACAATCAGATTTATCAGCTGCTTCCAGATCGCGTCAGTGACTGTGAAAATGACGCCGGCGGCGGAGGCCGGCGAACTTCTGCATTTCCTTCCATCATCTGAACGACGCTCTTCATTGCAGGCCGTGTGACCGGCTCATTCTGAGTGCACCAAATGCCGATCTTCACCATCCGCTCCAGCTCGATCTCATTGACTCCTTCACCGGCTGCCACATTCTTTAGTCCGCCGGATATCACATACTCGTAGGCCCACTCAGAAATGTTGCAGTCCTCGTCGGCCAGCTTCAGTTCCATGCTCTTCTTACAGCATATGATCTCAAGAAGCATGACGCCATAGCTATAGACGTCTGCCTTTACAGTGATTGCCGTGTTCTTGCTCCACTCTGGTGCGAGATAGCCACGGGTGCCTCGGATGCCAGTGAAAGTCTTTGTCTGGTTCCCTATTAGCAGCTTCGCGAGGCCAAAGTCTGCGATCTTTGCCATCCCTGAGCTGTCAATGAGTATGTTCTCCGGCTTGATATCACAGTGGATTATAGGGCCCTCTATCTCTTCATGCAGGTACTGTAACCCCCTCGCAACATCAAGCGCAATCGCAACCCTGTTGCCCCAACTAGGCGGCTCCTCTGATTTGAAGAGGAGGTTTGCAAGGGAGCCATTTGGCATATACTCGTAAACAAGCAGGCGGTGCATGCCTTCGTTGCAGAAACCGTGCAAGCGCACCAGGTTCCGGTGGTGCGTTCGTGCAATTGCACGCACTTCCCGTTGGAACTCTCGCTCCCCATTTTCTGCCATCCTCTCAAGCCTCTTCACTGCGATGTCCCTGTTGCTGGTGGTCAAGACACCTTTGAACACCGTACCATATGCGCCCCTTCCGAGCTCTTCAGCAAAGCCATCTGTGGACAACTCTAGATCCTGGAAAGAATAGGATCGAATGCCAATACTCTCGTCAAATTCAGAGTCTTGCTGTTGTGGAGCCCTCGTGTACCTCAAAGATTGCCTACGCTTGCAGAGTAGTGCGGACACTGAGAGCACAACAAGTGAGAAGACGGCTAATGCAATACCCGATATCAACATGGCAACTGAAGTAGCACTTCTAGTCTCTCCGAGAACACCTTTGGGATCATAGGTGTAGACCTTCACAAATAGCGTGGTGTTGCTACCAGGAACCATCTTACCATATCTCATAGGAAGCGTCTGCTTTGAGCAGTAGGTGTCAAACATCGCAATCTCGCAGGCACAGTCAGAGAGGCAAAGTGCTTTGCAAGCTTCAATGCTTGTTGTTGGTGGCGGTACATTGTACAACCTATCTGACCAACTAGTGTTCTTCACCTCAACCATCTTGGCTATCAGCCTGATATCATTAGAGCTATTCCCTGTGCAACCGCCAGTCTTCACCCTCCAGCATCCTTGCGTGCTTTGGTTAGCACTTGAGAATTCAAAACCAGGAAGGCAAGAGCAGCTCGTTTCTCCATTAGCAGTGCCTTGGCAGAAGCTATTCGGACCACAGACACCTTTCACAAGGCAACGATCGCTGCTGGGCTGCAGCCATTCAACCTTTGTCATGGGTGCTTTTCCCTGCCCAAAGAACACATGAAAGTAGAGTCGCAATATACCGTCAGCATCCAATGTCAAACGGAAGTAGCCATCCGTGCCTGGGGAAGCACTAGAAGATTGATTAGTTCGGAACAACACATCCGTATATGAAGTATTTCGGTCGAACATCCATAGGGTGCCGTTGGGATCCAATGAAAGTGTGAGGAGGAGGCCTCTGCCGAAAGTGCCAGTACTCCAGTACGAACTGTCAGGGTCGATCGCATCAACAGGATACATCACAAGGTTGCCGTCTTCCTGGTTGAAAAGACGATACCTTCCTGTGGCATGGCTAGTGTTGGAGACACTTGAGAACAGCTGGTTACCAGGAATCAGGTTCTGCCCTGGTAATAGGGTGTCCGTTGGAGAGCTAAAGGTGGACCATATGACCTGGTTTTTCATGTCGAACAACACAAAGTTGCCGGTGTCCAACATGGCAGCAGAGGCAGCCGGAGTAGAGGTGGCGGATATGGACTTCCCTTGGCTGCCCACATTAGCTGGAATCCATTGAAGTGAACCACCAGAGTTTAATACAATTGAACCACCAGAAACTGGGGGATCATCTCTGTTGGCAGTCCAAACAACGGTCCTGGATGCACCCATGACAAGCCACACCCCAATGGAGAAGCCTTCGCCGTCAGGATAGAAGCCGAAGGCAAAGCGCCCTGAGGGGGAGACCCAGCTTTGTGTGCCGCCTGCGTTGATGTTGGACCCCAAAGGAATGACCGTCCCTTTGGCCTGAGCTGCCATAGCAGGATTAGCTTGGTCGATGAACAGAATCAGGGACAGAGAGAGAATATACGGGAACATTGTTTGGGCAGAAGAGTTGTTCCTTGGGCTCTGCAAAATAATCTGCTTGGGAAAGAAGTTCTGGGGCACCTCACCACCTATCAAGTGTGGCCTTGAAGATGTCAATGATTTATACATCATGACAGGGACGGGCAGCAGACAGGGAAAAAGCTGGACGTGGACTAGGCAACAACTGAATTACCAGAACAAAGAGGGATTTTTTGAAGGACCTAGAGCAAAGAGGTGACAGCATAGTAGCACCGCTACGGCAGTCATCTGCCACTTGTCAGCAACTCTTCCAGGATACTGAATGCTCTCGCATAGTACAACTGTACAAGACTACAAGTGAAGCAATGTCAATTGCGTAGAATGGGTGTGAGAGGAGGAAAAGAAACAGAATAATTGTTGCTGTTTGGGTTGGATTATGTAAATCAGGAAATATGGCATATGCCCAATTGTTAAAGTGTGATCCGAATTTGTCTTCGTGTCTGTGTCGGGTACTGTGCCAGACGTAGCGCCAAAAATGCATGCGCCGAGCAATATCAAACGTGGCAACGACAGATATATCAAACTCTGATTCGGTTTTTTCGCTAGGAATTATTATTTTCTAGTCTATATATATGTACTATATAGAAGCCAAAGGCAAAAACGCCCTACAGGGGAGACCCAACTTTGTGTGCCATCTGCGTTGATTTTGGGCCCCCAGAGGAATGACCATCTCTTTGGCCTAAGCTGCCATAGCAGGATTAGCTTGGTCGATGAACAGAATCAGGGATAGAGAGAGAATATATGGGAACATTGTTTGGGCAGAAGAGTATTGTTCCTTGGGCTCTACAAAATAATCTGCTTGGGAAAGAAGTTCTGGGGTACCTATCAAGTGTGGCCTTGAAGATATCAATGATTTCTACATCATGACAGGGACGGGCAGCAGGCAGGGGGAAAGCTGGACCTGGACTAGGCAAAGTATCAACTTAGTCAACAACTAAATTACTAAAGCAAACAGGGATTGTTTTGAAGGACCTAGAGCAAAGAGGTGACAGCGTAGTAGCAACGCTATGGAAGTCCTATGCCAAGATAAGATCATCTAATCTTCCGGTACACTAAGAGGGTGTTTGGTCAATGATACAAAGGTGGATGGGATGATCCCATTCGAAATGGCGTTGTCCGTCCGATTTGGTTGAACAAGCTAATACAGTACCTAGGTAGACTATTCTACACCAAACCACCTAGGTGGAATCATCTTATCTAGGATGGAATGATTTCATCCAGCGAACCAAACAAGGAGACAAGACATCGTTGAGGATGGAATGATTCTATTCACCGAACCAAACACCTCCTAAGGCTCTCACATAGTTCAATTGCGTAGCATGAGTGTGAGGAGGAAAAGAAACAAAATAATTACTGTTATTTAGGTTGAGTTATGTAAATCAGGAAACATGGCATGTTTAATTGTTAAAGTGTGATCCGAATTTGTCATCGTGTCTGTACTGGACACTACATCAGATGTGACGCTGAGCAGCGGCAATGGTAGACATATCTGACTTTGATTCAGTTTTCTTCTTCGTTAAGGGTTCTTATTTCTTAGCCTATATATATACACTTGTAGAAGCCAAAGGCAAAGCATCCTAAGGAGGAAACCCAACTTTGTGTGCCACCTACGTTGATTTTGGACCCCAAAGGAATAACCGTCTCTTTAGCATGAGCTGCCATAGTAGGATTATGATCGATGAACAGAATCCGGGACAAATGTAGGATTGGTATGGCAACAGAGGGGGGAGAGGGTGAATGACGCCTTTAAATTTTTTCTCAAGTATTCTTCTAATCTTTACTCTAATAACTATAAGATATGAAGATCAAGAAGCCAAGAATCCAAAAATTCTTAAGAGCTATTGAAATTTTCAGCCTATGAATAGTGATTTCAGCACTATTTTAAATCCGAAAAACCATGTAACTTTTGATCCGTCGATACAAAAAACTTAAAACTTGAACCAAAACTAGATCATAACCTTAGAAACATATCCCAATTAAATAAATTCAAATAACTTGAGATAATTGAGATATTTTGCTTCATGAAGCTTTACTACACCACAATCGGGCCAAAACCTAAAAATGATGTAACTCTCAAATCAAAGCTTCAAATCACTCACTAGAATATCATGAACATATTTCAATCAACGATTGAGAACAGCGTTGCCAAAGATCTTACATTTTTCTGTTTGAAGTCGTATTGCACAAAAAAAATGGTCAAAAACCTAAAACGGTGAATACGACTTGTTCGTGTGTAGATAATTACCAAGATGGCTCTAGATGTATTTCCACATATCATAGCAAGTTAGAATACAAAAAAATCAAGACAAAAACTCTCAAATAAGTTAGAATACAAAAAAATCAAGACAAAAACTCTCAAATCAAGAAATCACTTAAAAGATCAAAAACATATAAAAACAGAGTTTGTTGATGAACTTGCTACCAAAGTGGCTAGATATGTGAAAATAAATTTTCTGATATTATCTCAATTTCTTATACGTTCTTGGCACAGCAAGATTAAGAAGAAGAAAGAGAAAAGATCAAACCAACCAAATCAAGAGCAAATCAATCAAAACAAAAGATAGCCATAGAGATGATAAAAAATTCATCCTAATGCTGCTTGAGAAGGAAAGTTTTATAGTCACTCCACCTTGGAGGACAAAGAACACACAAAACATTTAACTCTCAAATACTAACCCTAAACAAGAGAGCACATGAGAGGAAGGTTGGATGGTTAATCACAAGTCTCCATCCGAACCCCTTAAATAGATGGGCTAGCCAGCCACATCTAATTCTTAGTGGATACTATCCACTTAGTACAATGAAAAAACCCGTTAACCCCATACACACGGGTTTTAACTCACACATTACACTTAAGCACACTTTTCAAAGCATATAAGCCCGAATCTTGTTAAATCCTTAACTTTGATCCAACATGATCAAACCAGCTTCTTCATGACCTAAACTGTCTTCCCATGCGTCACTCGCGTGCCGCGGTTTTCTTCCAAAGCCGTTTCTGATATTTTAGTCAAACTACCAAAATACCCTTACTTGAACTGGTCATCTCCTTTCATCGAAGCACTCCCCATGCTTGCTACGTATAGATGCACCACTGACTTGCCATGCGTTGATAAATCTCTCCCGTTCCAGTTCCACTAGACCATGCCTCACTTGGACTGACCAAGCCACATGGTGCAAACCCGCCGTTTGAACTTCCCTTCAACATTTTCTACCTTTCTTGTGCCATGCTTGAGCTCACTATTTCATTCAACACCCTCAATCGTTATAGGCCTCAACTCCTCCATAAACGTAGTCCCGATCATCGCCGTTGACCACAGTTGTCTCCAAGCAACTACTTGTCCATGCATCTCTGCTCTCCTCTCCATCTCTCTTCAACTCACCTACTGAATGCGTATGCGTGCGTGGGAAGGGAGGACAGTGGAAACTGGACAGGGAAGTGAATGCACGCTGTAGAGTGCATGCGTGGCTTGGGGAGTGGCACACTATGAAGCCTGCCTGTCGTCTATGGACAGTGGCAGTAAGCAGTAGTGAGGGGTGTTAGTGAGGTAGTAACAATGGAGCTGGTAGCTCCAGTGAAGAAGATTAAAAAACAATGGAATGGGGGACAGGAGGGGGGCAGGGCAGGGCAAAACAAGCTGGCAAATGGCAATGGCATGTGATGTGGGGTGTGGTTGGCTTGGCTGTGAGGAGAGAGGGATCATTTTGGGATGGAGATGATGCACATGACTACTCACTTGGATGCGATTCTCCCTTTCTTTCTCTATCAATCTATCTCGAGGGCTTCAACGGACAAGAACAAAAGAACAGCCTGAAAGAAGCAGAGATTGGTTCGTGCATGCCAATCGCTTGTGTGTAATTATGCGTTTGCTAGGACAAATCTGCATCAATCATGGAGTGGAGTTGCGATTTCTCCCACCGTTACTCAAAACTAGAAAGAGATGGCGCGCTAAGCTGCGCCTTGTGGCCTTGTGCAAGGCGGAAATTTGAAGAGAATGTTGGCACGGAGCAATGTTTGCAGCGTAACGATATTTGGATGTGACAGTTGCTATCAGTAAAATCAAGACACACAAACAGTATGTACTATATTTGTATGCCTTATAATGGAGCAACTGATCTTGATGAACGAATTGGAGGATTATATGAGGTAGAATACAATGCAGATCATAGGCAGGGAATGGGATTACAGTCATCACACTGCACGCAGGGTGTTTTTGTGAAAAGAATTAAATGTGCAGGCACATTGGTCCGTATCAATAACAAAATGAACATGCTTAGTCGATGTTACGTGCACTGTCGCAGGTGACATACATGATGCCGTAAACAAAGGTTCTTACTAATGTGTAGACTTGATGGAAGTAAGCTGACAACATGTACATTTAATTGTTAAACATAAACTGAACATTCAATACAAAAATATTGTTAGTCTTAAAGGCCAGAGGCCTGGATAAAGCAAACATTTCACGAACCACCTACAACCTCTGAAAATAGAACAAATTTGCATCTTGGTGTGTTCTTCTGACACTTTAAGATCAGCTAGCAGCAATCTAAAACCAACAGTAACAATGTCCTAGATAAAATGCATGATTTCTTAAAACAAGTATGAAAGTAAGGAAATGGCAATTATATTGGTATGGTATATATGGCGCTATTTAGGTATTTAGCATAACCATGATGTGATTGCTCATCAGTTCATTTATACTACTCTCAGATACATAACCCATTAGCTGCTTTCAGTTAACCAAAAATTGCTAATTTCCATTTCCTGTTGAAATTAGACATGTAAAATACTAAGATACAAAGGGAGATTAGCAAAAGAAGAGGGGAATACGGTATGAAACCTGTACAGCCGAAAAGACCATAAACTTTGTGATGACTACATCAGAACAAGTGAAGGTAGAAGGATTGATTAATGTGTAATATCCGAATGCATGTGTATAGTTATGATGAACTGCCTGAAGCACAAACTATGTCAAGAGAAAAGAGCTCAATTAAGAGTGGTAGCAGGCATTTGACAAGTTTTTTTTGTTGGATGGAAATGCAACATTCTTTTGAATCAGATAGCAGAAAGTAGTATGCATTTTTTATAATGATCTTTAAGATAATAACATGGTCTGTTGAATGATGGCGTGGTCACACAAACTAAAACCTTTTTTTTTTTTGAGCTTGCCAAGAAGATAGTGTACCCATTGGACTTCATTTTCTTTTTGATAGGTAGATGGACATTTTCCTTGATAAAATATAGTACCCATAGACCTTTCCTAAAGCATAAAGCATGGGCAGAAAAGAAAATAATGGCATCTCTTGTAGAAAAGAAACAAATATGTGGCATAATCCTCAACAAGTTAAAACAGAGTAAAGCATCTCAAAAACTAAGATAGCATACATCATTTTCATGTGCTATGAATCCTTGAAGCAGTTTAAACATAGGAAATGTTAAAACTTTGATCCAAGAGAAAACGCACACATCGCAAATAAATGAAGATAACACAGGAGAATTTTTGAAAAGGGTGCAAAGTTTAAGAGATATACCTGACCAAGGAGGAGATCACGCACATAAACACCCATAGTAGTCATTTTACCATTGGATCAGGGGAAAACTCCTGAAAGAGAGGACATATTATGTAGAGTGAGTTATGTTACACTGCAAAGGGATTAACCATTTAATCATAAAGAAGCATAAATGTTTTTACGACTATGAACACAGCAAAACTAACATGTTATGAAAATGCATGGAATCACACACTTCCATCAGCTCACTATCTGGGCATCATTTATATTTTAAGTAATTATTTGTGGTTTGCAAAATCATTGTCCTTAACAAATAGCAGGTGCACAATAAGAACAGAAGATCTTTGTTTATCTTATACAAGTTTGACATACCATTTTATTGGAAGCAACACAGAGGTTTGCTAAATACTTCAATGCATAACAAAAAGAATTCAGCTGTTGACGATAGCAGACCAGCAGTTCCAAATAGCTCCGCTAAGAATTAGCAGGTTCTACAATTTCATGTAGGGGCATATGAGCAAGCACGTATAGTAATCTAATGTAGAAGGGTATGAGCATGACGCTACCTTTAATGGGGAAGCACTGCATACAGATTAGATTCTGTAAACATAAACTGAACAGATTACAGAAAATAGGCACCAATTCCTTATTCAGCTTGCAATTTTCTCACCGACAATGGCGTCCTAAAATTAGGCGCAAATCTGATTAAGCAATTTAGTAACAGGGGAAAAAATGAAGTGGGCGAGGTAGTAGTACGCTAGATGACTGCTTGCCTGATGCAATGGGCAAGATGGCGGGCATCCCGCTCGTAGGTTGAACCTGTCCTGTGCATACGCGTAGGCGTCACCTGTCTATGCACGTTCGGAGAGGGAGGGATTGCAGGGGCTTTCCTCAGTGAAGGGACGGGCCTTGCTGCCAACGTGGACAAAGACGCCATCGCTGGAGACGGCGGTGCCGATGCAGGGGAAAAGGTGGGCCCTGCGGCCATCTCCAGGCGGTGGGTGGAAGAAGAACTCTCGCTGGCGACGAATGGCGGGGAGCTCCGGGCGGGCAACTGCGGGGGGCGCCAGATCTGCAAAGCGGCGGGATGTGGAGGGGGGTCGGCGGCGCCGGGCGCCGAACCCGACCTTCTCAGCTGGACGGGCGCCGAATCCGGCCTTCCCAGTTCGACGGCGGCCCACAGTGAGGCTGATACGGTCGGAGGAATAGCAAGCGGTGGTGGCAGTGGGCCTGCAGAGGCGCGTGGGCGCGGTGAAGGGGCGGTGCGGTGCGGGGAGAAGGAGGTGCAGCGGGAGGGATCTGGGGAGGAGGGGAAGGAAGGAAACGAAGGGCGGGAGGGGCGGAGGTGAAGGGGAGGCGGTGAGACGGCGTGGCGACCTTCGCGAGGGGAGTGGAATGGGAGGAGGTGGGCCGCGATTTGGGGAGCCGGCTATCCTCCGAGCCCCCCTCCTATACGGATTGCTGGGCTGGGCTGGGCTGGGCTCTGCTATGACTATGAGCCTGTGATTGAGGATATGATGGTGGGGATTATAAACATGAGCTGCCTGCTGCGGCAGAGATGATGATGACTGTGGCTCCTGTTATATAACCACCTGATCTTAGCTTGAATAGTAGTAGCTTTAGATGAAGATTATGTATGTATCCGTGTACTATGCTTTTACAGAGAGAGAGAGAGAGAGAGTACATTGCATCGCGCTATTAAACAAGTAGTTCCAAATCCAACAAAAGTTTTGAGAGGGGAGGATTACTGCTCTTGTGCTGCGGTGCTTCCAGTCAATCGCAGAAATTACTGACAGCAAAGCATGCTTGCCAAAGTGGGGTCGATGGCTGGTGGGCCCAAACCCTGATGGTCCCACCTGCCGAAAGGAATACCGAGCAGAACAACTGACTCTCTTGTGTAGCGTGTGGTGTTCTTTCAGTTAGACGTAAAAAAGTACTCGTTCAGCAACAGCTGAAGTCAAGAAAAAATGGAATCAACTTGCCCTGGGGAAGAAGATCTGTGCACATGCAGCAGCTACCACCTCATAACCACATTGCAGCTGAGCTAATTTCTTTTTTTATATTCTTCACCGTCACCTGTTCACCTCTTAATCGATACACCACCACCGAGATTTATACTACTATGTTTTATTATTATATGTTCATCGTATTCCATATACTAGGTGTAAGAAACGTTAACAGAGACGGCAGGATGCAGGAAAACGAGGTTGTTCATTTCATCAACTCTCGACATGATTCAAATCTTGTAGCAACTACTACATTTTTTGTTGAAAAAAATTCTCATATGCTCATTGCTCAACTGACAGCCGGACAGGTTTACTTACTGTGGTCATGTTCAGAAGTACTCCAGATAAGAAAACACGGCGTGGCAAGTCTTGCATTACATTCTATCTCGCAATTGAGCTACGTACCTGCTTATCTTGTTTCAGCAACATGGCACGAACGTCAAAAGCATCGATAATCCCTGTTTGGCAGGCAGCCCAGGATGATGTCGTCGTTGAGCCATTGTTCGTCGGTTGAAAATATGCCTGATTCGGATACTGAAATTTGCAGGCAACTGCAACTGGGCTCTACAAATTCAGGGGTGGTTCTTATAAGCTGTGACGGATGGCTTATGGTTGCAACTGATACATTTTTATTCTAGTACGTGCGTTTATACAAACGAACCGAATATCGATAAGCCACTTCGAAAAAACTGTCACGATAAGATGCTTCGAAAAAACGATGAAGAAATTGTTCTATTTATTTGTCCAAGGGAATCATAAAACCATAACGCATAACGTATTAGCAAATATTCCTTAGCTCTGAGGAAAAGGGGCACTTCAGTTCAACCGCTAAAATAAATGCCACCTCAATTCTCATCCCTTTGTGTAGGATCGAATACCCCAATTAAAGAGGGGTAAATAATTGCATCCGCTTTTCTGATACCTGAAAACAAATCTCAAACTAGAGAAAAATCAACTTTACCAAATGTAGATTTCGACCACAAGACGCTTGACAGCTTGTTCGACCCCTTTGCATGTGCTCGATGAAGGTTTCGGCCGCTCGATCGATCACTCGGTGTTTGACCGCTCGCTTGATTGCTCAGCTTTGGTCTTCGCTGGTTTGTATGTACTCGAAATTTTCAACACCAGGAGCAGAACCTCTCGATCACTTGTGCCTTCAAGAAATCAGCGCCTTCGAGTACTCGTATTTTCTCTGTGTTTCGTAAAGGTGATTCAACACCTTTGCACGTCGTCGTAAGCTTCAATCTAACTGCAATCACCAACACTTTTCGAGCAAATCAAGAATTAGATTGATTCAAGATAATGTTTATTGCTAGATTTTTGTGGATTTACAAAGTGCTCTCATAAACACCCCTAAAAGTCTAGCCAAAACTAAAGCCTCTTCAATCTACTCCACAAAAAACCTTACGTTAACCCTTAGCTTTTCCCAGTTTTTATAGGCTAACATCCCAACCGTGTCCTCATCAAACTCAGATATCAAACTCTATCCATTCCGAAAATCAAAGGACTCGAAACCCTTCAAAACATGAGTTTTTCATAATCTCTAAATCTTCTCAGTTATGGACTCCTTCCATAACTCTTAAGCCCAAACTCAACTGCTCCTTGAACTTGAAGAACTTGCATGCGTCCTTCCACCAATAGAGGGGGTGTCTCCTCTAAGGGGGGTCTTGCGGCGAATGCTCGGTAGAAACGTTGAGGTATGGGTTGGGTTGGAGGTACGAGGTCTTTGCTTCGAGTGTCTGGGGTTGGAGATATGGGGGGCTTCGCTCCGATAAGGTGGTCTCCTGGCACGCTCGGCTTGTTCGTCCTGGGTTGCAGCAATCTTTGCGAGCCGGATGATCTCCTCCCATTACTTCTCCATGTAGAACACTCAAGCTTCTCTCATTCTCCATGTAGAATTTTTTCTTCTCTCAAGCTTCTCTCCTTCTCCATGTAGAATTTTTTCTTCTCTCAAGCTTCTCTCCTTCCCTTGCGACAAGAATGGTGAGAAAACCCTTGAGAGGGTCGGATCAAAAAAGAAAAGGATGAGCTAGCAGCAAGTAGTCGCTATACGATTAGACGACTAGGCACTAGTCACCCCACAGTTTGGTGATATGGACAAGCCCCCAACCATTAGACATATTGGTCACGTGTCGCCTAATCGTGAGACAACAGATGACCATTTTTAGAAAATAAAAATATAGATATATTACTAAATTGAAAATAAAAAATAGATTATTTAAAAAAATCTTATATTATCTATTAATTAGATATGTTACACACGTAAGTATATGTTAAACATCAATACTAAAATAAACATCTGACCCATCTATCTTACGTAGCAAAAAAAATTAGCTTTTTATTACTAAACACCTCTATAAGCACCCATGCTTTAATAATACACAGAAATGACAAACAACGACAAGACATACATGATGGTGTGGAGGGAGATATATATAGTAATACTGTAATAGTATATTCGAGGCAGGCGCAAGCAGCAGCAGTAGTAATTGGTGCTAGTACTACACACCATCGTCTGCTGGATCAGTGAACGCCGGTGGCTGCTGCTGCAGTATCTGCGCGCCGCTACAACCAGAGGCGGCCAGGCTAAAGCTGTCCATCACGCTGTACTGCAAGAGCTCGATGAGGGAGCGCAGCCTCGCTCCCAGCTCGAGCGCCTGCGCGCGCAGCTCGAGCGCCTGCGCGCGCAGCACCGCGTTCTCGGCTTCCACCGCGGCATACCCGCGCTGCGTGGCGCGCACGGCCGCGTCCAGGCGGCTCTTCTTGCCGCGCAGCGCCTCCGTCTCCGCCTCCAGGTTGTCCACCTGCATCTGCTTGCGCGCGCGCGCCCGCCGCGCCGACTCCCTGTTCGACGACCTCCGCTGGCGCCGCCGCTCGTCGTCCATCGCGGCCTGCGCCTGCGCCGTGGACGACGAGGCGGAGGCGCCACCTCCGGGAGAGGCCATTTTTGATTCAGCCACCGTTCAGTTCACGTACGGTTTCTTTTTAACAAAAAAAAATTTTTTGTTGTCACGCACGTACTACTTGAACTGACAGTGGCATATATTTATATGCAGCTAGCCGCAACTAATTAGCTGCGATTAATTATGAGAAGACATAGAACCAGTAGAGGAAGACAAGGGAGAAGGATTGGACGAGTAGGTTGCACTTGAAGCTTATCATAAGCCCGGAGAAGAGCAGTGTCGTCGGGGCCTCAGCACTTGGGAGTATCGCTGACATATAGCAGCCCTGCTGAGCTGCATCGATCAGCGTCGAGAGAGATTCAGCTACAGAAATTTCGGGCAGAGTTTACCCCCTAAAAATTAAGATCAGAGTACGTGGTAAAAATTTGGCAGAGTTTCCGTCTGCCCTCAACGAGGCCGGATGAGAATATTTACGGTGTCGATTCTGTCGTGTCAGAAGAAAGTAGTACGACCGAGTTGCAAACGGAAATGCTGAGCAGAATATGGAAGAGCTGAAATTCGTTGCAAGCAAAGCAACCTTAGCGAGGGGGAGGAGATGAAGGGGAAAAGGGAATTGGGCAATGGAGGACGCCGGCATTTATAGACGAATTGCGCGGTCGAGATTGCTTTGAGATTGTGGCCTCTTCTCTGTTTTCCCCCCGATCTGTGGTGGTTGTGGAGCTGGCGGAGGGAAGAATCTTTCTTTTCTGTTCCGGTAGAAGTGTTGGATTTGATTGATGCGCATTAGTTCACCTAAAGATTTAATCCAGCGAGAAAATATGGCCGATATACTTTAATATTTTTCTCTTACGTCTAGACTCTATTAAACTGAAGGTATAGACTTAAAGTGGGTCTAAAATTTTCTTTTAAGATTACGTTAATATTATATTAAAATTTATGTACTAACTAGTTTATCTGAAACTTAAATCGATAAGAAAAATATAGATAATACACTTGTAACATGGAGGAGCGGATAATATACTCACTCCTGACGAAGTAGTAATTGACGGAAACCAAATGAATGAACGAATTGTTATAGATAGAATCGTACGTGAACGTGCAGTGAGCCAGTAATTTATGCCCCTAGCCGATCAACGTCCCACGGCGATGTATGGCTCCTCAACGGCGACGGCGACGACGACGACGACGACGACGACGAGAGGGTTCTAGCTTTAGATTGGATTAGAGTAGATGCGCGCGCGCGCGTTCCAGGTGTCCGGGTGATGCTCGCCGTTCGTCAAAGCTACAAGCACACGTGCCCGCATCCTTTGCATGCTCTCCCTTGGCTCACACGACACGTGTAAATGTGAGGGCTCTTTGCAAAAGACGGCTTAGCTTCAGGCCACACAGCTAGCTAGCTAGCGCTGCCGACGGTTCCAATATAAAATATATAAACCCACTATACGTGCAAACTAAAAATATACTAAATTTAATCTTTGATCTCCACAATAAATATACCGTGGGATGAGGCTTCGGGACTTATATTATACTACTTAGGACATCTCTAGTAAGTACATCTCCACTATCTTTTAGATATTTAAATAAATAAAATTCTATATAGAGGAGAAATAGGTTAAGGAGATATAATATGTTGTCTCTTGTACAAGAGAAGATTTGAACATATAAACCAACGTAAATAGTGAGAGTGTGTGAGACAAAAAGTTATGATAAAAATAGTATAAAATAGTTAGAGCAGTGATTTACTGTTGAAGAGTTTGCATCTATTTTTAGATGAGATAAGAGATTCCCTGATCAATTCGGCTTCAGCTTCTGGCTTATTTTTCATTATTCATAAGTTTCGTCTTTTTCTGAACTTTTGGCTTTTTGTTGAGCTTTTTTGCCGGTTCTTTTTTTCCTGTATTTGTTTGTATTATATGTAATGTGCTAACATATTTTTTATATTTTTAAAATTTTTTAAATTTAATTATGGTAAATAAACCTCTGTCAGCTACAGTGTTTTTTTCAGTCAGTTACAGTGTTTTCAATCATAAGCCATGAGTTTTTCAGCTGAATCGATCATCACCTTAGAGACAACTTTAATAGGTAGACTATTGTATATGTTTTCAAGGAGTGGCTCGCTAGTGCCCATATATTACCATCACACAGCAGGACTAGTCACCTTGATCCTCCAATCCGCTGACACCAACGAATGCGTACATTAATCTTCTTTTTGTAAAAGTTGGGTCTTCAGTGCCGATCGAGTCGTCAGGATTGAGCCCGACCGAATTCAGTGCTCAATCATCTTGAGGTAGGCTCGACCCGTCGGAATGAATAACTCGTAGCAACTCTTTTCCAGCCTACGATCGAACATGCTCATCAATTCAGAATGGCCGAAACCAACCATGCTGCTGCCATGCCATGCACTCTCTCTCTCTCTCTCTCTCTCTCTCTCTCTCTCTCTCTCTGATGAACCATGTGGAGATGACCACATGTGCGTGATGAGTAATTGACATTAGTTTGGGTAAGTCGAGTTTGGTTTGGGTGGTTCAGACCTAGTCGTTGCATGGTGCAACGGGCTCGGTCGAACTGTGGTCAAACTTGGTCATATGGGATTAGGACGCTGATTCTTTGATTTGACAGGTTTGGTCTTCGACATGGTAAGTATGATGTTGTTTATGCTTTCATATATCGAGCGGTGCTATTTGATGTGTTCTTTGTCTGTGTGGCTGCAGGACATCGGGTGGAGTCGTGGCGAGATACGTGGACCGGACTAGGCGCAGGTGGCGCTGAGGTCAGAACGGTCGGGATGTGTCGAAGACGACGTAGACTCGAGGTGGTTGCGAGGCGTGCGAGGCAAGGAGCGCGGAAGCTTCCCGGAAGGTGCAGGAGGGGCGAATCGGGAAATTCGCGTGGCTGCACAAGCGGGAGCGGGCGCCGTTGGATTTAGCAGGCGTAACGGGGGCGGAGACCCGTTAGCCAAGGCTATAAATAGGATTGAGGGGCTGCATGCCCACTTGAGCACTCCAAGGGTTTGATTGAGTCTAAAGAGTCTTTAGAGGGTTGTTTGGCTTTGGCTCTTTAGTTGTTGGGAGAGACAGAGTTTGTTAGCGTGCTCCCTCTGTCCACCTACGATGTGTTCTAGGTGAGAGTGTTGTGTTCATCCCCTCCAAGTATCCATGGGTGAGGATTGAGAGGTTGGAGAGGGATTGAGAGCTTGTAATCCTTTCTTTGTATCAAGTCGGGGTATCGGGACTCATCTGTATTCCCTGTGAATCAATGAATGAAATTCTGAAGTTTAAGTTTCCCTGTTCGTAGCTCTGTTCTTCATTTTTCCTCTTTTGCAAGATTTTTGGACTTTCGTTGTTTTGAGTTCTTTGTTGCTAAGGAGTGCCAAAATGGGTTGCTATGATATGGGTGATGCTCAAAAGCCATTTGGCTATTTAATCCCAAGAGCAAACCGAGTTTGATTCTCAGATTTCAGTTTTGGCTTCCTCTGTTCATGATTTTTGGGCTTCTAGGTTTTTGATGCCATTCTTGATTCCCTTGGAGAAATGGCATGAAATTTGATCTGGATTGTCCCATGGCTATTGCTTCCTTGTCTGCAAAATTTCATTAGCAAAGGATTAAGGGTTTAGGAGAAATTTGGCCTTTTTGGTTCAGCTCGTGCAAAATTTCAGAATTGTGTCTTTTCTAGGGTTTTGAGTTATTTTCTTGATTCCCTTTGCAAGATGACTTGAAACTTGGTATCCAGAGTCTTAAGACTATCTATGAGATATCTGGAAAGTCTCATTAGCAAAGGATTTGAGACCATGAAGAAATTTGGGTTTTTGAGTGCTCCTCTCTGAATATTTTCAGATTTCAGTCCTTTCTTCTTTTTGGGACTGTTCTTAATTCCCTTGTCGAAATTTGACGAAACTTGGCATGAAGATTCCTATGGCTATTGAGTAGCTATCCTCAAAGTTTCGTGGCCAAAGATTCAAGGATTGAGTGGGAATTTAAGTTTTTGTAGCTGCTGCCAGTAACTTTTAGTTTCTTGTGCAAATCTGAAATTCCTCTTGTTGAGATGGATTTTTGTGGTCTCTTAGGTTCCTTGGGCTGGTATAATCATTTCCTTGTTATACTGGACCAAGAGAACAAATGGAAGTCTCAATTCCTTTGGTTTTGTGAAGCTTCAAGCCTTATCTTCTGAAAAATCAGGTTTCTGGATTGTTTGCCCAAGGAACGGTCTGATTTGTGCTTGTCGGGGGTTGAGTTTTTCGAGAGTGTCGAGCGTCATTCACCCCCCCTCTGTCGCTATTTCGGTCCAACAATTGGTATCAGAGCCGGTTAGCTCTAATTCATAGATCTTAACCGGTCTCAAGAGTCATGGCGACGGACAAGTACTCGACCAAGCCGCCCGTGTTCGATGGCATCGATTACCCCTTCTGGAAGAGCCGAATGGAGACATACATCCAGGCCCAGGGGTATGCCATCTGGCGGAAGGTCAAGGTACGATTCGTTGTTCCTGCCGATGAGAACATCAATGCCGGGAACATGGCTGATGTTGAGGCGAATGCAAAGGCAAGGAACATCATCATCCAGGGGTTGAGTCGTAGCGAGTTTGACCGTATATCTCACCTGTCGTCCGCCTACGATATCTGGGTGACCCTCGACGCATACCATGAGGGCACCACCCAGATCAAGACGGTTCGACAGGACCAGTTCAAGCGCGAATACAACAAATTCGAGATGCTTGCTGGTGAGTCCCTGGACGAGTGCTTTTCGCGATTTCACAAAATCTTGAGCAACCTCCGAGCGGTCGGTCTCACATACCCCGACTCGGACAACGCTCGTCAGATGCTCGCGGCACTCGATCTGCGCGTGTGGGAGATGAAAGTGACCACCATCAAAGACACGACAGACCTCTCGACCCTGACTCTTGACGCGCTGTACTCACGCCTCAAGACTCACGAGATTGACGTTGTCTCTCGTCGGTCGAAGTCACAGTCGATGGCTTTGGTCACCGATCCCAGTTCTGCTTCTGGTCTCTCTTCTGATTCTTCTTGCGGTTTTTCCCTCGCTGCTCTCTGTGACATAACTGATGATCAGTTAGAGCAGCTTGCGGATGATCAGCTGGCCCTCCTAGCCCGAAGGTTTTCACATGCCTACAAGGGTAGGAGAGACAGAAAGAGAGGAGGACCCGTGATTTGCTTCGAGTGTGGTGGCCCCAACCACATTCGGGCAAACTGCCCCAAGCTGGAAAAGGGCAAGAACGACTACGGCGGTTCGAGCAAGATCGACTACACCGACAAGAACCGCAACAAGAAGCCTCCAGCTCCGACGCCGGGAAAGAAGAAGTTCCGCAACTTCGGGAAGGCCAAGAAGCTCTTCCACCGCGTCCTCACCGCCTTCGACGACCTCGACCTCAGCGAGGTGGAGGGATGGAGCGACGACGACGGGACGGGTGACCAAGAGCCCAAGGATGGCGGCAACGACTTCTCCGGCATGTGCTTCATGGCCCTCGAGGGCGAACTCAGCGACAGCGAGCTGTACTCCGACTCGGATGAGGTACTCCCTTCTTATGACCAGCTAAATGATGCTTTTCTTAAGCTAGGTGGATTTCATGCTAGAGCTAGGTCTAGGTGTACCGAGTTAGAGAAGGAAGTAGATAGACTGTCACGGGAGATTACTTCACTTACATCTGCTCCCTCCCGTGACGACTGTGATACATGCTGTGCCTTGCTTGATGACATGGAGAAATTAAGGACCTCTCATGATAGTGTGTCCTCCGAGCTTGATATTGTTAAGGTGGAGAATGTTAGTCTGCTTGCTGAGTTAGAGTTGAGTAGGATGGCTGTTACCCTACTTACTACTGATGAGACTACTTCTCCCACCTCATGTGAGGATAAGGACATTGCTGCTAGAGGACCTTATGCCATGCTCCTTGATCTGCCCGAGTCTTGTGAAAATTGCAATAACTTGAAGATGAACCTAAAACGGGCAGATCACAAGATTGCTGAGTTGAGTGCTTCTTTACTTGAGCCTATTGATTCATGTTTGAATTGTCCAAAGTTAACTGCTGAACTTGAATCTGTCTCAAAACAGTTTCAAGAAATGATTGACAACAACAAGAAAATAGCTCAGTATGCGACTAAGGATCCTGTTAGCTCACCATGCATTAGTTGTGATAAACTAAAACTTGAACTCGTTGCTTTGAATGACAAATGTGTGAAGCTAACTAAGGACTTACTAGAGAAGCCACAATCTGGTTGTGATGTGATTGATGGTGTGGGGGAGAAGCCCCAGGGTAAGGATGAGACGCTTAGAGACGCGAACCAACCTGCTAGTAGTAGGACTGTCCCCTCAGAGTCGGCTGTGCGTGCACAAGCCATTCTTTCCTCTACTGTTGGTTCTTCTTCTGCTCCCTTACCACCTGCTGTTCCCTCTTCTCCCTGCTCTTCTTGCACCTCTCTCTTTCGGGAGTGTCAGTATCTTATGAACACTCTCGAGAGATTTGTAGGAGGCAAGAAGAAGCTTAATCTTATTCTAGACCAATCCAAGATTTGTAAGTTCAATCAAGGTCTAGGATATGATTTCTATGAGGATATGAGGAAGCATCCTCCTGCTATTCTCAGACCCATAGTGGGAGGTGTGATCGAGGTCGAGCCTAGATCTGATGAGGTTAAATTCAAATCAGCGGGCTTTGTCCAAGGGATCTCTGACAGCAAGGTGAGTCCACCTGCAGCTTCGGCCTCTCAAAAGGCGAAGCCTCCCCGTGCTACTTCTACCTCTCAGAAGGTGAAGTACCACTGCACCTTCTGTCAGAAGGATGGACACACAGTCGATCGATGCTTCAGGCGCGCTAGGATTGCGCGTAGAGACCGTGCGGAGGCACTTAGGCGTATTCAGGGTCAGCCCCAGATCCTGAGTGCACCTAAGACTAGCACGATGTCCAGGTTTGCTTCTGACAGGTTTGGGCAGCATCGAGGACTTGGTTTTTCTGAGTCTTCTGGTTTTCGTCCTCATGCTGCTCCGGGTCGTGACTTCCGCCGTCCTGAGGGTACATCTCGTTTCCCCCATCGAGACAGTTACCCACGGCGTGTTCAGCGTGTTGCCGATGTTCCGACTCGCTCTCTCGTAGCAGTCGGACCCCGCAACAGCTTCAGGTCTGCTCACAGACCTTCTGCTTTGAGTGACAGAGAGCGTAGGGTAGATAGAGGTCAGTCGTGCTTGACTACTTCATCTGCTCGACGTGTTGTTCAGTATTGGGTGCCAAAATCTCTCTTGATTTACCCCAGTACTGAGACTTTACTCTCTGTTTGACTCAGGTTCACCGGGCAGGGAAGGGAAAGGTTTGGCTCGTAGACTCCGGGTGTTCAAGACACATGACCGGAGATTCCCGTTGGTTTTCTTCCCTTGCCCGTGCTCCAGGTGATGAGACGATCACTTTCGGAGATGCTTCATCTGGGCGCGTCATCGCCAAAGGTACAGTGCGCATTAATGACTCTTTCATTTTGAAAGATGTAGCCTTGGTTAGTAAGCTGCAGTACAATTTGCTTTCCGTTTCTCAGCTTACCGATGACGGCTTTGAGGTGAGCTTTAAGAAAAACAATTGCAAAATTCTTGATTCTTCGGGTAGTCTGGTTTGCGGGATTTCTCGTTTTGGGAGGATCTTTCGTGCTGATTTTTCTGAGTCTTCTGGTGATCCTCTCAGGTGTTTAGTTGCCTCAGAGTCCCGTGATTTGACCTTCTGGCATAGGAGACTTGGTCATATTGGATTTGATCATTTGACCCGAGTTAGCGGCCACGACCTCATTCGTGGTCTGCCGAAGCTCAAAATGGTCAAAGATCTTGTTTGCACTCCATGCCTGCACGGCAAGATGGTTGCCGCTTCACATCCTCCGGTCACTGTGACTATGACCGATGCACCAGGACAGCTGCTCCACATGGATACAGTGGGACCAGCTCGAGTGCAGTCAGCAGGAGGGAAGTGGTATGTTCTTGTCGTGGTCGATGACTTCTCGAGGTATTCTTGGGTGTTTTTCTTAGCCTCGAAGGATGAGACATTTTCACATTTCCGAGGTCTTTTCGGTAGGCTTTCTGTTGAGCTCCCGGGTGCCTTATGAGCGATCCGCAGCGACAATGGCACGGAGTTCAAGAATTCCTACTTCGAGAGTTTCTGTGGTGAGACAGGTGTAGAGCACCAGTTCTCTTCTCCGCACGTCCCACAACAAAATGGCGTTGTGGAGAGGAAGAACCGTACCTTGGTCGAGATGGCCAGGACGATGCTTGATGAGTACTCTACACCGCGGAAGTTTTGGGCTGAGGCTATAGCTACCGCGTGCCATGTCTCAAATCGAGTATTTCTTAGGGCACACTTGCACCGCACTTCTTATGAGTTGAGATACGGGCGAAAGCCCAGCGTCTCTCATTTTCGTGTTTGTGGTTGCAAGTGCTTTATTCTGAAGTCCGGGAACCTAGATAAGTTCGAGTCACGTTCTTGTGATGGGATCTTTCTAGGTTACTCGCCTTCTTCGCGGGCTTATAGGGTCTGGAACTGCGAGTCTAGCAAAATGGTAGAGACCTGTGAGGTGACCTTTGACGAGGCCAGTCCGGGGACTAGGCCTGATATCTCAGGTTCTTTAGAGCAGTCCGAGACCATCTTCGTGGATGACGAGGACGATGGAGATGAGGGTTGTCTACCTGATCAAGTCCCTTGTCCACCCCTTGAGGTGCCGTCTTCCACCGCACCTCCAGGTGATCAGCCCATGCCTTCTGCTTCCTCTGGAGCTAGTGGCTCTGTTCCTATCTCGTCAGCTCACGAGGTAGAGGTCACTTCTTCATCTCATCCTGGACCTCCCCGACATATCCAGAAAAGACATCCTTCTGAGCAGATGATTGGAGACCTGTTCGAGCGTGTTACCCGCTCAAAATCTGGCTTATCTCAATTCTGTCTCCATTCTGCTTTCATTGCCTCCTTTGAGCCCAAGGATGTTTCTCATGCTCTTTCTGACGAGTCTTGGGTCAATGCTATGCATGAGGAGCTAGAAAATTTCGAGAGGAACAAGGTCTGGTCGCTTGTCGAGCCCCCGCGAGGTCACAATATTATTGGGACTAAGTGGGTGTTCAAGAACAAGCAGAGCGAGGATGGAGTGGTTATTCGAAACAAGGCTAGACTGGTAGCTCAGGGGTTTTCCCAGGTTGAGGGTTTAGACTTCGAGGAGACCTTTACCCCTGTAGCTCGACTTGAGGCCATTAGAATCCTACTTGCCTTTGCAGCTTCTAAGGGTTTCAAGCTCTACCAGATGGACGTCAAGAGTGCCTTCCTTAATGGCGTTATTGAGGAAGAAGTTTACGTCAGACAGCCTCCAGGTTTCGAGAACCCCAAATACCCACACCATGTCTTCAAGCTTTCCAAAGCGTTGTATGGACTTAAGCAGGCCCCCAGAGCTTGGTATGAGAGGCTTAAGTCCTACTTGTTGAGTCATGGGTTTGAGATGGGTAAAGTAGACAAGACTTTGTTTATCCGTAGGCTTGGTAATGACCTTCTGCTCGTCCAAATCTATGTCGATGACATCATCTTTGGCGGCTCTTCCCATGCTCTGGTTTCTCAGTTCTCGGATGTCATGAGCACCGAGTTTGAGATGAGCATGATGGGTGAGTTGACTTTCTTCCTTGGCTTCCAAATCAAGCAGTCTCGGGAGGGTACTTTTCTACATCAGGGCAAGTACACTCGTGACCTCTTGAGACGCTTCGATATGAGTGATGGGAAGCCGGTGTCAACTCCGATGGCTTCTACGGCCTATCTTGACCCAGATGAGGATGGCGAGCCAGTTGATCAGAAAGAATACAGAAGTATGATCGGCTCCCTTCTTTACCTCACTGCCTCGAGACCAGATATACACTTCTCTGTGTGTTTGTGTGCTCGTTTTCAGGCTTCTCCTCGCGTATCTCACCGCCAGGCGGTGAAGCGCATCTTTCGGTACCTTCGAGCTACCATTGACTATGGTATCTGGTACTCTTCCTCATCCTGTCTTTCCTTGAGAGCCTTCTCGGATGCAGACTTTGCCGGCTGTAGGATAGATAGGAAGAGCACCTCTGGCACCTGCCAATTCATTGGCACTTCTCTCGTTTCTTGGTCTTCGAGGAAGCAGTCCGGTGTTGCACAGTCCACTGCAGAGGCCGAGTACGTTGCTGCTGCCAGTTGCTGCAGCCAGGTACTTTGGATGGTTTCGACCCTGCGGGACTTTGGGTTAGCCTTAGACAGTGTTCCACTCTTTTGTGATAACACGTCTGCTATCAACATTGCTAAAAACCCAGTGCAGCACTCTCGGACCAAGCACATTGATATCCGATACCACTTCCTTAGAGACCATGTAGAGAAGGGTGATATAGTGCTCCAGTTTGTGGATAGTGACCACCAGTTGGCTGACATCTTCACCAAGCCTTTGGATAGTTCGAGGTTTTCAGCTCTGCGGGGAGAGCTTGGGGTGGTGTGTCCTTACGGATTGTAGTGAGGGGGAGTTTTGGGCTTTACTGCTTTACTATATTGATTATGCTTCTGTCTCATTTCTGTTGCATTGCACTCGGGGTGCATTTGGGTTTAGTCCTTCCAGCATAGGTTAGAGTGCTTCTCTTGCCAAGATGCTTAGACTTCTAACTCTTATCTTGTGCTTCCAGGATTAGCTGCTTCTTATCTCACTAGGTCGAGCTCACTCACTTCTTGTAGGTTCTAGCGAGGGTTGGGCCACCCTCGGGTAGACAGGGTACGTGTTTGCTCTCTAGTGTGTGATTTACTGTCAGCTGATTGTCCTGGAGTCATATGGGGTAGATGAGAGTCAGTCTGAGCCATAGTTGTCTCTATATCTTATCTATGCTTTAAGGACTGCCTGTTTTGGTTTTATTTGCCAGCTTCTCGATTTATTGCTTTGGTTCAGGGAGAGTTCTTTTGGGAGCTTCTGGAGCTTAATTGTGACTTAACTCAACTTGAACTAAAAGTTGCATGTCATGTTGAGGGGGAGCTGGATTTTTCTGCATTTTAGCATTTAGCATTGTAATATATAACTACATTGAGCCTTGATTATTATCCTACTATGACATGTTTACAATGCTTTACACCTTGCCGTGACTTGTGCTTAGCTTGCTAGATTTATCATGACTTCATATGTGTAGACTAGCTTTATGCCATGATAAGTTAATTAAAATTGCTCAACTTAAATTAAAACTTGTCATGCTAGCATTTGAGTTTAGTCTATCTTTAGCTATCCTTGTATGATTCATGCCATGTCAAATAGACTGAGTAGAGCGTTGAATCTATATTGAGCCTTAGATTGAGCTATTTTAGTCTCTTGATAATGCATAAGTTAGTACAACTTGTTAAAATGCAAAAGATCTCTTTTTATGTGCGAAAAAACTGATCTCACCAATTCTCTCCTATGAGACGGCTTGCCATTGCACTTGGCATGAACTTAGGGGGAGTTTTGGATGACCTAGACTATCTTCTTAAGCTTATCGCTTGGAGTAGTCGCATAAGGCTTGAGACCTAGCACATGATAAAAAAAATCTGGTTGGCAAACAACCATGAATTCCAAAAGAAAAAATATCATTTGTGCTCAAATTGCTTAAGCTTCAAAAAGAATCAAGTACTTTAACAAATGCTTTAATCTTGAGCTTCTAGCACTCCATTTGGTCTCAATAGTAGTTCCTTGTTGCGCTTAGCTTATTGACATGGTCTGCATCATCCTTGGATATCTCTAGTTAGACTTTGCTCATTGATGACTTGACTTGCTCATAAAATGCATTACAATTCAGTTTGTCATCTATGTGCTCTAGCTAGCTTATATATATGTTGTCATGATCTAGATAGCCTTTATTGAGTTATGGCTTGGTGTATTACATGTTGGTCATTATGGATAATTCTCATGGCTCCAAATGCATAATAAAAACAAACTTCAGCCATATTCTTCCATAAACATGTCATATTCTCTCTATTGCATCTTGATGTGTTTATTGCCAAAAGGGGGAGAATAGAGAAGAAAGAGTCTGTTGGGAACAATTTAGAGCTTTGGAGATCAATTTGCTCTTTCAGTTGTTGCTCTAGTGTTCCTTCTGTCAACATGGTCATTAGCTTCATTTTCCTTCTTATGGACCATGTTGGATTCTTCAAACTCAAACTCAACTTTGTGCTCTTTCGGGGTTTGTCAATATACTCATCAAGGGGGAGATTGATGAACCATGTGGAGATGACCACATGTGCGTGATGAGTAATTGACATTAGTTTGGGTAAGTCGAGTTTGGTTTGGGTGGTTCAGACCTAGTCGTTGCATGGTGCAACGGGCTCGGTCGAACTGTGGTCAAACTTGGTCATATGGGATTAGGACGCTGATTCTTTGATTTGACAGGTTTGGTCTTCGACATGGTAAGTATGATGTTGTTTATGCTTTCATATATCGAGCGGTGCTATTTGATGTGTTCTTTGTCTGTGTGGCTGCAGGACATCGGGTGGAGTCGTGGCGAGATACGTGGACCGGACTAGGCGCAGGTGGCGCTGAGGTCAGAACGGTCGGGATGTGTCGAAGACGACGTAGACTCGAGGTGGTTGCGAGGCGTGCAAGGCAAGGAGCGCGGAAGCTTCCCGGAAGGTGCAGGAGGGGCGAATCGAGAAATTCGCGTGGCTGCACAAGCGGGAGCGGGCGCCGTTGGATTTAGCAGGCGTAACGGGGGCAGAGACCCGTTAGCCAAGGCTATAAATAGGATTGAGGGGCTGCATGCCCACTTGAGCACTCCAAGGGTTTGATTGAGTCTAAAGAGTCTTTAGAGGGTTGTTTGGCTTTGGCTCTTTAGTTGTTGGGAGAGACAGAGTTTGTTAGCGTGCTCCCTCTGTCCACCTACGATGTGTTCTAGGTGAGAGTGTTGTGTTCATCCCCTCCAAGTATCCATGGGTGAGGATTGAGAGGTTGGAGAGGGATTGAGAGCTTGTAATCCTTTCTTTGTATCAAGTCGGGGTATCGGGACTCATCTGTATTCCCTGTGAATCAATGAATGAAATTCTGAAGTTTAAGTTTCCCTGTTCGTAGCTCTGTTCTTCATTTTTCCTCTTTTGCAAGATTTTTGGACTTTCGTTGTTTTGAGTTCTTTGTTGCTAAGGAGTGCCAAAATGGGTTGCTATGATATGGGTGATGCTCAAAAGCCATTTGGCTATTTAATCCCAAGAGCAAACCGAGTTTGATTCTCAGATTTCAGTTTTGGCTTCCTCTGTTCATGATTTTTGGGCTTCTAGGTTTTTGATGCCATTCTTGATTCCCTTGGAGAAATGGCATGAAATTTGATCTGGATTGTCCCATGGCTATTGCTTCCTTGTCTGCAAAATTTCATTAGCAAAGGATTAAGGGTTTAGGAGAAATTTGGCCTTTTTGGTTCAGCTCGTGCAAAATTTCAGAATTGTGTCTTTTCTAGGGTTTTGAGTTATTTTCTTGATTCCCTTTGCAAGATGACTTGAAACTTGGTATCCAGAGTCTTAAGACTATCTATGAGATATCTGGAAAGTCTCATTAGCAAAGGATTTGAGACCATGAAGAAATTTGGGTTTTTGAGTGCTCCTCTCTGAATATTTTCAGATTTCAGTCCTTTCTTCTTTTTGGGACTGTTCTTAATTCCCTTGTCGAAATTTGACGAAACTTGGCATGAAGATTCCTATGGCTATTGAGTAGCTATCCTCAAAGTTTCGTGGCCAAAGATTCAAGGATTGAGTGGGAATTTAAGTTTTTGTAGCTGCTGCCAGTAACTTTTAGTTTCTTGTGCAAATCTGAAATTCCTCTTGTTGAGTTGGATTTTTGTGGTCTCTTAGGTTCCTTGGGCTGGTATAATCATTTCCTTGTTATACTGGACCAAGAGAACAAATGGAAGTCTCAATTCCTTTGGTTTTGTGAAGCTTCAAGCCTTATCTTCTGAAAAATCAGGTTTCTGGATTGTTTGCCCAAGGAACGGTCTGATTTGTGCTTGTCGGGGGTTGAGTTTTTCGAGAGTGTCGAGCGTCATTCACCCCCCCTCTGTCGCTATTTCGGTCCAACACACTCTCTCTCTCCCCCGGAATTAAAACCTCTCGATCTGTTCAGTTTCATACCCCTAGGTTCTTTGCCAACTTTGTAGAGATATGGATACCACTCCGTGGCCTTCCTCTGTTCTTCTCTGTGCAGAGTGGAGGCCAATGCCATCCTCCATTGGAGGAAGTCCGAAAAAAGAAGTAAACAGATTGAGACATAAAGATTGAACATCAATTTCAGCAAAGATTGGAGCAAAAATCAGACAAACTAGGATTTGAGTTGCGGCGGCATACGGGCGATGGCGAGCGAGTTGGGCCCTTGCCCGCTCTCTCTTGGGAGAGGCTGTAGGGGCAGTGAGTAGAGAAACCAAGACAATACTGTT
Organism: Dendrocalamus latiflorus; assembly: GCA_017311315.1. Lineage (NCBI taxonomy): Eukaryota > Viridiplantae > Streptophyta > Magnoliopsida > Poales > Poaceae > Dendrocalamus > Dendrocalamus latiflorus. The sequence goes on along the minus strand of CM029613.1, from coordinate 308,110 downwards.
GTTATCTTGGAGTTCTGAGGACATAAAAAAAAGGGGGCAATTCAGTAAATTAAATGGCAATAAGCAATGGAGAGCTGAGGAAAATTTAAAGTGGACCGAGAGATTTTTTTTTTATAAATCGGTAGACTTTCGAGTGGTGAAGTATTAAAAACCAATTTCCTTTTTTTATAGTGGCGAAGTAATAAGAAATGGATGGATGCATGCATGATACGTGCGCGAGCGTGTGTGGTCCACGTGGCGCTGGAGCCAGCGAATCCATGCGTGTGTGGGACCCTCGGAGCTAGCTAGGTGACCGTTGCGCTCCCCCATCCGTCCGCCCAGCCCAGGTATCCAAGCAGAGCGAGCGTTTTATCTGCTCTGCTCTGCGCTCGTCCGTCTTCCCCCACGCTACGCCACGCCGACTCCCCTTCTCTTTTCAATTGCTCCCGAAAACAGCATCACGCACGCTACCTGCAGCTAGCAGAGCAGAGAATACCAGCAGATCGAGCAACCAGCAAATGCAATTCAGGCTACCTTACCTGCAACCACTTGTAGCAGCAGCAGGGCAGGTCCTCTTCTCCTAAATCCTAATCAATCCATCCTTCAGCTGCTATCAAGGTGCTCGCTAATTCCATCCTCCTCCTCTCTCTTTCCCTCCCCCATATGCATGCTGCTGCAGCTTAATTACTAGTACTAGTCTCTCTCTCTCTCTCGGTTGGTTTTCACAGATCGCAATCCTCTCTTCTCCATCCTTGCGGTATCGTATCTCCCCGTACCTTTTCTTCCTTCCTCTCTCTCTCTCTCTCTCTCTCTCTCTCTCCCCCCCCCCCCCCCCCCCCATTGAATGATTCCTTCAACTGCTATGCTATCTTGTCTTGTTTCTTCTTTGTTGGATTGGATGGACTTATATTGATTCCTTTTTGCCGCTCGATCACCAATTGGGAACACCCAAATAGATACTAGAAACTTGGTTTAATTTGCACTCCCATATATCCCATCGGCTCTCTAGTTTAGTTTAGTTGCTCCCATCTTGAAATTCATCTTCATAGAAAACGGGGCTGCAGGGAAGATGGCTTCGATTCGCCACAAATAGCGTCCTCCATCGCAAATTCCTTCCCCTACTTTAAAGTTAGTTTGCCATTCTTAGTTGTCATGTAATGTTTTTAGCTCAAACAAAAGTTGTTGTTTTGTGCGTATCATCGTCATCCTTTGAAAATTCTAGGGAAAAAAACGTTTTTTTTGGGGGTACTCCAGTGCACTAGCTAGTACTCCGATTTGTCAATCGATCGATCGATCGATTGATGCAAGAGTGCCGTATTTTAATAATCCCGTCTGTCATGTCGGCACCGAGACGGAACGGAACGGAAGCTTGTGGTCAAGCTTGCATTCGGACGCTTCGGGATGGGGGAATATATGCAAAGTTATCCGAGGCTTTTTTTTTTCCTTTTCGAGCCTTCGCACCGCTGCCACATCCCTTTCCCTTCGGTTACCAGTTCCTTTCCGTGCACCTCCCCGTTCACAAGTACACTTGCAATAGCCATTCACACCATTCAAAGCTGTCACATTCCTAATTGTACACTACTTTACTTACTGCTTAAGAATGTGCCGTTCAGCAGCTCCTCCGTTTATCAATTTTAACGTATCATGTCTCGGTAGATTTGGGTGGTAAGTTCTTGCACATGCTCACCATTTGCACTCATCTCATGAATGCGCGTCTCTCAACTAAACGTGGGGATCTAGCTCAACTCAAATTCACGAGGTTGTGATACAACTTTCCCTTAGAAATATGCTTTTAGGACATTATGTTGCTTTTCAATTATGTGGTTCCAGTCATTCTTACACCAGACGCACGCTTAACATGTGCAGGCATTCTCTGGCAAGTTATTTGGAAGGCAACCATGGCTACAATTTCTGACATAGGCGTCGCCGCGGCTATCAACATATTGATTGCCATTGCATTCTTGTTGGCATTTACTTTTCTACGGTTACAGCCGATCAACGATAGGGTCTACTTTCCAAAATGGTATCTCAGAGGCATGAGAGACAGCCCGGTTTCCTCTGGTGCTGTTGTGCAGAAGTTTGTCAATTTAAACATGAGATCATACTTGAAAATTTTAAGTTGGATGCCGGCTGCTCTCAAGATGCCCCAGGATGAGTTGATTAACCATGCAGGCCTTGATTCCGTTGTCTATCTGCGCATATACCTAACAGGGTATGTTTTTTCTTTTGTGTCTTTGCTATCCTCAATTGTTGTCATTTCATTCTCAATTCCCAGTCATACTTTTGAAACAATGCCAATTACTCAATGATCATTTAGTCTAGGTAGTAGAGTCCAGCAGTTTGACTTTCTGCTTGTTTGTAAATGAGGAGACAAGACAAAACATTAAACATGTCATTGCTAGTGTCACGTGTGATCGTGTTAATGTGCTAGCAACGGTGGTTTTATATTTGCCAGTGCAAGCTACCTATAGCATACCTGTTACTATAGTCTACGATACCTACGAACTTATGTAGTTTCTGTTTTCCTTGATGAAAATTGGGGCCTGCCTCTTGATTCACACACACACACACACACACACACACACAGAGAGAGAGAGAGAGAGAGAGAGAGAGAGAGATAGTTACGATACCGTGTGTTTAGATGTAGTGATGGAAGGAAATCATAACTTCTGAAGAAAAACCAGCCCTTTTTTCGACATGCATGTTTTATTGTGAAGATGCTTTGTTCCAATGGACCTTTTTTTGATCATTTTGAATCTCTAAGGGCATGACCGCCAAATTCAGGGCTTTGTACATGCATGCTAAATATGTTTCATTGGTACATTTTTGCATCGCTGTGTCTTGAAAAGACGTCTGATATGTGAGGCTTGTAAATAACACAATATGACTTCATGAGGCATTTTCATCTGTTCTGAATGGGACTACACATTATCATTTGAGTTGTCATTTATTTCTTTCAGTTGTATGAAGCAATCACATTTATATTATAGACATATCTGCTGTCCTTCTTTTGTTTTTCTTTTACAATGGTTTAGCACTGTATGCAGAATGTAAAATTGGGTAGTTTTATTATTTGATCTAACATCCTTCATGTCAAGTGTTCCAATCTCCCAACGCCTGTACATTAATAAACTTTTTACTTCGTTGCAATAAAAAAATTAAACTTTTAACTAACTGTTGCAGGCTCAAGATATTTGTTCCAATTACAATTCTTGCTTTTCTTGTTCTGGTTCCTGTGAACTGGACCAATGACAGCCTAGAAGGCATGAAGGTAGTCCACAGTGATGTTGACAAACTTTCCATATCCAACATACCCTATGGGTCAAAGAGGTGAGCAATTAGATCATGTACTTGAATTGTTTGATCTCTATCCTCAAGTGTATTTCTGCATTACTCTATTGAAATATTTTGCAGGTCTGTTTCATAGAAGTTGTAGATCTTTAATATCGGCACTGGTTTACCACAAATAAATTATGTATATGCATTCTTTAATCGTTATACGTGCTCTTGATAATCAGCTATGGTTGTGACTACAATTTTTTTAATTTATGGATGACATATTTCCTGAAGTTCAAGCATTTTGCTAATCTTCATGCTGACCACGAGTATTTGTATGAACTTCTTACAGGCTGTAGGATCATAAGGGTGCACTATCCCTATGAATTGTTGTTTATTTAGCATTTATTTGGGTGATATGAGCAATGGACCACTCTTATGTGTCCCACTTAGTAAGGTGCAGGCGCATCATTTAGGCTCTGCTCAAAAGCATGTTCTTACATATTGGCCATGCAGCATAGGCCTTCCAGGCCATATTTGTTGGTTTCTTTTGATGTTAGCGCATTTTTATACGTTCATGATGCTCATAATTTTTATACATTCATGATGCTCATACTTTTCCATTTTTGTACAGATTTATTGCTCACTTGACTATGGCTTATGCATTTACCTTTTGGACCTGCTATGTACTATTGAAGGAGTATGAAATAATTGCTACCATGAGGTTGCGCTTTCTTGCTTCAGAGAAACGCCGGCCAGACCAGTTCACTGTATGGTTTGCCTATTCTCTTCCTATTTAGTAGATCTTGATTGAAATGTTTAGTCTGTGTTGTATGTCAGCTTGGATAAGTTGAAAGGCTTTGGCACGTACTTTTCATTGTAATGCATCTAACTGACATCATGGGAATAAAATCACTAGACACTTTAAATTTTTTTTGTAATCATGTAAAATGCCAAATTCATATTCAGATCCTTATATTACTTGGCCTAAGGTCCCAATCTTATAGGTTTTACAAATCAACAAGTCCTGCTACAGCTTTTTACGCATTCTAGGTAGAATGCACCTAACCTTTGTGACTGCAACCTCTACATGGGCTTGTTTTAGATGCCTTCTTTTTTGAAAATTAATGTTGCAGATGGCAATGGTCTCAATGAACTTTCTAAAATTAATGTGCCTTTCATAATTTTTTGATTTTAAGTTACCAAATGGATTTTTAGGTTCTTGTGCGGAATATACCACCAGATCCTGATGAATCAATTAGTGAGCTTGTGGAACATTTCTTCCTTGTCAATCATCCTGATCATTATCTAAGACACCAGGTAATATTTACTAAATTTTGTGGATACCTAGGTTCAGATGCTTATTGCTGTCTGGAGTTTGAGTGGCTTTGTTTTTTGTTTCTGTTTCAACAGGTTATCAATCTGCTTGGTTAGGATCTTTAGTTTCTGATTTTGTAGATTGGCTTAGCGTAAATGTTGTTATTCTATTTATTATAACTGCATATTTCCATATTACTCTGCAAGTTATGAATGGTTTCTAATGGAATTAGTGTAAACATTTTTTGGTTTCATGTTGAGAAGAGTGAAAATGTTAATCCAACAAGAAATTATTATCAATTGAGTCTATAAGGATTTCCAGAAAAAATTTTGGGGATGAATTGCTTGGGCTTGTCAAGTAGCAGGTGGAGATATTTTTCTTTGTTTGTCTATTTTAAATTTCATCTGAAGAATGATATGCAAATGATAAGGGGAAGTATCTAGTGCAAAACCATCTCTGGATGCTAATGTGCTAACTCATAATGTTTCATTGGATGAGGTTTGGATGGATCAGATTTAGAGTATCATATGCATCAGACTGATTTTTTGTTGCTACTTCATTAGAAATAATAATAATAGTTTTGTTCTTCCTTATACTAACTGCTGTCTTTATGCCTTATGTTTGCACATTTTCCTTCTTTTGCCGAACATGGTAATGGAGGCCGTATTTAAATGTTTTTTATTAGGTAATAATCTTTGTAAGCCTTGTTGCTGTGTAGGTAGTTTACAATGCAAATAAACTTGATGATCTGGTTGAAAAGAAGAAGAAAATGCGGAATTGGCTTGATTACTACGAACTCAAGTATGAGCGAAATCAATCTAAAAGGCCCGCCACCAAGGTTAAGCCATGAGAATAATTAGCCGTCCATTTCTCCTCCATGTGGATCTTGATTTGTTTATTTCCATTAAAATTGGAATGTTGTATTATGATCTGTTTTCTTTAATTCCTTCCCCTTTTCTGGACTTACGTTACAGACTGGCTTTCTTGGATGTTTTGGTTCTGAGGTGGATGCTATAGAATACTACAAATCAGAGATTGAGAAGATAGGAAAGGAAGTAAGTTATGGCATTTGTATTGTTCTGATAGGATTATTATTCCTTGAATCTATGCTTTTGCTTTTTACCTTTGTACAAATCAACGTATTTTTTCTGTAAATATGTCTTTTTATGTGTTCGATTCTTTTATCTGCATTATCTTTTGTTTACAGTCAACTGTCAGAATAACTATAGATTAATACGTGACAATACACAGGAAGATGAAGAGCGTAAAAAGATCAAGAAGGATCCCAAGTCAGCTGTTCCAGCAGCCTTTGTTTCATTTCGTTCACGGTGGGGTGCAGCAGTTTGTGCTCAGACACAGCAAACCAGCAATCCAACTGTCTGGTTGACTGAATGGGCTCCAGAACCTCGTGATGTGTACTGGAATAATCTATCTATCCCATTTGTTTCCCTCACAGTGAGGAGGTTGATAATTGCTGTGGCATTCTTCTTCCTTAACTTCTTCTATGTCATTCCAATAGCATTCGTACAGTCTCTTGCAAACCTTGAAGGAATAGAGAAGGCGCTTCCATTTCTAAAACCCTTAATTGAAGTGTAAGTCTACTTTCAAATGTTGATTATTCAGCAGTTTTATGACATTTCTGTAGTCTTTTTCAGAATTCAGCGTAGCTGTAGAATTAGTGTGAAAGCTTATATGGTTGTCTTTTGCATGTTCTTTTGATGGCGTCTCCTGATTTCTGTTTGTCAACTATTATGCAGGCCTCTCATTAAATCATTCGTCCAAGGGTTTCTTCCTGGAATTGCTTTGAAGATCTTCCTCATATTACTTCCAACTATACTGATGTTTATGTCGAAGTTCGAAGGATTGATATCACAGTCATCACTGGAGCGGAGATCTGCATCTAAGTACTACATATTCTTATTCTTCAACGTATTTTTGGGGAGCATCATTACAGGATCTGCTTTGGAGCAGCTTAATACCTACCTCCATCAGTCAGCAAATGAGTATGTCCAGTGCCACCACATCCACTGTTTATACACTTCCTATAAAAAGACATATAATAGCATAACACATCTGAAAGTTGGAACTTCATACAGCTCCTTGGATGGTCAATTGAGTTTTCTCCCTTTTTAGAGGAATTGATTTCTGTCAGGCATATGTTGCATTTTGTGTTTATGATAATTTCATTACCAACTAATTCTGGGAAAACAGAAATCCTAGTCCTGGTCAGGGACCAGAGTCCAGACCACTGTGTCAATGATACTTTTGTAAGCAGTGCATCATGTGTATTTTATTGAAAGAAAACCTGTGCCTTGTCGGCTTTAATGGTATCATGATTCATTGATGCTCAAGAGATCAGTGAAAAAATCGAGGTTTTCTTGTAGTGACATAGTTTATTTGATTCATGTGGAGCTTGTGTTTTAGAAACAAACATAATCTGTTGATGCTTAAGACGTCATAAATAATAGAGATTTGATGAAACTGATCGGGCTAGGTTCTCTAGATTAGGTTAATTCATATAATTAGTTGAAATTGCCATAGAAGCTAGGAGAATTACTTGTGTGACTAAGAAATTTTTGCAGTAAAACCTATCGTTTGGACATGAATAGAACATTGTTGCCATTACATACCTGTTCAAAACAGCTTTTGTCTTCTAGCTTGTAGAAGACGGAAGTCGTTTTGAACGCGTTGGTTTCTTAATATGACTTTTTTCTTTCTTTTTTCACTTTGCATTGTCTTTGGAGATATAACTTTTTTTCATTTTCCCTCAATTTTCTTCATTTTTCTTTAATTGAATGCCTTTTGGCTAACAACCGTTACAATGCCCATTTCCGCCAAAAAAAACTATTAGCAAAAGTTGTTTTGAACGGGACCCGACATGTGATTTTTACTGTTGGACTTTTTTTAAAAGAGAGAGAGAGAGAGAGAGAGAGAGATGTGTTACTGTTGAAGGTTTGGCTTACATTAAGACATGGGCTTTTTACTGTTGAGCTTTTATGAATGAGATACTGTTGGAGCTTCGACTCATGTTATGTTCGTTATTGCACACTAATCGTCATGTCCTACTATTTACCTGTGCATATGACAATTCATTCCTCTATTCTTACTGAAACCAAATGGTGATCGCGATTTCCAGTGGGTCTAAGTCGTTTCTTTTGCAGCATACCAAAGATCATCGGTGTAGCCATTCCAATGAAGGCAACATTTTTCATAACATATGTAATGGTTGATGGTTGGACTGGTGTAGCTGGTGAAATATTGAGATTGAAGGCTCTTATAATCTTCCATTTGAAAAACTTTTTCTTGGTGAAGACTGAAAAGGACAGAGAGGAGGCAATGGATCCTGGTAGTATCTGTTTTGACTGGTGTGAACCTCGAATACAGCTATATTTCTTGCTTGGTCTTGTCTATGCTGTGGTGACACCGTTCTTGCTTCCTTTCATACTGGTGTTCTTTGGGTTGGCATATGTGGTCTACCGCCACCAGGTGAAGAGTTCTGTAACCCTACTTGAGAGATTTTTTTTACATGTCCACTGATTGTGAAATCTGATAATGAGCTTGTCTTGTATGCTTAATTTCAAGAAAAGACTATTTTGACAAACGACAGTAAATCTTAATTGTTTTGGATCTTCTTTTCCTTCAAACTGAGCACTCATTTTTATTTCATCTCAAAACAATTGACTGGTCCCTTCAATCACAAATACATGTTTTGAGATATGTGCGGTTAAACTTTTGGAATTTTGACTATTAATGTCTTTTTAAAATAAATATTTAGAGTGGATACATGAAAATTATATGTATAGATTTTGTCCTGCAAAGTACTTTCATAATATTATAATTTTATTGGGTTTTATAACTATATTATAATATAAATTAGCGGTCAAAGTAGCATTTTGGGATTATGTCGATGTCCAAAACGACATATATTTGTAATTGGAACTCCGGTGCTTGTTGTACTCATCCTTCGGATTCAACATACTGTTCTTAATTTTGCTATGTTTGTTCGCTTACTTGATCTTACATTGTTTTAGATAATAAATGTCTACAACCAACGATACGAGAGTGGCGCACAATTTTGGCCTAGTGTGCATGGGCGTATAATCACAGCGTTGATAGTTTCACAGCTGCTTCTCCTTGGACTACTGAGTACAAAAGGTTTTGAGGAATCGACACCAGTGCTTCTTGTTCTTCCTGTATTAACCTTTTGGTTTTACAAGTACTGCAAACACCGCTACGAACCAGCTTTTGTGAGAAACCCACTACAGGTGAGTGATGTTTTGAATGGAATCTGAAGCGGCATGTGTTGTTTACCAGTACTGGTTCCCGTGCTGAACATAGTGTCGTTATAATTTTGGTCTGTGCAGGAGGCAATGCGGAAAGACACCCTGGAACGTGCGAGGGAGCCCAACTTCGATCTGAAAGCGTACCTGGCCAATGCGTACCTGCACCCGGTATTCAAGAGCGATGAGGACGACGACAAGTTCTCGATCGTCGACGATCCCGGGGCGGAAGAGGTTATCGTGCCCACCAAGCGGCAGTCGCGACGGACGACGCCTGTGCAGAGCAGGCAAGACGGCTCAGACACGCTCTCTCTGCCTGAAACTGTACGTGAACAATAGCATCTAGGAGATGATAAGAGTTCCCAGGCAGACTCGATCGTGAGGTTGTTTACAATGCAAGCCTCTTAACCTGCCAGTCAGTTGTCTGTACAGAGTGAAGTTGAAGAAACAACAAAATTTCCAAAAAAAAAAGAAGAAGAATTTGTTTGAATTTTGCTTGAAATTGGAGTAGAAATACGCTATGTCTTTAGCAACTATATCTACTACCCTTAACATCGATGCTAACTAGATTATCTCGACCCTTTGCATTGATACAACCAGAGATACACATGGTATAAGCTACAGAGTAATATACTGCAGTCCAGTCACTGAGCTTTCCTGCTAGCACTACTACTTGACGGTTTGGATTTAGTAGATCTTACAGTACTCCTAGATTTCGAGGACATGAAATCCGAATTAGACTTAACGACTATTCTAACCTTTAGCACCACGACAATATAATTAACTAAAGATTTCTCAAAGCAAATACAAGAGTACTTCAATACAGTTGCAGTGGTAGTGATTATGAAATCACAGAGCAACCATGCGCAAATGTGAATTATATTATTAACCCGAGAAGATGGCATCAATCCTAATAAAATATATAATACTACTGCAATTAAGTACTCCCCCACGTCAGGCATGGCTCCAGAGTCTAGGGTATACGTAGGAGGAGCTGGAAAAATAAGCCATGCACGACTCCAAGGAAACCGGAAAACCGCCTTCCCAAAACTGTGGATTCATCCGAAGACTAGACTCCTGATAGATGAAATGAGGAGTATTAGGCAAATCACATGACAGGTGTGGACTTTATGGACCACTACTGAGTGTGATGGAATCTGAGAGTTTATTTAGATTATTTTCTATCCATCTGTGAGCTAGCTATATGAGTATGACGCCTCTCTGGACTCTGGATTAGCTACTTAGGTTACCGTCATTTACCGCTAATTTCCTTGGCTTCTTTTCACCAGGCCAACTGCCAGTATGTATACTAGCTAGCTAGGGATCGATACTACTGCAGGAAAATTAGGCACTGTAGCTCTTCGTCGTACTACTTACTCATCTAGCTAGAGAGTGCTACTGCTAGTTGATTGCTTGGATATGTTGCTCTTCTTGGTCAATCCTTCATTCATCTGATCTGATAACAGGACGTTGTTTGATCAATTGTTCCACAGGCATGTATGTTTGCATGGCGCAACATATGAAACATGCAGTAATCAATTCAAGATCGATGTACTACGTACTAGCCACTGCGATACACCAGCGACGTACGTACTTGCAGATCGAGATCGATCTCGTAGCTAGGACGTACATACATATTTTGCAAATCACACATCAATATATATTTATTTCCTTGTGTCACGTTCATGCAAGTAATCTAATCGTCCCGGCCAGCTCTGACAAATTAAAATCCCCCCACCAAATATTCGATCACTAATATAATGCATGGCGCCCTAATTAATGATCTTTAATTTTTAATGCACCGTCCACCAGCAAATTGTTAGAGCTAGCTAGCTAGTTTATAATTTTCAAAGTACAAGACACGTCTTAGCTTAGCTTAGCTGTGTTGGCATTGGCTGCGATGAGTGATTTTTAGTTAGAAATAAATAGTAGTGATTAAAAGAAATACTTTAGAAAGAGAATGCGAGGGGTAAGAAAAGTAAGTTAGAGATACATATATAAGACAGAAATGATAGAAGTGAGGTGTGTTATGCGCTTATGACCCGTTACCTTATTTTTAAAATAAGATGAAAGCAAAAGAAGTAAAGAAGCTATTTCGAAAAACCAAATATTGATATTAACTTTTAATTTTTTTTAAGTATAAGTCAATACGAATATATCCTTACACATGCATTTCTCTAACTAGGAAGTAACATTTTTGCACGCGTCTAGGTAGATTAGTTGGCCTGAAAACTGGATAGTACGTACTAGTTGGAACCTACGATGCTAGTGTTATTTTAACTCATACAGATATGTGAATATGTGATGTACTATATATATCAAATAAACTTGTGCGAGTGCAATCACCTTATTTGACAGGGCAGCAATAGAAGCAAGCTAACGACCTGGAGGAGTGTACGTTAACCTATGCAGTACTAACAGGAGTAGCAGGTAAACACAGTGAGAGGGAGCCTTATGGATCATGGTTTCTCCCAAACATATGAACAAGATAATTTTTTATTATCTTTTTAAAATAGCTTATCGAAACAGTTTTTTTAAAATGGTTTATCGGCATTCGATTTGTTCATATAATCACTCGCAATAGAACCAAAAACATAAACCGTGGCAAAAAAGAACGCATCCTATAACCATGTGTTTGTTTGGTTGCAAGGACTAGGTGGGACGGGATGGGATGGATATGTTTTTGTAGGTGTTTCGATAGAAGACAAGCAGAGTCAAGGACATCCCACTAGGAATATTCCTTGTAGATCCGGGACCAGGCAATCCTCTTTTTTTCATAGGACGGAGTCATCCCACATGGGATAGAGTCATCCCACCTCTTTGTTTTTTAAGTACTGTTTTGTTTAAAAAAATTTAAAAAAACTCAAAGGCTTATGTGTAGAAACATATCAACAATTGCCTTCAATTTTTTTTTTAAAAAAAACTCAAATGCCACACATGTCCCACCTTCATCTTTCCATCCAAACAAAGGATGTGACCATTCCATCCCACTTTATCCTTCCAACCAAACAAAAAATAGGGATGACTCTATCCCCCCAACCAAACAAAAAATAGGATCATCCCATCCCAAAATCAGGGACAGAACCATCCCATCCCACTAGAGATGGCAATGGGCATAAACCCGTTGGGTTTTGCTATCCCAAACCCGTGCCCATGAAAGTTGGACGTGCCCGCTAAAAAACCCATGCCCATGACGGGTGCAAATTTTTGCCCAGACCCATGCCCACTGGGTTAACGGGTACCCATGGGTCGCCCGTCGGGTCAGTAATGCGAGCTGCAACAATGGTTAATGGAAAGGAGGAAGAAGTTCACCGGCCATCTTCATTGGAGCCGGAGGGCAGCGCCATGGCCAAGGGCCTACTGCTATGATGAGCGTTGGCTGCGACGTGGGGGCGGCGGGCTGAACTGGAAGGCGAGGCGACGGCGAGGGCGTGCGGGAGGACGAGCGTGCAGCGAGAGTGGTGGGAGCAGGAGCGGGAGTTGCGGGACGGGAGGGCGAGCGTGGAGACCTAGCGCGGAGCTCAAGATGCGCCGCCTCTGCGGCGGCTGTTGAATCGGGATGGGGACTGGAGAGGAGTGAGTAGTGACCGTGGCGAGTGCTAGCTAGGGTTAGCCGTATGGGTAATAGGGCATTGCCGCATTGGATTTGGGGGCTTGGGGCTAAATGGCTAATGGGCTATGGGTTGGGCTGGTTTGCCTGGGAGGCTGGGAGCCTGGGTTTATAACTCCTATGGATCGGGTTTATATTACCCATGGGTTTACGGGTTTGGGTACTATAGGAACGTACCCGAACCCGGCAGACCCGATGGGTTTGGCTTTTTGCCCATTAAGAGACACATGGGTTAGGAAATTGACTCAGACCCATGCCCTAATAGAGTAAAAACCCACCGGGTATCGGGTTTCGGGTACCCATTGCCATCTCTACATCCCACCTTGTCCCTAAACCAAACACAACCTAAGTAGAGATGGAATATCTTTACTATTATAAAAGCTAGCATATTTATCCACGTAACTGTGCGGCTAGATATCATAATACAATTATATTTGATATACAATTCTACGTCCTATAATTGAAATACAATTGTATTTATTATATAACTGTAATGTCTATATATGATAAATCTGCACCATTATAAGCTGACCCTATCAAAATAAGTGATGGTGACTAGGGATGGTAATTATGCCCATTTACCCGCGTGCCCGTGGATAAATACCCTAATGGAGCCAGGCATGGGATGTTGTTTTTTGCCCACAGGCATGAAAATGGAGAAAACTCTCTGCCCATCGGGTAGATGGTCACAGGCATGGATAAGCTCTACTCGTATCTGATTCGCTTGTTTACCCGTGACCTACACACTAACAGGTGGGCCAACATACTCAACACTACCAAAGTCTGAATTCTGAAACCCTAGTAGACTCCCAGTCCCAGTCGGCCAGTCCAGTACTCCAGTCTAGTCTCCCTCCCCACTCGGCACTCCCGATTCCCAGCTGGCAACCGCCACCTCCAGAAATCCAAAATCTCTAGATCCACCTCATTGGCTCATCCTCCTGGCCATCTGCACTCTGCACATCGCATCCTCTTGGTCGGCTTCCACCCCCACCCGGTCGGCCCTCCCCCCACCTTGCCACTACTCCTCATCACCGGCAGATCCAGATCCCAGCTATCTGCCGCCCCATCCTCCTCCCGATTGCTGCCCCTCCTCACGGGCCAGTAAGCCTCCTCCCACCCGGCCCCCTTTTAGATTTTCCCCCACATTTCTAATTGATTGTTTTAGTGTATTACTTAGTGGACTAGCTCTTCCCCCCTCTCTTGATGTGATTTCTATCAAATTTATGGGTTGATTTATCAATCTAGTGCGCTGTTGTGGAGAGTACATTGCATCACTGGATCAAATATTCATATTTGTAAATTTTTATTTAATCGAGTTCTTGCATTGATAAATGGTAGGTTCTTCTGCTGGTAAAATGACAAATCAAGAAAAAAATAAAACAAGTAGCACAATGACAAATTTGCCATGTGGGCTACAGCCTGAGGAGGAATATAGCGGTGGTGGCCATGGATGGATGGATGGATTAGCGTAAGGATAGAAAGGATAGAGTTGAAGATGGGTGTTTAAATAGACGGTTGGATGTACGTCCTAAATTTGGATTGAAATTTTTGAAGAAATTAGCTTTGTAATGCTAGCAACTTTAGTTTTGTAAGCTCGTATACAACTCTCTGACAGCGACAAAAAATGAGCTGACTGTGGTGATGGTTTTATTTTGTGATTTTAGAACATGGGATATGATTTTTTTTTTTCCAAAAAAAGATCATAGCAATGCACAGATAATCAACTAGGGTATGTATAAATAGATGGAGTAGAGAATCCAGAAAGCAAGGACGAGAAACGTGGTGTGAGGAACGGGGAAGAGAGAGAGAGAGAGAGAGAGAGAGAGGCGAAAACCGCGCACGGTTTTGAGCCCACGGAGATGGAGGCAAAACCGGGGGCAGGTCTCAGAAATGAATCGCAGGCAGGCGGCAGGGGAGTATTGGACCCTTCCTTTTGATTGGACTTACGTGCGTGCGTCCGCCCTGCCAAGGTTAGTGTTGCTGATTCACACGGAACCACCGCCTCTGCCCACGTCAGCCCTGCAGTGGTTCTGGCATTTCCACGTGCACTTACAACTGCGCAAAGCCTGGGTGCCAGCTGAAATAGTACCGTGTGTGCCAGGATACACTACAACGACTTCATTTATATTGGCTAAACTCGTATATAAATATCTCTCTATAAAATTTCTCTATAAATTATTACTATTTAAAACCAAAACTAAAAGGGAAAAAAATAAAACGCTATAATGCCTTCTGAGTTAAGCATGAGGCAACTGAAGCAATGAAGAGCTCAATGGATGTGTCATACGTGTGTAGCTCGGGATGACCAGGACACATATGTGGTGAGGTGTCACGAGGGTAGTGGTTAAAACACTGAGCTGAAGTAAAAGTAAGAGAATATCAACTTATACGTGGCTTGCCTCCTGACCAATAGACTATTATACGAAGGTGAGAATGGGCCTGGTACTGTAGTGAACCGACTATGATCGGTAGAAATAGGTTAGTGGTAAATTGTTTAACCCTTAGAAACAGTACCTACAACATTTAGCATCATGTTAACTACATTGCTCATGTCCACAACCCTTAGCATAATACCAATACTAAGCCCGGGGGGATTCACGGCCCCCGGGCGTGTCCACGTCACCCCCGCCCGCGCGTCCGGCCGGCGCGTGGCGGGGGGTTTCCCGTACGGCCAGAGGAGGAGTTTTCCTCCGGTTTTTCGGAAATTACGTATAGGTCCTTTTTTCTCGCGAAAAGGTCCCTGCAAGTTTTTTTTCCCAAAAAAAATTTTTGATTGCGCCCCGCAGATTCCCGAAATTACGTATAGGCCCTTATTTACTTACGTACCGGTTTTTCGGAAATTACGTATAGGTCCTTTTTTCTCGCGAAAAGGTCCCTGCAAGTTTTTTTCCCCAAAAAAAAATTTTGATTGCGCCCCGCAGATTCCCGAAATTACGTATAGGCCCTTATTTACTTACGTACAGGTCCTTACAAGTCCTCGATTTTTTCCGAAAAAACCCTTTAGCTTTCTCGAAAATACGTATGTGCCCTCGATTTTTTTTTAAAACTCCTCACGAATTATCGCCTCTTTTACTTCGGTACACACGGTGGCTGGCGCGGCGTGTCGCCGCGCCTATGAGGCTAGTTGATACAACTTGAGATACACATGCTCTAAGCTAGGGCCCAGAGTAATGTACTCTAGTCCAGTCAATGAGCTTTCCTACAGCCCGCTCACTTCGGTAAAAAAAAAGTAGTTTATGATTGAAATTATACATTAAAATTATATTATACTTGATGGTGACTTATTTGGTATAACTAATTTTTTTAAAAAAATTAAAATAGAAAAAGCAGGTTAGCCAATCACAAACAATACAAACGAATACGGAAAAAAGAACCGGCAAAAAAGCAAAAAGTCAGAAAAAGATGAAATTTAGAAATAGTAGAAAAAGTCAGAAGTCAGAAACTCAAGCCGAAATAAACGGAACCTAACACTAGTACTTTAGGGTTTGGATTTAGTACATCTTACAGTACCCCTACTAGATTTCGTAGACATGAAATCCGAATTAGACTTAACCACTACGATAACATTTAGGTGGTGATCGGTTCGGCTGAAAAGCTCATGACTTATGGCTGAAAACACTGTAGCTGGCTGAAAAAAACACTGTAGCTGACAGAGACTTATTTAGCATAATTAAATTTAAAAAATTTAAAAATATAAAAAATATGTTAGCCCATTACGTATAATACAAACAAATACGGGAAAAAAGAACCGGCAAAAAAGCTCAACAAAAAGCCAAAAGTTCAGAAAAAGACGAAACTTATGAATAGTAAAAAATAAGCCAGAAGCCGAAGCCGAATTGATCAGGTCCTTAGCCACCACGCCAATATAATCAATAAAAGATTTTTCAAAGCAAATACAAGAGTACTCCAATACAGTACTAGTGGTAACGATTATGAAATGGAAACCATCACAAAGTCCATGCGCAAACGTGAATTATATTAACCCTAGAAGATGGCATCAATCCTAATAAAATATGGTACTCCCCACCTCCAGTCCTAAGGGAGAGAGAGAGAATACCGGACATGAGGAGGAGCTGGAACGAAAGTTGGACGCGCAAAAAGAAGCCATGCAAAGGAAACCAGAAAACCGCCTTCCCAAAACTGTGGATTCACCCCGAAGACTCTTGCGAGCGTGTGTGTAATGATGATGCCAAGAAAGAACGGAACGAATTATAGGTGGCCAAATGGGCCGGGCTTAAACGGGCCGCACCACGGCCCGTTACTGTAGACCCGGCCCATTTAGGCATGGCACGGGATTTAAATGGGCCGGGCCGGCACGGCACGACGGACCGGGCCGTGCCTGGGCCGCCGGTGCGGCACGGCGGGCCGGCACGGCACGACCCGTTTAGCAATTGGGCCGTGCCGGCCCGGCACGACACGGCCCGGCGGCACGGCAGGCACGGCACGGCACGCCCGGCCCGGCACGGCCCGCCCCGGCCCGGCTAATTCAAAAACTAGCCGTTTTTGTGACCGTTGGGGGTAAAAAATTCGAAAAAAATAGCAAAAAAATCGGAAAAAATCTGAAATTTTTTCTATAAATAGGGGGGCATCCGGCCTCCATTCTCCACACCTCAAACCTCACTCTTCTCTCTTGGTTTAGCTCTGAAAAATTCGAAAGTGTTTGCGTAAATTTGGTGAAAATTCGGGCAAAATTCCGAAAATTCAAAAATCTTCAAAGATTTTTGTGAGAGCTGCAAAGGAGGTAATAATGCTGTCTTATACTCTTATTTGGTATTATTTATTGGTTTAATTTTTTGCTAATCGTTCTTTATTATTTCAATTTGCAGTTGATTTAATGGAGAACTACGATTTTCAACTCTCCGAATACGGCCTCTCGGCGGAGGATATGCAATCGTTTCAACAAGCATATCCATCCGCGGAAGGTCCACATGTACAAACTGGAGATGCCGAAGAACCGACGGCCCGGTGGCGCAGGGTCCAATCGATCCATCTTCTGCTGGCTCAACAAGTGCATCCACGACTCAAAGCACGGGTGCAAAAAGATCAAGAGCTAGTACATCTACAGTTTGGAATGATTTCGACAAGAAGTTCAGGACCGACGATGATGGGACTTCGGTGAGGTATGCTGTTTGTAAAATTTGTGGTAATGAATTGAGTGCAAAATCTTCAGGTGGGACGGGTCATCTACAACGACATGCTGCAAGCTGCAAGAAAAGGCAAGGAATACAAATGCGCCAGACACAGCTGCAATATAACCCCGACGGCTCGGTACGTACGTGGGAGTACAACCCAGAGGTAGCTCGGGAATCTCTTTGTAGATTAATTGCTTCTCAAGATTTACCTTTAAATTTTGGTGAATCTGATGCTTTCCAAAAATATATTACGACTGCTCATAACCCTCGATTTACTACTGTATCTAGGCAAACAACAACTAGAGATTTAATTAAATATTATAACAATTGTCGTGATAAATTGAAAGAAATGTTTCATACATGTACATTCTCTATTGCTTTGACATCCGACATATGGAGTGGTAGGGCAAGAGAGGATTATATTAGCGTTGTTGCTCATTATGTTAATGATGACTGGATAATGGAAAAAAGAATTATAGGATTTAAATTAATTAATGTTTCACATAATGCTGAAAATATTACAGATAGCATTATTAAAGTTATAGAAGATTTTGGTCTCACGGATAAGATTTTTTCTATAACTTTAGATATGCAGCTGCAAATACTAAAGCTATGGAAATTCTTACTCCTTTGTTTAATAATTATGCACAGTCTTTCTTATTGCATCAACGTTGCGCTTGTCATATTATTAATCTTATTGTTAAATCCGGTTTAAAAAGATTAGATGCTTGTATTAATTCTTTTAGAGATGCAATTTCATTTATTAATTGTTCTAACCAACGAATAGCCGCATATAAGAGTTTTTGCGTAGCAATGAATGTTCGTCCTAGAAAATTTGGTTTAGACATGCCTGTTAGATGGAACTCTACTTATCTTATGCTTAAACATATATTGCCACATAAGAGCACTTTATCTGTTTTCCTTCACACCCAAAGTCATCAATCTCGTAGCTCCTCAAGTAGAACCCAAGTTAGAGACCCTGAACTTACTGAGGACGATTGGGATGTTGGTGAAAAAATATTTTCCTTTCTAGAAATTTTTCATAAAGCTACAGTTTGTCTTTCTGGAGTATACTACCCTACATCTCCCATGATTGTTCATAATATTGTTGAAATTGCCACTCACCTAAAGGCTTTTGAAAATGATCATATACTACGGGATGCTGTAGGTGCCATGAAATCTAAGTTTTTAAAATATTGGAGCGAAATTCCTATTTTATATGCATTTGCTTTTATTTTGGATCCTAGGGCCAAACTCCAAGGATTTATAAATGTTTTACAAGTTTTAAGTGAGGCTACCGGTTTAGACTATTGTTCATACTATACACAAGTTAAGGATAAATTATATGAGATATATAATAAATATGAAAATAAATTTGGATCTGTGCGTTTACAAAGACCCCCGGTAGTCCCTAGCACCTCTAGGGGGGCTATGCAATGGGGCAAGATTTTTGGTTCTTCGTCTAGTTCTCGTGCAGGTGCAGGTACACAGCAGGTGCGACAAAGCACTGGAGACCTATCAAGCTATCTCAACAGTGATAGCGTCAGCTTCGAGCAGGAGTTGAACATCCTCTCATGGTGGCAAACCCAGAAGGTATCATATCCAGTGCTATCCATATTAGCGCGGGATGTGTTGACTGTTCCTGTCTCTACAGTCTCCTCGGAGTCAGCATTCAGTCTTTCCGGAAGAATAATCGAGGAGCGACGAACAAGTCTCTCCAACGAGATGGTCGAAGTACTTATGACCGTCAAAGACTGGGAACAGGCTGAAGCAAGACTCCAACATACTGCAGATAATAAATATTTAGAAGAATCTTTTGAGAATTTGTATTTAGATAGCAATGAATAGGATTTTCAATATTTTTCTTTCATATGTGGTCAATAATGAGCTTTATAGGCTGTACTCTTTTTTCTTTACCAAGGTTTTCTCAAATTGAGTTTTTACTTGGTAAAGTTTTTAATGAGGCAGCCATCCCATGTAATTTAATAAATTAATAAAACTCATTATGTCATTGCAAATATTTATTTTTATGATTAACAATGTCTACAATTTTCTATATTTTTTTCTGAATTTTCTACAATTTTTTTGAATTTTCTACATTTTTCTTAATTTTCTACAATTTTTCTTAATTTTTTCTTTTTTTCGGGCTAAACGGGCTAGCCGGGCTGGCACGGCCCGTTTAGCCTTAATCGTGCCCGGGCCGGCACGGCACGGCCTCGGGCCGTGCTTGGGCTCCCACCGCGGCCCGCGGGCCGGCACGGCACGGCCCGTTTAATACACGGGCCTTAACGGGCCGTGCCTAAACGGGCCGTGCCGAGCCCGGGCCCGTGCCGTGCCGGCCCGGCACGGCCCACTGGCCACCTCTAGAACGAATTGAAATGGAGGAGTATTAGGTCCAAATCACACGACAGGTGTGGCTCGGTTTTGTTCGTGGTTTTTGTTCTTAATATAATAACTAACTTTTAAAAATACATCTTTTTAAGACAGAGTTATTAATTATAGTAGATATTATATTGACTTTAGCTATATCAGCTAAAATCATATATAACAGCCTTTTTTCGTACTCTCTCTTATAAACAGCTAAAATTTAAAAGACATAAACTATGGCATAAAAGAACGCACCCATATGGACCACTGCTAATAGTGATGCATATGATAACAGACGGTGTTTGATCATTCATCTGATCTGATAACAGACGTTGTTTGATCAATTGTTCCACATGCATGTATGCATGGGCATGGCCCAGCAAATGAAACATGCAGTAATCAATTCAAGATCGATGTACTACGTACTAACTAGCCAGTGCGATCACCAGCGACGTACGTACTTCACTTGCAGATCGAGATCGACAACTTGTTTGCTGGGACGTACATACATATTTTGCAAATCACATCAATATATATTTATTTCCATGTGTCACGTACCTACGAGTAATCTAATCGTGCCCCGGCCAGCCCTGACAGATTAAAATCCTCCCCACGAAATATTTGATCACTAATATATACAATGCATGGCGCCCTAGCTAATGATCTTTGATTCTTCGATGCACCGCCCGCCAGCAAATTGTCAGAGCTAGCTAGCTAGCTTATATTTTTCGAAGTAGTACAAGACACGGCTTACACATGCATCTCTCTAGCTACCTGGACGAATGTTAGTTAACACGAGCGACTAAACAAGGACCCTTTTTTTTTTTTTGAGGGAGCAGGTGGTGAACACAACGAGCGGGATGGATGGATGGATGGATGGAGTAGAGAATCCAGAAAGCAAGGAGGAGAAACGTGGTGCAGCGTGGGGACGGGGAAGAGAGAGGGAGGCGAAAACCGGGCGTGGTTTTGAGCCCACGGAGAGGGAGAGGGGGAGGATGGCAAAACCGGGGCAGGGAAGGAGGTTTCCCAGAAATGAATCACATCGCCCTGCTCATTCAGGGAGCCCCGTCCGTTTTAGATTTAGCTTCTAATTTTTAATTTACTATTACTTATTTTGTTTTTCTGTCTTTTTAGATTTTTCTGTATTTCTTTGTATTGTCTGTGATGAGCTAGCATATTTTTATTTTAAATTTTTAAAATTTAATTACATCAAATAAACCACTATCGGCTACAGTAAAAAAATAAGCCAACTACAGTGAAAAAGCGATAGAGCCTGTTCTTTTCAAATTTTAAAAGCTATTTTTCATCTTTTTTAATAGTAATTAGCTTTTAAACAGAGTGTCATTTTAAAATGGTGTTTACAAGTTAATTATAGTACACACTGTAGTGACTTCATTTATATTGGTCAAAAACTCAAAATCACACGCGAGTTTCGGTTGCTCCGTACTCTCTCATGAACAGCGTAAAAGCCATAAACCGAAACAAAAAATAACATGCCCATAAGCCATCACCAAACTGAGTGCCTCTAAGTTTTTACGTTTTAGCTTCTAGTTTTTTTATTATGTATTTTTATGGTGTTTGGCCTTTCTTTTTCCCATATATTTTTTTTGCATTGTCCGTGATGAGAGGAGTTGCTTTTTCTATTTTTAAATTTAACTATACCGAAAAATCTTAAGCAACTACAGCGCAAAAAATCTCAAAAAGTGCCAAATAGTCCAAACAAAAAGTTTTAAAGCTTAAGCTAGAATAAGCTCTACAGTTTTCACGGTATATGTTGGGTCGTTCTTTTGTACCGTGGCATATGATTTATGACTTAAAATTTTAAATTCTAGCTATTTACGAGTGAGAGTACAGAGATAAAGACATTTATGTGTGATTTTAGTCGATGTAGCTGAAGTCAGTATAGTATCTACTAAAGTCGATTTTATAAATTTTATTTTAAAAAGATATTTTATTTGGAAGTAAGTTGTGCTGTGTGATGAGGGAGGGGCTGTGCTGGGGGAGGGCCGGTGGAATTAACACAAAGAAAGACAAGCAAGTTAACAAAAAGACGGAAACGGAAGCCTCGCCTGGCCTCGTCGGAGTGCAGTGTAGTGGACTGCACACCGACGCACGCGGCTTTCCACCTCCCGTTCCCAGTTTTTGGAAAAACCATTGGCGCCGCGCCGCCCCCCCCCCCCCCCCCCCCCCCCCTCTCCTCCTTCCACTTGTGTATAATAATCCAATCCATCCCTCCTCTCTCCCCTCCCCTCCATTGCTCACATCATCACCAATCCATCAGATTCAGGGAGCCTCTTCTCGGCCTATACCGCTCTTGTCTTCCATCGATCACTGGCCATTTCCCAAGCGTCACAAGGAGCTAGCTAGCGCTCAATCGATCGACGGAGGATGAGGCTGAGCTGCAACGGGTGCCGCGTGCTGCGCAAGGGCTGCAGCGACACCTGCAGCATCCGCCCGTGCCTGCAGTGGATCAAGAGCCCCGACGCGCAGGCCAACGCCACCGTCTTCCTCGCCAAGTTCTACGGCCGCGCGGGACTCATGAACCTCATCAACGCAGGCCCACACAACCTCAGGCCTGGTATGTAAACCCCTCTCACCCTCATCTTATCCGTTAGTAGCAGCTCGTTAGTTTTTTAGTTCAGTTGCACCGGCCGGCCACCGTGCGCGCGTGAGACATTGGATCAGTATCTCACCGTTTCTCGTCTGTGATGCAGCTATCTTCCGTTCGCTGCTGTACGAGGCTTGCGGGAGGGTCGTCAACCCCATCTACGGCTCCGTCGGCCTGCTCTGGACCGGCAACTGGCAGATGTGCCAGGCCGCCGTCGAGGCCGTGCTCAAGGGCGCGCCCATCGTCCAGATCTCCTCCGAGGTCGCCGCAGCCAACCCCACACCGCCGCTCAAGGCCTACGACATCAGACACGTCTCCAAGCTCCACAAGGAGGAGGAGGACACCCCCGCCGCAGCGACCCTCCACAAGGTCGCCAAGGCCGGCCGCACCCGCTTCAAGCGCGCCTCCTCCGCGTCATCCAACTACAAGCCCAAGCCGCGGGCGGCGGCGGAGGAGCCGGATCGGGAGGAGGAGGTGAACGCAGGACACCACGACGAGGTGGAGGGGGATGACGCGTTCCAGCGGGCCTCGAGCCATGAGTCGTCCGACAACCACGACGACGACGACCACGTGGACGACGAGGTGGAGCCGCACTGCCAGCTGGACCAGGAGGCGTCGGACGCCGAGGCGGGGTCGCACGTCAGCCAGGCGGAGCAGAGCACAGCGCCCGCGGGACCAGCCGCAGAGAACGTGGAGGAGCAGCAGCAGCAGCTTGGGCTCGAGCTCGCACTTGGCTTGGCGCCCGTCGCAGCGCACGTCGCGCGGCCTGCCGCCCACCAACTGAGCGGCTGGAGCGCCGACGAGCCGGCTTTCGTCGGCCTCCGGTTCCTCTAGCTGGGATGTAAATGCATGGATGCATGGCGCGGGGAATTCATACGAGCAAGATCGAGTTGATTTACTGCTATCCTATATAGAGCTAGCTAACACAATAGTCTCGGGAGGGGGAGAGATGATGATCTAATTTTGTTAGAACCAAATTAAGAAAACTTCCTCCTAGCTTGTCGATTAGGCTTTTTTCATTTATATCATTTCTTTTAATCACCATTTTCTTGTGAAGAAAACCAATGTGCATTTCATATACTGCTGCTCCTTAAGATGAACAACAATTTGTTCTGTTCTTTCTTCGATGGCTGCGATGAGTGGACAAACCAAATGAATGAACTGGTTCGTGGTTGGATTCTCTGAGTATGCATTAATATCTCCCGTGCGTGGCAAATCAAAGTTGGTGCAAGCTAGGAATTAGGAGCAGTGATGATACGATCTTCCAATCCTGCACGGATGATACCTTGCTTGGAAGCCGAAAAAGGGCGCTGCTCTGTTCTGAGTACCTTTTTTTCTCAGGCGTGCATGGTCGGTTACTGAAACCGTCCTAGGCTATGATTTCAGATGTAGCTGGCTGGCTGGTTTCAGGATGGTTTTTGCGTGGTGCGGTGCAATTTCTTGGTAATTAGTGCATAGTTTGCGTGCAATTGCACCGTGTCTGATCATATCGAATCTCGTTTATAGTTAGTACCTTGGCTCTTTTTTACTTTACGTTTTCGGTTTTTCGCCATCTCCAAGGGTAGCGCGCGGCGGCCACAAGATCAATCGGGCTACGGAGAGCAGTTACCTGAATCCACCGCCGGCTTGTACTACCCACTAGAAGACACTGGTATGTCAGTATATATTGTAACCAAGCAGGATTGAGCAGACGTTTTATTTTATTTTTCGATTAGGAATTCCTACCTACCTGGGAAGGAGTACTATGTGACTTGTCTTTTCGATTAGGATTTGCCATTCATTCACCAGACCACGTGGCAAGGACAGATATAATACTAGTTATATATCTCAGGTGAAGCACCCACCGCGCGCGGCCCTGCCACTGCCACTGTCAGCTCAACGGACCGCCATCTTTCGTCGTCACCGGAGAAGGTAGGTAAATCTTAACCTTAATATTTTTTATTTGAATTTATCTTCTCTTATCTGAATGTATGAACTTTCTTAAATTAGAAGTCTTCAATGTATAACTACGAAAGTCATATTTGACAGATAAAAACTGCATATAATTATTGTTGAGACTCGCGGCTGGCCTTGACGCCAAGCTAACACTGCCAGTGCCGAGCCATCAGATATGTATTTTTATTGATATTTTTCTCCATCAAAATACATGAAACAAGATAGGGTATGAATAAAATAAAATATCTGTAATTTATTTATTTTTAACAATAAGAGTATAAAGATTATCAAAAATAACTCTATAAGTATTACACCAAGCCATAATAAATGAAATAGCTATTCGAGATCATAGCAAACTATATATAGTAATTCTAAAATCAAATGAACAATAATTTAGAGTTAAACGAATTTTCAGTATGTCAAATCACTCAAGATCATAGTTTAGCCAAATGTGTCAAAAAAATTGAGCCAAGCCATGTCAATAAACTAAATGAAATAAGTTAATTGAGTCGATTTAGAGTGTTACA
Source organism: Dendrocalamus latiflorus (assembly GCA_017311315.1). Classification (NCBI taxonomy): domain Eukaryota; kingdom Viridiplantae; phylum Streptophyta; class Magnoliopsida; order Poales; family Poaceae; genus Dendrocalamus; species Dendrocalamus latiflorus. The sequence goes on along the minus strand of CM029613.1, from coordinate 283,078 downwards.
AGGTCAATATTGAATCATTTTGTTCAAATACTTAAAATTAAGCATAATTAGCACATTTATTACTTGCTGAAAATTCATTTTTTTTGTTTTTTTATCTTAGCAAAGCAAGCCCTGCACAAGAAGCCATCCACAACTGTCTTCTAAGTTTCAACCATTTTTTATTTTTTTTACTTTCTTAGCCTTACACTAAATCTGAAGTTTTACTACATCCATTCCAAGCAAGAAACTTAAAATAGTGGTCTAGATCATGCAAAACTTTCACGAGTTTGTGCATAGTGCAATGTCAAGCCGTCTCATGAGAAAGCATTGGTGAGAACAATTTTTTGCACAAAAGAGACCATTTTGTATTTTCTTGACTTAGTTTAAGAACAGAGAGCTAATATTAACTTATGCTTGAATAAGTAACTAGCATTGCTCAATTTAAGTCCATGAATCATCTCTATTACTTATATGTTCTTGGCATACAACAAGATCAAGAAGGCAAGATAAAAGATCAAAATCAATAAGAACAAAAGCAAATCAACAAAATCAAATAGACTCCATGAAAGATGAACAAAGTTGACATATTGCTATTTGTGAATGAAGGTTTTACATCTACTCTACCTAGAGAACAAAAAAGCACATTACAGCACTCATACTTCTCAAATCCCAACCCTAGAACACTTCTCTAGAATGAAGAAAAGTTAGATGGTTAATTAGCAAATCTTCATCCCAATCTGTTAAATAGACTAGGCAACCGGCCCACATTTAACCCTAATGGATACTATCTAATATTAATGCATATGGAGAAATCTGTTAAACCATACAACATGGGTTTTACTCGTGCACACTTTTCAAAGAACGTGAGCCTAAATCCGCTAAGTCATTAGCCTTTGGTCCCGCTTGGGCCTGCTCCAAACCACTTTTGCTTCTGGCTTCTAAAACGTGTTGACTTCTTAGTTTTATCTTTTTTTTGTCTTTTGGCTTCCCCCTTTATTCCTTTGCATTGTCCATGATGATATAACTTTTTTATTTTTTAAATTTAATTACTCAGTGTTGATCTCAATATATATGTTGTACCCGCGTATTTATAACTTTTTTCCTTTGCATTGTCCATTCCCCCTTTTATTAATAAACCGAGCTATTCTACCATGTGTTGTACCCGGGTTAAGAAATATATGTATATTAAATTCCAGTAGACTTGATCTCAATATATATATATCTACCATATTCTAGCACATCCATCCTCGACACCTCGAGTATTAATTCATCGAGTTACATTCCGTATCAAAATATTCTCTATCACTTGCATCAATAATATAAATAATTTCACATTGAGTTAAACTGATAATAACCACAATAAATATTGAAACACCTTTCGTCGCATCTTCTCTCCTGTCTCCCTTATGCAGTCCTGCTCAGCACATCAAGAAAGAGCAAATATTGCATATGATCTCAGCAGCAGATCACACCAGTTTATTTTCAGAACAAGCTCTCTTCGTGAGCTTCCAAATCGCCCGACACACTGCTGCCACCTAACCCCTTTTTAACTTTGAAATTAAGGACCAACATTATCATTAACTTTCACACTAAAGAGTTCCATATTTAACCACCTTTTTTATCCAGTCCAGCCATCTAGGGCTGAAACCTTTCCAAGACAGACAACAAAACAAAAACTCCCACCAATTTTGCTTTTCACATTTGGTCTCATGAATAATTTCATGCGATGAGAGGATACCATCCATAATATTTCTTTGCTTCATAAAAGCATTTTGACCCTTGCTGATTAGTTTGTCCATAAACTTCTCAAGTCTTACTGTCAGAACTTATGCAAAAATTTAAAGCAGATATTAAGAAGACAAATGGGCCCATCACCACAACTCGGGCCGGCCTACAATTGGAAGTGCGCAAGTAGAGTCCAAAGGGGCTAGGCTAGGCTAGGGTTTTGTCTTCGTTTTCCCGTCCAAAATCACACGTACCCATCGGCGCCGCATCCAACTCCGGCGGGGAGAGGCGAAGGCGGCGGAGAGTTACGGTCACCCAATGGCGGATTTAGGATTTTATGAATGGGTGTTCGCTAAGTACATTGTGTTACATTTTTTAATATATATTTATATTGGTTTATAAAAATTGAAGATAAAAGTCACATTGCTAAGTCTATTGAAAGTCAATAACACTAAAAATTTTGAAATAATAAACTAATACTAACACTTTATTTGGTGACAGCACAATGACAACTTTTTAGAGTAAAACTATTACAACTTTAGTTGACAACACAATTGTGCACTTTGTTTTTAAATAGATATTAACTTTAACCCACTTCTCTTTTCTTATTTTTCTATGTTAGCATATTAAATGGTGTTTTTCACACACATAGAAAATGAAGTAGTACATATTTTTATTTTTGACATATGTTGTCTCTATTTATGATTTACCTCTCTCTAAGAATAACAATTAACATGGGCACTTTGAACATATTGCTTCCGAAAAATAAAATATAAATATTTATAAACCAAACCAACTCTCCCAAATGATGCATATTTTGGTTGAAAGGATTATATAGATTCTTGTGACCACTAGATTTATGACAATTGACACCATCAAATTCTTTTTAATAAAGCATCTAAAATATTTAGATATTTCTAGGAAACTATCTGGATTTAAGATCATGTTCATGGGATCTCTAGAACCCTTAATTATCTACATCTTTTATGTAGATAAATTATCCAATATTTCATCTAGTAATTTTATTCTACAGATTAATATATGGTACTAGAAGAAGATAAATTTACCAGATAGTTGGATTACAAAATTCATAGCTTAAAATCTATTTATCTGATCAATATAAATAAATATCGTATAGAAAAATATCGAATTTCTCTACAATTATCTAGTAGATAACATTTTTAAATTACTCTCATACAGTACCCAACATTACAGGAGAACAATATACCAGATTAGCCGATATACTAGTCTTTTCCCTAATGAATACTTTTCACTCTCTCTCTAATCCCAACTCTAATCTCTAATTAAATTAATAAACATAGAGAAAATCAAATCGTTACCCAAGTGAGCGAGAAAACCATGATCTCTTTCTGCCTTTTTCCCCTGCTTTTGTCCCGTTGCTACTCCTCCTTTTCTTCTCTTGATTGACACCGATTTTCCCCAGCCTGCTCGTTGCTCCCTTACGCCAACAATCAGCAACTGGTCCTCACGGTCCACGTGTGCATACAGCAAGGCAAAACTGACGAACCCGGTAGCCGAGCGATACAATGGCCAGCGTTAAGTAACATGCATGACATGTGGACCTTCAACGAGTCTCTCTAGAATAGATCCCAATTTTCCGCACAAGAGACAGACCATCGTCAAGATTTCTATCCTCCTCCCTTCTCAGTGACGGACCCAAGATTTTGCCAAAGGGTATGCCGCACCAAAATTTTCATATGCAATTCGGTAAAACCATTTGCCAATTCGGTAAATAATTGTAAACTTTGCACCGTAATTCGGTATACATGCACAAAATAATATGATAAGTCTTAAATTCAAGGATTAAGTTGGAAACTTGCACAAATTACAATATAAATAGTTCAAACACCATACTAATAGTCTCAAATATACATAAAAGAGACTTACAATACTACTTGTCTGACTTTTTTAGCCTACTACATGTCTCCTGAATATGCGATGGAAGGCATCTTTTCTGTCAAGTCTCACATCTACAACTTTCGTATTTTAGTCTTGGAGATTATAAGCGGTTTAAAGATTAGCTCATCTCATCTTATAATCGATTATCCTAACCTTATAGCTTGTGTAAGTATTAGTGAACACCTAAAATTTCAACCATTCAAAACATTAATTTCAACTAAATAGGAACTTTATTCTCTTTGTTCAGGCATGGAGTTTGTGAATTGATGGAAAGGAAAGGGATTTTGTGGACTCATTTCTTTGGAGGGCTATTCACTTAATGAGGTTTTACTCTTTATCCATATAGGATTTCTGTGTGTTCAGGACGACCTAAATGCTAGATCACTCATGGCATCAATTGTGTTCATGTTGGAGTCTTGGAGAACGAAGCCACAACACTTTCTGTTATGGTTACGAGACCGAACAGTAGATATAGTAGTAGGCTTTGGAGGCCCTAAACGGGGGGTTCACCGAAGTAGGAGTAATAGACCCTTAACACCGATTTTTCCTTCACAATGTGTCAATGTTGTCAACCCCCAATACAATGCCATAGTGGTCCTATGCCCTACAAGTCCACACGCAAGCAAATAGACACTGCCAAAGATTAAGGTTAGAAAAGAAACCGAGAGTAGCAGTACCTGCCCTCAGACAGACGGGGTTCATGGCGAGCCTAGAGTCGAATTGCCGCGGAGGAAGATGGCGTAAGGGCCCGTGATGCCGGAGCACGGCCGGAAGGATTGCATGGCTGCGACTCCACGGCGCCGCGTTGGCAGTGGCGAACGCCAGACGCAGCGATGCGCCGAGCCGCTCTCCGCTCCTTCAGATCGCCCGTCGTCGCCCTCCACTCGACGGACATCTCCCCTCAGTTGGGCGAACCGTTCGGCTGGGCTCAGAGTATGCCGTGGCCCACCCGACATATCCTATGGGTCCGCCCCTGTCCCTCCTTCCCAAATCCGCAATCCTCACAGCCCAATCCCAAACCTCTCTCGTCTCTAGTTCCAGCCTAGGGATGGCAATTGTGCCTGTTTACCCGTGGGTAAATACCCTAATGGAGTCGGGTATGGGATGGATATTTACCCACGGGTAGGAAAATGGGGGGAAATCTTTACCCATCGGGTAAACGGATACAGGTATGGGTTAGCTCTACCCGTACCCATCTCGTCCGTTTACCTGTGAAATGAACTGACAAGTGGGCCCTCCTAAAACCAGCAAACCCTAACCTCCACCAGTCGGTCCAGCCCACCACGCGGCCTCCAAATCTCGGTCGACACAGTCCCAAATCCAATCCACCGAAACCTCCAGATCCCAGCCGCCGCCTCTCCTCCTCGCCGACACACCAGATCCCAGTCCCAGCCGCCGCCCCTCGTTCCGCCCCTCCTCGCCGCTCCTCGCCGCCCCTCGTTCCGCCGCCTCTCCTCCTCGCCGACACACCAAATCTCCGCTCCTCGCCGCCCCTTGTTCCGCCGCTCCTCGCTGCCCCTCGCCGCCCCTCGTCCCCGCCGCGCCCGATTGCCATCCCTATTCCAGCCCATCCTCTTCCTTGAACTATTTTTCCATATCTCGTCGCGACGGCGACGGCGGCGGCGGCTATTGCTTCGCCGTTTGTCTCAAATTCTCACGCCAACGTCATTTAACCCTCGAAGCGAAGGAATTATTCTCTCCTAGGCGTCGTCGTCGTCCTCTGCTCTGCCGGATTTTTCTCTTCTTTCGCTGGTAAGCAAGCCCTAGCTTGCTCCTGAGGATCTTTTCTTTTCCGTGAGCAATCTCATCCAAATCTTCCTTTCTGGGATGGATAGTCCATTCCATGGAGTTTGTGGTGGATTTGCTTGCTGCGTTGTGGATTACCAGTAGCAGTTTATTTTTCCATATTTTTGGGGTTCAACTGAACCCCCATGTCCCACGTTAGGTCCGCCCCTGCGGTCCCCTCAGGCGAAGAACCGGCGGCGGCGAATTCTTGAATCTCTCGACAGAATGTCATCCGGCGGCCCGGCGCTCGAATCGCTAGTCGACCGTGAGTAGCATCTTTTTCTTACCCAAGCTGAGCAACCGAGATTTCGATTGCTTCCATTACTGATGTTGTTTTCCTTTCACAGAGGTCATTTCTGTGATCACAAACGATGGACGCAATATTGTGGTAAGCTCAATTAACCTAATCTAAACCGCTTATTCGTTGTTGTCGCTGGCTTGGTAGAGCTTATGTGTTCGCGCTGCTTCCTCGTAGGGCTTATGAGATAGGCTAAAACAAAATGATATCCCATAGGGATAGGTAAAAAATTTAATAAAATTGATATGACTGCTATAGAAGGTCCAATCCTAAATAAAGGAATATCTCATCGGGATGGCAGGATATCTTCCTTAAAAAGTAGCTTAGTTCCATCACCTATAGCTTGAAGCAGTCCCAGGGTTCTAGCATATTCAGGACCAATACGCTGTTGTATCAATGCGGACATTTCTCTTTCTAACCACACAATTACCAGTACTTCTATTGTGATTCCCAGTAGGAGGGTCAAAATAGGTAGAATCCATATCAGTCCACACACGCACGCACGCACGCACACGCACACACATATATAAAATTCTGATTTCAAAAAAGAATTGATAGTTTGTACCTCTACCCTATCTATTATCATTTCAACGATCAACTTCCCCCATAATGATATATATATACTACCTAATATCATCATGATATCAGCCAATTTCATTTTTTTAACTAGTTGAGGAAGAATTTACAAATTAATAAAACCGGGTGATGAATTTTCCATCTCTAGGGGAAAAGACTATCATCTCCTACCAGATAAATTCGTAATTCACCTTTTGGAGATTCCACTCTTATATAAAGCTCTTGCTTTGACAATTCAAATTTGGGTGAAGTTTTTTTTACCAAGAATTCGATATTCAAAATCATTCCATTTGGAATTCTTTGTTTTCTTAAAGCGTCGGACTTCTAAATTCTCATAAGGACCCCCAGGAATTTTCTCTACAGCCTGTTGAATAATTTTGATGTTCTTCAGGGGACTTTGAGAGGATTCGATCAGGCGACCAACATTATTCTCGACGAGTCCCATGAGAGGGTGTACTCTACAAAGGTTAGCGCACCCCCAAGCTCACCGACTTCTTTTTACTGAGCTCTTCTTTACATGGTACTATTGGGGACACTAATTTCTTGCAACATATAATTTACAGAAAATTTTGTGCTATCCTGTACCTCAATTCTTGGTTTTGATTTGGATGTTTAAATGAGTTCTCATGTACTGGCATCATAGGTTACATCATTTTGATCACACATCAATATCTTAACAAGTTTGCTTGAGTGCTCAGTAATATAACTGCATGTCCTCTGATAATCTGACAAGTTGCGCTGTACATCAACTTCATGAATTCATTACCTTAATAATTTTTAGAAGTTGCCAGTTGGTCATACTAATAGTTACTCTACTTTATATCTGTTGCCAGTCTGGTAAGATTAAGTTCTGCAGCATTAGTTGTTCGGTCATTTTTGCTTACTACCTCAGTGAATCTTTATGGTGCTCTGTTATGAAACTTCTGTTCTTTGGTTTGCTTTGGAAATGCTTTTTGTCAGCTCAGTAAATTCTGGAATTGGAAACATTGAATAATTTAGTAGGATGTAGTGTTGTACCCTCAGATTGCCTTAAGACTGGACAAATTATTTTCAAATGTGACTGTTTGTCATAGTAAAGAATTTTAATTTTAATCACGGGTTAATTTTCTCATGATGACTATACATGCCTAATGAGTCTCTGTTGCCTGCATCTACCATGATTATTCTTTTTAAAGTAAAATTAATTTCCTGCAACATGAGTTTACGACGAACCATGAGTTACCCTGTAGTTGAATACTTGGTCTATATGTTTAGATGAATTCCTTTTACTGTCATCTTAGGTTTTAATCTCATATCTATATATTGCCAAATGCCAAGTTTGCTTGAGGTGCTTATGGGCATACTGTGTAATGATCTGATTATGATGTGCTTGTATACCTTCAGTTTTTCAGAAAACATCCGTTTGTCATGCTACTATGTGGTTAGCTTCTCTGTTATATTTCTGCTACCATCCGAGTTTATCGAAGCAACTTTTGCAGCATTAGTTGCCGAAACCCTTTTCCTTTGTTTGTTCAGTGACCCTCATATTGTTATTTGTTTAGGTGTTTTCCTTAGTGCCTTGGCCCTGTTTGGAATAAAGGATTTTCATAGTAATAGAGGATTTGCTCTCTTTCCTACAAAATATCTGCAACATTCTTGCATTTTAAACTGGCCCAGGAGAAAAGGGTTGGTTCAGCGCATAATCTCCCTTATACAACTTTTGTCTTTGGAAATCGGGCTTTGAGATGCCTTTGTTATTTCGGCAGTGCAGAATTCTGGCACTAACAATACGCAGGCAATTGATTTATGATGATTTTGAGTTAGGCTGTGATAGGGGCCTTAACCTACCTATCTAGTAGCCACTAACATTTGCAAAACTGGGTGAATGAAAACCTAAAGCGATCAGCCAACTCTTCTCATGCACTTGTATATTGCATACGCCTATAGACAGCTAGGAACCAGTGCCTTTCTCGTGTTATTCTTCAGTCTCTGCTGTGTCTCTGTTGTGCGTGAGAACTTAGGGGTACATTTGAATTTTTCAGCACTCATGAGAAACATTATTGTACCTTGCAGGAGGGAGTACAACAACTTGTTCTTGGTCTGTACATTATCAGGGGCGACAACATGTATGTTATTTTGTCATTGTCCTTTGAGTTGTTTATTGCTCCCTTTTATAGCTTCTATAGATTTGTTTGGTACTGCCTGCCTTCTTTGTTAGACCTGTTTAGTACTCTGCCTAACTGAACCTAACTGAAGTTGAATCTTTATCCCATCGTTGGTCTTGGGATGTGCAGAAGTGTCGTGGGCGAGGTGGATGAAGAGCTGGATGCAAGGCTGGACCTATCAAAGCTGAGGGCGCACCCGCTCAAGCCCGTCATCCACTGAACGTTGCAAGATGTGCTTAATTTGGACAAGTTGTGGATTGGATCAGTTAGTTTTATGCCGTCTCATTGCTCAATGTCAGGATCCATGTGGCATCATGGACGACCCAACATGAACATGATTTCGCAGTTATCTTGCAATTGTGAATCACTACTAATCTGTGATATGTATGTTTGAGCTGCACCTTGCTCAAGATTATATTGCAAGCCAGGTATTAATTACTGTGTCGAGTGCTTCTCCTCGTATTAATTCTGCAGCGAGAGGAAAGAAGAAACGTGTGTACGTATTGATGGAAGCATCTACAGCAGCAACGAGACTAGTGTACATGTGAAGTCTCCGTTCCTCCAAAACTGGAAAGAAAAAGCAAGCAAGCTCTTGGACGTCCGAGGCATGCACTGTATCTGGCTGGTGCAATGAGTGGGGAGCAGTACAAGAAGATGGCTTGCTTAGTTAGCTTTTGCGATGAGTACATGCACGCATGATCAGTCACGGTTAAGGAAATAGTAGTTGCATGAGATGAAGACGCCGACGCCACTGTAGCACTCTGCTCGGCCGCATCCGATCCTCCGGTTGTCCTTGTTGACCATGAGCGCGAAGTGGCCGCACTCCCTGAAGCGGCGGCCGCTGGTGCAGTTGCCGGTCTGCTTGTCGTAGATGGGCTCCTCGGCGCTCCACATCCAGAGCGCGTCCTCGGCTGTGGCGTTCCAGCCGTCCCTCCCCACGAACACGCTCTCGCCGTACCTGCCGCTGGAGTGCTTGAGCACGCAGTCCTTGCGCATGGCGTTGGCCCACCGCCGCGCGTACAGCGCCAGCTTGCTGTCCCACATCACCGGCGGCACGCCGTAGCGCGCCCGGACCTTGTTGTGCCCGTTGACGAACTCCCGGGCCATGCCCTTGTACCAGCCAGCGCCGTTCGTAGGCGACACCATCGGCGCCGGCGCCTTATTACCCTGCTTGTCGTCGTCGTCGTCCTTGTCCTCTTTTGATGGCTGGCGGGTGGTGGATGGTGCCGGCGATGGCGGTGGCGCCGATGAGGAGGAGGAGGAGTCGCTTCCCTTGAAGAGCTTGCTGAGAGGGGTGACGGTGGCCGGGGTGGTGGAGGGGAGGTGGGAGAGGAGGACGAGCAGCACTAGCGGGAGGAGCAGCACCGCCGGGGATCTGAGGATGATGCGCGCCATGGCGTTGCTCGATGGGTGAGCCCTCGATCGATGTGGCCTACCTCCTCTCCTCTCCTCTCGCCCCTTGCCAACGTCGAGTTGGAAAAGGAGGGGGAGGAGGGTGCGGCCGGCCGATGCCCGATGGATCCGACCCGACTGGGTGCGGTGCTTGCTTTTCTTGGCTCTCCACCATCTCCATGCGCATGCTGCATGTCATGTCAACCAATGGATGTCAGCTGAGCCGGGGGAGCAGAGACAAACCTGGAGCGCCGGCCGCCTTATTTTGGATCCATGCATGCTAGCTGCTCTCCTTAATTAATTGTGCGGTTCCTTCATCCATCGTCCTCACAGATTAGCGCTGCTCCTCCTCTGCTCTGTCGATGTTGCATGCAGCACGTCGCACGGGATGGGATCGCTCTGCTGCATGCCCCTCTCAGCTGTTTCGTCAGTTTCTGGTACCACTGCGCTGGCTGAGATGAGCAGTCAGTCAAGCCTCTGGTGCCATCCATGGCGATGTATCACTCCATATATTTAGCAGCACTTGGGCCATGACCTCGGCACTGATCATGCAGAAATGTATGGCCAGCAAGCAATGAGCGATATATATGCTCGGATCATAAAGAAAGATTCACAGATGGTTTCGCGCGCGCTTTCACTCACGGGAGAAAACAGAAAAAGGACAGAGATATATGCAGCAAATTTATAACAGAGAGAATATAATTATACGGCAAATACTAACACCTTGCAGATAGGGAGCAGGATAGATGTGCATTTAGTTGCGACAGCTTCGAGGCAGGCAAGCAGCTTACGATTAGTTCGCGTGAAACCATCGAAACAATTAGTAGCAGTATCACTCCGAAGCTAAGCTAAATTAAGGAAGGAATTAGCAGTAGTAAACAATTGGTTTCTGCAGGTTGCGCGCGCAATCAGCTCAGCTGTGCTGTCCAACGACCCGGGCTGTGCATGTACTCTTGTACCCTTTTACAGATCAGATTCTGCTGTTTCTGCTTGCATGCAATAATTCATTCCTTCATTCTTCCATGGAATATGTTGTTTATATATATATGGAATGTTCGGCTGCTCCAACTGAATTGAAGTAGTAGGAGGTTGGCCTGACTTATTATGTTGATCATTTGTTCATAACAAACAAACAAACATTGTAACTAGAAGTTGGCCACGAATCAATGAATCAGTCAATGATTACTGCGCGGGGGCATTAATTAGTATCTTGCGCGAAGAACCAATCATGCATCCATCTGAATTATTCCCTCTGCCCAGAAATATAAGGTTTACAGTTCGAATGAACTTGTTAAGAAACATAAGTCTTATATGTAAATTTAATGAGTTGTTTTCTACTGTAGCCCTTACTTATTCTCTTTCAACCATAAACATTTATTCATTATCACCTACACAAAGTTTATTTAAGTTATTGCCCTCATACCTTTCTCAATTTCATCGTTATCTTGATCCTAGTACAAAGTCAAAATGCGTCTCATATTTACGAACGGAGAGAGTTAAGCTGTGCCAAATATACGCATGTGCGCTGGCTCTTAATGTTGGGCCAGACACCTGCAGCATCGTTATCATACAGGATGACGATGATGATCTCCACGCTGGTGCTAGGCTTGTTTTAAAAAAATAAGAAAATAAATAAATATGGCACTGTACTCTGTATTCAGCCATGGCTTGTAGGTTATACGGATCCCGGCGCTGCAATGCAATGCATGGCCAGACAGACTCCAGTCCAGCGTAGCCGGTTACGGCTGCCTGCTATTCAACTCTTCTGATCCTGTTCTATCTAGCTTACCGTTTAAGCCTTTTATTGTAGTTTTTAGTTTATAGCTGGGGCAGTTCATATTGATGTCTGCTTTCAGAAACAGAAGCCAGTACAAAAATATCAGCTTTTATAAATTGTTTCTATCAACAACTACTATTCATCAATCACTACTTTTCGCTTTTACATATTGTAACACACTTTATATTGTATTATATCATAATTCTGTAAGTCGCATGACGGCCTGAATGTTGCAGTGTCTTTTTGACGAGGATAGAATAATCCTCAAATTATTACGTCATTATGTTCTTTGAATATATCACTTATTGATAAGAGATAAATACAACAGAATGGTCGTAAACCCTTTTACAACCGCATAGTCATAAGTCTTACTACGACTACCCTGTGGTCGTAGATCCTTTTATGACACCGCGTAGTCATAAGTCTTACTACGACTACACCACGGTCGTATATTCTCCTACGACCACGTAGTCAAGTCTTAGTCAAAGGGAGAGGGGGAGGCAATTCTGATTAGCGCAAGCCATTCGCATAATTCTATATTGTATTCTCTTTCTGGTGATTAGCAATTGCACAGGACGTAGGGTTGTTATTCTCTCACGAGAAGGCCCAAACCTGGATAAAATTCCCGTGTCGTTACTCCGCATTTCCATATTCTAGGTCTCTTGAGAAATTCCCGAATCCAAACAAATCATACGTAAGATCGATATTAAAATATCAACACTTTCGTTACATCGTCTTTGTTACATAATGCCGTACTATCCATCAACTAGTACTATTTATTAGCCATAACCAAAAGTCATCAGTAAAAAGCAAATATGAATAGGATCTGAAATTGCACTATAACACCTGTTAGTTTTTTTTCTAAAAAATGGAAAAAAAATTGTTTTAGCGTCACAAACAATATAAAGAAATAAAAGCAAAAAATAAACTAAACTAAAATTAAAAGCCGACGTTTTTCAAATGACTTCTAAAATAAGCCAGAATTCTTTACGAACCTACTCAGCTAGGAGGCATCTGCCACTTAATTTATATCTACTCTGTGCTAGCCTGCAGTAACAGAGCACGCTTTGAATATAACTAGCCACGTAGGCGTGGCGCCACGCCACGCCAGCCACCGTGTGGACCGAAGCAAAAGAGACGGCAATTCGCAGGGAGCTTCGAAAAAAAATCGAGGACACGCGCGTAATTTCGGAAAAATAAAAGGACTTTTCCGTAAAAAACCGAGGACCTGTACGTAAGTAAATAAGGACCTGTGCGTAATTTTGGAAACCCGCGGGTCGCCATCCAAAAAATTTTTCAAAAAAAACTGGGCGCAGGGACCTTTTCGCGAGGAAAAAGGACCTTTACGTAATTTCGAAAAAAGTGGAGGGATTTGCCTCCCCCGGCCGTACCAAAAACGGGGGGACACCCGTCGCCCGGCCGCGCGTGGGGAGGCGACGTGGAGGGGGCGCGCGGGCCGCAACCCCCCGGAAATACTGGACGTAGTATTCAACACATAAAAACAGGGAAAAACACATGAGAATATATAAATGCAACGAAGAATTTAATCGATGGATGTATGGATGGAGCATCAGCATATGTGCACTTGGTGGCCGTGCATGAACGATCGATCGATGCTACCTGTCTGGGTCCCACTACGTACTAGCAAGGAGATGGAATATATATACATGGATTAATTCGATCGTGTTGATCAGCTCAGCTCCCGGATATATTATAGGAAAAATTTTGTTTTTGCCACTAAGCAAAGGTTAATTGTCAACTATGCCAATAATTTTTTTCACTTCTCATTTATGCCATCGGTCTGTTAGTGTACTTTTCAAAAATGCCATTCCTTCCGGTCAACCAGGTTTGACCGTTAAATAATTTGTACAAAATTTAGAAAAGTGAAAAAAAACCAATAAATCATAGAAATTTCAGAAAAATCATGAAAAAAACCAGAAAATACAGGAAAAAAAATCAGGGATCACTTCTGAACAAATATTCATATCTTTTTTAAAAAAATTCTCAAAAGTTTTAGAAGAGGAAAATGTTTCAATCTTGCTCAGCTTCTATAGAACATCCTTAAAATTTTCTTTAGCGTCAATTTTTGTTCAGAAGTGATCCTTGAATTTTTTTTCTGTTTTCTGAATTTTTTTTACATATGACTTAACGGTCAAACCTGGTTGACTGGATGGGGTGGCATTTTTTAGAAGTGCATTAACGGACCGATGGCATAAATGAGAAGCGAGAAAATCAGTAGCATAGTTGAGAATAAACAGCATGGTGGACTGTGAATATAGCGAAATGGAGGGACGAGGGAGTATGGTCTTAGGGCATCTTTAATAGTTACACCTTAGTTATCTCTAAGCAATGCCATATTAGCAAAATCCTAGGTGGAGGAGAGAGAACGAAGAGAGAGAAGGGAGGTTGTTATTTCATTTGGCGACGATTGTGTCACGTGACCCAACGCACGAAGCAACAACTGCAAGCGCTGTTGGAGAGGAGTCGCCATCACCCATGAGTTTGTAGGACCCACATGGTGGTGCTGTCTAAACCCGGAGACAACTGCTAGCGACGGATTTGGTAGCCACCAGCTCGATCATGACGACCGATGGATGTGACAGTGCTGGTGACTGGAGTCACTCGATCTGTCGGATCCGGCTCACTGGTGATTGGATCGATCAAGCCTGACTGGATCCAGACGCGGGTTGGCCGGATCTGACTAGGGTCGACGACAACGAGCTCGGAGAAGGTCATGGTGGTGGGAGAGGCGGTAGCCGTTGTTGATGGGGAAAGCGACGAGAGGGAGAGGACGAGGGAGGTGGCGGTGGAGGAAAGAACATTGGAGGCGGCGCTGAGAGAGAGAGGGCGATGGACAGTGCCGGTGGTGGAGAGAGCAATGGAGAGGACGACGGGCGGGGAGGGAGAGGGAGCAAGGGCAACGGACGGTGCCGATAGCAGAGAGAGCACCGAAGAGAGCGGTGGACAGGGAAGGAGCGAGAGTGACGGACGGCGCCGGTAGTGGCGGCGGAGAGAGCACCAAAGAGGACGGCGGTGGGGTAGAGGATGGCAAGCGGGGAGGAAGAGGGAGCGCGATTGTGGGGGAGATATGGCGTGATAGGGCCATAGGGGGATGGAGTGGGTAAAGAACTGACGAACGGGCTTAACTTAAAAAAAGTATAAAATAATTGATGTTGGAGATTATACTAGATATGGTGTATTAAAGAGGTTATCTCTTGTACTGTATTTAGTTAATGTGGAGATTTTAGAGACAAGATCAAGAGACGAAGTATTATATATACCCTTACATTACATTTTCTTTCTGAGGCTAGTCTGCAGCGTAGTATTAGTACGTAGGTTCTTGCTGCACATGATGGTAAACGGCATGTGGATCTGTGTCAGTTAATTGAGATTGATGCATGTAATTTATTTAATGATGCTAGGTAGATGGCTGACTTTTGCTGGTAAAACGTTGTAAACTTTGGCTCAAAAAATATTTCTATATTACTATATTATTGTTATTAATTTTTATAAATATAGTATAATAGAAATAGATGGTTAAAGTTGTATTTTAAACTAAATATGTCCATGTTCCAAACGATTTCCTTTTGTGACGAGTACTAGCTAGGAAGGAGTCAAAAGAAATTAAGGTGCCTACGTATACGTTTCAGATCTAAGCTAGCGAGCATTGTTGACCTATAAAATTTGCAAGACCAGCAATATATAATGTGGAGTAGATATAGTGGTAGAGTATTACGCCGAAAGCATGGGCTTTGACTAGGGGCGAACCTTGCAACGCCATTACTAACTTGGAGGCGAGGAAGCATACAGTACAGTAGTAGTGCAAGCTAGCCAGGAATATATATTCCTGATCCGAGCTACTCCAACAGTAGAGTACACTCGTAGTAGTGCCAGTACTGTGTAAAGTAAACCATTGCTTCCTCTCCTGCTCTCGTCTCCGCCCTTTCTATACCCTAACTAAAATCTTCTGTGTGTTTAGGCCTGTGATGCCTTCTTTCCCGTGCAAGGTGGAATCGTGGTTGCCGGCTTACTTCCCGTTGACCTCCATCGTGCTACGCCTCCTGTTTCTCCTCGTGCAAGGTTACCATTGGCCGGCCAACATCACTATCTTCGGCGACGTACGAGTACAGTTAATTATACCGAGCACTAGACTAGTATTAATTCACCGTACGTGGTCAACGTACATGTCGAGAAACAGGAAAATGTGCACCGGCCGATTCGCCCTTTTTTTTTTTTTTGACTAACCTGCTGGTAAATTAAGCAAGAAACTACTTGTGGGAATATTTTCAAGTCAGAAGGAAAAAGAAAAGGAGACGAGTTTCACGTACGGTACGGAGACCAACAAAAATACAAGTCGCTTTCGACAAGCATTGTACAGTATTTTTCTGGCACCTACTGACACGCACTAGATGAATGAAATGGATTCTGGAAGGAAAATGCTAGTGTCCTGGACTCGGTGGATGTGATGGCGTAGATTGATTCCCGCCATCCCATTGACCGGAAGAAAGTGGAACTTCCGAGCGTAGATTGATTCAACTCATTGACCGCCCCGCCGTGCCGTGCCGTGCCTCTTACTTTCAGGCTTTCAGCCAGGTGCACGTACCAGCTACTCCTAAGTCCTAATTAATTAAGTATAATATATGAGTACTCACGTAACCCTGGCTCGATCGATCGAACGGCCGGCTTGACGATGCACGCATATGTACCTACGATCCATCGCACCTATACACTACTCACTGCCGGACCCTCCGATTGCTAGATCGATGGACATGTAGATTCGATGCCCCGAGCCAAGAGTTTTTGGCATATATATAATACTGTTTATATCCGTAATTATAATATCACAGTATACAAATTATATTTGCAAAAATAGCACTTAGGCATAGTTAGTACGTTAGATCTTAAGCCGCACTATTGCTTATTAACTTAAGCACTTAATTTACTTGTTTTTTGATCAAAAGACAACTAAGGTAGACAAAAGTAAAAGGCTAGATATATAGTAAATCAAAACTATACTGAGAAATAATTATAATAAGTAGCATCAAGACCTAGATGTTTTTTCTTGACCAGATTATGAGCATGTGTTTATATGCATCGTTTATTTGAACTATATTATGAGAATGTATTCACCCGCCAGGTCATCGTGTCCTAGCGAGTTCGGTCAGCCATCGTAATCTACCGAGTCTACCCAGCGTCGTAGTACTAGCCGCCGATCATCCACGGGCCGTATCAACGAAGAGGTAAATTACGTATAAACATATGTTTTTGTTTTCCTGTTAGTCCTTACGTTCCGCTAATATCATGGCATTCTTCCGTCGTAGGTCCATTGTCGAGATACATCACTTTTGACGTCTGCACCACCTACGTAGACTACAGTTCCCCGTCGTTCATCTTCGTTGCACATTCGGGAGATACGAGATTTGCATTTTATATCTGGAATATTTATTGTGACTAACATCGTTTCATCTTGCAACCTCCAATTCAATATTGGGGTGACGTCAAATCCACTGATGACAATACGGGGCTCTCGGATGCTTCTAGGGAGCGATACACAGCGCCAGGGTTTGCAGCGACGCACGACAGCGGGTCTAGGACAAGGTGGGGTAGGGCAGTGACGGATGTAAGATTTAAATAATAGGAATGTAAAACTATAAATTTAAGTAGCTGCCGCCTCGCCGTGATGTCGACTCACCGAGCGGCCCGAGCTAAGCTTGCGCACCTGGACTTGTGCCGCCATGACCTGGGGCTAGGGTATTAAGCGACTGCTCCTAAGTCCTAACTGGGCGACTGGTCTGTAAATGAATAGCTATGGTTTTTTTTCTAATGGGCCAACTGTGCCAATGGGGTATGGTCGTATGGGATATGGGCTGATCCACGAGAAAGACGTTTTTGGACTAAAATAAAAAATACGAATAGAACCTCATATATACACACACACATCTAATATACCTCTTTTATATTTGTTTTTCTTCCAAAAAATTTAAGGGTGCAGCTGCACATTATGCATCCCCCAAATCCGTCCCTGGGCGGGGCTGCTGAGGAGACGCCGGTGACAAGGCCAACGAGGTTTCTCGAGGTTTTCGGTGGCAAAGGGGCAAGGTTTCAAACTTTTTGATTTTGAGGGTGAGGTTTCAAGGTTTTTGACGGTGACGGCACGGTCGCTGTAGGTGGGAGGGAAGAGAGGGGGCCTCGAAATACACGCATGCATCGTGATGCAAATCAACGGTGGTAAGTAACCGGGTAGATATGCCCTGCGGGCAAAAAATTCCGTTTCCCATTGCATCACAGCAGAGTTCGTCGATCAGGTAGGGCCGAACGGACCGGCCGGCCAAAGAAAAATTAAGATCGATGTTCTTACTTGTACTCGTGGATCACTAACCGCGTCAACAAGTCTCAGCTGGAGCGAACAAGACCAATCCTCACACGCCTCACCTTTTGATTTCCTTCCTGGACTCTGCACTGCATGCAACACATATCGGATAAGAATCACAAGGACGGACGGATGAGCTGCCAGGATATCTGACGCAAGCTAGACGACTCCAGGACGGATGAGATAAACATACATATATGCATCATTCATTCACCCCCTGTGCTTCTCCCTGCTGGTGCTGGAGTAGACAAAAGACGAAGCTCTCCCTCCTTTTTGATCGATTATCTCATCCTTTCATGACAGGGACCGGGTTGGATTGGAGGATCTGGAGGTCATCGTTTATGGATGAGTTTTTTCAGGTATGATTTATGATTTTTACCGTATCACAAGCGATTTTACGAACGATTCAAATACTGATTAACCATAAACTGTTTTAAAAGAACTATCTCAATAAATTGATTTAAAAAATATTCTGATTACTGCTCTGTTTATTTATTTAAAAGCTTATAAACTATAAACTGAGCTATACGAATGAATCTGCCTCTACGCTGCGGGGCGACCAATGGCTGAAAACGATCGATCGCTCCGTGTGCTAGCCGCCCGGGAAGAAAGCTCTCCTTGGACACCACCATTTTCTTTCATTCCTAGCTTGCACACGATACCCCTACGAACCATCTGACAGTGACACCGAATTAATGACACAACTGGCCGGAGTAGTCAATTAAGGAGCCAAGTGGCCGGTGTTAGCACAATACACAAAACGGTTTTTGGCAGTGGTCGGTGTTAGCACTACACACAAAACGGTTGTTGTATTTGTGCTTAAATAGAAAGCGTGGCGACGGGTAGTTTTTAGCTGAAATATTTAATTAAAGAAAAAAATAAAAAAGAGGAATAATACAAATATTACGAAAATTCACGGTGTTGTTGTTCAACATGTAAGTGAGGCAGGAAAAATATTTCAAGGCACTGTTTAAAGAAAATTTTCAGATTTTTAATTTAAATGCTAATAAAAACTACTATTTACAAAGACTAAATGAGGTATAAATATTGTGGGAAAATTCTCATATGCTCCTAAGATATGACATAGGTCTTGAAAAACATGATTTTTTTGGTACAGTGAATTTGTCCTAGTTAAAAAAAATATCTCAAATAGGCCGATTTTCCTTTTTGTTACATTGCAAATACATCAAAAGGTATAGGAGTGTTGAAATATTCCAACCAAAGATAAATTAGGAGACAAGAAGCATGTTATACATTAGAGTCCCTGAATCGACGCGCATATGATACAGATACATGGCATAGTACTTCCGGTAATTACTTAAGTAAAGATCGATACTACTATGGTACACTATGACGGAAGCATGAGACTAATGCTAGAATACATGTAGTATGTGCATAAAGGAATAATATGGCCGGCAGGGGGCTGCTATGGAATGCCTCGAACTACTGGATGGATCACGGCCATTTACCCTTCCTTGCAAGGTTGGCGTTGTACTTCTCGCCCGTCGCCCTCGCCTTAGCCGCGAGTTCGCGCGCTCGTCCTCGTGAGCCTCATGCTTATTACTCCTGCATGCCTCGAGATGAGTCTGCGTCTCCCGTCGAATACGGTCGCTATCCTTTTTGCTCTTCTCATAGGTAGCGCTTTAGTATGAGCGACTCTTCATGAATTTTTCATCTTCCTCACAAGGAGAGCTAACTCCTCCTTAAAGTCGTCATCATCATCCTCGGATAGGGGCCAGTCGTCCAACGATTCGACGACAGGGATTACTTTTATAAAAATAAAAATGCAAATATGATTTTGTATTTTCAAATAAAAATTAGATTATTTAAAAATCGTAGTAAAAAACGGTTTTGGGAAGCCGAAGCCGACTCAAAGCTTCCCCAGACACGGCATTACTCCGAGGGATGGGCAGGCAAGTTGTGCCGCGGAGAGTGGGGCCTGCTGGTGCTCTAGAGCCGTCTTCCCTGGCTCGCGCGGCTCCAAGAAATTAAAAAGATAAGAAGACTGGTACGAGTAGATAGATAGGTTCGCCAAGTGTATGCACCTGACTTAACAAGAAGAATCATCCCAGTATGTGGGTGTGCCACCTCACCTCCTTTGTTTCTTTTTTTTTCGCTGCTGCTCTCTCGTAAAAGGAGATGCTGCTGCTGACACATTCTGGAACCTTACCTGCTGTACATATGCTGGAAATGTCGGGGGTATGGGATTGGCATATGGCTGTCTGTCTGTCTCGGTATATGACAAAATGATAAGACGATGTATTATCCCATTTATTTCAGCTTAAATTTCTGATTTTTAATTTATTTTTTACAATATATAAATTCTGTTTTTTATAAACTTTTGGTTTTTTAAGCTTTTTTACCGGTTCTTTTTATGTATTCGTTTGCGTTGTCCGTGATGAGCTAACATATTTTTTTTCTATTTTGTATTTTTAAAATTTAATTATACCAAATAAGTCACCTTCAGTTACAATGTAATTTCAATCAACTGTAATGTAATTTCAGTTGTAAACCACTATTTTTAGCCTAACCGAGTAGGCCCTAATATGCTTATTAGTCGCTCGATCGAGGAAGCTCAATTAGCATGGGAGTATTCGACATTGGGAAAGGGTACTTACTCAATTAGCTTGTCCAGATGTCGTAGTACGTTTTTTGATGGTGGTATCGTGAATACCCCCGTACGATGGATAGCAACGAGAGGTAGCGCGCGCTGTCAGTGGATGGACCAAATGAATGGAAGGGAAGGGAAGGGAAGGGAAGGTGCGGACGTGGTCACAGCTGACTGCTGCGTGCTTGGTTAACGGTCGGTCGCTCCTTCTTTACACGCGTAGCCGCGCGTTTGGTTCTCACTCCAACCGCCAATGCCGACCGGCCTGGAGAGTCATCCAGGATGCAAACGAACTCAATCCTGAGTGAGATTTAACTAACCCATGGACCTACTGTTCAACCCTGTTCCGTGCACTGGTGAAATGGGCACCTTACTTAAATCGAGCGGTTGTAGAGTGGTGGAGTACATGCGAAATAACTGACCGAAATCTTCTCCTGCGTAGGAGGAGCAGGGCTTGGCTTTCTTTCTTGTAACCCAAAGGCGCCCCCATCGACTTCGCAAGATGCATGCGGATCCATCCCCAACAAATAAAAGCAAGGATCGATCAACTGTTGTTGCCTTGTTAAACCCCACATCTGAGACGAGGAGGGACAGATAATCTGAGTACAGCTTGTATAATCCGATCTAAGCAAATACATTGTTGCAAACGGTTTTTAAGCCTTCGGTCATTTAGAACGCATCGTTTTTTTTTTTATTTTTGGCTGTTTGGCCTTTTTTTAGAAATTTTCTTTTATTGCTTTGTATTGTTTTAAAAGGTTTAGCGCGGATAAGGGGGCGGACGATTAGGGTTGATTTGCATGACCAATACTGGCCTTGAAAAGTGACCGACTTTGTTAAAGAAACATAATATATCCCTGGACGAAGGAGACCAAATACTAGTAGCGCAAGACGCGTACCCCTATCCTTGGCGGATCTCCGTACACGTGGACGGAGGTAAGGAGCGCGGAGGGTACACGAAAGAAACTGCCCCCTGGCCTGGCTATATATCCTGCCCGCGACGCGATGCGGTGATGCCAGCCAAGCCAAACCCAAGGAAGACGCGAGAGAGAACGAGCGAGCGAGAACACAAGGCATTCACGACAAGCCAAGCCACACAAAGTCGACAAGAAGATGGTTTCGGCGGTGCTTCGGACCATCCTGGTGACGGGCGGCGCCGGCTACATCGGCAGCCACACCGTCCTGCAGCTGCTCCAGCAGGGCTTCCGCGTCGTCGTCGTCGACAACCTCGACAACGCCTCCGAGGTCGCCCTCGTCCGCGTCGCCGAGCTCGCAGGCCACAACGGCAACAACCTCGACTTCCACAAGGTCCCTTCCCTTCCCTTCATTCTTCTTCTTCTTTACTAGTATTTTTTCCCGATCGATTCTTCCCTGTTCCCACCGTCATCTCCATCCTCGCTCGAGTTTGGTTTGGGGATTGATTCTGCCTGCGTAAAGTCCGTTCCTTTCTTCCCTCGGGCTCGGAGAGCCAGCCAACGCGCCAGCTTGTTATTCTCTATAATCGGATTCTACTAGGGAGAGAATTCCGATCCGAATTGCCCCCTGTCCTGGTTTTCCATCAGATTGCGCGGCGTTTTCGTGCTACTGCTGCTGCTGCTGCTGCTTCCTTGAATTACTCGATCCGGGGGGTCTGGGATGGCGGGTACAATATTATTATGCGGCAAGGGAAACGAACGAAATCAAATCCTCTGTTTCTAGCAGGAAAAGATCCTCAAATGAGGAGTTATTAATACCACCGCCACCGAGATGCGGCTCGCCCAATTGCTGCTGCTGCTGCTGCGGCTGTGTTATTCACTCCGGCGGGCCGGGCGGGGTTCCCTCGGTGACCGTGCCGTGCGCCAACTGTACAAGATTCGAACCCCCAATCCAATCTTGCTTTTTTTGGCGGCCGGGTGGGCTCCGGCCGGTGGGTCACACGATGACCGCCTGCGAGCGAGATGAGTCCTCCTGCCTGGTTTGGTTCCGTGGGAAGCAAGGGCGGGCGTTGGTGGCACGGGACGGCTCCATCTCCGGAGTCCAATTCCAGCTCCACGCGCGCCACCGCCACATCACATGGACGTAAGCAGGATGCTTCCTTGCTTGCCGCCCAGGGGAAACCCAGCGACCAACTGCCCGCACGCTGCGCGGCGCTGGGAAAAACGCGTCAGGAGTCCGCCTGCCTTGGGTCCGGTCCGGTCAGCCTCTGCTGCCTGCCTAACTCTTAACTAGGTGGTAGGACGGCGGATTGGATGCATGATTACCGGCTCGTCTGCGGGCCTCCTCGGTTGGCATTCTTTTGTCCGCCGCACATCGCTGTCCTTTTGCTTCTCTGGGGTTTCTTACTCCATTCCAACTCTGCAAATGTCCCTCTACAGTGCATTATTGTCTTGTCTGACCCCATTCTCACGTACCATGGGATTCTAACTGCTGCAGGTCGACCTTCGTGACAAGGGAGCTCTGGAGGAGATCTTCTCTTCGCAAAGGTATGCTATCAAAAATCTGCTCTTGATTCCAAGTCTAATCGCTCTTGGGTGTTAAAAAGCCTCTTGCACACTTTTTTGGGTGTCATCTTCGACTTAAAGAGAAGAAGCCTCTCCTCTGTCCCCACCCCAGGACATAATAATGATTAAGATAACAAACGTAGTTGAAAACTTCTTTTAAAAAACCGTAGTTGACGATAATTAGCATCATACTCCTACATGACAACGTAGTTCCTCGGGGAGAGACCCTGCTCCTGGCCGGCGGTTTCAATCAGTAATGATCTTCTGTACTAGTCGTCAGAAAGAAGAGCTGGCCGGAGCAATACTAGCGGTTTTCTTAGGACAATCAAAATGAAAGGCTTGTTACTCCAAATAATTAGTGTCCTCGTATAGTTTATGGTGGGAATCAAGTTGTGGACCTGCCTGCCAGGCGAATCTGGCGCTTCACCGGCTTGCAGGCGTTTATTACGCTAGGTGCCATCCGAGCGTTGCTGCCAAAATTGATTGATTTCTCCAGGGCTGGAAAGTTGTCTCTAGTGGTTATGCTCATGGGTATTCCCCATTCCCGGTTGTCCAACATAGACCTGCTCTCCATCAATATTAGTAGCTTATTAAATTAGTTATTGGAAGGTCTCTTCTATTCCGTAGCCTGTGCCCTTGCCGTCACAAGTGTTGTTTATTGCCCAGAGGCCTGATTCTGAGTTCTCGGAAACATTTGCATTGCAGGTTTGAGGCTGTCATTCACTTTGCTGGCCTCAAAGCTGTTGGCGAAAGCGTGCAAAAGCCCCTGCTTTACTATCACAACAACCTCATTGGCACAATTACTCTTCTGGAGGTGATGGCTGCACATGGTTGCAAGAAGGTACACCCCCTTTCCTCCTCCTCTGGCTGTGCATTTTTAAGGAGTTGTGCTCTGCTTTACCTTCTTTTTATTGGTTGCGCCTCCTGCTTTGCAATTGCTGGGTCACAGGATACCAGTGCTTGCTCTGCCCTTCATCATGCAGCTAAGTTGTCAATTTGTGTCACAGAGCCATGCATGGCAGGAGATCCGTGACAGGACTCTTTATCTTAAATTTTCTGGCCCCAGCTTTTGCTGGCTCTAGCTTTTTCTATCGCGTACTGGGCTCTGTATCAGGACTAATTTTTTGGGCCCTTGGTGTTCCTACCTGGGAAGGGCGATAACGGTGTAACTTTTTAATGAATGGGCAGAGCTCCTGCCATTTGTTTCAAAAAATAATCAGCTGGGTCTGTAGACTACTCTTTACTGTGCATTCTGCATAAATGCAGCCAGGTTGAGTGATGTATGCATTAGATAGATCTGTTGGTCTTGATTTTCTGAATGCTAAAAGAAAGATCAGCTGGTCTGATTTTCTGAATGCTAAATGAACATCCTTTTTGGTTATCTTTCCAGTTGGTGTTCTCATCATCGGCAACCGTCTATGGGTGGCCAAAGGAAGTGCCCTGCACAGAAGAGTTCCCCCTTTGCGCGATGAACCCCTATGGGCGAACCAAGGTTCTTTTCCACCCCCCAATTGGGCCATTTTGTTATTGTCTCGTCGTGAAAAAACTCTTAATGTCTTACTATGATTGTGGGCAGCTTGTCATTGAAGATATCTGCCGTGATCTCTATCGCTCAGACCCTGACTGGAAGATTATACTGCTTCGATACTTCAACCCTGTTGGGGCTCACCCAAGTGGATACATCGGTGAAGACCCCCGTGGGATCCCAAATAACCTGATGCCCTATGTGCAGCAGGTAGCTGTTGGGAGGAGGCCTGCGCTTACAGTTTATGGGACTGACTACAACACAAAGGATGGAACAGGGGTATATTTCTCTATTCTTGGATCATCATCCAATCTGTAACCGATCATTCAAGCATAGTTTCATGCATATCCTAACTAGTATTTAAACACGTGGCAGGTACGTGATTACATCCATGTTGTTGATCTGGCTGATGGTCACATAGCAGCCTTGAGGAAGCTCTATGAAGACTCGGATAAAATAGGTACGGGCCAACTAGACAAACTTGCTCCCATGTCTTGATATTAGTTTACATTAACGAACCGTGTAGCCAGCAGAGCAAATAAAACAAATGAAGCTCTCTTTTAGCCTTTTGTTTTTGTATCACGAGTGTTCTGACCTCTAGTAATGAAATGTGATCCAGGGTGTGAAGTGTACAATCTCGGTACTGGAAAGGGTACATCAGTCCTGGAAATGGTTGCTGCATTCGAGAAAGTTTCTGGAAAGGTAACTTCTTGAGGATCGTTTCCGTAGCAGTGGGGTCGTGAGTTGGTGATGCTTGATATCCTAAAGTGAATCTGTCCCCAACTTGTACAGAATATCCCGCTCATTTATGCTGGACGAAGGCCTGGAGATGCTGAGATAGTCTATGCTGCAACTGCCAAAGCTGAGAAGGAACTGAAATGGAAGTAAGTATTCCATTTCTTCCCCCCGACATTATAAATATAAATAATAATGCCGTTTTAAGTGATCTGTGCTAGTATTTCGTCGCCTTTAAACTTGCTTTGATGTGAACACAACAGGGCCAAGTATGGGGTGGTGGAGATGTGCAGAGACCAGTGGAATTGGGCAAGCAAGAACCCCTACGGATATGGATCGCGCGAGAACGGCCATTGAAAGGCAGGGCAGGAATCCATATCTGACAGCAGCAAAAAACTCAGTAGTAACTTATATATATCTGCACAGTTGCCATGCATCATCATCATCATAAAGAGAGAAGAAAGAGAATAAAAAGACTGTTACCGTATTACTAATCCGATGGGCCGCATTGTATAGGGAGTAGAGGGTCCGTCCACCTTACTAGGTCTAATCTCCATGGTCGAAGGAACAAACCGATGGATGTAATATTTTGCCGACCGTGGAATAACAATTATATATGGTATTTCTTGATTCATCAGATCAGTGTGTCCACTGCTGCGAAATCCTAGTCTTCCTAGCCAGAATAGTTGGGAGTGCGAGCAATTGAGCCGTGTATTGTGGGATCAACATACCATTTCATTTCTGTGTGTATATTAATTTCGATCTTCGAAAATCTTGACTCGAGCGCTTGGTACGAATGGCATGGCAGAAGAATCGTTTGCCATCCGTGTTGATAGCGGAGGAACCGAACCTGTGGCTCGCGCATCTTGTTGGTTTAATGCAAAAACACGTCCTCCAGCTGGCTGGCTTCTGCTGCTGACCCACTTCTTTGATGAAGCAAGAGCTAAAAACTTTGAAGTTATCTTAGAAAATCTAGCGGGGCTGACTGATGAATAAGCATAGTGATTGACCGACTGATTGTTTACCCCGGTCACTGAAGAATATATGTGGTGGCCTCACTCAAAGCGGGGTAGTGGCAGGCCGCAGGAAAAATGCAATTCACGGTCGGTCACATGTCACATCGCATGCATGCATGGTCCTTGTAGATCCTCCCTTGCATGCTGACACGTTGAAGAACACGGACGTCGCCGGCAGTAGTGACGACGACGTAGGCCGTGCAAGAGTCCTGCCGGCGCCTCGGCGTATGTACTTGCAAACGGAGGGAGGGCGACGAGCGATGGAGATGCCTGCGCCCTGCGGGGAAGACAGGATCCAAGAGCTTCTGCTTGACCAAGGGAGGAGGAGGAGCGCGGAGAGAGCACGAGGGGCAAGGCGCCGCGCGCCGGCGTTCGACGGTGGCGTTGTACATGATGGAGCCACGGGCTTGGCTGGTTGCGAGTAGTAAGCGGGGCCCAGAAGGCAGTGAGAGTCAACGAAAAAGGTCGCGGCCTCGCAGGGGAGTTGACTAGTCAACATTTCTTTTCTTTGTCGACACGTGGATGTGGGTCGTTGATCCGCTTCCGTTTTACCTTTTTCTGCTTGGGGGCCAGCCGGCTGTTGCGTTAACCTTCAACCATCTTCTTGGTGCGCCCCTTACTTCAAACTGAACGAAAAAAAAAACTATTACTACATCCCACGCTCATCGATACCAATTGATGATGAGGATATAATATATCAT
Organism: Dendrocalamus latiflorus; assembly: GCA_017311315.1. Taxonomy (NCBI): domain Eukaryota; kingdom Viridiplantae; phylum Streptophyta; class Magnoliopsida; order Poales; family Poaceae; genus Dendrocalamus; species Dendrocalamus latiflorus. The sequence goes on along the minus strand of CM029613.1, from coordinate 256,050 downwards.
AATACACGCTTATTTAGCACGTTATTCTACGACCGGCTGGTACCCTTCACATACTATAACCGGTTAAAAGAAATATTCCTAAAATGGGTCTCCGATACCCCATCTCGACTACGGAAGCTTTATCCTTCTAATAAACCCATGTGTGCAACCTTTAAATATGTGGTTAGCTGCCTTGTTTGTGTCTCTACCAATAATCAACCCCGGAAGGATGGCGCACTGGCCTTCTTTGTGGTTATCACCCATCTTTCTCCGCCTTGCCTTCTTACGGGCACGGTTTAATCTATCTCTCTCTTCATCGGCTTGATTTGTCAGCTCTTTCTTTTTATGTCAGCTTCATCATATTGTTTGTCGTGTTGTCATGGTCGACTTTGCTCCCGCTTACCTCTATTTTCTCAGTCCCTGTACTTTGTGTTTTATGAGCTGTCGCACGACTCCGAATGGGAGGAGATTATTTGATACTCGATATATTTTTCAAGAGTTGCACGCTACGATGATATTATCAAGACTCGGACTTTAGATTTTTCCCTTTTAGTATCAGCTCTTTCAAATACAATGCTATTACATACGTCTTACATTTGAGAGGGGTGTTAAGAATATTTACAGTATTTCCTAGTGTTTTAGGGTCTTCTCCACTACGTGAGCTACACTATATCTATTTTTTGGTGGAAAAACTAAGCATCTTTTTCAAGGCAAGTACATTCTCTTGCATGGGAAAAAAAAAGGTGAAATATGTGCTCAACGACTGCATTGTTTTCTTCTTTTTGCTAGGCTCAACTGATGCGTTCTTATTGTATAGCACAGTAGTGCAGTGTCTCTCAGACCCTCTGGACCAGAGGTAAGGAATGTGGCCACAATTTGGTAAGTTGCAATCCATCTTCAGAAGTCCAAACTGAGTCTACACTTTTATTTATGAATTTGTCTGACGCAGCAAAAGTGTACATAGAACTTGTTTTCCTTCGGAGACGTGTATAAGGTCAGGTGCGAGCAGAAATATGTGATGACAGTCATGATTAGTCCACTTGTCATCAGCTATTCCTGATTTATAAGAGATACCCTGCTCTGGAATCTGGCTTGCTGGTATGAAAGAACAACTCTTCCTAATTTATAAGAGAGCAGCTCTCCCTAATCATGATAAATTGACAACTATAGCACAGGTGGTCAACGCCAAGTTCGCTGTAATTCGTAAATTCATTTGGACGTAACATATTACATCTATGCTCTTAGATGTTGAATTGCAATGATAGGTTCCTGACAGCCCTGTGCTATTAATATTTTTAAATTTAGCAGGATATTTTTTATATTATTGAGTACGGCCTCTAATTGTTCTCGATGTGTAAGAAATATATATAAAAAAAAGTCTATTTGAGCAAGCATGCCAGGGTGAGAGATCTGTAAAATATACAACAGTTTAGGTGAAAACCCACTGGTGTATTTTGAAGAAATATAGTAGTGTAGAAAAGTACTTGAATGCCCGACCAAATCAATAAAAAATAGAAAAATACAGGTATTGTTTAGTAGGCGTATTTGTTTACGAATAAATTTGTCGGAGTTTCAAATTGTTATATCAAGTAGGAACAATAGAGACTATACAAAGAAGATAACACGCGCTTGATTGCATGAAGAGAAAGGCGAAACATACTGGTCGTGCAGGTGTGCTAACAAAATTGTATATATCATATTAACATGCATGATAACATTCAAGTAACAGCCCGTTGTTGTGTTATGTGGAAAATGAAGAAGCGGCAGAAGGAAGATCTAGAATGCTTGACGGACTGAAGAAAGAAAGAAAAAAACAGGTTGTCGAGCAAGCATGTCAGAGAACAAACTTGTTAGTTCAAGTCTCACAAATGATGAAGTGTAGTAGCAGTTGTGATTTGCTTTGGAGATTCGTGCTCCGGATCACCGTCTTCCTCCTCGTTCCCGGTCACATCCAAGCGCGCAACGAGGGAGCGAGTTGCTGAAATTGCCTGGCCAAATTCTATAATAATCAGTCCGTTCCATAAAGCCCACCGAGACAATAATGTCACGCTGCCAGCCCAAATTCGAAACGTACAAAGCGAAGGGCAGATTGTATATATACACCAGGAGAACCGGCCCATTTAATTAAGGTGCACGCATGCATGTTCAGGTGCCCTTATAATAATTTGCCTCGTCTGTTTCTTTTTTCCCTTTGGATGTCACATTAGCTAGACTATAGTGTACTAGTATATGCAAACCAAAATTAAGCTTCTTAAGAGGAAATCTAAATCCCCAAATCTCTCTCTCTCTCTCGCGCGCGCCCTTACATCAATCAAATCAAACCGAAATGCATACATGCTAGCTTGCTATATTACAGATGTAATGCACTACTGCGTGCGTACATAGTGTACAAATATATATACTTCCGATCGATTGATCGATCGAAAATAACGAGAAAACACATACGTAATTGAACATGAAGATGCGCATGGATGGATCATGAATAATACGAAGATAACAACAAATGAATGGATGGATGGATAAAAATTCTAGCTGAGCGGCGCCTCGCCCAGCCAGTTCCCAGGCGGGTCGTAGGAGCAGGTGATGAAGACGCCGCCGGCGAAGCACTCGGAGCGGCCGCATCCGACGAGCTGGGTGTCGTTCCAGACGAGCTGCGTGAAGTGGCCGCACATCTGCCCGGGCTGGCACGCCTGGGAGCGCCAGTCGTAGAAGGCGGCCTCGCTGGCCCAGCTGCTCACGGCGTCTTCGGCGCGCCAGTCCCAACCGGTGCCCCAGAACACGTTCTCCCCGTAGGGCGAGCCCGGCGAGTGCATCAGCACGCAGTCGAACCGCCGCGCCGACGACCACCGCCGCGCGTACTTGGCCAGCTTGCTGCTCCACCGCAGCGGCGGCACGCCGTACCTGGCGCGCACCCGGTTGTGCGCCTCCAGGAACTCGTGCGCCATGAACTTGTACGTGCCGCGCCCGTTGGTGAACGAGTGCGGCTGCTGCTGCGGGTTGCCGCTGCCGGCGTCGAAAGAGGGGAGGAGGTCGTGCGGGTGGAAGAGGGCGGCGGTGGGGACGGTGAGCAGGGCGCACGCCATTGCCACGACGTCGACCAGGACGAGGAGGACAAGGCCCGCCATTGATTAATTCAGTTCCGGCCTCTCGATCGACGTACGTATATGACCTCTAGCTACGTACACCTACCAGCAATTAAGCTCTGCCTCTTAGTTGACTCTCTCTCTGGCTCTCCCTTGCCCTTGATCGAGGGAAATTAAGATAGCAGAGGCAATTAAGCATGCGATTAGTGGTTTAATCCATTACGCTGCAGGCAGGCGGTCTCCTATAGCTTGTGCACGCCGGGAAGTACTCACTCATGAGTAGCAGGAAAGGAAATTAAATCGGTGGTTTTGCTGCACGCACGCACAGCTTGCTTAACTGTGTCGATCGATTACTAATTCGCTTTGCCTTTTCCTGGCAACGGAAGGAAGCTCGAACGAATGGACATGGATGGCGCACGGCACGGGCAACCACACAAAATTGGTTGTGCGCCCGGGAAATGAGGTCCTCGGCTCGCCAATGCAACGCTAGCTGCCTGTAAATACAGCTAGCCCAACATTCTCTCTCCATATTTGGGCCAAGGACGCCAATTCTGGAGACTGATGACACACGCTAGCTAGACATGCTGCACAAATGAATGAATGAATGAATCTCTCTCTCTCTCTCTCTCTCTCTCTCTATGCTGCACGTGGCACATGATATGAGCTCGACCGATCGCGCGAGCTACTACTCCATGGATGGTGGGTGACGCACGTGGGGCAGCGAGCTAGCTAGTGCAGTACGTGCTACTAGCAGCAGCTGTATGTTAGGATTATATATATACACTAGCCTCATAGGCGCGGCGTCACGTCGCGCCAGGCGAGGATCCGCGAGGAGTTTTTAAAAAAAACCGAGGGCATATGCGTATTTTCGAAAAAGCTAAAGGGTTTTTTCGTAAAAAAATGAGGACCGTATGTAACGAAACGAGGACCCGTACGCAATTTACAAAATCGCAGGGCGCTATCCTGCAAATTGGAGGGGCTTTTTCAGAAAAAAGCGCCGCAAGAAAAACGGGCAGAGACCTTTTCGCGAGGAAAAAGGACCTCTACGTAATTTCCGGAAAATACAAGGAAACTATCTCGGCCGGCCGTACGAAGATTCCCGCGCCACGCGCGGGAGACGTGGAGGGGCTCGCTGGCCGGGAATCCCCCAGCTTTGTATAGCTGGTTATTACCACAATATTGAAGCTAGCTAGGAACTGGAGCATGCGGGCCAGGACAGATTGATCCCATCCACGTGTTGGAAGAAAAACGGTTCCTTGGGTTGTTACATATATACTTGCGTTCGTTCACTTACCTTGTTACGTATGCATGACCACGCACGCATGTGTGAGCTAGGCAGCTGGTTAATTAGCTCCTAGCTAGCTGCCCGTGGATTCCAAATGTTTCACCGGGGTTCAAAATTGAGATAATCAAGCTAGCATAAAAATGATCATCTCTAGAAAGAAAACTCAATGTTAATTTGATGGTTAGAAAGGTACTAGTACTGAAATTATGCCTAGAGTCGGCCGTAAGCATACTTCGATTTAGTGGTGGTATGGTAGCTATATATGAAAATTAAGGGGAAGGAAGAAATTAAGATGAGATATGATAAGGTTGCTCCACCTAATTAGGCTAAGCTAGCTAGCTATTATATATATGGAGATGGAAGCTGGATCTTCCCGTGGATCGTGGACTGCGAAAGCGGACAAAAGCCCATGCCCCACTCACTATCTATCCATCGATCGATCGTCAGGTCAATTCCCAAATGTTGATGTCCTTGTCGTTCTCTTCTGAATACTTTTTCTTTGAACGGGGCTCTTGTGAATACTAATTAATTGGAACGTCTTGGAAGAAGAAGAAGAAGTAGCGTCTTGGAAGAAGAGAAGTAGAGTAGTACGTAGTGCTCCCAGGCAGCTGGCAGCGAGCACACGCTAGATATATCTGCTACTGGCATATACGTACAGCGAGCACCGCAGTATATACATACAAAGCTAGTTATCTATTTGCGAGTTTTTAGCCGTGTTGATACTTTTTTGTTGCATTTTTGTAAGAATGACATCCGTCGTGCAAAAATTACAGAATTAACACATCGATCTCACATAAATGATTTAGGGGCGACACATTAGGGTGGTGCACGTTAGCCTACAGTGTCACCAAGATCGCACGGCCACTGTGCGATGGCCAATTAGCTAGGTTAATTAAGGTTTGTTAATTAGCTATGTCGTCAATTAGCAAATTCATTTTAGTATACTGCTTGTACGAATTTTTAGATATAACAAATGAGCTAAAAAAACTTACGAAATTTTTTGTAAAGCCTCCTATATAATTTTTTCATAATTTTATCGATTTTTAATTTTACTCAAAAAAATCATTTAATGTACTGTTTCTAAGAATTTTTAATACACAAAACGGGCTCTAAAGATTATAGATTTTTTAAATGATCCTTACATAGTTGATTTGATTTTAGAATTTTGTATGTTTCAAAATTATCTTAAAAATTAATAATTTAAGTCTCGAAAATTGGTATCCTTGCACCACGGCATTCCGCATTGACTTTTAGTCTTTTACAGCTCTCAACTTTTTTCTAGCGGCTGAGCCTGTGAAATTCAATCTAGCCGGATCAATTTGCCAGCCACAATTATTTGGCACGGATTGCAGAATCCTACTTGGTTCAAAATAGAAGGAAATTGTAAGTATGCCAACTCAACAACATGCTGCACCGTTCAAAAATAAATAAATAAATAAATAAATGTATTGCACGAGACATAAGTTTCCTTTTCTCAGATAGGGATAGGCTGCGTTTTTTTTTTACGGACGGTCTTAAGTTTGTATGCTTATATATGCACGAGTTCAACCTTCTTTTCCTGCAGGAACTGACCAAACCATGCAATTTCTCAGGTGAGGGAATTTTTACATTATGTTTTACTGGTAGTAGAAATTCAATCTGATCATTGATTTATGAGGGTATAATGGACTTTTCTTTATAAATCTAATTTTCTTGTGAGGATATTATAGACTTTTCCTCTAAATCTATTATTAATCCTTTCAGTCGCTGTCGTCTCTCCTCTCACCTATTCTGTCTACTATCTCTCTTACATGCACCGTCACGGCGTTTGTAGAAATCACTCTTACGCCACACGTTTCCTTTACAATTATACTCACCTCGAGATTCTACTGCTAGTACTGTCAGTGATAATATAACTAGATTCTAACTAATATAATCTATTATATCAAAAATAATGAACGTCTCATGTTTATTTTTACGTATGGTAAAAGAGCCCTTCTATTATGTGTTGTGCTTTTGGAATGGAAAAGCGTATTTTTACGTATGGCAAGTCTTCGGTCAATTAGTCTAACAAAAATTATCCGCTCTACTTGTGCCGCTATAGGGTAATTTAGAGATGTACCTTAAATGATGTGCATATATTATACTCCCTCCAATTTTTTATAGGATGTATTATTTCCAAGCCAAAATTTTGTATTATAAGGTGTATTGGCCATGTTCTTTTTCAGTTTTTTTCTTTTCTACAGGAACTAGCTTTTAAATGAAGTGTTTTTTAAGATAGAGTCTACTAGTTAATTGTAGTACATAATGTACCGACTTCATTTATATTGGCAAAAACCGCATGTGAGTTTCTGTTACTCTGTAATCTCTTGTATGAATAGCCAAAAACTACAAGCCGCAGTAAAAAAACAGGCTATACATACCGATGTATCATCTTAGTTTGGAGATCTGGTTTTACTCCTCAGTAACATTTCTCATGAGTATAGAGAGAACAAAGGTGTGGAAGTGTTGCGAGGAGAATGAAGGCGTGGAAGTGTGGCTCTTCTCCCCACGCCACCGTACTGTGATCCATCTCTCTCCCAGTTTATCGGGCCTGTTCTTTTTGGTTGAAGCTTATGTCTTTTGGCTGCAGCTTGTGGCTTTTGTGCTGTTCATACGAGAGATTACAGAGTAATAAAAACTCACATGCGGTTTTTGTCGATATAAATGAAGTCAGTACAGTATGTACTACAATTAACTAGTAGATCTTATCTTGAAAAGATACCCCATTTAAAAATTAGTTACTATAGAAAAATCGAAAAATAGCTTTTAGAAGCTGAAAAGAATAGTACCATCTACTTCTTCGGCTTTGTAGAAGCCTCTGTAGGGTCATTACTAAAGAATTGTTTAGATCAAGTAATACGAGATGGAAAGGTCCATTGAGGTCCGACAGAAACGCTATTTTTTTTCTACTCTTCCTTGTTACTGGGAGATCACTGTGGCTGTGCTCAAATTTGTTTAAAGCATCTTTAATGGATTAAACTGATGTCGATTTAAAGTTATATCATGTAAGTATTTTAAGAACTAAACTTATTTTCTCTAATAATTGAACCAATTACTACTAATAACTAAGATCTACGTTATATTAAAAAACCACAAAATAATAATATCATCTCTCAACTGCTATCTCTCCTATGTAGTTGTTTAATGATAACATGAATTGTTTAATGCTTTAAATCGACTTCTAAGTAGAGTCCGGTTCTATATATTTTTTTGTTGGAATCGACTTCTCTAATATATTGAATCGATTCAATACCTTTTCTATCCTCATTTGAACCAGCTAAAACACAACATTGGAGATGATCTTAAGATTTTGGCTTTTAGTTTTTTTACACTGTAGCTGTTGTAAACTGTTTCGACGTAATTAAATTAAAAAAAGAAAAAGGTTATCTGATCATAGACAATGCAAATGAATATGAGCAAAAAGATATGAAAAAAACCCAAAAATACCAAAAAGTCAGAAAAAAAGAAATTTAAAATCTAGAAGCTAAAAGCTGAAAGCAAATTAAGCAGTATCCACAGGCCTTCCCAACAAAAAAAATGTTACATAAAATTTTTGACGTACTAAATCCGTGTATGCCAGGCATGGCACGCGCATGCCAGAGAGAGAGAGAGAGAGAGAGGAGTGTGGGAGGTGAAAAGTCCGCAGGAAATAAAAGCGAGGAGAGAGATAGGCTAAACGTACTTATTTGGACTTATATTTTTAGCTTTTGAATTTATTTGGTACTGCTTTGTATTCTGCTGTAATTTTTTTTGACGTAGTTAAATATAAAAAATTAAAATAGAAAAATTTAACTGCTGTAATGTAATGATTGTATAGGCCACAATTAAGTCGATCCATCTCGGTCGGCAGTAGTCCGCCAAGGCAGTATACTCCAATTTGGGTCAAGATGAAATGAACCAAACATGTGTCATGTGTGTACGTGACAAACAAACCGCACGCGCAGGCGCCGCACACATTTTGCAAAAAAAAAAAAAAAAAAAAAGAGGAGGAAAAACAAGAAGAAAGAGAGAGAGAGAGACGGCGACAGATGCGGCAGCTAGCCGAGGCGGAGGCTGAGAAGAAAGCAGAGCAAGAGCAGTGGAAGAAGAAAGCAGCATCCAAGACGAGACGGGAGAGGAAAGCCACGCACGACAGCGCTAAAGAGCACGTACAAATTTACTATACAGCGGTTGGCCACGACCGCACGCGCAAACCTACAAAAACCAACTAGTAATATTGACCCTCAGAAAATGCTCGCTGGCTCCTCGTATATACAGTACAGTATACACACACACACACAACGAAAATAACTAGTTTGAAAGGGGACCAACACCGAGACACAAACAACACAGAACCAAACCTCATACATAAATTCATTCTTGGGAACATACACATAAACTTCTTTCCTCCTATCAGGTCTAGTTTCTTCCTATACGGTATCTACCTGCGTGCGGAGTCCTTACGTGTCGTAGTGATTAACCTTAGAGAGATGATCGAGCCTATTCGCATGCATGCAACAATTCTATTTCTATCCAACACACAGCTGCAATATAAATGGATGATAAAAAAGCTCATTAGTGAGGCTCGTTAGTTCGATTCAAAATTATTTCAATTATACATATTAATTAATTAAACATTATTTAAATTTTGTTTTAACTCGGCTCGTTAGCTCTTTAGACCAGTACTACTACTACGCCCGGTGAAAAGTCAGAAGAAATTATAGACATTCGGCAGCTAGCTAGCTTGGCGATGTATACATGGATGGTGCACGCACTTTTGCTCTTTTTTTTGGTAGCTTTTTGCCTTTCATTCAACTATCTATCTAGCTGGGAGGAGTATCTGTCTCTATCTACGAGAGAATACCAACCTTCTTTGCTTGCTTTAGGTCCCTTTCGGACAGTGTTTTTAATTTAACTATTACGACGACCAGCGATTCCAGCCAGCTAGCTAAGAGCCTGCTTAGCGCCGCTCCAGAGGACCAGCAGCGAGCGAGATGCGCAGGGCTCCTCCTAGCTCTGCATGCGCTCGTGCCAGTCGCAGCAGCAGGTCAACACTAACCGGACCAACGTTACCTACGTGGATACTTGCTCTGTTCTTTTTTTTTTTACCTAACATTTTTTTAATTTTTTACAATCTTCCAGAAACGATGCTGGTACTTTAAGGCGTATTCGTAAAATTTTAACATTTTTTTAATTTTTTTACAATCTTCGAGAAACCATGCTGGTACTTAAAGACGTATTCGTAACGTTTTAATATTATGGTTGTATGTTTAATTATAAATCTAATAATATCATGTTTATAGAGCCATAATATTAAGGTTCTGCTCATTTTGGCTTGAGCTTCTTGCTTATTTTTTACTATTCCTAATTTTTTTTTATCTTTTTCTGGTTTTTTGCTTTTTTTTTGCCGGTTCTTTTTTCGTATTCGTTTGTATTATCCGTGATGGTCTAATATATTTTCTTTAATTTAATTTTTTTAAAATTTAATTACTTCAAATAAACAGCCATCGGATATAGTACAATTTCAATCAACTATATTATAATTTAAGTCATAAGTCTTTTTTTAACTACGGTCAAATCAAATCGATCAACTATATTATAATTTAAGTCATAAGTTTTTTTTAACTACGGTCAAATCGAAGGACAGAGGCAATAGTAGCTTGTACTAGCTAGCATTTCATCTTGTACTAGATAGCTAGCACCGCACGTGATCGATCGATCGAGACACAGATCGATCCATCAGAGGAGGTGCAGTGCAACGAACAACGTTGATACGATACCCAGCTAGCTTAGCGCTAGCATAACAAACACCGACGTCCGTGCGGCAACGGTAATGATCGGTTACCCAAAAACCAATTAAAATTTACAAATCATAATCTGAACCTGGACGATTTTAAAACCAGTAACCATTTCGGTTACAAAAAACCTGTTTAAAAACCAAAAACCCACAAAAAACTGAGAAAACCTAGCACAAAATACTGAAACTAACATATGTATACATATTTAGTTTATACAATAGAAAATTTAGCACAACAAGACTAAACCAACTTAGAAAGTGTATTTGTAGCCACCGAGATTTCGGCTGGTTTTTCCCTCCTGGTACTCACGGGATTTCCAGTAACTGACGGTTACCAGCCGGTAACAGCTAGTATTTCAATCCCTGCGTACGTGCATAACCAAGGGTTGCAGATATGCATGTGTGCTGGACGGGGCTGGCCGAGAGATTAATAGGTAACACGACATGCATGCCCGCCTTTTCTTTTCAGCTTCTAAAAGCTGCTTTTCAGCTTCTAAAAGTTGCTTTTCAGCTTTTCTATAATAACTAGTTTTTAAATAGAGTACTTTTTAAGACAGAATCTACAAGTTTATTGTAGTACACACTTTAGCGTCTTCATTTATATCGGTCGAAACCGCATGCAGGTTTCTACTACTTCGCACTCTCTCACATAAACAGCCCAAAAGGTATAAGCCGCAGCCAAAAGCTATAAACTGAAGCAAAAAGAACATATCCTTTATCTTTTCTTTCTTCCAAGCAACATCATACATGCTCGATCATGCATGTTTCTGCTTCTTAATATCATATATTTATATGAGGACGTAGAATCATACTTGTTTTACAATTCCTATGCTTACAACGAAAATATAGTTGTATATTCCTTATACAACTCTAACGGCTCTTGTATTTATATGATTATTATATCTATTTGATCTGCACTATTATAATTTAGATCCACCAGAATGGACGGTGTTGGTCTTTTTCTTTTTTTACCGTTTAACGTGATAATTTCTAACTTTTTGAGAGTGAACGTGGTGGCTTCCTTGATAATTTCTAACTCTTGAGAAAGAACATGGTGATAATAGGAAAATTACATAAGGCACCATGGTGCCTAGGCACCAACATCCAATACACGTGTATGATTGATAATTTTTTTGAGTTTGGATATGAAAATATTTTATACTCTTGATATATTTATGGTAAGTAAGTTTTGAACTCAGTTCAAATTAGTTTGAACTACTTTTGAGTTCAATGCAACTACAGTGAGTATATACCATAAAAATAGTTCAAACTAATTAAACTGAAGTTGAATTTAAATTTTTTCGGAGTTTGACATCTCAAATATACTTTTTTATGGGTATATGAAGATACCCACATCAAACGTTGCGAATCTCGAAGCAAATCAACGGGTATTGATATTGGTGCCTAGGCACCATGGTGCATGAAGGAAAAATACCTTTTACTCCCGGGTGTAATTACACCCACCTCTAATATACCACCTAAACAAACTTGAAATACTCCTTTATCACCTTAGGTATACTCGTATACTAATTATAAGATATTCTAATATGAACCACAAGAAAAAATTGCAAGGGAGTCCATAGTTTTTAGCGTATTTTGTAAATACATTTATATACGTACATAAAAAGAAGTATGTTGAAAAAAAATGTACATACCACCTCTGAAAAATTGTTCATACCACCTATATGATCTTAAATACTCGTATACTACATGTACATACCACTCGTTACGCGAGATACTCCCTACGTTGTAAGATACGACATAGGGTGTAATTACACCCGGGAGTAGAAAAGAGGCTTCTCATATATATATATATATATATATATATATATATATATATATATATATATATATATATATATATATATATATATATATATATATATATATATATATATATATATATATATAACGCTGAAATGGGGCACCATGGTGTCTGGGCACTAAGTCTCCCTGTCTTTAGATTGCTATATATATGTGTGTGTGTAGGAAAATGGTTCTATACTCCTAGGAGTACATACTTCTACTTCTCATATATTGCTTTAATGGTGTTGTTTTATCTTTTTATCTATTTGAGTATATTCTAATAACGATTATAGTATACTTCAAAGTGAGTTCCATGACAAATTTTATAAAAATTTATTTTTTATAGCATAATCTGCGTACATATTTCTTTTATGTATGGAAAAGGATATATATATCAAAAATAAAGAATTCTTATGAAAATTTTTTTATAGCATAATCTGCGTACATAGTGCGTTATAGTAAGAAGCTATCGAATGTATGGACTAGTGAGAGTAGTGATCGATCGGCTAATCTCAGAGCTGTGTGTGTGTAGCTACAATAAACATATATGGGATCGAGGCACATCGACAGTACTGCCGAAGGAAGGAAATAGGCACGTGCGTACGTAGATGCAAGAACCCTAGCCGATGAAGAAAGAAGTTATGTGTGGATTTTTTTGGCCTCCACAAGAAGTGTTGCAGCACAAAACAAAAAGGTCCACTATCAGAAAACCAGGCCATGCATACCGGCTGCATCTTTTCTTCCTCTGCTCCGTTAATTCTCTCTCCTTTCCTTCAATTCCTTTTCTTTATGGCGTATGGATGGAGAGTAGCAACTAGTAGCTAGCAATGACTTTCGTTGTGCTACTTTCTAGTGTGCTAGCTAGCTGTATGAGATCATGCATGCATGGTGCAAATTCAAGTATACATAGGGTCTATTTGGGAGAGCTCCATCAGCTTCGGATCCATGAAAAACAGCTCCACTCCACGAAATTTTACCCAAACGCTCCAGCTCCGCGAAATCTGGATTCACCAAAATCCTGGATCTGAGGGTCAGATCCATAGATTTCATGGAGCTCCTCAAGGGGTGCTCCACCATGGAGTTGGATGGTAATTACCCACCAATGTCACTGGTTACACACCCCATCCCACCAAAAGTGGCCATTCCCATCAAAACCTCAATTTCGTGGATCTGGAGTTGCTGTATAAGCCAAACACTCCATGGTGGGATCTCAGATCCACGGTGAAGCTGGTGCTCCAGATCCACGTTTTCAGTGGTGAAGCTCTCCCAAACAGGCTCATAGTGTGCATGCATCTTGCCAGCTAGGAATTGGGAAGGACCATGCATGCATGGTGATATGCACTGCTACCACCAAGAGCAAACCGAAGCTAACCTAGCACTACATGTCCAGAAACAGCTGAAGCCTGATGCAAGCTGCTACTCCGTCACTCCTAAACAAGTCATAAATAGCAACTAACACACTTCATAAGGGTCATAGGCTCAATGATATGAAAAGCCTTTTCAGAAAAGGCCATCCATCGCAATTCACAAGTTGGGAGTGAGACAAGCATACGTTGATTAGAGTATACACTAGCTAGATTAGCTTGTGGAGTGTGCACCGCAAAGACTGAGGTGTGGTGAGGTGAGGGATCCCTACTGGCTAGCTCGCTAGAGTTTGGAGCCCGTGAGTGCCCACCCCACACCCCCCTCCTGTACCCACACTTGCGCCTAGCTAGCACCTCTCCTCATGACCTTTTGTGTGTTGCATGCATCACCAACAAATATTGCAGATATGAATGGGAAATGTTGCGGATAGAAATACGCATATCGTCCTTCATTTTTTGTTGCAAATATAATCAAAAAATATTACACCCAAGCGTCCATAGCCAAACACCCAGATCAGACATCCGGACCATAGCATTACCCTATAGATATTCACATAGTCCATATAGATAGATTGGCTTTGCTGAGCCAGCAGGCTGAATTGAAAGGAGGAGATCGATGGTGATTTTATACATCAAGGATCCAGATAATGCTGTTTCCTCTCCTAGCTTTATTTAATTTGACATATGTTTCTTTTAGCATGTTGCTCGCCCCATTTAGTAAGTGCAAATTAAGCAAATGCTCTACATCAATTGCACGCATCATCTTTTTTTTTTCTGGTCATGAGAGGAGAGCGTGGATGCGCTTATTGGCTGCTTTAATTTCACCATGCACGGGTCCCGTACATAACGCAATCTATATCATCACTGTCTTAGGTAATAATACCAATCTATATTTAGGAATGTGCTTTTATGCTTTTTTAAAGCTATTTGCATAACTTTTAAAGCAGAACTAAATAGTGGATGGCGATTACTTACTCATTTGTGTGCTTTGAAATTAGTACCATTCTTGTTAGAGTGGAAAGTATGAAAACACTACTCCTATATTTATTACCCAATAAAACCAAATAAATTCATATTTTATCAACTAATAAACCACATTAGAGCGTTATAGCAGAACAATAATTATAAACAATACAATAATATTACAATAGCATGGCCACACAGGGCTGAGATCCGTTAAAAGGCTAAACAGTTGTCCAATTATTACAATACCGCTAGAAACAGAAATACTTCTATCTAATAATTATTTGTGTGCCACATGTCGGCCCAAGAAGCATGCTGCCTGGTGACCGAGTGGCAGGTAGTGCCATTTTTGCAATTGATGCTAAGAGTATACTATTTTTACAAATAACACGTCAAATACAACTATTTCCGCTAATGATTCTAAAAGTATGCTATTATACTGTGGGTTCCGCCTACAATTTACTAGTAGCCTGCTACTCGTCCCATGTGTCTCATATAGGGTACCCACCTCGTACACGTCATACTCAGGTCAACTCCATCCCATTCGGCATAGCTGCCCTCTGTATAGACATCGTTTGTACCCGGTAGCACTCCAAATTGACTAGTATCTAAATAAGGAAGAATAATAGCAAACGTGAGTACAAGAGTACCCATCAAGCACTAATAGCAAATATGTAACTTTATGAACATTAACCAATACCTCCATATATTTTATCTCACCTCACATCATCTCAAAATTAAGTGTTTTATATTGGAGGAGGTTTCATATTTTAAATTTAGAAATCTATTGATTACTCGCATGACAAGATAGAACCACTATTTCGTTCACATAGCCTCCATTGATAGGCTTGTACCATTTTATCCATAGCTACTCTAATTTTTATCGTGAATGGTTTTTCGTATTTCCTTAGATGCATTGCCTAAATCAAAGTACAAAACTTTTTCTCTATTTTTGTATATTACACATTCACTCTACTAGGATATCTTTAGTCATTGGTTGGGCCGGAAGCACTTTCATCCAACACTTCACTGCACTAAGTATAGGCGTCGGGCTTACCTTTTTTAGCCTTGAGTCCAACTGAGACCTCGCTCATAAAATTCCCTAACACTGGTTCGGTAGTACAAGCTGTTAGTTTCCCAACAACCATCTCTTTGTAGTGTGGTGGAGATGTGGATATACGACTCCACTTATCAGAGTTCAAATCTTTGTGCCCGTCTATTATGCACACACGATTACATTTCAGTAGGAATTTTGTGATGTTACGGATTTATTTTTAGCCTCTGTCTGTCTAGACCTATGCCTTTCTTGTCTCTACTAATACAAAAGGATACTTTGTCTATTCACCACCTTCACTTTCCTTCTTCTTACCGCAGCGTACTCCCGCACCTCCTCTTAACATACACTGACATGTGGGTCTATGTCATCAGCCGGCTTCAGGATAGATCCCCATGTGGCCACACCCTTCAGGCCCCAACCATTCTCATGCCTTGATCAGTGCTGCTCCCTCTCCTCACTTTAATCAACATCTTCTAATCCTCTCTCTCTTCCATGTCCTGCAGCAGTGCCTTGCCAGTTTTGCAGGACAGATCCGCGATGAGTGACGGCGCTAGTGATCGATGCCCACAACAAGCAAAAGGGCCCTCACCAAGTGGCAGCTGGGCTCGAAGAGTGAGGAGGCAACGGTGGGGAGGAGAAAGACGGTGGAACCAGGATTGAGGATGGCCATATCTAGTGCCGTCGGGGTCGAGGGTGGTCGGAACCAGCAGCGTGGTGGTTAGGGATCACCAGATTCGTCGGACTCAAGCTATAGTAGCACAGGGATGGCCGGGTCCGACGACAGAAACCTCTCTTTGACTCTCCTTCACTAGCGTTAGCACTTTCACTTCTCCTTTTCTGCTGGCGTGGTCGGGCGGCTCCAATTATGGCTCCATGTCCTTGATCTACCTACACCCGCACTATCTTGTTGCGAGGACAATGTGATTTGATGGTGGTGAAGGTGAGAACGACTGGATCTAGCGGTGGCAACCTCAGAGACATAGGATCTGGATGAAGTGACCCCGGGAGGAGGCACAGGAAGTACAGGTGGCGCGGTGGCGACGCGTGGGCTGGGGAGGCGAGGAGTGACGAAGGAGGGAAGGAGGCGGCGTCGGGTGGAAGTGGAGAGGTTGGATGCATTTTTTATTTACATCTAGGGGCAACCTCCTCTCTCAGCCGATCCTAGCCACTAGATCTCAATTCGACGACTATGAAAAAAGGTGACGAAGCCAGCCTCTTTGGTCCCTAAGCCTAGCCCCTTGGAGCCTCTGCTACCCCTTCCTCCCGTGCACCGCCATGGTGTAGCTGCATTAGGACGGTGAAGAAGATAGAGATGGACTGGTACTCGATGATGAAGAAGAGGAGCACACCGGTGTGGACAATGAGGTGTTGGTGTACACCACTAAGGACGACGACAAAACGAAAGTGTACATCCCAAGGTTGATAATCAAGACATAGAATACACTGGCACGGACGATGATCAGGGAGGCATAGTATAACGGCTCGAATGATGTGTACACTGTCGGAGGTGAAGAAGAACCACAAAACCGACGGGGTGGGCCAGGAGGGTAGATCTAGAGCGGGGATCTCGGGAACGACGGATCCCGCTACATTGACCTCACCATTAATGATAAGATATCTTTCTTTTTTTAGAATGTGGTTGCAAAGCACTCACATAATAGAAAAAACTGTGGGTCGCTAATCAAGCTGTATTTTTAATTTATCTATAGTCATTTCAACCGTCGTGACATGCATGTTATTTTGGCGGACAAGATGATGATTGTTTTAGACATTATTAAAAACTCTCTGATGACTTGTAACATTCATCAAGTGGCGTGCTAGCTACAGCTGATTGATGTGCACATTTTCAAGTGTTGGTTACTGTCTCTAGTTGGATGGATGGATCATGGAGCTAGCTAGCTACCTTTCGTTGTGCGATCAGATCATCAGACAGACATTATTTGTCAACAGAAAAGAAAAGAAGACACCAGTTACAGTTCGCCTGATCAGTTGATGTAGGCATCCACTTTTACTGCCTGCATGTACTTGGTATATATATGGCTCGGCGCTGATGCTTCTATAAAATGACGTTTTTGGAGCTATCTCCACATGGTTCACTTTAATTATTGGCTATGTGGTTTTTTCTAATTCGTTTCAAAAAAAAACATATGTTTGTTTTTGGAGAGGGAGCCATCCATCTAGACCAGTTTAAAAAGAGAGAATAAAACCACTAGAAGATATGATGATGATAGCGATGTTGATTAAAAACTAACTTCCGCTCTGTGAGTGGCTTCAGTTGAAAGGTTGCCAAATTTGATTTGATTTAATGGTACTACGACTAGTAGCTTACTGATGGTGTAAAAAAACATCATTAGTTGGTGTCTCTGTCAGTTGATGACGGCTCATTCCTGCCGTCCCTATCTTCTGGTGGAATTACTAGCTAAAAGTTCATTTCAGGGGCATGCATATTTGGTACTGAGTATATATAGTACTCCATAGTGTCATTTCTAAATTTCATGCAGCAAGAACAGCTAATTAATTTCGGCTGGCAGGAATTCATGCGTGGTATATATGGGTGGGAACTAGGTTGGGTTCCATGAACAACATGTACAAGTGGAAACTGATGGCGTGTACATGAGCGGGCAGCATGGGAGGACGGAATCTGGAGAAGGATCCAAGGGGCCGGCCGGGGAGGTCATCCGAGATGAAATGAGATGAAAATGCATGTTCGAGCTGCCAAGACAGAAACGAAGCAAGTTACTGTAACAGCATGCTGCATGCGGCTTCTCTCTGTCCTTATCGCGGCTTCATATTTATGGCCCTGATCAATATAGCTTCAGCTTCTGGCTTCAGCTTATTTTTGCACTATTCATAAATTTCGTCTTTTTCTGAACTTTTGGCTTTTTTTGAGTTTTTTTACCGGTTCTTTTTTTCCTCGTATTTGTTTACATTATACGTGATGGGCTAATATGTTTTTTCTATTTTTAAATTTAATTATGGTAAATAAGCCTCTGTCAGCTACAGTGCTTTTTTCAGCCAGCTACAGTATTTTCAGCCATAAACCATGAGGCTTTCAGCCGAACCGATCACCACCTATATCATGCGTGCACCATTCATGTCTTAGCTGCACCTAGTTGGTACTAAGATTAACGTTAATCCATCGGCAGGCTGCTGCTGCTTGCTTGGATGTCGGCCTCTAAATTAATAATAATAAACCCCGGTTTTCGTATAAAGACAAACCATCAAATTCTCTTCGTAGCAACATGTACTGTATTACCTAGTACAAATAGATATAGATGTATGATATATGCCTTGTGAAGAGGATCAGGATGCTCGCGTCTATTCTATGTATACTAAACGTTGATAGCAAATGTTTTAGAGTTGCTAATAAAAAAATAGCTAAATATTCTCTAAAAAGAAAAATATATGACCCTTAATCCCATGAGTCCTGATTAAATAAACTGTTGTGGCCATTGGATGTTCGGATTTAGAGATATATTGGTTGGGAGAGTGGCCTCATCTTAACCCAAACGGCCCACGACTCCAAAAAAGCCAAGCTGACAGGTTCGTGGAAGCCCACAAGGCAAACAAATGGCATATATATCCATAGAAGAATATGTTTAGATAAGGGTATTTATGTAACTATAGGTAGAGAAAAGGACTTATGCACCCTGTAAAGATAGACTTAAGAAGAGGTATCCATATAATTATACCCCCTATGGCTATATATACGCACCTGAGTGCATCATGGGGACACAGAGCACTCTTTTTTAGTGAAGAGTCAGATATTATCAACTTTCAAGATACTAGCACAGACTTCTAGTGTCATCCTTAGGGTGTTCTAGGCTGCAGGCGACCTTTCCACGGCTCCCCTGTAGCCTCTGTCCTTTACTATTTAGTGTATAACCACAACAGTTGGCGTCGCCCGTGGGATGACAAAGAAGCTGCGAGTTAAGATAAGAGTGGTCAGAGCCAATGGCGCCAAAGAAAACAGAGGTGTCAACACAAAAGATGTCGACCCCGAAAAAGGTGACAACATCGATTACAAAGCGAAAGAGAACTGCAACCTCCAAGCCTGGCGCAAGTGCGATGGAGGCAGCCTGCGAGGAGCTCCCGAAGTAGTGGCGCATCAGTACAGATGCAACAGAGGCAGCGACGACCAGCGGGGGAAGCTCCCTGACAGCTACCCTGACTAGGGGCTCAGAAGAGCAGCGAACGGGGGTAGCGGCCAACACAAGCCCCAGAGCCAGTGTTGGCGTTGGCACCGTCACCGTCACCACGCAAAGGGCGAAGAGGACCCTCCCACTCACCACAGGTACAAGCAGAGATGCCTTCGAGGCAATCTATGGAACAATACAATAGGAGTTAGCGGACTTGTGGCGAGTCAAGCGCGAAATGCTGGGGGATCGAACCCCGGCAACCGTCGTTGGGGTAGCAAAGGAGGTGACCAAGGCCAGGGCATAGGATCGGCGAACCGTGCAGAAACCTCTCGCCACCTATACCCGAAATCGCCTCTCTCCTCAGGGTCGCCGCAGAGCGCCTAGCCAGAGGACTTCAATATACCTACCATGGAGCTGTACAAAGGCAAAATGGACCCCGCAAATTTTTGCACGTCTATGAGATGGTGATTGGAGCGGCAGGAGGTGATGACATGGAAGGCCAAGGGACTACCTTGCGCCTTTTAGGGGGTGGCGCTCTCTTGGTTCTTCACCATTTTCCCTGGCTCCATATACGTATGAGAGCATATTTGGAATCTCATGCATAACTTTCTAGGCAATTACGTAGAGCGTGTTGATGCCGACCAGCTCTTTGCGGTCAGACAGGAGCTGGGAGAAAAGCTACAGGCCTATTTTAAGTGCTTTGCGAAGATCCGCTACCAAGTTAGAGAATGCGCGAAAACCTATAAAGTTGGTGGCTAAACTCTTTGACAAGATGGAAGAATACGCCAGGGTAGAGGAGGATGCAACACGATGAGAGGCCGAGGTGAAACCGATAGTCTCGGAAGTGAAGGATGCCCTGGGAGCCCCTAGGGAGTCGTCACTGTGTGGAGCTTCTCTGGTTCTTGACCGTTACTTGATTCCCTCCCTGCCCATTGCTTCTCTGGTTCTCGACCGTTGCTTGATTCCCTCCCCACCCGTTGCTTCTTTGGTTTACAATCGTTGCTCCCTCCCACCCGTTGCTTCTCTGGTCTCTGGTGCTAGCATGGCATGAAACAATGGCTCCACTCATCTTTGTCTCTCACTCTCTCCTCTCTCCATACTCCAACTCTCCTCACTCTCTCCTGGTTTCCTCTCTCCATTGCTTCTTTCTCTCTCCATTTTTCCTTTCCTCCTGGTTGTTTGTTGATCTACTCTCCTACACCTCCAGCTCCAGCCGGTGAGGTGGGTGATGATCTAGGATGTGGCTGCTACTCCCTGCACCTCTAGCTCCAACCAATAGCGAGTCAGGAGGTGAGACAGTGAGCTAGGAGGCAAGTGATGAGCCTGGAGGCGACTGTGTGGGAGGCGAGGTGGCCACTGAGCTAGGCCGTCGACGGGCGAGCTCTGCCCCCCAGCCACGCGGGAGGCGAGACGACCATCGAGCCAGGCCGACGGTGGGCGAGCTTCATCACCATCGACCATCAGGTCCGGTCGCCCAGACCGCACCGCACCACGCCTGCACTGTTACCGTGTCGGGCTAACTTGAGTATGGTATGCTACACCAGGCTAGGTTGTACCGCCCAACAGGCTGATTTTCCAGGCCCGGCTCAGCCCCCGCCCGTGTTGTGCCAGCTCAATCCATCACATGATAGGTAAGTGCCATACTTGGGTCATGCCGGACAAGCCTGAAAAAGCCCGAGCTGATTCCCATCACTAGTTAACACACCATAGCCAATGAATGTTGTTTGTTGTAAGTTACCAGCGTAGGCATCAAGAAAACATGCATTGGCCATGGAATCGTCTTGTGCATGACACATGGACCCTATATTAAGGATATTTTAATCAATCGGATAGAAATAATAAAATCAACAAGATCTTCCTGATCTTTGTATTTGCGCATCAAAGGATAGGTCGATAAGGACATTCACTTCCAATACATCTTTTATCCCTTTTACGTGGAATCGCCCTATCTGTAAATACTAAAGCATTGGAAACAGTTATTTGCTACCATTGCATATCCCTCCGCTTTATACATGTGGATTCTCTCTTATGGTAACAAACTCAAATAAATCAACTCACTAACACATGGTCACTACTATATAATATATCATCAGAAACGGTTTAAAAACGTCATTACAAATGGTTTCATGAGCCGTCTGAATTTATGGGTCAGTAATAATATGAGATCATCACAGACGACATTCGAATAATCTGTGATGTAGTATTTCACACAGTTGAAACCGTCTGTGATAGTAGTTAAAATTATCTGTGATATAAGACTTATCATATATGGTTTCAACTATGAACCGTCCATGGTATTTAAATATCATGGACGGTTCGTTGTTGAAACCGTCTATGATAAATTTTATATCACAGACAGTTTGTACTTGAAACCGTCTGTGATATTCTTTTCATATCAATACTGTATGTATACATCCAATTCACATTCATTCATTTCAGAAAGAAGAAACCCATTTCATAAATCAATTAACTGAAATGAAATAAATTGTCTATCCATGAACAAATACATGTACACATGAATAATTAAGATCAATCTTATCCCAGTGAAATTTGTTATACAGTATGGAATTCCCCATCTTCTTTTATGACTTTAGATCACAAGAAGTAAACACACTGTCCTCGAATTTCTGAGAGGTCAGGCTGTTCCAACGGAGTTGTAGTGATGAATAGAACTTGTCGGTAGGAAGGTCAATGTCGTGCATACATATGTAAATTGATAAGTATGAAATAATTATCGTAAGATTGACAAATTAACCTGAGGATCAATATTGATTTGCCTAAACTCCCACTGTTTCACAATATTTGCCTAAACTCATTGTGCATATAGATCAAGAAATACAGCAAATACAAGAAAAAGTTTATTACAGAGACCATACAGCCCATATTAATTAAAGATAACATTCTACAGCCACTTAACCTCTTTACGCTATCAATCAAAGTAGAAGTAGAGAGTGAACATACTGCAATAACTACAATCTTGAGATAAACATTATGAAACAATGGTTTCCAGGACAATGGACAAATATTATGATACAGATGTATATTTGACAACGAAATAGGTATTATGTTTCCACGTAGACAAAATACATCAAGCAAACAGCGAGGTTTAATACGTGTATAATGAGCAGTCAAAAGTTGAATTTCAAACAAACCTTTTTGCCAGAGATGTAATGTACTAAAACTGATGCCCGTGGGAAGAACGGGGGAGAAGGGATAAGAATTACCACCAGAATGAACCCGAGATCGATTCCGGCCGCCGGAGACCCTTTTTTCAGTGGGGTTTATCTTTTCTTGTTGATATTTACCACCCGCAGCCGCAGCTGGTAAGAGAAATAAAATGATACTACAAGCTAAGGCCCTGTTTGGAATGCGGGAATTTTTCCCGATTCCTATAGGAATTAAACTGTTTCCTGTAAAATTCATTTAAAATTTCTGTAAAATTCTTCTGTTCCAAACAGGCCCCAAGCTGCTATAACTAACCATGGAGTATCTTTATCTTACGGAGTGTGTGTTGGCTTGGTTTGCTTGGTGTAGTATGAATGATGGTTACCAAGGCGGGCAGCCAGTAGGAGCTAGGCGTCCTTGGTTTGTTTGTTAATTCCATGTGACCTGACTTTGGTACGGAGTTGATTAACTTTTTATTGTTGGTTTTAGATCCTTTTTCTTTTTGAAAGGCATGCGTGCAGGGTTAGCCCCGCTCTAACTACTTGATGCAGGAATCACTTAGAATACATAGATTTTCAATTTTAACTTATTTCCGACTTCCGACTTATTTTTCACTATTTATAAATATCATCTTTTTATGAACTTTTGGTTTTTTTGTTGAGTTTTTTTTGCCAGTTCTTATTTTTCCCGATTGTGTTTGTATTATACGTAATGGGCTAACATATTTTTAAATTTTTTTAAATTTAATTATGCTAAATAAGCCTCTGTCAGGTACAGTGTTTTTTCAGCCAGCTACAGTGCTTTTCAGCCATAAGCCACAAAAAAGCCCAAATGATCACCAAGCCAAAAGATAGTTGGAGAGATTTTCTATAAAGCGATTTTTTACAATATCTAACTTTCAAACAGATTATTTTTTTAAGATAGGGTCAATTGTAGTATATACTGTAGTGAATTCATTTGTATCGGTCAAAATAACACGCGAGTATCTATCTACAAGTTTCCCTATAAACTATTGCTATTTATAAACCAAGACAAAAAATTATCAGAAAAAATCAATATAAACACCCTCTTACCGAAGTAGAGGAGGGTGAGTGAGGGGACAATATAATGCATGATTAAGTACTCCATTAAGCAGGGGCGGATTTGGAAGAGAGGCGCATCACCCTAAAGTTTTGAAAGAAAAATAAATATATATAAGAGGTATATTATATACATGTACATATATTAGATTCTATTTGCATGTTTTCTGTGATTTTTTTCCTAAAAGAGTTTTTTTGGTGAATTTTGTATTTTGATTCATAAAGTTGTAATGTGCTACATTTAAACTCTTATAATATATACTTTGAATTTTTAAATTTGCAGTTTTGCATCATATTACTTAAATTTTAGATCTGCCAGCCACTACCATTAAGCAGAGTAAAAAAAAGGTTAAGTAGTATAAGTTTACTTATTAGAATTACACCGTGAGGGCAGGGGCAGGGAAGTTGATGGGAGGAACGGATGGCGGAAGCAGAGAGATGCGTTGGTGAGGGGAGGAATGGGAAGGCGGTGGGCTAACGCAACGCAACAAACAATACGATGGAGGGGTGAGACTGTAGGCGCGTGGGTCCCGCGACCGCAACAACTCGGGCCCACCACACATCTTGTCCTTCTTGTCCCTCCCATTCTGCTGCCCTGCCCTGCCCTGCTCTGCTATAAACCCCAGCGCCGAGGCCAGCCGGCCGGCCGCCTCCCTCCCTTCCCTTCCCTGCCCCATCACATCCCCTCCCTCCCTCCTCTTCCCTTCTCTAGGACTGCTGCCGCTAGTACAGGCGGCTCTTCCCGCGCGCGCGCGCCACGACTCTTCCTAGCTGAGCTAGCTTGCTGCTAGTACTGGACTACTGCAGCAGCACCGACAATTAACCCAAGGCGAGGAGGAGGCCCAGCGAGAGAGAGAACGAGGACGAGCAAGATCAGATCGAGGATAGATACACCAAAACAGCCAAGGCATGTACGCCGACGCAGCCTTTGGCTTCGCCGCCTACTCGCCGGCCCTCTCGCACCAGCCACCGCCCGACTTCTCCGCCGCCCACCCTCTCCTCGCGCCACCTCTACCCGCCGACGCCTCCTGCATCTACGCCCCCGACATGCCGCTTTTCGCCGATCCCCCGCCGGACATCGCCGCCCACCTCGTGAGTTACTACAACTCTTTCTTGCTTGCATGATTGCGATTTCCACCCTCAATTCCCACGATTCTCTTGTTTCTTAGAAGCAGCCTCCTCTTTTTCAGAAAAAGGAAAAAAATAAAATCATGCATAGCACACATACCACTCACTTGTCGGTCCACTTGACTAGCATATATGTGCATCATAGCGTTTTCCCGATTTTGATGCTGCTGCTGTTTCTCCACACTTTCTTTTCTTTTCTTTTATTAATCCTATTCCCTCGGGTTGCAATCTGGATTGTCAAGAAATTTTTTTTAAAAAGAACTCTGCTTCGTGCTATTTGGAAACGTCTTCAGGGCAGGGTCTCTCTTCAAATTGCTGTGTATGCGCTTCCGCCGTCTCAGAAAGAAACGTCGCTTTCTTTTTCTTCTTTTCTTTTTTTTTTCGCCCCCACTTTGATATAGATAGCTTGTCGGGGGAATAAAAATGGAAGAGTACATGTGAACAAGAACCTCCCTTTTCCTTTCTTATTTCCTCTTATAATACCAGGTACTGCAAAATTTCATCAGCATAAATCCACTGTTTTACACAAACAGGGACAATTTAGGAGTAGCTGTTGCCAAAAATGACTGCCTTCCTCAAACTTGCACTGCAGACAAGATGATCGCCAAATTTTTTTTAAAAAAATTGTCCAACTTTATATTCACTACTACATAAATAAACAATCCTGTGAACTGTAACTCCTGTACTGATGACGAGGAGAAAGACACATGGGATTACTGATGCTACAACCTTATTACTACTACCTGGCTATGTCAAGGCTCCGCACTACACGACTTTAGTTTCTGTTTTATTTTAGTTTTCGATTTATTTAAATAAGAAGTCACTTGAAAAAATGACTTTAGCTTCTATTTTATTTTGGTTTGCGGTTTATTTAAATCGGATGTTGAAGAAGTTAGTTTCTAATTTTGATTTATTTTTGCTTTTGAGGGTTTTTTGTCCTTTTGCCTTTTTTTCTCATTCCTTTTATATTGTCGTGATGGTATTACATTTTTTTTTATTTTTCTAAAAAAAAACCTAACAATCGCTACAGTATAATTTTAGTTATAAATCAAAAATCACAACTAAAAGCTTGAACTGTATGCTAGACAGAGCACCACCTAAAACACCATAGGGCCAACAATTGTATCACAAGTGTGTGAACGATGACTTCTAATTTTTTTCAAAGTATTCAAAAGATCTTTCCCTTGATACTTTAGAGAGTTAAGAAGATTAGATTTGACAACTAACTCTAAATCATAATTGAAAATAACAAATTAAAGTCTCACAAATTCAGCACGCAACCGGTATGATCGGCCACGCACCCGCGGTCTGACCGGCCTTAGGACCGCTCCTTTGTTCTCAGAACAGAAGATCAATGCGAGTAAAAAACAGCTTTTAGTGCAAACGTCAAAATACATGATCAAATGGAATCAAACTTTGCACAAATCTTGCTGAGGGTCTCAGAAATCTATTCCATATAAGAATCGCATGTATCTTAACCAAAGTTCCAAACTTTTCTGAAGATATGCAAGTTTGCATCAGAACTAGCTAAATATCAAAAACTTGATAAACGATTGACTCGTAGGATAAGAACAGCCAAGATGGCTCTAGATATATTCTCACATGTCACAGCAAGTAAAATCACTCAACGAATTAAAACCAAAAACCTCATATCAAGAAACCTCAAGAAGGGCTCCAAATCAAGTAAGAATCAGGCAACTTCGAAATCTTGCAAACCACAGTGTCTAGATGGATAAGATCTGATCTACATCAGTCATCTCCATCACTTACACGTTCTTAACACACAGCAAGATCAGGAATGGAAGTGAAAGCAAAGAACTAACAAGAACAAAAGGAAATCAACAAAGACAAGACGACTTCATGGGAGATGAACAAAGTTAATAATATTGCTATTTAAGGATTAAGGTTTCACAGCCACTTTATAAGGAGGACACAACAACACTCACTTTTCTCTCTCAAACTCTAATCCTGACTCAAGAATGAAATGGCTGGGATGGTTAGAATGGTTGGCTTGCAAGCTTCCTCCAACCCATTAAATAGTGGAGCAATCAGCCAACATCTAATCTTAATAGATACTATCCATTAGCATAATTGAGGAAAACCCGTTAACCCCCACACAACATGTGTTTTGCACTCACACTTAACTTATGCACGTTTTTCAAAGCACGTGAGCTTGAACCGGCTAAGTCTTTAACTTTTGATCCATATGATCTTCTCAGCATCTACTTGCCCTAGATCGCTTTCCCAAATACCACTCAAGTATCGAGGTTTTGATCAAAGGAAAATTTTGGTATTTGGTCAAATACCAAAATACACTCGCCTTGACCCGGTCTTCTTTCTTTGCAAACAATCGTCATGCTTATGTGGAGGTGCACCAATAGCTTACCATGCATTGTCAAGTCTCTCCCGCTCTGGTTCCCTCCGAACCACGCCTCACTTGGAGTGACCAAGTCATTTGGTGCAACTCATCGCTCAAACTTTCAAATTATCCAATGCTCGACCAAATTATCAAATTTTAGAACACACTGCCGAAATTATAGAGATAGTCGGTCTGACCACTATGCATGGCCAATCTGACCAGGAGCTGAACAACTAACTGAAAATCAAAATTTTTCGTAAATTTGAATTTTAACTCCATATTTGAATTTTAACTCCAATCACAAATAATCTTTAACTGTCTCACATGGTCCTCACACTCTTTGCTACTGGTTCCTTTCTTTTGAGATGCTTTGCTATTGCTTCCTAACTGAGTACTCAATAAAATGAGCATATCAAAAACACAAAATCAGCTGTGATTTATTACGTCGAATAGGTGACGGATTAAGATACGAGCCGCATAATAATTGGCTCTCTCTTTTTTCGCTTGAAATCCTAAATAATAATTGATCATGTTGGCTCCAACTTTTCATTTCCTTTTGTCTTTGAATCTTCTCATTCACATCTTTCTAGTCGCACAAAGGCCACACGGGTTGAGATATTTAGTGTCTGTCCTTTGCTGCTAAGGGAGCAGGTAGCCAAGGGATCAAATTAGGTTCAGCCTTCAGTTGTTGGCCAGGATTTCTGATGCCATCCCTGCTGAGATGCTGATCAAATGCCCCTGTCCATCAGTATATGCTCTGGGAGCATGATAGGGACTTGTAAGTTGACATGTGCATGAACACAACAGCTAGCTAGCTTCTTGCAAGCATAGCTTTTACACGTCTCCGCCTTCAAAACATTTTTATATTGCTTTAACTGCGCACTGCTGGCCCCTGAGGCTGCAGTTTATAGTGAATATACTTTTGGGAAAACTGAAAGTCATATAAACAAAACAAAGCATTGGCAGTGGTGATTCATTGTACCTACCAGAAAGTAGATTAATTATTGTTGGCTGGCCTACAAATAACATTTTAGTAGGAACAGCTCAGTACTTTCATTTGTCCTACTACCGTTTTAGCCTGATTCCTGCTTCTTACAGAAATTGGTTCAAATGAATCATAGATGCTTCGTGTCCATAATTCTTGATATTTACAGTCTGAATCCTGATATTGCTATTAGGTATTTAGTATATTGGAACTTGTTCTCAACTCTATTTTTTATTGAACAGGGCTTGTTCTCAACTCTATTTTTTATTGAACAGGGCAACATGGCACAGCCGTCCCTAGTGTCAGAATATGACCTTGGAGGAGAAGGGGACTTGTTCAATGCTCCAGAACCCATCATTGAAGAACCGCTGCTTAGCCTTGATCCGGTTGCAGCTGCCATTTCAATGATGTCTGGTAGTGAAAATGCAATGGATGAAACTATCAAGGTTGCAGATATTGGCACCATTCAAAATGATCCTCTTTTAAGCGAAGTGTTATACGAGTGTGAGAAGGAACTCATGGAGAAGTCTGCAATCGAAGAGACAATTTCTGAATTGCTGGATGTCAAGATTCCAATGCTGCAAGTTGAAGAACTCCCAAGACAAGCTGAAGAAGTTCTTGGACAGATCAAACTCCCGACCATGGAGAAAGACAAGTCATCCGTCCCTGAATGTTCACTCCAGAAAAGTGTTAGTTCTGGATGCCTGAACTCAGAAGCTTGGATCAATGGACCAGCCAGGCCAAACTTTCTGGACTTCCAAGGATTGGACTTTGAGGCGGCGTTTGGGTTGAGGAGAGCTTATAGCGAAGGAGACATTCAGGTATCATCAGTACCTCCTTTTTCTCTTGCAGAATACAGATAATGGAATTATTATGAGGAAGACAGAGCACTGACTGTGTAAAGTGTTTCTGAAACACAGCTGTCGAGAAAAGAAATGCTGAGATAGAAAGCAAAACCAAAAGCATAACCTTACTGTAGTGCTTTACTCAAAGGCCGTTAAAGCTATGACACTGTTTTCACATGTTACTATTCCTGCCCAAAGCAACCTTTTTCTTAATGATTTGGTCACTACTTTAGCTGATCCCAAACATACCTATTCTGCACAATAGTGAGTTTTCTTTTAAGTTACTTTTACATGCACGCTATTGGTATTCATTTTTTTCACATGCACAGTTGTCGTAATTCTATGTTCCAGAAATGCACAGATAGAAAATCTGTTAGATACCTGTACAGCGAACTGCTTGATATGCTGGTTAGCAAGGAGAAAATTTTCTAGCTGGTAAATTTTGAAATCACTTGTCATCCTGATACGTGTTTAGGTAGCATCGTGGAAAGTTCTTTTTTTTTCAGATTAGTCATACAATCTTTGCAGACTCCAGGTGTTCAACAGATTGCACTTACGATTTTGACTTTTGAACAGAATCTTGGTGCGAATACCCCTCGACCAGGGAACTCAGCAAATGTTCAAACATCTTGTGAGAGGCTTGTAACCATCAGTGACGTGAAAACTGAAGAAAGGAAGCAAAAGCTCTCCAGGTACAGAAAGAAGAAGGTCAAGCGAAACTTTGGCAGAAAGATCAAGGTATAAGCCCCCTGGTTCTCAATCTCTTTTACTCAAAGGTTGAAAGAAAAAGATTAGAGAAGGCTAAAACTGATGAATGCGAGATCATTGATAAATGTTGTTTGCAACCTTTGCAGTATGCTTGCAGGAAGGCTCTGGCAGACAGCCAGCCAAGAGTGCGAGGGAGGTTTGCCAAGATCGAAGAATCAGACATGCTGAAGCCAAGGAAGTAGATGGCGAAGGTTGCAGAGCTCGCAAGGAATCCACTCGAGTTGCCAGTGGCTGATGGACCTTTGGCTTCTAGAAGCCTTCTAGGGATCGAGGTGAGGTGCAGCACCTTGTACAACAGAGGTGGAGATGCACTGCTGTGTTGCCCCTCGGAATTAATTTAGTTGCTCAACCGATCTCCTCTGTTCGGGTCACATTCTATTTTCCCCTGTGTAATAATATGATCCTTAGCTGCAAGGGAGTGAAGAGCTGAAGGCTCCTCCTGTACAAAGGCTCGAAGATTACAATAAAATTCGGCTCCCCTCTTGCTTGGCATCTAATCTTAATATTACTAGTGCACTCCTCTGATGATCGCTGATGCCTCTTCGTGAACTGTCGAAATGAATTTAATTAGCAACTTGGCAACACGGCTCGGGACCTAAATTATGTGAAAGGTCGCTGCTTAGATATTAACCCTTTCTCTACTTTGCCAAAAAGAGAGAAGCATTTTCTCTTCCGTCTTCAGCGCTGTCAAACTAGTAAGTTTCAGTACAAGAAATTGGCCGGTAGGTTTCAACCTGCAACGGTGTAAGACGCAAAACTATTTGGGGTCGGAGTCATGTATCACGTCTACATGGTAGAGGGGTCTTTTCAAAATTCTGTGGATCGACAGTACGTTAAGGAAGAGCTTGGGGTCCCAATCCTCTGAACCCCAAAAAAGCAGATCGAACCCCACATGCCCAAAAACGAACAAGAAGAATGGACTGCCGGCCATCATGAGCGTAGGGAATTGCGGAATAGCTCTGAATTGGGAAACAGATCAAAAGATGGGCATCACCATCCGTCCGATCACATGGCTGAAGGCGATAGTTCGATCTAGACACCACGATTGCAAAGTGCACGCTCGACATTTGAAGGTACAATTCTGCAGGCCTTATTTCATCAGATGAGAAGGGCAGGCATAACCCAGCTCAAAGGTCACCGTCGCAACTTTATTACACTCCGCCATGGTCTGGAGGCAATTATGGAAACGGAGAGGAAAAGAAACAAAACGATTCATTCACCAGTTAGTTCACCCCGTAGATCCACTTCTCCGCGTTGCTGGTGTAAGAGACCAGCTCCCTGGGTTCGAACCAGAGAGCAATCTCAGCCTTCGCTGTCTCTGGGCCATCGCTTCCATGAATGATGTTCCTGATGTTGAAGTGATGGAATGTGAGTACGAAGGAATTCTAAGAGCGCATGATAGCGAACGCCGACTGGTATAGCACATCAGGTCTTATTTCTAGCTTTCCAAGCTACAGCTAACCAGTGAAAACCGATAACTAAATGCCAGATTGATGAAGCCTTCTTTCATGACAC
This sequence comes from Dendrocalamus latiflorus, assembly GCA_017311315.1. Lineage (NCBI taxonomy): Eukaryota > Viridiplantae > Streptophyta > Magnoliopsida > Poales > Poaceae > Dendrocalamus > Dendrocalamus latiflorus. Next base: position 224,733 of record CM029613.1, on the reverse strand, counting down.
ATCACTGCTAGGCCTAGCGAACACAAGATGAAGCGTACCTTCCAACAACCACAGCAAGATCACCCCTGATGGTTCCAGGTTCAGATTTCTGTGGGTCTGTAGCGCCAATTAGTTTCCTCCCGTACTTGATGACACCCTCTCCTTCCCAAACCTTCAGAAATATATGGAGCCCATTAACATAACACTATTCACCAACGGCGCAGGGCGGAATTTCGTTTAAAGAGATGGGAGGATTCGCTTACCATCGCAAGTACAGGGCCAGAGCTAAGGAAGTCACACAGTCCATTGAAGAAAGGTCTGTCTTTCAAGTCATGATAGTGCTTCTGGGCAAACTCTTTGGATGGAACCACCAGCTTGATGGCAACAAGCTTGTACCCTTTTCTTTCAAATCGGGACACTATCTCAGAAATCTGTCCCCAGAGAGAAGAGAAAAGAAAAGATAGACATCCATCATGTTTCTGTAGGAAATTACCAGCCACGGAGACAAGGCTAAACAGTACAAACTTGTGATGGGTTGCATGATTGAAATGGTTTACATATCGGCCTGCCTACAACTACCATAAAACCAGGGCCGGTAATCTTTTGACAAACCTGAAACTGTAATGGGCCAGAGCGCCCAACTGTTGATCCACTACGGATCGAATTAAGGACAAGGCCCAATCCATTAGAGGGGGGAGGGCAAAATGAAGGCAGAACAGAGAGATTTCCCTTCGAACCCCTAAAGCTTGTCCTAGGTGGCCTTATTAATATGCATCCACATGGACATGGTATCCGGCGCTATTCTATGTTGGATTAGTTGTTCACGTTTAGTATTGTTGGAAACAGATGAAGAGGACAATGAAGATGGTGTGCGGAATAGAATATGTCAACATGTCGAGCCCGACCATTTCAATCGATTTGTGTAGGCGTATACATACGGTCAATTGACCGCACGGCTCTTTAAAACCTTTAAGAATTCACATGAAAGTTCAAAAAAAACAAAAAGATGTTAGTGCAGTTGACCTCATAAGTTTAAGATCCTGGCCAGGCCACTGATATATATATTCTATCCAAGAAGAGAGCACAATACACAGACAGTATGAATGTACGTTGGTAGCAGATCTGGTTGTCAAGCAATCTGGCGGCGCTACAGGTACTCACCAGGCCTCTTTGGACGCCGTCAGGCTTGATGGCGATAAAGGTGCGCTCCATCTGCAGGTAGAGAGGAGAGGAGGGGAGTGTGTTAAGGATTACAGTACATTAGGATTAGGGAGCCCAGCCCAGGTGACTGTGACAGGTTTGAGTGGAGTCCACACACAAAACAAGACAGAGCAAGAGTGCGTGCGGACCTCTGCAGCATGCGCCTCCTGGTCCTGGAGCATGTAGACTGACAGCCAGCCAACAGGAGGAATTAGCAGGAGTGAGACAAATCAATCAAGCAAGCAATCAATCTGAATATATCATATATGGGATTGGTACTACTAGTAGGGAGGGGTGGGGGTTATATACTAGTAGGGAGGATGGATATATACGAACGAACCAGCTGCGGGGACGGCAGCGATGGCGGGGAGCCATGACCATGCGTGGGAGGCGGCGGCCTTGGTCTTGTGGAAGGAGTAGGCGGCGGGGACCGTCTTCCTCCCCAGATTGGTGAGCGTGGCGAGCGCAGCGTTCCGACCATCTGCAGAGCAGGGGGAAAAGGGAAATTGGAATCGAAATCGAAAGGAGGATGTACGTAATCGGTAGGAGCGAATAACGGTGATGGCGAGCATGAATTAAGGGAGGGGAGTCCGGGAACTGACCGGCGAGGATGGAGGAGGAGCGCGGGGAGGAGGCGGAGAGGAAAGACCTGGCGGCCCTGCACGCCGACTGGTACAGCTTGGAGGAGGAACCCATGGTCGGCGGTGAGGTGAGGTGAGGCTAGGCTAGGCCGGGGTCTGAGCTGAGGCAGGATGGTGAGTGCACTCGACTCGGCAATGTTTTATCGAAGGGAATGGCTGAGGTGGGGAGGGAGGTCGCTCGCTCTTCGTCTTTACCATTTTGCCCCCTTCCTCTCTCTGTCGAGGGAGAGGGAGAAGGAGTCGTCGTCGGTGCGCGGGTCCAGCATGGTCATTTCCTCCTCTCCCAGGACAGGAGGTAAGGTAAGCTAACTCATCAGTCTAAACACGCGCAAACGGCTGCATGCCACCACGCTTGTTCATCGATCCGTTCCAGACGGATCGGATCGTCGCAGCGATCGGCCTTGCATTCATGTGCATGCTAGATCAGATCAGATGTGATTGTAGATCCCATCTTCTCGCGGACTGACAAATATTGACTTGTGCCTCGCCCAAATCTGAACATAGGCGACAAAAACAACAACAATAAATAAATCACGCATCAAGAGGTTACACAGCCAGTCTGTCTCAAAATGTTCCTCGCAACCACAGTAAAAAAAACAAATTTGTGCAGATCGGTTCTCTCCAAACTGCTTTTGTGAGGATCCATTCTCACCAAAAGAAAGAAAGAAAGAAAGAAAGAAAGAAAGGAGGGGGGAGGCTAGGCTTTACAGGGCCCCCAACAGGTTGGAGCAACAACAACAACGGTGGCAGCGCATGATGATATTCGCCATTCTTGCCCAACCAACCTAGTAATCTATTATTCCCGCACAAGCTTGGCTGCTACAAATGCACGAATCAGATGCTCGTTCCTTCGATTGCTATGCTCCGCCCCAACTGGAAGCCATTTCTATCTGTGGAGGAGGAGGAGGGCCTGATGTATGTGTGAGGCCCTCCCTGGACACGGTTACGTGGCAATATCTGGGGTAACACCTGATTCTCTGCACCATCTTCACTAGCCTTTAATTCCCTACTGTACTATCCCTTACTTTTTTTTTACATGCCGTGTGTTTTGTACGAATACACAGTAGCTACGCACCAGTAGTATGCACTCCATCTGAGATAACAGCCGCTACTAGTACAAGGCACTGACTCCTTTACTGTGCATACAATTTCCAAAACGCACTTCGTAACTGTTACATGTACAGATATCTTCTTCATTACCATGGCCCAACTTCTCGCCTAACTTGTCTTCGTCTCAATCTCAGCAGCACCAGAAGCATCTCGCCACACACAATGACTATGTACAATGTATCATTCCTCTATATGATCTCACAATTTTTTTCGTTCCTCGATAAGGATCCATGCTCGACTCAATTCAGATATCACTATAGCCAAGCCGAGATGTATTGCGTATCTGCCTTTTTCTCATCAAGGTCTACACTTTGAGATTATAGGATCGAGTATGACGACTAAATAGGGTGAATAGATACCTAATTAATTTTGAGGCTTTTCAATCTTTTTATTTGATTGGAAGCAAAAAAATTTACTCCAGTAGCTATAAAAACTATGAAGATCGGAGACAAATAATTATAAGAAAAATATCCAATCAAAATAAAGCAAAACACATTTTAACAACCCTCGGTGGTCTGACTTTCATGAAGGATGCGGTCTGACCTCTCTCCGGGTGGTCCAACCTCCGTTTTAGCAGTCTGATCGCTATAAACAGTAAAATCAAGTAAATCTACAGTAACCCGGGCAAACCGTTGCTGCAGTAATTTTAGGAACCAATAGTGTTTTCAACCCGATTTCAAATCCAAAAATTGATAGAACTTTTGATCCGTAGATCCAAATGATACAAAATTTTGCAAGGATCTTATCTAGGTTATCAAGAACTTATTCTAATAAACGATCATGAAAATCATGACCAAATTTGAGATCCATTTCAGTTTGAAGGAAAGGTGCACCGAAACCGAGCCAAAATCAAAATCGGTGAATACAACTTGCTCGTAGGTGGACGATGACCAATATGAGTCTAGGTGTATTTTCACATGGCCCAATAAGCAAGAACATGAAATACATAATGTTAAAAACGCTCGGATCAACAGGTGGTCTTCCAGCAAAGAGCATGATGACAAGGTTACTACGTTATCAGTACAGAAGTTTCATACCCTGCTGCTGCCTGATATCATGAGTTACTACCTTATAACAATAACATTTTTCATTGGTAGCAGGTCGAATTAACCAGAGCTGAAGTAGAATCTTTACGGACCGAAATTGCTGATGCTGACGAAAGAGTTAAAAGCTCGGTATGATAAATTCCCCTGTTATTTCACATGCTAAGATACAAAGTTAGTGTGGACAATTAGACGTGCGACTGCTTTTTCACCTAAACACGAGTGTTTTATATTCAGTGTATTTGTGTTTCGTCGTATGTGATTGATATAGATCAGTCTTCCAGGTTGGAAAATATTGATGAAGTTTTGAGATATGCACGCCTTTCTGGATATCTCTATATTTGAAGTGTAAGAAGCTTGTGCGCTTCTGTTTTTCCTCCCCATTGCTTCATTCCTGTGGAAACTGTTCAAGAATCGAGACTGATGATGACTATGATCTCTTGTTGCATGTAGAGATGGACTCAACTCCTGGAGAACCACCTATAATGGATGATGCTGACGTCGATTATTGGCTTCCGAATTTTGGACGTATTTGGACTTCTGGACATCCGAAATTCCATTTTTGGATCCCAAATGAAACAAATTCCAAATCTGGATCCCCGGCCGACCGCGCGACCGCCGCGTCTCGCCACGTGCCCCGGTCGTGCGGTGTGGTACCGCACGACCGCACTGTTCACGGGTCGTGCGGTACCACACCGCACGACCTCGCCGCCGACCGCGCGACCAGCTGGCCGAGCGCACGTTCGTGCCGACCGCGCGCTGCCCGAGCGCACGACTCCCTGACCGCACGACTCCCTGCTACGAGGAGGTAAATCATTTGGTACTTACTACTTAGTCAGCTGCACTAACTATGCGTAGTAGTATACACTTTGATCACCTCTCTACTGCATTTCACATGAATTTCTGGGGACAAGATGCGTAGTGGCCAATGCGGTATCGAGTTTATTGAATCGTTGTTAATCTTGAAGGGTCGTGCGCTCAAGAATAAATCGTTGTTAATGCGCGCTGCCCGGACGTGCGGTCAAGCAGGGAGTCGTGCGCTCAGGCAGTGCGCGGTCGGCGGCGAGGTCGTGCGGTGTGGTACCGCATGACCCGTGAACAGTGCGGTCGTGCGGTACCACACCGCACGACCAGGGCACGTGGCGAGACGCGGCGGTCGCGCGGTCGGCCGGGGTCCAGATTTGGAATTTGTTTCGTTTGGGGTCCAAAAATGGAATTTCGGGTGTCCAAGGGTCCAAATGCGTCCAACTTGGCTTCCCCGCTTTGTTGTTCTACAAGGGCAGTACTGTATATACTATTATCTGAAGTCTACAGGTAAAGCTTTCATTTTTGGAAATACGACGGGTTGCTCATCCAATCATAGATGAATATGCAGCGTACGTGCTCAATACGCACACAAAATCGATGTCACATTTCTCTTGGCATGCCGTACATGGGCAGATTGACTGACTAGACTCTTTTGGTGGAAGTCAAGTTATCATGCACTTGTCTCGCTGAACTTGAACCTTAGCTGATACAGAGCGTAATGCATTTCAGATGTGAGTCCACAAGAATCCACGCTGCTATGCGATACTGTTGAAGTAGGGCAGCTTCCGAACTTTGTGCCGGAAGATGAAAAAGAACCAAGATACGCATTTTACGTGTTGAGCCGTCAAGGTTTGAACCAAGATACGCATCTTTCGACCACAAACGATGGTTATCGGCTTCCGATGTACGACCATGAGTCATTATCGAAGCCTCCCGATTTAGGTCCACGATCGATCGTCGACCGCTGCCAATTTACGACTACCAGCGATGGTCGACTGCTCCCGACCTACGATCACGTGCGATGGTCGACGGCTTCCGGCTTACGACGATGAGGTGTGCTCGAGGGCTCCCAACCTACGACCACGAGGTGTGGTTGATATCTTCCGACTTATGACCACGAGGTGTGATCGACGGCTTTTGACTTAATTGATGGATTTAAAAACTTTTAGAACATGTTTGTATGCATATTCTAAAAATTTTTACCACCTGTGAATTTTAAAATATTTAGTATGATAAATTTTAAGAATATGTAGCAACGCACAGGCGTTCAGCTAGTTTTAAAGCATGATGAATGATGGATAGATGTTACTTAACTTTTCATTTGCTTTGATATTAGCGTAACTCTTGTTAGAGAGAAAAGTGGAAGCACTGCCGATGTATACATGCATGCATGCCTAGGTTAGGTTAGGTTGATTCCGGAGTCGTGTGCACTGCATGGAGATGGGTCACAACTAGAAATTAAGGAGCCGACGTACGTACATAGGTGTAATACAACTAGTACTGGATCGTAAAATTGCACATGAATGACGAGTAGGTACAGGGCAGCTGGGCAGGGCGGACGGACGCCGTAGTAGAAAAAAGTTGACAATCTGCTGCTCCTCCGCCCGCCCGGCCGGCCCTGCACACTACTGGTCATCGTCACATCGGGCATCAGCGCGCACGTACGCCTCGATCGATCGTGCGTTGGGCGATCGAGCTTGCATCATCATGCGATGGGGGGTGGCTGCTTGGCCTGCTCGAGCATCTGGACGACCTCGCGCATGGTGGGGCGCTCGACGCTGTGCTCCTGGACGCAGAGCATGGCGACGAAGTGGACCTGCATCGCCTCCGCCAGCGGCACGCCTCCGCCGGCCATGGCCAGCCGCGGGTCGAGGATCCCCGCGACCCCGGCGTCCTTGCTCCGCGCCCGCGCCCACTGCACCAGGTCCATGCCTTCCTCCCCCAGGTGCTCCCCCACCGGCTTCTGCCCCGTTATCAGCTCCAGCAGCACCACCCCGAAGCTGTACACGTCGCTCTTCTCGTCCACCCGAAGCGTGTACGCGTACTCTGCATCCATCCATACAAACACACATAAGTATACATGCACGGAGATACGTACATATGTACACACTTATATGCATGCAGCAATTAGTCTACGATAGAAGAAAACTATAAAGTCACTTGCTTTTATCGCAGTGAGCATATATACGCATGCCTTTGGATTCTATATATGGTCCAATCTACACGCCCACCTAGTACGCTGGTGGCTTTGGAGCAAAGTAAAGTTAGCTCTGCATTCATTCATGCAGCAGGAGAACGTACGGCCGCCCGTTTGAATGAAAGATGGTCTATATATCGCTTTGTGAGTAAAATGAAGGGATTAATAGTAGGTGGTCAGCATAGCATAGCATAGCATAGCTACAATACAAAGGGCTCGATATGAATGATGCATGGTAAAGAGGGGGGCCAGGGCCAGGATCAAAAGAGTCTTTGCCATTCTTGAGCTAGCTGTTCGATCGACCATGCACGTGCCTTCTTCTTTTTAGGATTTTAAAGCTTCCTTCCTGTCTAAGACGAGACGACCATACAAAGGTTATAACGCCATGCACTGTGTTAGTACAAAGTATAACAAAGTAGAGTAGACGTAAAGCCTATAAAGGCCATACTACACGTAGTACAGCATGCATGTGGACCCCCGGTGCTGCTGACACGTACCTTTTGATATGATAAAGGAGTTCCCGATAGATTACACATATATGCTAATTAAGTACGTGTGATCCTGTGCAGCTAAGTGAGTGGTAGTGCTCCATCGAGAAAGTGATCGATGGATGCAGAGCTGTCAAAGGTGTGGATTATTTCCAGTATAAAACGTGCGGCAAGTGATTTGAATGATGATTAGTCTGGTCAAAAAAGAGCTGAGCAAGCTAAGGCAGTGGATTGAGTAATAAAACAGGAAAAAAAGCTAGCTAGGACGGCCACTAGTCCAGTGAGGCTGGCAAGCTGTAAAAGGAATAATGGGCCAGTGGAAGAGGGATCATCAGGAAAATTCCCTAGCTGCGTGACATGTAACTATGTAAGCAGAGCTTGCGGGATCGAGTGAGCATTCAAAAGCAAAAGCAAAAGCAAAAGCAAAAGGAGAGATCCTCCTGCTGCTGCTGGGGCAATTGCAAGGCTCTTCGTTTGAGGAGTCTAGTCATCATCATCAGAGGCTGTCCTCTCCTCTCTTCTGCTTTAGTTCTAGCCGCTAGCGTCCTGTCCTCCATTTGTTATTCGCTACCACCTCTGCTGCAGTAGCTCAAGTAATCCGACCATCCGTCCGATCCGATCCACCTCTGCATGCATGCTACCTTGTCTCTTTCCTCTCTCTCCCCACATGCATGAAAAGAATACTCATATAGGAGTACTAGCATGCATGTCAGTTTAGCTTAGCTAGTGATGGATGATTGGTCTACCTACAAGGCCATCGCGTCACCCCACCTCCACCACCGCCTAGTTTACCGTATGCCCATCGATCAAATGCAGCATCGTCAGAGGAAGCCGTACGTACCGTATGCAAGCAGTGTATATATATATATATATATGTGGTGTTACACCACTCGATCTATACGCAACTTCGACCGTGTGACAGAGCGAGTGAGCCTAATAGTAGTGAGTGCAGGCTTACAGTGGCATACATAGGACGGATCGATCCATGCATGCGGAGCAGATGTATGTACATTAATTCTGAGTAAACTAGGACATACGTACACAACCCAAGCTAGCTAGCCAGCAGGCGAGGTTAATTCCTGAATATTTCCTTTCCTTTCCTTTTTCTATTCTGAAGAAAGGTTGTAAATAATTCACGTGGCAAAATTGGCTAGAGGATAGAAAGAATGATAAGACGTACGTACGTGAAAGGACAGACCTCGTGATGGCGCTAAAAGGAAGCACTTCCTTTATATCTATCTATCTTGCAATGTGTGCTAGTGCTATACATGACAGTATATGTATGTATGTACGTGCGTATATTGGGATGGATGGATGGTGTCAGTGACCAGCGAGCTAGCTATGGATCCGAGCGAGAGATGAGTCAGATGACAATGCAGGCAAAGCAAAGTTATGGGCCGGAGATGAGATGAGATGACGATGACGATGAAGTAAGATGAATCCTGGAGCAGGAGACGACAAGACGTAGATGCATGGAAGAAGCAGCGCGCGCATGCATGCATACATACCTGGCGCGATATATCCGTACGAGCCGGCGATGGCGGACATGCACTCGGATGCGCCGTTGCCGCGGAGGTACTTGGCCAGTCCGAAGTCCGCCACGTGCGCCTCCAGGTCGCCGTCCAGGAGGATGTTGTTCGACTTCACGTCGCGATGGAGGATGGCCGGCGAGCAGTCGTGGTGCAGGTAGCACAGCCCCTTGGCCGCCTCCGTCGCCACGCGCAGCCGCATCGCCCACGTCAGGTACTCGCCGCGCTTCCCGCCGTGCAGCATCTCCCCCAGGCTGCCGTTCACCATGTACTCGTACACCAGCAGCTTCGTCGTCCCTTTCTCCGCCTCCTCCTTGCCATCCCTCCCGCTCCCGCTCCAGCAGAAGGCCAGCAGCCGCACGATGTGCCGGTGCCGGATCCTCCCCAGCGTCTGCACCTCCGCCGAGAAGCCCCCGTCCCCCACCGCCACGATCCGCTTCACCGCCACGCACTCCCCCCCGGGCATCGTCCCGCGGTACACCACCCCGGCCCCGCCGCGCCCCACCACGCAGTTCTCCTTCAGGCACTGCACCACGTCCTCGCACCCGAACGCCACCTTCTGGAACGCCGTCATCCGCCACCTGCTCGACGACGATCGACGCCGCCGCACCATCGCCGACCGTGTCGTCACCACTGCCGCCGCCGCGAACACCACCGAGCACGCCAGGAGACCCAGCGCCGCCAACAGCTTCAACCGACCCACGAACCGCGGCCCCCCCTTCCTCCCCTGGCCCTGGCCGCCCTCGTCCGGCCAGAGCTGCTGCGGTCCGGACGTCAGGTTGCATGGGTTGGACGGCAGCCCGCACAGCCGCGGGTTGCCGGCGAACGACGACGCGTTGAAGTAGGCGAACTGCCCGTTCTGGGGCACGCGGCCGGACAAGTCGTTGTGGGAGAAGTCGGCGGCGGTCAGGCTCTTCATGCCGCCGATCTCCCTCGGGATGCTTTCGTTGAGCTTGTTCCACGACACGTTGAGGTAGTTGAGTATCTTGATCTGCACCAGGCGCACCGGGATCGCGCCGGACAGCTGGTTCACGCTCAGGTCCAGGTACGTCAGCGACGTGCACTCGCCGACCTCGCGGGGGACCTCGCCGGTGAGGTTGTTGCCGCTCAGGTCCAGCTTCAGCAGCCGCCTGAGCCGGCCGACCTGCCGCGGGATCCTGCCGTCGAACTGGTTGCCGCTGAGGAGAAGCGTCTGCAGGGAGGAGAAGTTGCCGATGGACGCCGGGAGCGATCCGTTGAACCTGTTGCTCGAGAGATTCAGCAGCGACAGCTTCGCCGGGCTGCTGCTGGTGTCCTCCTGGAACTGCCCCGTCAGGTAGTTGTTCTGCAGCTCCACGGTGGTCAGCGCCGGCAGGTAGAGGAAGCCGCGGGGAAGCGGGCCGGTCAGGTAGTTCTGCCCCAGGCGCACCCGCGTCAGCGTCGGGCACGCGCCGAGCCCCTCCGGCACCGGCCCGAAGAGGAAGTTGTCGAGGAGGATGAGGATCTCGAGCTCGCCGCGAGCGCACAGCCAGCGCGGCACCTCCCCTGTAAGCCGGTTGGTGGAGAGGTCGACCTCGCGGAGCGGCGCGACGCTGCCGAACGCCGCGGGGATGGCTCCGGTGAAGTTGTTCTGCCACAGCTTGAGGACCTGGAGGGACTCGAGCCCGGCGACGAACTCCGGGATGCCGCCGCGGAAGCGGTTGATGAACATATTGAGCAGCTTGAGCTCCCTGAGCTCCGCGAGCTCGGGCGGGATCTCCCCGGTGAGCGCGTTGTTGGAGACGTCGAGGAACTTGAGGCCGGTGAGGTTGCCGAGCGACGGCGGGATGGTGCCGTTGAGCTGGTTGGTCTGGAGGTAGAGCGTGTCGAGGCTGGTGAGGTCGCCGAGCGACGGGGGGATCTCCCCCTGCAGGCCGCAGCTGGCCAGGTCGAGGTGGACCAGGTTGGTCAGCCTGCCGAGCTCGGCGGGGATGCCGCCATCGAACTGGTTGAAGTAACCGAGGAAGAGCTGCCGCAGGGTGGTGAGGTTGCCGAGCTCGGGCGGGATGGCCCCGCCGAGGCTGTTGCCGGCGACGGAGAGGAACTCGATGGCCCTGAAGCGCCCGAAGCTGGGCGGGATGCTGCCGGAGAAGAAGTTGCCGCCGAGGTCGAGGTGCAGGAGGCTTGGGAGGCCGGCCTCCGGGAGCGGGCCGGCGAGGTCGTTGTCGTAGACGTCGAGCACCTGGAGGTTGAGCATGGCGGAGAAGTTGAGGGTGGCCAAAGTGCCGTTGAACTGGTTGTTGGAGAGGTTGAGGTGGCGCAGGCTGATGAGGGCGGTGATGGTCGGCGGCAGCTGGCCGGCCATGGAGTTGGCGGCAACGGAGAGGAACTGGAGGTCGGCAAGGTCGCCGAGAGCCGGGGAGAGCGCGCCGGAGATGTTGTAGCTGGAGATGTCGAGCGAGACGACGGTGCGGTTTTCGGCGGGGTCGCAGGCGACGCCGGGCCAGGAGGAGCAAAGCGAGGCGTAGTTGGCGAGGGTCCAGGCCTGCAGCGGCGGCGGGATAGGCGGAGAGAAGGAGTCCTTGATGGAGACAAGGATGGCGGCCTGCTTCCGGAGAGAGTAGTGGTGAGTTGCAATGGCGAGGCAAGGGGAGGGCTGGAAGTGGACCATGGAGAAGAAGAGCAGTGGGATCGTATTCGTAACGATGTAGAGGGGAAGAAGAAGGCGGAAGGAGAGGATGAGAGGAGCCATGGCCAAGCCCAAGCCCATGGGAGGGATCGGAGGTGTTGGCCACTCCTCTGCCTCTCCGAGTCCGAGGAGGAGGATCTGCCTCTGCCTCTGGCTCTGCCTCTGGGGTTAATGATCGATGGATGGATGGAGTAGCATGCCAGCAGCAGCAGCAGCAGCTGGGCCTCTCGGCGGATGGACAGCTGCTTTCATCAGACTCGAGTCGCGGCCGATGGCTTTCTCTTCTTTTGGAGGGAGGGAGGGAGGGAGGAAGCTAGATTAAAGACTAAAGCAAAAGCAGGCCATTCAGAGCTTATAAAGCGCTAGCTCTGGGAATGTTACGTTGCCATGCAAAACGCAGATGCGAATGCAGTCGCAGTCCAACGCATGCTGCTGCTGCTGCTGCTGCTGCATCGAAGGAATGGAATTGAAGCCATACATACAGTATGTAGCATAGCTCAGCTGACGTGGCGTAGTTTGTCTGTTTGTATATATGTATGCATGTACCTATACATGCGCGCTGCGTAGCACTGCATGCTACCTCTACTCATCTCATCATGTCTCTCGTTCTTTTGGTTCCTCCAAAAGGTCAAAATACCGTATATACCGTCTATATCAGCGTCTCTGTAACATACTACTATCTAAAAAACCCAGATAAAAAACATAAAACATAAACCAAAATCTATAATCCGAAGAGAGAAAAAACAAGGCCGGTGGTATGTACTAGAGTCTTAATTTGCTACTGTTTCTGATGTGTCCTTGTCGACATACCAGGCAAAACACGCAGCACAGGAGCGTCTCCCTCCCCTTCCCTGGCGTGCGTGGCATTCTTTTGCTGTTGCATGCATGCAATGTGGTCGGGCCGGCGGGGCATCTTTCGCTGCATGTACACAGCTAGCTAGGACTGAAAAGGACAATTCATTTAGCTACCTGGCTAGCTCCTTGTAGAAATACCAGTACTAATTATCCACAGCTCATGACCTGCCATTTTAGCAGCTGCGAACGTACGTACACCAGATATCTAACGTTAGATATCTAATTGTCCCGGCAATTGCGGCAAACGCGTTCAAGTAGCACACGGTAGCAACAGGGAGCGAAACAAATCCATCCAATTGCGGCGGTGGCGGGCACGTCCATACAGTGCTAGAGTCAACCCAGGGCCGGTCCTGGAATTTTAGGGGTTCAAGGCGAAACTAGAAATAGACGGACTAATATAAATATCTAAATATAAATCTACATACACATATATATGTATCTAATTTACCAACAAACACTTAAAATGCGTTATGTATTAAAGAAAAATTCATATCAAAGAGTTTTCTGCCACATGAAGCTGGAATCAGAAAAAAAATTTCGCGTTCCAAATATGGTCCTGATAAGTGATAAATGGACAAACAGAAAGGGATCACGCAGATGCGAGTTGTATCTTGCAAACTGAAGCCAGTAAGCCACCTTTGACTCGATTCCAAGACGAGACTGGCAGACTGCTTGCCGTGGAGAGCCTGGGCTCACGCAGTCACGCTGTCGCCGCTGAAGACCAAAGACGAGAAGTCGCCAAGTCGGCCGGCCGGGAATTCGGAAGACCGAAGACGGATAGTCGGATAGTATACATTAATACATAGTATATATACTATGTATATGTACCATTGGGGCCCCCTGAATTTTGGGGGCCCGGTGCGGCCGCCCCACTCGCCCCCCCCTCAGGGCCAGGCCTGAGTCAACCGATTTTGAGAGCCCAGGCAGAGCTAGCCGCCGGGCCGCAGGAGGCCAACGTGGTCAAGCCGTACTGGGTGCCGCCTCCTGGGTGGAAGCCTGGAGATCTCATGTCATCGGATACCTGCGCGACAGAGGTGAAGAGGTAGGTAGAAGAGCTCCCTATGGAGCTCGGATGATGACAAGGGTTCAACAGGGCAAGTTGTTGACGAGCCCAGACAGTCGCCCAGGGTCATGGGCAGTGGCTCCGCCCATGTGCGCAAGTCCTGGTGACAACAGGCAAGAGAAGTGCGTGGCGGTGGCAGGCCCGAGCACGGGAGGCCAGAGATGGTTCACTCGAGCAGGGGCAGCCACGGCCCCAGAGATGGTTCACTCAAGCGGGGGCAGCCATGACCAAGGGTGACAGCTTGGTGGGCCCAACCATAGCCGTCGTGGGCAGGTGAGGCAACACTGCGGAGGAGCACGCGCAACAGTGGCGCCTATGAACGGAGACTCTTGGTGCTGCATGAGGGCACGACTTCACGCTACCATCGGTGTCCTTGTTGTTGACATGCTCTGCTCTAATCGGACGTCTTTCAAAACCGCGAGGTGAGCTAGGACGTCATTCACCTCGTTGTTGGCAGTCTGACTGGCTTCAAGCTGGCGGTATGATCGCTCTCATATTCCCAGAACAAAAAATAAACTCAAGTCCAAACCACTTTTGGTGCAATTTTCAAAATCTATTATCAGATAAGATCAAACTTTACACACACTTTGGTGAGGATTTTAGAAACCTATTCCTTCCAACGATCTATTTAGAGTCTCATTATTTCCTCAAAACATGCAAAGATGCATCAAAACCGGGCAAATCTCTAAATCTTAAGAGACAACTTGCTCGTGGGTTAAGAATAGCTAAGATGGTTTTATATGTGTTCCTATATGTCATAGCACGCAAAATTAATTGACAAATCAAAGCCAAAACCCTAAGATCAAGGTTCTCAAGAAGGGCCTCAAATCATGTAAGAACCGAACACCTTCGAGGTCTTATAAATCACAATACCTAAATGGATATGATTTAATCTACATGAGTCATCTCCATCACTTACATATTCTTGGCATCAGCAAGATCAAGAAGAGGAGAAAAGAGACAAAGAATCAATAAGAACAAGAGTAAAACCAAGACAAGAAGGATCTACAAGAGATGAATGAACTTGATTATCTTGTTACTTGTAGATGAGGTTTTACTAGGGATGGCAATTGTGCCCGTTTACCCGTGTACCCATGGGTAAATACCCTAATGGAGCCGGGTATGGGATGTATTCTTTGCCCACGGGTATGAAAATAGGGGAAAATTTCTGCCCATCGAGTAAACGGGTACGGGTTAGCTCTACCCGTACCCGTCTCACCCGTTTACCCGTGAAATAACTGACAGGTGGGCTATCCTAAAATAATAAAACCCTACTCCCAGATCCGGCTCCCCTCACGCAGCGTCACGCACTCACACTTCATCCGTCGCCTCCGCACTCGCTTCATCCCCCAGCCCCGCTCTCGCGCACTCGCTTCGTCCGCCGCCTCCGCCGGTCCGCACCCAGCCCCCCCCCCCACCCGGCCAGATTAGCCCCACTCTCACTCACTCACTTCATCCCCCGCCTCCGCCGGTCCGCCCCCAGCCCCCCACCTGGCCAGATCCGTCCCGCTCTTGCGCACTCGCTTCATCCGCCGCCTCCGCCAATCCGCCCCCAGCCCCCACCCGGCCAGATCCGCCCCCTCTCGCGCTCTCGCTTCATCCGCCGCTTCCGCCCCCAGCCCCCCACCCGGCAACCAGATCGGCGCCAAGTTCTGGGAGGTGGTCTGTGTCGAGCACAACATCGACGCCACCGGCCGCTACGATGGCGACTCCGACCTCTAGCTCGAGCGCTTCAACGTCTACTACAACGGGGCCTCATGCGGACAGTCCGGCCCCTACGGCCACATCTTCCGCCCCGACAACTTCGTCTTCGGTGTGTTCCGGCGACGGCAACAACTGGGCCAAGGGGCACTACACCGAGGGCGCCGAGCTCATCGACTCCGTCCTCGACGTCGTCCGCAAGGAGGCCGAGAACTGCGACTGCCTCCAAGGTCAGTGTGCCTCTACTTTCTTCATCTTCCCCTCGATGGATCTGGATCTGGAAAACACACACACACCAGCAAGATAAAATCAGAGCTCACAGATCTGTTTGTGCGCGTGTGATGGCTTAGGATGGGTCCATTTACATGACTAGAATATGTGATATGCCAAATACCGTGATCTGTAATATATAACCTTTTCATGTCTTAACAATTGATTTCAACCTTTTTGCCAAGCTGCCTTCATGGTTATTTGGTCACACACAAAAAAAAAGTACTGTCAGATTCATATTTAGAAGTACTTTCTATTATCAATGAATTTGGATGAATCAATATGAAACCAACCACATTTTGTGATGCACTCAGTTCGCGGGTAAACGGGTATGCACGCGGGCAACGGGTATGGGCGAGGTTTTTTACCCGTCGTCCTTCGCGGGTATGTCCGCGGGCGTAAATTAGGGTCGCGGGTACGGGTATGGGCGAGCACTACCCATACCCGCCGCGTCCGATTGCCATCCCTAGGTTTTACAGCTACTCCATGAGAAAAAGAGAGCACATCATATTACTCAATTTTCTCTCTCAAACCCTAACCCAACCCCATATGCAACGTTGGCCAAGTCACACACGTCTAAGAGATATAAACGGAGTCCGGAGATAAATACATGACCTTACCGAATTTCTACTAAATCGTACTCATATGTGTATAATAAGTAACAAAATTTCTACTTAAGCATCCTCGTGCGTGCATAATAGATGAATACAAATTTGAATGATGAATAGAGTCGTATACTTAAAACTTCACTATCCGACCCAAAAATGTGGTTCTATAATATACATACTGTTGAGGCTTCATTAATCCTATGTATACTTACTTATATGCCATTACTATTAATTGATCAGATGTTGGCCCTTTCTGTATTGGCGTCTATTTAGAAAAGTCAAAAGTCAATATGAATAATAGGTTTCTCAAAGCGGATTCTCCACTCCTCTTGCTATCGTCTAGCTCCGGATTAGGCAGGGTTACATGTGTGTCATGCACCCCACTCCTCTCGCTCCTATCACTCGCATGCATCTTTTTCTCCCTTTTTTCATCTCTTGCCCCTCCTTCTAAAAGGTACTTCTCTCAACTATTACTATTTATTTTCAGTCGAAAATCATAAGTTATAGTTAAAAGTCATCAGTAAAAGATAATACAAACGGCCCGTAAGCATCCACGTACGTAAGTACGTGCAGCGGCCTAGCTGTTGAATCAGTAAGATGAGTTGCTGAATCAAGAGACGATCAAATTATAAGTGCTAGGCCGTTTCCCCTTTCTTTCTGAACCTTTTTTGGACTTTATTGGCGACAAGGGATACATAGATCTCCTTTTTATGCAGGTAGCGCCCAAGTTTTGGCATCTAGCCGCGCGGTTGATACTAGCGATGGAGCGACAAGTCGATGAAACAACAGCTGCTGCTGCTGCTGCTGCAATGC
This sequence comes from Dendrocalamus latiflorus, assembly GCA_017311315.1. Classification (NCBI taxonomy): domain Eukaryota; kingdom Viridiplantae; phylum Streptophyta; class Magnoliopsida; order Poales; family Poaceae; genus Dendrocalamus; species Dendrocalamus latiflorus. The sequence continues at coordinate 207,782 of CM029613.1, read as the reverse complement.
CAAATGCCAATGCCAATGCCAATGCTTGGGGAAACACCAGACCAGCTGATGCTGCTATCTCATGGTCAGTCATGGTACCGTCACCTTCAATAGGCAGACGACGACTAGTGTACGCAAATTCCTTTCTTTTTCTTCTCCTTTTCAGACCAAGAATGGTGCAACTGTTTGTTGATCCCTTGACCGCTTGCTTCAAGACTGGGCCCTTGCCACCAAGGATTTCAACATTATCAGGCGATCGACCCTTGCCAGTACTGCCTCCTCGAGCACCGCTGGACCGATTCCTCTTAGCAGCGCTGCCGGCTATCGTCTCAACCCCAATTAGGACCGTTTGGTTTGGAACACAGAAATTATTTAACTGTACCTTATGAAATATATGCATTCCTAACGGGCCCTTCTCAGTCCCCGTCGTCTCCTGCTATAATAAGCTAGTTTCCTTTCCATTTCTGTTGCGTGGATGCATGAATATTTAGTTGTACCAAATCATGAGCACGCACTTACAATTAGGCAGCTGCCGTTCACATTCTCTCTACCGCCAGGGCGGCCGGTCATTGTACATCCAATCCAATGATCCGGCTGCCAAAACAAGGTTTGTCTAATTCTTTGCAGTTGGGCATGTCCAATGGTGATTTATGAGCTAGCTCTAAACATATTATTTCATATTTTAATAGAAGAGAGAGAAAAACTAGCTCTTGATCAAGAGCTAGTCTCATACACACATTCCAAGATTATATGAGGATGTCATGTGGGACTATTATCATGTTATGAGCTATGTGCTAAAAGTTAATATCATTGGAGAAGTTATCTTAGAGTTAGTAAGGCCCTGTTTGGATCCCATTGTCTAAAGTTTTGGACTAAACTTTAGTTGGCTAAACTTTAGTCGAAGGTCCTGTTTGGATCCTGTACTAATGGATAGGACTAAAGTTTCAAAAAGACTATACTACCTCTCCTTGTTTCGTGCGTCAGCCATTAAATGGGAGGTGAGAGACCAACATGCATGGGTAAACACGTCTTTGTGCCTAAAAACCCAAAACTTTAGACCACTTTAGTTCACTTTGGTGGACTAATGGTCTAAAGTGTTTTTTAGGGGTTAGCTAAAGTTTAGATTTAACTTTAGACCACCTGTTTGGAGACTTTAGATCTAAACTTTAGTGACTAAACTTTAGATGGAGGGATCCAAACAGGGCCTAACTAGCTCATACCATTGTACATGTAAGCGTGCAACAGATGGAGGCTAGCTATAGGATGCATGGTTTCCACGTGTAGATGACCCGCTGCTATCTTAGTAATAATCTTATTAGGTGGCGTCTAGGGAGTATTTAAGTGTTTTCTTATTAAATAGCATTCAAATTTTAAGTCTTTAGATTTAGATCTAATAGATGAAATCACTTTACATTCTCCCCTCCAATTGTTTATTAAGAGTACTCAATTTTTTAGATGTTAGATGCAGATCTATCTCTATCCACTAGTTTATTCATTAGTTCTTAACATGTGATGTAATACATGATAAATACTCTAATACATATTATTCTTTTATTTATAGCCTTCTTACATCAATTATATATATTAGTTTTATATAAATTAAAATATGTAAAAAATGATGTGATAATTTGTAAGAAAAGAGGAACAAAACAAACTATAAGGAACACAACAAAAAACTATATAAAAATCCTACTTGGTCGTTTATGTTGCGGTTCCTAACGACACTAATTAAATTGATTACTCTTTTATCACATTGTTGACATAGAAAAAATCACAAAGTCAAAACCATAAAGCACAAATAAATGAACGTCTAATGAATAAACAATTGAGTGCTCATAAACAAAAAAAATTACCAGAGTGACATCTAACAAATTCCATTAAAAGGTCAAAATTTGAATGCTATTTAACAAGAAAATTTCTCTTTAGACAGAACCCTTATTATAGCAGAGACGCGCCCTGAAAGGGCTCATGGCCACACAAGTTTAGCCTGCAGGCCATCGTGCAGACGAACAAGGGAGGGGCAGGCAGCGTAACAGATCCATGGCATCCTCACGTACGCCCTTCATAACGAAAGCGCAGAGCAGCGGCAGCATGCATGCATGCAGCAGCGATAGCTAGCTAGCACGATCGATTCTTCCATCCCTACAAGTACGTACGTATCACGGAGCTGCAGCAAGATTAATTCATTACAAGCGGCGTCGATCGAGATGCAGGGCCGCTCCGCCGCCGCCGTCCTCCTCGTCCTCCACGGCCTCCTCTGCTTGGGCTTGGGCTTGACCCTGTCCACCGACGACGAGGCCGGCAGCTTCCACCTCCCGGTCTCCCCACCGGTGGTGCCGGACTCCACGGAGGAACGGCGCGGGCATTACCGCGCCATGGAGGCCAAGGACCTGCTCCGGCACCGGCAGATCACGATGGAGCGCGGCAGCAACGCGGGAGGCAGGAGGCAGGCGTGGGAGTCGTCCAAGGTGCCGGACGTCATGTCCAACACGTCCATGTTCGAACTGCCGATGCGGAGCGCCGTCAACATCGCGCACGTCGGCATGTACATCGTGTCCGTGCGCATCGGCACGCCGGCGCTCCCCTACAACCTGGCGCTCGACACCGCCAACGACCTCACCTGGATCAACTGCCGGCTGCGCCGCCGCAAGGGGAAGCACCCCGGCCGGCCCCACGTGAAGCAGCAGTCGGCGACCACCACAACCCTGTCGCTGGACGCGGAGGGCGCGCCCGTCAAGGTGATCAAGAACTGGTACCGGCCGGCGCTGTCGGCGTCGTGGCGGAGGTACCGCTGCTCGCAGCCGGTCTGCGGACGGCTGCCCTACAACACCTGCGAGAGCCCCAACCAGACCACCTCGTGCACCTACTACCAAATGTAATTAAGCACCTTCTGCACTGCACGTACCTAGCTAGCTACTTAATGCCAATATAATGCATGCAGGGTTCAGGACGGGACGACGACGAGCGGCATCTACGGCCAGGAGAAGGCGACGGTGGCGCTGTCTGGCGGCCGGATGGCCAAGCTGCCGGGCCTGGTGCTGGGCTGCTCCACCTTCGAGGCGGGCGGCGCCGTCGACTCCCACGACGGCGTGCTCTCCCTCGGCAACAGCGAGATCTCCTTCGGCATCATCGCCGCCAGGCGCTTCGGCGCCCGCTTCTCCTTCTGCCTCCTCGCAACCGCCAGCGGCCGCAACGCCTCCAGCTACCTCACCTTCGGCCCCAACCCCGCCGTCAAGGGCCCCGCCACCATGGAGACCCCGCTCATCTACAACCCCGACATGGTCGCCTACGGTGCCCGCGTCACCGGCATCCTCGTAGGCGGCGACCTCCTGGACATCCCCCCGGAGGTGTGGGACCAGGCCATCGTCGGCGCCGGCGTCGTCCTCGACACCGGCACGTCGGTGACCGGCCTCGTCCGACCGGCGTACGCCGCGGTGACCACGGCCTTGGACAGGCACCTGGCGCACCTGGAGAGGATGACCGACGTGCCCGGCTTCGAGTTCTGCTACAACTGGACCTTCGCCGGCGACGGGGTGGACCCGGCGCACAACGTGACGATACCCAAGTTGGTGGTGGAGCTGGACGGCGGCGCGAGGCTGGAGCCGGACGCCAAGAGCATCGTCATGCCGGAGGTGGTGCCGGGGGTGGCGTGCCTGGCGTTCCGGCGGCTGGTGGAGGGGCCGTCCATCATCGGCAACGTCCTGATGCAGGAGCACATCTGGGAGTTCGACCACATGGCCGAGAAGCTCAGGTTCAGGAAGGACAAGTGCCTCAACCATCAGCTAAACAATTCTCCCAACCATCACGACTGAAACGAATCCACTCATCCCAATCCACCTTGTTTGTTGCTTGCTTGACGTTTATTCCATTCATCCGTCCGTCCATGACCTCGTAATTAACTAGAGTTCGCGTTTTCCTCTGCTCTACCGATCATCGATCACTCCATTAGTAACTGATGAAGCCTGTGTTTGCAAAAGAAGATGCATATCCATCTGTAATTCTGTATGTAATCATGTACTATACACATATGTGCACGTTTATACAATACAGCCACAGCTCATCATGTAACGCCGAACTAATTATTAATATCCACGCAAGTCAGAAGTGAAACACATGTATAGAATACCTTTCTAGAAAACTTCAGCGTATAGAATGCTAGGCATTTCCAACGCAATAGCAACCCAAATAACTTGCCAACTTTATGTATTGAAGATACAAATATAATCGCACAAGACAACCGCATGACTAACCTATCTTTTTCCAGTTCCAGAGAAGTGCATGTCCCTGGAACACAGACAGAATGCTGCCCAATATGGCATTTATTTCGCCATTGTAAAGAATGTCTATTTGTTTTTTTCTTTATACTCAAATATAGACGATAATTCCTCTAAATAGAAACATATCCTCAGAATCATCGTCAGCTCATTGTTTATTCTTTGAGCATTGGTTCTTGTAGATTTGAAGGCAGCTACCTCAATAAGGCATACTGCTATCTGTAGACTATGCCAAATCCGTCTCGTATATCATCCCTTGGATCTCTTCATTTTTACAATGAAGTCATCATCGTCATCACTGTAATCAACTCTCTTCTTTGCCTTCGAATCCACATTGTTCGATGTGATTGGTTTCTTCGAACTTTCAGGTTTATCTTTCTTCACACTGGACTTAATTGGCGTCCCCAATCGTATTTGCTGCTGCCGCTTTTGCTTTCTGTCATATGCTTTCTTTGCTCTCTCGGGAGATAACAACCCATGCTCCATTAACCTGTTATGTATTTAGCATGTGACGTAACATGAGATAACTTGGTCTAGAACAGGCAATTGATACTATCACGATTTTCGTTCAGAAATACTTCACAGTCTGCTAAATTGGACCATACGTTGAGAAGCAATCTTGCAGCCTTGCATTATCGCTTAGTGGATAGCATTTACTCTATAGTAATAAAGCCTTCTTTTGCACCCCGCGCCAACCCCCCCCCCCCCCCCCCCCCGGGGGGGGATGAAGAACAGAAAGGAAGGAAAAGAGAAGAAACATAATAACCAGCATTAACTGTAAATTGTTACACTCTTAGTGTGAAGGAAATGTAATAATCTTTCTTCCCTTCTTCTAGAGATGCGGGGAGGGTAAGATGCTACACCTCCTTATGCTGCTGTAAGGATTTCTTTTTTCCTTTGGGAACCCGAACCATTCCATCTTAAATAATATGAACCAGTTAATTTCCTTGCACCCTCTTGTCCTTTCTTCCACCACATTCACATTGCTGTTCTAATGGCTACTATATTTGTGTTCGTCCGAATAAGGTGCCTGTTTCTCACAAATGGGGTTGGTTTTGGACTTACTTAGGCCATGGTAGGATGTTGACCTGTTAGTTCTATACTAATGTATAAGTCCTGCAGTAAGTACATTGCAATTTACAACCATCTCTGTTACCATTTCTTATCCTTCTTTCCTTAGCATGATGCCTGAACTTCTGTTAACACGAGGGGAGAAACTGTTTTAGAATGTTAAGAGTTAAATTGTATACCATCTTCTAAATATTTGTTTCTTAATGGCCAGCCGTGATGAACTCAGCCTAGTATTCCTTGCATAATCGTCTGAATCCTACCAACCTTGACGCATGAATGACATTATTATATATGTGTTACCATGCCTCCCCCATGAAAACAAGAGGCGCGATTATACACTTAGAAATGAAACGGGGGGCTTAAGGAAAACGCTACATTTTGTTTAGGCATCTACCCAAGCCTGTAGCAGGGTAGCAGCAGAACAGGTGGTGGCCATTATTAATATGTTACCGTGCGCATTAAGTTGAGGATGCAATATGTGATGTACTAGCTGTGAGAGAAAATAACTGCGTCATCTTGATTATGAAAATGGAAGGAAGAAGTGTACCAGAATTCAGCCATCTCGCTGGAGGGTATCTGTCTGGATAGTGATTCATAGAATATCCTGAGGGGCTCTCTCTGCCACAAATCAACCAAAGGAAGAAAGATAGCATCAGCCCAGATTCATGGATACGATTGATCAAAGAAATTGATGCGGGGAGAGTGGAGCGACGCACCTCCTCAGGAGGATCAAACTTCTGGCCGGGCAAGGAGTAGACCTTCTTCTCGGCCTTGCCTCTGGTGGTGGCTCGCTTGGTGGTGGTGGTCTTGGCTCTCGACGAGCTTGCTACGGAGGGTTTGCCTTTAGACTGTGTGCAAAGCAAGATTTATATATTTGCGATGAGTACCGGTAGGTAGTATAGTTTTAATTACAAGCAAGCACACAAACAGAATTACAAGCAAGAAACATTTGCCAACGATCGATCGATTTTGGCGATCCCCTCTCTCCCTCGATTAAGGGGTAGGAGAGCCCAGAGATGGTGCTAATTTGGCAACGATGGATTGGAGACGACACGAATAGGCAGCTTGCAGCTCCGACCAAAATGCACAGATCGAGCAAGGAACAAAACCAGCAGCAGCAGCAGCTGGGAGCAGTAACACGCAAGGGGAACCCCACCCCATGAATCCTAGGGCATACATGCAGATGCAGGCAAGAGAAGACAAGATCCGAGAGGAGCGCGCGTCGACAGGATCCGAATATAATATTCCTAGTTAAAGCAAGAAGAAGAAGAAGAAGACTGCAGATAGGGGGATTGGAATTGGAACCTCGAATTTAGCGGTGGATCCGGACGGGGAACCGATTGCGGGCCTGGCTTTGGGAGTGGCGGAGGAGGAGGAGGACATGGCCGGCCGTCCCCTGGCTCGCAGCGGCGGACGGAAGGGGATCGGGGAACGACCGTCCGTCCGTCCCGTGGCCGACGGCTTTCCCCTCTCTAGTGCTGGGCTGGCTGCTCCTCCTACATTAACATACTACACTCCTAACATGCATGGAGTACCCGTTAAACACACCGACCAAATTACAAAAGCCCCCCTACTTTACTAAACTTGCATCTACCGAAAATTCAACGTAAACTGTTTACAAGTTCGTTGGTAACATTATAACCGATCGAACGTTTACATGGTAGTTGCATATAATTTTTTTACCTTGCACATAATCATTCAAAATTGGTAACCAGTGCTATAACTTTTTTAAAATGGTAGGTTTATACAGAGGCAAAAGGAGGAGTGCTGGCACGGGCTAGACCCTTCATAGTTGGATAAATTTGCACTACAATTTTCTATATTTTAATAAATTTTATTGTCGTTAGCGCTATTTGGCCCCTCTCATTTCTAAATCATGGCTCCACCTCTCCATGTATAGCATGAAAAAGACATGATACCATTAACAATAAAAACGTCAATACACAAAAAAAAAATCGTATAACCAAGACACAAATGAGGCTAAGCTAGTTGAACCTTGAATGAAAAGAAATATGAACTAATCGAGATCGCAAACATACACTCATTTTAAACTGGAATTGCATACAACCTGATATTGTAACTTCAGCTCAAAAATGGGCAAGTTTTATGGTTCAATTTTAATAAAATAGTTGATGACCACAAAGAATGTTTACATCTTAATTGTCGGACCTAGATTTTGTAATCCACTATCTTCTGTAATTCTACCGTACTATTCTCTAGATCAGTAGATAGTGCTCACAGATACATTACTGAATATCAAAGTACATATCATACAGAAGTGTAAATATAATAATAGACTTACTTACACATGGGCTGGTCGGGCCGAAATAATTAAAGAGCGGCGGAAACGGAAACTACACACAGGTGAGACTCTCAGGACATGCTCACAGACAGCCAACTGGGGTTCGCGACCTAGTTCTTGGCCTCATCGTCTTGAAATATTGTTGACGCCCTTAGATGATTGTGGGGCTTATATTTCTCCTTCTGACTTATTGAATGATTGTGATTCTTATTGAATGATTGTGATTAAGCAATAGTGAGTACAGAGGTACTCAACAAGCCACCACATAGAATGCAGTAATAATAGATGAATGGCTGAACAAAGGAAGGCTTAAGATTATTTTATTTGCAAAGTACCACTATTTTGAGATACAGCTATAGAAAATACCTAAGACTAAGCAATTTTAACTGACACAGAGTTTTATATAATGATTGAAAGATTTGCGATAATAGTAGTATAGATTCCATCCATCGTTATATGTTACCTCCTGCATGACTGCACCGTAGCACGGTCGTGCGGTCCGGGACCGCACAACTCAACTGTGCAGTCCAGGTGCACCGCATGATGCACTTCCCCACCGCATGTTACTCCCATCCACGTGTCAGCTACAGTGCAAAATGCTACAGTGCAGTCGTGCAGTAGGTAACATATAACGGTGGCACGACCGGCCATGTGTCAGCTCCGCACAATCCCGCGGTGGAAATGGGGGGCCAGAAATGGAATTACCGTACGCAGAGGGCTAAAATTAGAATTAATAGTTTATACAGTGCTAGATATGTCCAAAATTCCAAGGGCGCAAGGACAAAGAGCTCCATGGCGACTAATTTGCTTCAGTTCTAGAGAATACCGTGGCACAAGTGCTGTACCGACGGTACCTAGCATTTAGTTTGAATACTTGTTTTTCTGATCGGATGGTCCAGAATGATCCCAAGTTACGCTTGGCTTACTTACCTTGCGCACGTCAGCCAGAGGATGCATGCATGCATATGATATCCAAGTGAAATGAAGGACCTGTGGTCGTGGATGCTCTTAATTGGTTGAGTTTGGAGCCCAAAATCAGAAAGCACAGATCTCAAAGAACATCCTATGGCTGAAAAATCAAATACATGCGTGGCGTGGGACCCGCCCACCGCAGCTCGCATGGTATAAGAAAACAAGCATCCCAAAAGTCCAAACACCACCGGAGCCGGAGCCCCTCGCCTCGTCTTCCGGCCGTGTTCATGGCATCCTCTCCGTCCTCCTTCCACACCCCACCCCCGCACTAACACACACATCCACTAGTCGTATTCCCCATGGCCCGCCTCCCTCTCCTCGCCTTGCTCCTCTCTGCGATGGCTTGCGTCGCGGCGGCGCAGCCGGCCACCGCCGAGGCTGCTCCAGAGACTCCCGAGGGAGTCGGCATCAAGCTCTCTTTCCGGCCCAGAGTCGCCATCGTTGTCAGCATCTTCACCATGATCTTGTCGCTCATCTTCCTCCTCCTCATGTACGCCAAGTTCTGCCACTCCTCCTTCCCCCTGCCCACCGCCGCCCTGCCCGTCGCCGACGCCAACGTTGCCGGCAATGACGCGGTGCAACCCACCGGCGTCGCCAAGCCGGTCATCGAGTCGCTCCCCTTCTTCCGCTTCGCCGCGCTCCGCGGGGCGCGCCAGGGGCTGGAGTGCGCGGTGTGCCTGGCCCACTTCGACGACAATGACCTCCTCCGCCTCCTCCCGCGCTGCCGCCACGCCTTCCACCTCGACTGCGTCGACCGCTGGCTCGAGTCCAACGCGAGCTGCCCGCTGTGCCGTACGCGCGTGGACCCCGACGCCGCCGCACTCGGCCTCAAGTACGCCGCCAGCGCCCGCTTCGTCTTCGGCGCCTCCGACCGCTTCGACGCTCCCGACCCTGGCTCCGCCGTCTCAGGCCGTGACCTCCTGGACATCTTCGTGGAGCGCGTGCCGTCGTCGCGGTTCGAGGAGCCGGAGAGGAAGGCCCCCGCGCACGCGCAGTGCTTGGACAGGCACATGCACCGCATCATCGTGTCGGACGTGGTGTTCAAGAGCCGGTGGAGCGACCTCAACTCCGCCGACCTCATCGCGCTCGACGGCGAGATGCTGCGCTCCATGTCGAGCGGGCGGTTCCCCTCCCCCGACGACGCGCAGGAGCAGCTATGTACGGAGGAGCCGAAGTGCGACGACGGCGGCGGCGGCATCGTCTGTGTGACGATCAAGGAGGAGACGGAGAAGAAGCGGCTGCTGGAGAGCAAGGCCAGGGTTATGGGCGCGAGGCGAGGCGGCTGCGGCTGCAGCAGCTCGGAGGCAGTGGACGCCGGGGAGCCTGTGTCTGCTGCGTCCGCGGCGAGGATGATACCGTCCGGAGTGCGGTCCGTGTCGGAGATCGTGAGCCTGCGGCGGCTGCGCGCGGAGGTGAGGGAGAGGCTGACGGAGGAGGAGAGAGCGCGGAGGCGGTGGCTGCCGATCGCGCGGCGGACGGCGCTGTGGTCCGCGGGGCGCGAGAGGCGCTACGTCAAGGGGGAGGAGGTTGACGCGGCCACGTCTCCTCGCATGTTGGAAGTTGCCTCCTAACAATAATACTACTAGTAAGTACATCGTAAGGTGCCAAAGTCAAAGCATGACGCAACGCAACGGGTCAGTTTATGGTGCAGATAGTCGCCGGTTGTTTTGGACTTAAAGTTTATTAGTCTACAGTAACTAGACGAGATTAATAAATAAATATAGTAAAAAATTTACTGAGTTTAGCTGTACTGGTCAAAATCGTATGCGACTATTTCTCTCTGCGTATTGCCTCGTACGAACAACCAGAATTTAAATATTTAAGCCATCAGCCCAAAAGAACTCACCCAATAGTACTTCATATGTACAAATTTATAAGACATATTTTTCAAATAATTTTATCTATAAATATAGAGTATATTTTATTTTTTAATATAAAATTAATATGATATTTTCTTTATACTTATAATAAATATGTAGTTTTACTTATTATTCTTTATATGTATGTATTAAATATAGTGTTTAGAGATAATAATTATATCTATATATCAAGAGAAAATACGTCTTATAAAATTGGATAGTGGGAGTATTATTATTCTTGTACCGTGAGCTACAAACGGGAGCATTATTGTGTTGAAACGGCGACAAAAACGAAACACATTCTTGTTTTCGACTCTGCATTTTGCTGGAATTATATTATGCTGCCCATAATCGATATGATTGTCTGAGAGAACCCCAGGAAAGAAACAAGGGATCAATTTGCAACCTTATAATTAAACACCGGAGGAAAAGATGATTAGTGCTTGCATACACAATTGTTTGTTTTTGTTTCTCCCTTTTTTCCCTCTTTTCTTTTTGGATAGATTTGCAACAACTTTGTAGTGGTTGTAAACACGGATCCTTTTTCTATCTTACAATCACCACCTTGTACTGTTTCTTACAACAACAAATTTGTATTGACGCAGGCAGCAGCCATTAATTAAATTAATAGCCCAACATGAGCTTGGCTGCATGCTACTGGTAAATGGAGCAGGGCAATATAATTAATGGTGCCTGCTCCAACTACAGATTCCATTTGGTCTGTTCGATTAGTAGTATAGTAGTATTGATTAGGGAAGCCGGCCAATTATGTTTGTATGTACGCGCCACGTTAAGCCAACTTGCTCGAAGAGTTGTTATACTTCTTCGAGTTTCATTATTACATATGAATGGTAAATCATTATTCATCCGTTAGATTTCCTGATCGATCGAATGCCGCTGCCCCGGCTACTAATTGTATGGTCAGGCAGGTCAACCACTGTGCAGATATACATATGTCATTCGGCCTGCTCACGGTATGTATGTGTGTGTGTGTGTGTATATATATATATATATATATATATATATATATATATATATATATATATATATATATATATATATATATATATAGTGCTGGTTTGCACAACAATTGAGAGGTTGCAAAACTGGTTTAATTGCTTGGCTATTAATTCTAAACAGAGCAAAATTGGTTTGCTTAGCTTAGGCCCCGTTTGGCACAGCTCAGCTTCACTAGTGAAGCTGTTTTTTTTTGTTTCAGCTTCACGAGCAGCTTCACCGATGAAGCTAAATCTGTTTTGGAAAACTATTTGGCAAAACAGCTTCACCAACAGCTTCATGCATAGCTGAGAGGGCAATTGTCCAAGATGCCCCTGTCTACCTGACTTGTTCTAACATTTGGAGTTGTATGTTTGTATATGGTCATGAATTAAAAAACAATATATTTGAATGAGTATGAATTAAAACATTAAAATAAAAAATAATAAAAAATTAAAATCATTAGGAAGCAATATTAGTGCATTGTTTATGTTTCGTGAACGGGAAAGGTGAACGGGATGGATTAGTGGCAAATGCGTGTAATTTTGGTGAACCAGAGGGGCAGTGAGTTCCTAGGACTGCGGGTCTGAGTTAGAGAGCTGTGAAAAGCTACTTTTTTCAGCTTCACCTCTCTCAATTCCTTTGTGAGAGCACAAAAAAAGGAGCTTCACCCATGAAGCTGTTTGCAAAAAGGGTGTTTGGTAAAAAACAGCTCACAACAGTTTATGAAGCTGTTGGTGAAGCTGTGCCAAACAGGGCCTTAGTCTGCACCGGGCAATTTGGCACTATAACATGGATTATTAATTGTTCTTCAAAGTTCAAACGCCACCAACGTTTCCAAAGAAAAAAAGAAATGGATTCCAAGTCTTTTTTCTTTCCTTTTTTTTTTGAACTCACTGCTCCGTGGACTCTACGTACTACCTGCATGTCGTTGACTTAGGTTGTGATCAAAATGGCTGAAAAGCCTGTGGCTTATGGCTGAAAACACTGTAGCTGGCTGAAAAAAGCACTGTAGCTGACAGAGGCTTATTTACCATAATTAAATTTAAAAAAATTTAAAAATAGAAAAAACATATTAGCCCATCACGTATAATGTAAACAAATACGAGGAAAAAAAGAACCGGTAAAAAAACTCAAAAAAAAGCCAAAAGTTCAGAAAAAGACGAAATTTATGAATAGTGCAAAAATAAGCTGAAGCCAAAAGCTCAAGCCATTTTGATCACACCCTTAAATTGTCACGACGATCGAATGCGAGACAGACAGGTCGCCAAAAATTAATGAAGGAATTCTAATGTATATATTGTAGGATCGGGTCGCAAGTCACTGGCGTAAATGACTTGTTTAAAACAAATTCTAAGTATTATTAACTCAATACAACAAAAATATAAACTCACAAACTTATCAAAACTAAGAGATTGAGAACACAAACCATCATAGACTTTTCTATTTCACTGGTCTAAACACTGGTCGAGGGGCGGCCGGTCCACCGGCTGGTCTAACCGCTCGGATCACCAGTCTGATCGGGATCTCCGGTCGAACTGCTCACATCAATATGATTGCTTGCCGAGGCCGAGTACATAACAGCACTGCACACGATCAAAGAGCTAACTTTCAAACCACTGAACCAAATAGAGTAAAACTTGATACAAGTCATCTCTAGGATGTCAAAAACCTATTCTAATAATAGATTTAGAAGATCAATATCAAAATTCTGATCTTTATCCAAAACAAGAAAAATTGCACCAAAATTGGGGAAAAGAGTGAAATCTTAATCTACTCTTGCTATGAGTCTTTAATAATCTAGATAACCTTATATGGTTTCTCATATGTCATAGTAAACTATACCACAACACGAACTCAAGTCAAATCGTCCACAAGATCGAAACCATAAAATTACCTCACTCTTGAGGAAAACTGAGCAATCATAAGAACTTTTCCTAGATCATGCCTAGATGTATAGGATCGGATCTTTAAGAGATATCTCTGCCTCTTATATGTCCTTGGCACTAGAAAAGATCAAGAGGAGATGAAATCTAAACAAGAAAGCCAAACAAATTAAAAGCAAAATTCGGAATCTATGGCACGACTCACTTGGAAGAAATTTGGATGTTCATTTCACTTAAAAATGAATGTTTTACAACCACTCTCTTATGGAGGACTGAGCTCTAACCCTAGATCACACATATAAGACTCCAACACAAGGAAACCATAATCTCTCATCTAGAGTGCTACTATTCTCAACACATAAGGGTTTATATAGTAGAGTTTTCTCACCTCTCACAAAATCCTAATCAACACACATTTAGTGAACACAACCACTTACAAATAGAAAAACACGGTAACCCACATACAAATGGGTTTTACACTCACACATACTTGCACGTAAGGCTGTAAAAAAAGTTCGAAACTCGCGAGCTACTCGAGTTCGGCTCGTTCTAGACTTGATTTGAGCTCAGCTCGAACTTTCAACGAGCCGAACTCAAGTTTGATCTTGAGCTTGCGAGCTTCACCGAGCCAAACTCGAATAATTCACGAGTTTCGATATGAGCTTAAATAGTGATACGTATTAACTCTTACCGAGCTTACTCGAGCCGAACTCGAGCTCGATCTTTTCTTATTATTGAAAATTAGTGCATGTTTAAATTATTTTGACTGTTATCAAGGTTACTCGAACTGAACTCGAACTCAAACTTTTCTTATTATTGAAAATTAGTACATAATAAATTATTTTTATTATTATCGAGTTTCAACGAGCCGAGCTCGAGCCGAACTCGAGCCCATGTCCAGGTTGGACCCCAACTCGAGCTCGACTTGAGCTTCTACCGAGCTCGAGTTTGGAAGGCCAAGCTCGCTCGAGGTCGGCTCATTTACAGCCCTACTTGCATGTTTTTCAAAGCACAACTTTTCTATTGCTTCGATAGCTTGATAAGACGCTCCATCCTCCAAGATATGACCTAAACCACTTAGGCCACCACCAAGATTTCATATATTGCCTCTCCAACTGGTATTGAATAATTTTTTTAATTATCACCCATTGGACTCCATGGTGTTTCTCCTCGAAGCAACCACCGCATCAAGATATAATACCCAATGACTTGCTGCCAAGATCGTACGTCTGCTCAGAGGACTATTGCTACTTTAAACACCCTAGTCCTATGGCACACCATACAATAATATAGCCCGTGATGCCCAATTACTTGCTACCAAAATCGTGCGTTTGCTCCGAGGACAATCACCATTTGAAATGCATAAATCCAATTAGCACACCACATACAGACATTTGCCTCTTCACTATCTTTGCCTTTCTCCCGTGATTCTTTGATTGAGATGATGTTCCACCCGAGCTTATGCGACACGCTGTGGCCTTAGGCCACCTCCCCTAGCCTCTATCCTACCGTTGGCCAAAACAATCACTGAGTGTCATGCACATCAAAGACCAAGCAACCATTCCGAGCATAGATAACATGCACTTGACTCATTAGCAAACCAAGATATGCATGGACTCACACTCCTGAAAACCAACTAAAGTCACTTAACTTCCTAAAGGTCGGTATGACCACTAACCAACGGTCGATCATATTGCCAAAAATCGACTTGAACTCCTCTTGGTAACAGGGGGGCCGGTCTGACCGCGGTACCCATGCCGGTCATACCGCCCGACTCCAATCTGGCCGGACCGCTTGACTCCTTTCCGATCGGACTGCTAACCTTTAGCAGGTCGCACCACTCTCAAAAACTTTGCGCAACGCAACAAATACCTCTCTGAAAAATAGCTAACGTCAACTACAGGGCGGTACTATTGCAATTCCAGTTGGACTACCTTTCTCGGCCAGTTGGACTGTCTTTGCATAGTGGTTAGACCACTGTCTCTCAGATTACAAGAGACACAAAATCAAACTCAAATTTCGACACCAAAGTACAAGCATAGTTAAATACTCATCACAAACATAAGATGATCTCCAAACGGTCTCACATATATCCACTACTTCTTCCGCTGATGCTATACATATTGATTAGTGGTATAGTACTAATTGAGTTTCGACGAAAAAAAAATTAACAACATAAGGGGGTGTTCATATTGACTTTTGATGACAGTTTTGGTTAAAAATAAATAGTAATAGCTGAAAAAAGTGGCTTTTAGAAGGAGGAACAAGTGGTGAAAAAAGTGTAAGAGAGATGCGTGCGTGTGACAGGACTAAGAGAAGTGGAGTATATGATGTACTTGTAACTCGCTAACTTATTTCCGAAATAAGACGGTAACGAGAGGAGTGGAGAAAACTAGATATTTAGGGCCTGTTTGGGAGAGCTCCACCATCTCCAGATCCACGAAAAACAGTTCCACTCCACGAAATTTTACCCAAACGCTCCAGCTCCGCGAAATCTGGATCTACCAAAATCCTGGATCTGAGGGCCAGATCCATGGATTTCATGGAGCTCCTCAAGGGGTGCTCCACCGTGGAGTTGGGTGGTAATTACCCACCAATGCCACTGGTTACACACCCCATCCCACCAAAAGTGGCAATTCCCACCAAAATCTCAATTTCGTGGATCTGGAGCTGCTGTACAAGCCAAACACTCCATGGTGGGATCCCAGATCCACGGTGGAGCTGCTGCTCCAGATCCACATTTTCAGTGGTGGAGCTCTCTCAAACAGGCCCTTATAGGGATTGATTTTTGAGTAATTTTAAATAGAAACTAGAAGCGGAATCTAATATAAACAGCGCCTAATTGGATCCAGACCCGACAGCTAGCTGGAAACAGATGGAACTAGCTAGCTAGGTAGGATTAGATTACATTAGATGAGACGATTGAGATGGATCTTGCTCCTTCTCTCTCTATAGGATAATTAATTGAGACCCGTGGTATCAAAATACCATAATCTAGAATAGGTCTTTCTCCTGTGCATCGCCACGAGTGAAGGAAGGAGCAGATGCATCGTGCATGCATGTTCTACCCTTCCATCACTTGTCTTCTCCGTAAATTTCTGGGTGTACTTAGGATAGCTAATGACTGTGTGGTACAATTTTCTGTGTGGCTTTAGGATTGTTTCTTAGGTGCATTATTAGTTTAGATAGATCTATTTATTATTTTACTATTTATCACAGCATTAGTATTTACAGGCAAGGCAGGGGTCGGGCGGGAGCGAGCGCGCTGTCCCTCGGTCGGCTCGAGATGTCATTAACTAACCACCCACACCTGTGAAGAGAGCAGAGCCATTGCCCCGCCCGAGGAGCGGAGCTTGCTAAGCTCTTTGGCTCACTCTTTGCTAGGCTAAGGCGGAGAAGAAGAGGGTCCAGAGTCTTGCGTCTTCTTTCCTCCCCCCCTCGCTCTCGCTGGTAATCCTCCTCCTCTCCCTCCTTGCTGCATCGCATCCAGGGCAAGGGCAAGGGGATCTCATCGGATTAATTAGGGGTTTCCTTTCCTTGCTTCATCGATTCTCCCTCCCCGACTCTATCAATTCCTCCCTCTCTCCCTCCGTTCCGGTTCCATGTTCCGCCGCTGCGTTTGTGGTTTGCTCTTCCAATTAATCTGTTACAGCAATGCCGCATGTCTAACCCTAGCATACCCTAGTATAGTGCCCGTGCTAACACTACGGTAAAATACAAAACAAGATAAAATTTGTAAAAAATAAAACGAACAATCGGATTCATTAAGATTCACGTCTCATATATTGTATAACCAAATATTTTTGTCACATAATAAATGTCACATAACGACTGATCCTTTAAGGAGGCGACAACATCATTGGACTCACCCACTAACGACTTTCTTCATCCCCACATTGTTTAAACTTGAGGCTACAAAGAAAACAAACATTTTTGTCACATAAAGAAATATGAAACACAGTAAGCTTTTTCTTCTTTTGTTTTTACATGTAATATCTATATTATGTATGACTTACTGCTGGGCCCCAGGGTATGCAGTGGCCGTACGACCACTCAAACTCGGCACCGATCGCTTTGAGTCGTTGTCGTAACATCACTGTATAAGTTTACGACCGCTCCGCTATATCGCTGCACTGTCTTCCTTCAGCCGCTCTCGAGTTACTGTGATCGCAACTCTTTACGACCACGCAGTGATGCTGGCGATCACTGTTCACCGTGGTCGAAACCTTCATAACGTGATCGTAGCCTCCTTCGACCACGTTTAATCTTCTTCTTTGCAGTCGTACGTCTTCAGACCACCTTCGACTTTGCGTGTTCGTGGTCGTAGATGCTCCCAATCACACCTGCTTTCGATTTTGCCGTGGTCGACCGCCTTTCGACCACGCCTGCTAGCTTTACGACCACGATCTTACTCCTTACGACCATCATGCAAAGTTACTGTAGGTTTGCCGTGGTCGTAAAAACACTGTCCTTGGCCGTGGTCGATAACCCCTTACGACCACGCTCTGCGTTCCTTCAACGTGGTCGTAAACCACTCGATCGCCTCCTACTTTGCCTTACTATGGTCGTAGGTCCTCTTGAGCACGCCTCTTTTTGTTTTGCTGTAGGTCCTCTTGACCATGCCTAACTGCCGAGCATGTCACAAAGGCTTAAATCCCAATAGAAAGAGCTATTCTCATATTAAACTAAATTTTGGTGTAAACCGCTCGAACACCTCCTACTTTGCCTTATCGTGGTCGTAGGTCCTCCCGATCATGCCTCCTTTAGTTTTGCCATGGTCGAACGCCTTTCGACCACGTCTATTGACGATTTGCCGTGGTCGTAAGTCTTCTTACGACCACTTACACCAAGATCGTATCCTTCTTTGACCACGCTCAGCAGTTCAACACATCTTTATATACAATATTTTTGGTGCTTTTCCCTGTAGAATCCAGTTCCTTGTTTGGTTTTGACAAAATTCTGGTTGTTTCCCTTGAAACTCCCCTTGACAAAGCCACATAAAGCTGTCCATGTGAGAATACCGGTTCTGGAAGGTAGCTGCCAACATTTGGGATGGTCTGCCCCTGCGCTTTGTTTATGGTCATTGCAAAACTTAGGCGAATCGGAAACTGTTTCCTTCTCATCTTGAAAGGCAGTGAAATATCATCGGACGGAGACATTGGAATCCTAGGTAGGAACACCCTTCTGCCTGCATGCTGCCCACCAACAATTTCAGCATCAATAGCGTTGTTCTGGAAGGCTCTAACCATTAACCTCGTGCCATTGCACAATCCATTGTTTGGATCAAGATTGCGTAGAAGGATCACAGGGCAGTTGATTTTTACTTTGAGCACATGCGGTGGGAGACCATTTGGAGTGATGGGGTTTAGGAAGTCAATCGGATAGTTGTTTGTTGAATCATCATCGACAGAGTCAAAGCTATGGTAAACTTTTTCCTCACCTGGAAACCTGTCAATCATCTTCTCATTTAGCTGATCCACATGTTCATTTTTGGTAGAAAGGATGGCACGTGTGCTCATATAAGCTGCTGATCTTGCATTCTCCTCAAGTGATGGGAACACATGTTGGATTAGCTTGTTTACACAATCATCTGTATCTGTGTAACCAATCACAATATCTTCTGGCAAGTGAACATAATCATTGGCAATTGTCTCTTCAGTTCCATTCCCAATTCGAAGGAGGTAATCTGAGAAACATGGGTCAGATTGAGCCCTCATGTTACGTGTCAACCGTATCTTTCTGATACTATCCCACAAATAAGATCTTTGCAATGTAGCATCTGTCACCTGTGCTCTGGTTCCACGTGTTACCACAGGAAGAACCTGTCTAAAATCTCTACCAAATACCATGACCTTCCCCCCAAATGGCAATTCACAATTCATAATATCTTGCAGCGACCTATCAAGACACTCAACCGCTAGACGATTTGTCATAGCAACCTCATCCCAGATTAGCAAAGATGCCCTACGGAGTAACTCTGCAGTCCCACCTTGCTTTGTGAAGTTGCACATGCTATTGCTCGCAAGCTTTATAGGGATTTTGAACCTTGAGTGTGCCGTGCGACCTCCAGGCAGTATCGACGCTGCTATACCAGAGGTTGCGGTTGCAATGGCTATCAGTCCCTCAGAACGCACCCTAGCAAGAAGTGCCTTGTACAGGAACGTCTTTCCTGTTCCTCCTGGACCATCAACAAAGAACACTTGGCTTTTTTTATTCAGTACATGATCCATAATCTCATCAAATCCAGCACGTTGTTCCTTGTTAAGACTCCCTTTTATTTCTAAATGTTCTTGGTCAACCCCCACCGAAAGTTCTTCTCTGACCTCCCTCATTATGTCATTGGAAAATTCAGCTGTTTGACATAAAAATTAGATATCAGTATACTTTTTATATTAGTAAGATAAGTACCACAATGTTTTGACAAATTGTTACCTGTATCATTCAGCTCCGGAAGATCATAGTTTTTTATATCTTTTCCCATGGATTGGAGCAAATCCCTAATATCTCTAAGCACCATTTGTTCTACTATTTTTGAGTTACACTGGTTTCTGCTGTAATCTTCAGACATTGATTCTTTATGCTTCTCCCACAGTGCACGAATTTTGGCGGCCTCACAATGAACCAGAATAGTAGTAAATAACCTTCTGAGAGCATATGGCATCTGAAAGGTGGCTGACTCACACAAGCAGTCATCAATTGTCTTATCTGTCTCTATGAGTCCTCTCTTCTCACATGATTCTCTAAAAGTAGGATATATGATTCCTGCTACGGTTTTCAGATCCTCAAATGAAGTTGGACCCCTAACATGATTTAGAAGCACTCTCAAAAAATACCTCTCACCTTCATCAGGGTGTGCATACACTATCCGCCCAATTTGTCCTATTCTCTTTCTTCTTTGCCATACCTTTTTGCCAGTGATCCACCGGTAGTACTCTGGCATCTCTCTGTACAATAATGTTCTTGCAAAACTGTCAACACGGCTAACCTTGAAAAATTCTGTCAGTGTAGTCATAGAAGATTTGGGATTGTTCACTACTTCTTCTAAATTCTTTGTCTCATCAATAATAACAGACTGCATGTTTGGCAGATGACATTGGAGCTACAAAACAGATGGGTTTACCCCAAAAAGATGGAAACTGAAAATCCTGTGTACGGCTTTCGGCGGTGAGATGTATCTAGCATCCCTATACTGACGAATCTCATTTATTACCCCAGCATCAACGACTGAGAATGATGCACAATCGTGGCCTTTGTATACATATTTAAATAAATACTTACAAGCTTTGATGCTTGAACATGCTTCGACGTTGATGTGACAGTTATATCTCATAAGCAGGCCAGGATTATACGGGACAACCCACCTGTTGTCCAACTCGGCCCCTCTTATCTTGACACGCTGGACATCATCTCTTCTCCTATACAAAGGATAAGAATCTTTGCCTTGTTGTGTTTCTGGGTTGAACTGCCGAGGATAGCGAAAGCGACACTCTCCATCGATCATACACGGACACTTCCTATTCAAGGCACCACATGGTCCATGGAGCATATGCTTAATGACCAGGTTATGCAACATAGGGTACTTGTCCTTGTCAGGAATCTCTGCCGAGATGTGTCTGTCATATTCATTTGGGTTTGATAACTTGCATCCTCTTTTCATAATCAATAGGATGTGCTCATGTGGCAAGCCCCTTTTCTGAAACTCAGTCACATGCACATATGCTGCAACCTCACCAAAATATTTCTTCTTTATCAATAAATCCTTGATCGACCGTAATTTGGCTCGGTATACTCTTGACACCAGATCCGGCCGATCCTGGGGTGTTTGGCCAGGTTTAAGATTGGTTGTGACCTCCTCACAATAGGGGTTGCAAGTCATTGTGATGAAGTAATCTGGCTTTCCGAAACGCTGGACAATGGCCATTGCATTAAGAAATCTTTGTTGCATATCGCGATCACCACCCGGAAAAGAACGCGGCAACACAACTCTCTTTCCAACCTCTGAAGCTCTAGTCTCTCCAGCAGAAACTACATCAACCAAGCCCTATGGCACACATAAGAATATATTTGCATAATGAGTGAAATAGTTATTATCCATGTTCATTGAAATATATCAAGAGATTTAGAAGTAGATACTCACCTAGTCACCTGGTACAGTTCAGCCCTTATGAGTTTCTGGTTTTCAGGGTTAGAATACCAGTCAAGCCTCATGGACTCGATCTTTATATACATGTCGACGGCCCATTGTTGGAAAAGCCTCCCTCCAAATAACAGGATGTTGAAAAGACCCTTTCTAACTTGCATCATAAAGCAATAGTATTCTCTTGCTGTCACAAACCTTGTAGATTTACTTGTTTCTGCAACTCTACTCACATAACCACCTTGCTGTATGTCGTCATCTGTTTCTCCATCATCTGCACGAATATGGAAATACATTATATATTGTCTACATAGTAGGATGAAGTATTTTGAATCTGGACTGTTGCCATACCTAGTGGTTGCTGTACTGAATCCTCGCCATCAGTAGAAGTTGATTCTATGTGACTGTCATTGTACGACATGAACTTATTCCATCCAGTTTCTCCTCTAGGATTTAATAAAGGATATGCTAATGGGTCATAGCAACCATGATATGCTTTGATATAGCGCATCTTCTCTCCTTTGGGGTATACAATAACACTCCTATCAAAACATCTTTCGGGGTCATCTCCATCAGTCCAAATAGCAGCAACTTGTGAGGCAGTAGGGGCATTATACCTTGAAAAATGTTATGCACCCATTAAAAAAAGAGTAAGTAGTATATTCGCTGGATATTAAAATTTTTTAAAAACAACGAGTAATGGAGAAGAGGTTGTACCTTCGTTGGTCAGGTGTCACATTAGTGTTGAGCTCAATTACATAGTCACCAAGATTTGGAATAGAGCCAACTATATTAAAGGTCTGTACATAAGGGTTATTTGCCTGTAGTATGCTGAGCACATTTCTTACAATATTTATATCAAGATCAGGTGACCTTTTCACTCTATGCGACAATGTATCATCTTCTGTATCATAAAAGTAGAGTTGCAGGTGACGTGGCCCTTTTGATCCTGGCACTAAATGGTCCAGACGATGATACATCGCACCATGTACACGGAATGTATATATGCCGGTACCTACTGCGGTGCAGTATGTCCGGTCTAGTGTAACTCCAAGACTTGTGAATGAGAAGTGAGAGTTGAAGTACCGTATGTGTTTTCTGAAATATTTTGCATCAGTATCCACCTGACTCGTGAACAACCTCTTCAACTCAGCAGGTACATCATTGATATGCACTTTTATCTTTCCCATTCTACAACAGAATCCCGGTGGTTCGCCTTCAAATCTCATGGCTCCACAATATCGGCAGTCAGGAACTTTTTTCAAAACATGGTGCTCTCCCGGCAAGTTATGGAAGACAAAATCATAAGGATCATCAGCGGCAGCATTGCCAGTGCAATCATTGTTGACACGATACGACTGGAATGCACATTCTGTTTTTTTATATTGAAAAATATGTCAATATGGTAGTCACTCTACATGGTTACAATAATTTAATTAAGAGTTACCTTCAGTAATAAACTGCATTGTCTCAAAATCTTTAGGACCATCTTCTTCTATGACAAATTCCTCTTCTATGTCACGTAGATGATCTGTTGCATATATATGTTTGAAATTAACAGGATGCATGCAACAAAATGACGACAAAGAAAAAAACTGCATTGGTGAACAGATTTGTAAACCAACCTTCATGATCAGAATCATGGCTTGTAGGTTCGAATAAAGCAGTATCAAACTCGACTTCATCGTTGGTGTGTACACATCCCGGCTGGACAGGTGTCACAGGCATATGGTTAACATTTTCTCGCTGGTTGTTTTCCGTCGCTCTTGCCTTTTTGTAGTCCCTCTTCTGTTGTAGCAATTTTGCCTTGTTTGTCGCATCCACATTTAGGTACCAGTTCCGCCAAGACCACAGCTTGTCAGTAATTGAAGAGGCACCTGGTCACCATTGCATACAAGAGATATATTTGATCCAATCTGTACCCCTACTAATTTACCATGTCTTAGATAGATGGTAGCATACCTGTATTAATTATGGCTCCGTTTGGACTCTCGGTTTGTAAAGGCATTAATGGTGGACGTTGTTTCCTGACATAATCATCATTCCTATGCAGCCACTCTCTGGACTCAATTGGAGCATCAATTTCCTGGTCACGATGTATTGATGCTTGGCAAATGGCAGAAACACCACTTTCTTGTGGTGATTTTCCTCCTGTGACCGAGATTATAATCACTCAAACTGGATATATTTTTCATACATATTCTATTGTATATAGTAGAATTATTAATGAAGACATACCCGACCGAGATGGCGCCAAGGTGGAATGTACTGCTTCAGTCATTTCAACGTCTGTGCAACCGTATATATGTTGTACATCACATGGTTCTGGGTGTATTAAAATTCCGAGGTTACTTATTTTGATGCATAAACATGATACATGATACATGATCAGACAAGTAATACCATGATCAGGAGACGTTGATGTTGCCGGAGTTTTTTTCCTAGCACGGTATTCACGTTGTTTTCTATTCCGCTCTTCTCTTTGTTCAGTGGTTTCTTCGGCCCTTTTTCGTGCGCGGTACTCACGTTGTTTTCTATTCCTCTCTTCCCTCTTTCTTGTCTCTTCATCTGCAGCTGCTCCCTCTGTTGCTGTGGTATATAATTTGTGTCACAGTTATGCTAGAAAATTAGAGAATCTGACCAGGAACGATGACAACGAACTTACCCTGTCCAATGGTGTTTGATATGTCGCTAAATGCAGTGCGGGCTTGTCGCTTATCCGCCATGTCGGATCACCTGTAATGCAGTAACTCGACAACAACCCAAGATTCACGTACATAGGCGATTCCATGTCAAATTATCGCAACAAAGAATCAAACTTCATGTCAAATTCAATTCAAGGCGATTTAAACTAATTACAGGGCAGCACAGGGTACGCTACAAACTCGTAAATTCTCAACCTTTTGCACCCTCCTCGACATGGCGATCAAAAAAGCACACAAGTTACAAGGAACAAATTTTGCAGAGAAGGAGAGAAGGGAGAGGGGAGGGGCTCGGCAGTACGGACCAGTTCCAGAGGCCGACGCGGAAGGGCTCAGACTTGCGGTAGGTGTAGCAGGGGAGCGCGTCCTAGCGTGCCGACGGAGGCCCCAATTTTCCTTCGGCTGGACGGCGTGGATGCCTGGACTCGTCGCTCGCTCACGGCCCACCGTGCCACCGGCCGCCGCCGGCACTTCTTGCTCACTACGGCAAAATACGTTAAGTTTCCATGCAGAATACGTGAAGGAGAGAGAGATAGAGGTAGAGAGGAGAGAGAGAAGAGATTGAGAAGTTTCCATGCAGAATACGCGAAGGAGAGAGAGATACGGGTGAGATATTCAAGTGAGAGAGAGAAACGGTTGACCTTAACGACAAATATGGGAAGCTTGTGGTATTTGGCAACATTGCGAATCCAAGGATTCCGCTTCATTTCAGAACTTGATGCAAGAATCACATTGGCCGCTAATTAAGTGCCTCCTATGACTACCAAGTCGATCGCTACGGTAAAATACAACACAAGATAAAATTTGTAAAAAATAAAACGAACAATCAGATGCATTAAGATTCCGATTAAACGAACAATCAGATTCATTAAGAAAATATTATTTATTTTCCAAAGAAAGTAGAAAAAAGATATAAACAAATGTGCAGAGGACATAAATTTTCATGGCACTACGATAAAATACAAAACAAGATTCATTAAGATTCACGTCTCATATATTGTATAACCAAATATTTTTGACAACAAGACACAAGCTGTGACCATCGCTAGCTTGCCACGACCACATACAACTCGCTATGACTTTACCGCTCAAAGTCTACGACCTCATCCCAAGTCGTTCCGACCGATCGAAATGATGAACAAACAAACGCACGAAGTCTACGACCATGTTGGGAATGGTCGATGAGGCTTTAACCGCGAGGCAAGCGGTCGCAAAGGGTTACGACCACTTGTAAACGATATGAGAGTGGTCGAAAAGTGCTTCGACCGTGGCATAAGTGGGCGGGTGGGTGTTTCTGAGTGGTCGTAAGGGTTACGACCACGCTGTAAGAGTGTGAGTGGTCGTATGGTCGTAGATCTGTGTAGTCGTAGAGTCTTACGACCGCCCTAGATTGTTTACGATCAAATCCAAACCCTTAGAATCCTGTACGACCATGTTAGAGTCCTTTTCGACCGTTTGCAATACCATACGACCGCTTAAACTTGTTGTCGATCACTTTGAGTCATGGTCGTAAGACCTGTAGCAGCTCTCGGCTTCAGCCACTCAATTCACCGTGGTCGAAACCCATATCGATCATGTCCACTTCTTTTACCTCGGTCGTAGTCGTTTATAGTTACGTACTGGCCTTTTCAGCGTGGGCGCATCTCGTTACGACCATCGACGCTGAAGTCGTGGCCTTCCACGTGATCGAGCATCTCTACGACCACATTCTGTTAGCGTTTGCCGTGGTCGTAAACGGCAACGTGGTCGTTAGCTTCTGCGTGGTCGTAAGTCGATTGTGTGGTCGTAGGCCATTCTCTGTGGTCGTAAACGGTAACGTGATCGTGAGCGATTTTGTAGTCGTAAGTCGACTGTGTGGTCGTAAGCGACTTCATGGTCATAATTTCGACTACGTGTTCGTAACTCATTCTCCGTGGTCGTACACGACTTTGCGGTCGTAATCTCGATTGTTTGGTCGTGAACGAATACGTGGTCGTAAACATCGTAAGTCTTCTTCGTAGTCTTAAGTCTCCTTTGTAGTCGTAAGTCTTCTTCGTAGTCTTAAGTCTCCTTTGTAGTCGTAAGTCTTCTCCGTGGTCGTAAGATCCATTCGAGTAATCGTAAGCTCCATCCGAGTAGTCGTAATCTTTTCCGACTGCATTGTCGTAGTCGTAACCTCTCCTGATCACGTTTGCCGTGGTCGTAGCTCTTCCCGATTACGTTTGCCGTGGTCATAGCTCTTCCCGATTACGTTTGCCGTGGTCGTAGCTCTTCCCGATAACGTTTGCCGTGGTCGTAATTTCGGCTACATGGTCGTAAATTCTACAGCATAGTCGTAAAATTTGACCGTGGTCGTAAACAACCGGGTAATCGTCAGTTCGACTGTGGTTGTAGGTTCGACTACGTAGTCGTAATACCTCTCGGTCGTCTTTCCGACTGCATTGTCGTAGCCGAAGTTTCTTCCGATCACGTCTACAGTAGTCGTAACCCTTCCGACCGCGATAGCCGTGGTCGTATCTCCCTCTCCGACCACGTTGATTCCCGAAGACAATTCTTTTTCTCCGATGTAAAACTTCCAAAGGTCATAACTTTCTCATTTTAACTCCGATTTCAGCCATTCAAATTTCTAAATTCATCTAAAATCATAATCTAACCAAATATGGTCTCTCTTGAATTTTTTGGATTTTGTTTGAATTTTGTTTGTATTTATTTGCTTTGTTTGCTTTGTCTTTTCTCGCGTAGATTCCAGCGTTGTCGACGATCACTCCACCCAACAGCAAGAAGACCCAGAGAATCTGCAAGAAGGCAAGTCTCCTTTGATCATCTTGAACCCATGATTTGAAATGTTTTCGAATTATTTTAAATTATGTGCATTGCTTTTACATAAAATCTTAGTTCACATCTTTAGGATTACTATGAAACGACTATGTTGTGCCGTTTACGACCACTTTGTGAAGTCCCTGCAAAGTCGAAAGTCCTTTTGAGTGGTCGAGAGATCACCTTCGACCACATTGGCCGTGGTTGGAAGGAGTCTGGAAGTGTTATGACCACATTGGTCGTGGTCGAGGGCTGGAAGAAGTAGTTTACGACTTCGTTGGCCGTGGTCGGAAGGCACCAGGAGAGTTTACGACCACTACAGAGCATTCTTTGTGAGGTCACATTCTACATCACACTACAACATAAGAAAACAAGACATGTCTGGTCATCGAAGGCTCAAGCACAAATTCGCTAATATGACAAGAAAATCAATAAATTCACTTATGTGATAGCAATAACACCTTATATCAGAAAATCATTAGAAGGTTTGTTCAATCCTCATTTGAATCTGTAAATTTTGTAAGATCCAAACTTTCAGCTTTCATGTCACTGCAGATGCATAATACGAACCTTTGAACTCTTTGGCCCAGGAGATTCCACAACAGTCTGCATTAGGTAATGCGAATTAACATGCACACCTTCTCTTGCAGCATCTGTAAATAAATACAGGCGTCCATGATGGTGTTCAACAATGCAATGAACTTGGGAGTCACCATCCCATACCAGTGTCATTCTAGACAGAGGATCAGAAGACTTTATTAAATATACCTGGAAAAGGATAATCTTGCAATGAGCAGCGAACAAAGGACCAGCTAATAATAATACAGATAAGGTGCACAAGAGACAGTACCTTTGAGTGAGTGTCTGAAAAGACATTTAACGTTATAAACCGAAAATCCTTGGTATGTCTGATATTTAAATAAATATTCTCATCAGGTTATTCCAACATGAGAATATCATCCTTGTTTGATCCAATAATGCTGCAAAACAGCCTAGCCAAAGAAAATTTTAAGCTATTTGGTTATTCCAACATAAATGTTAGTTATTTGGTTATTACTTATTGAAGATGTTCTAAAAAAAAGTAATTAAATTATACATCTAAACCAATAATAGCATAACTTGAGACTAAAGAGCCATAATAGCAGCCAAAATACTGTTCAAAGAGAACTTACCAGCATGTCCAAGAACAGGAATCTTAGTTGATGCCTTGATTTGAGAAACCAACTTATTACTACCTCTTGGAATGACGAGATCAATGACATCATCAAGCTGTACAATGTATTACGAGTTTAGCCATATTGGTAGAATCATTATTTTGGTCATAGTACTGCATTCTCACCTTTAGCAAATCTGCAATTTCATCTCTAGTTGTAACAAGGCCAATAAGTTTTTCACCAACGTTATCATGAATAGCATCAGTTATAACCTAAAAAATAACAAAATGGTATTTTAAAGGACACTCAAGCTAAAAACAACATGTAATGTCAATAGTAAGCTACTACATATCACAAGATAATACCTTATGCAATATTGTGTTTGATCTCATAGCTTCTTTTCCACCTTTCAGGAGAAGGCCATTACCACTTCGAATTGCTAAAGACGCAATCTACACCATTATATACAACAACTTTAAAGCAAGTTGCTTAATATGCTTAAGTACAAATCATGCACGAAGCATATGGTTTATACAAAAACATAAACTGCAGTAATTTAACAACTAAAAATACCTGCACCAAAGCATCAGGTCGGGACTCAAAAACAATCAAGAGAACACCCAAGGGCCAAGATGTTTTTTCAAGAACTAAACCATCAGCAACCTGAAAAAATGTAATCTATTCGGAAGAGTCAGAGATCGAAGGAACTGGGCGGGGATGAGAATACATTGGGAGAGGAGGGGAGCGCGTGTGCGTACCTGCAGCGCCGCCGAGAGGTGCGGCCCACCTCGCTTGGGGCGTGCGGCGGCGGAGGCGGCGCCTCCAGGAACCCTACAAGCCCCGGCGGCCCAACTCGCTTGGCGCGCGTCGGCGACGACCGAGGTCGAGCGGCGGCGGCCTCGCCTGACGCGAGCGACGGTGGCCTCGCTAGGCGCGCGCGGCGGCACCTCCAGGAACCCTAGATGGGTTTTGGGAGGAGAGACAGAACTCTTTAGGACTCAGCAGCGGCGCGGAGGAGCGGGGGAGGAGGAGGCGGTGGCACGGAGGAGCGGGGGAGGAGGCGGCGGTGGCGCGGGGTGGGGAGAAGGAGGAGGAGGCGGCGGCGGCGCTGGGTGGGGGGAGGAGGAGGCGACGGCGTCGCGGGGTGGGAGGGAGGGGAGGAGGCGGCGTCGCGGGGTGGGGAGGAGGAGGAGGCGACGGCGGCGCGGGGTGGGAGGGAGGGGAGGAGGCGGCAGCGCGGGGTGGGGAGGAGGAGGAGGCGGCGCAGGGTGGGAGGGAGGGTCGGGGGAGGCGGGGGAGGCGGCGGCCTGTTTTGGGAGGCATATATTTTTAGGTTTTTAAGCGGGGGAGGCGGATGAGTGATGAGGTTTGGTCCCAGCAATCTGATCCGTTGGATCTGAGTGAGTAAGAGAAAGACAAGGTTAGATGGGATCTTGTCCCTTCATTTCAAACGTTGGTTGGGTTTGGTGGTAAATTTCTGGGTGTACTTAGGATAGCTAATAACTGTGTGGTACAATTTTCTGTGTGGCTTTAGGATTGTTTCTTAGGTGCATTATTAGTTTAGATAGATCTATTTATTATTTTACTATTTATCACAGCATTAGTATTTACAGGCAAGGCAGGGGTCGGGCGGGAGCGAGCGCGCTGTCCCTCGGTCGGCTCGAGATGTCATTAACTAACCACCCACACCTGTGAAGAGAGCAGAGCCATTGCCCCGCCCGAGGAGCGGAGCTTGCTAAGCTCTTTGGCTCACTCTTTGCTAGGCTAAGGCGGAGAAGAAGAGGGTCCAGAGTCTTGCGTCTTCTTTCCTCCCCCCCTCGCTCTCGCTGGTAATCCTCCTCCTCTCCCTCCTTGCTGCATCGCATCCAGGGCAAGGGCAAGGGGATCTCATCGGATTAATTAGGGGTTTCCTTTCCTTGCTTCATCGATTCTCCCTCCCCGACTCTATCAATTCCTCCCTCTCTCCCTCCGCTCCACTTCCATGCTCCGCCGCTGCGTTTGTGTTTTGCTCTTCCAATTAATCTGTTACAGCAATGCCGCATGTCTAACCCTAGCATACCCTAGTACGACCCCTTTTCCATTTGGATTCCTCCACATTTCTCTCCTCTCCCCTTCTTGCTCTCTTTCTACTTTCTACCTCCCCCGCTTGAACCAAATCTACCCTTTCTTTCTTTCTTTCTTTCTTTCTTTCTTTCTTTCTTTCTTCCTTCCTTCTAGATAGATTGGGAAATGTTTCTCTCTCTCTCTCTCTCTCTCTCTCTCTCTCTCTTACTGTTGCTAGGGTTTTCGGGAGGTTTGCCACTCTTCTTCACACCTTTCTTCTTCTTCTTCTTCTTGGATTTTAAACCTTTTAATTTCTATTTTTTTGGGGTTTCTCTTTATTGTTCTGTGTTGGACACGACTTGCTTCTTCCAAACGTCGCACATTACATTCCCTCTGCCTCGTCCAAGTCACACTCTTCTGGGCTTCTCTTCTCTACAGGGCTCAAGTCAATATCTTGTTCTTATCTCTTAAATAAACAAATTAATCAAAACTTCACTTTTTTTTTTAAAAAAATACAACTTTAGGATGTTTCTCGCTCTTTCTTTCTTTCCTTTTCTTTTCTTTTCTGAAAAAAGGACCTTCATTCTTGGGGGACAGGTTTACTAAGGTGATTTGGGTAGTAGTAGGCTTCTGTCAAAAAGGTTTGGCTTTGGGCAAGGCCCTTCAGGCTTCAGCTCTTTCAATTGCCATTTCCAGTTTTTTTACCTCAACAATCCGTGTGCTTTTTTTTTCTCATTTCCCAAGCATAAATCTATGTTCTTCGCAACTAGTACTGTCATATTCTTAAAGAACGCTCTAGATATGTCGTTGTTTGCAACCAAGTGGGCAACCTTTACTTGTGTGCGGCAATTTATTTGCTTCAAATATCATAGAGAGCAGTAATAATCATCTGTATTACATGTAAATGTGCATAATACGCGCACACAATGCAAGTAAAATTTCACAAAAAAAAGTTCTTTCATATGCGAATCGTCTCGTTACTCAAAAGAGTCATATGTAGCAAGTCAATCGAAATTCAGCAGTGGCCAATAGCAGTGGTGGAGCTAGGAATTTTTTGGAGCCGGGGCAAACCAAACCACGGCGAGTGTTTGCCTGAGACAATACTATCTTTAACCCCATTGATTGTAGAGAAGTTCCATTGCGCTTTTTGCCGGTGAGCCCGGGCGGCCGCCGGGGCTCACTAGGCGGTGGCTCCACCACTGGCCAATAGGCAGAAGGAAGATCAGAGGTGAGAGAGCTCAGTTTAGGACTTGAGGAAAGAACTGGCAGACAGTAATAATGATGTATCATTATAGGGCGCTAATCCTGCAAGACATTATAGTTATTCAATTCAGTAGATAGGCAATCTGTTTTATTTGGATCTGCCCACTAAAGAAGTAAAAAAAATTCAATACTCATAATCATTGTCGATAATGCTATGGGATATATCATATATGCTATATAATAGATATAGCTTATATAGGCATTAATACAACAACAACAGCAACAGAAAACGGCTATAAGTACTATAGTATTGCAGATACATAGCAACTGGGTGCAGACGGTGAAAGTGAGCTAAGGTTTTTTATTTAAACTTGCTATAACGTAGTTGTTGTGCACTCTAAAACTATCAATCTGCTGCTGGAAGCAATTCTATTTGATTGGTTTGTTAATGACTAAAGTTTTTTGTGTTGCTTTGGAGTTCAGCCGTATAACTTTCCATTATCTGCTTGTCTATTTGTGCAATGATCATTTGAGCATTTGACTTGACGTGTAGATGTTAACTATTGTGTTTCTGTAGCATTGATGTCAGTTCCTTCAAGTACTAATCGTTTTTGTTCCTTTTCCCCCCTTGCAGAGAGCTCTGTTTGTTTTCTCATAAAATGGACTCTCATGATGGTGAGGCCCATGACTTGCCACCACCTCCTCCTGTACCTCCAAATGTGGTGCCCATTAAAGCTGATGATGCTGGGACAGAGTCGCCAGCAAACAGGCCAACAAAGCCTAAGAGGTTCCCAATCGCCAGGAACGGTTTAGGGAAAAAAGGGCAGTTGATCCAGCTCTATTCCAATCACTTTAAAGTCTCTGTGAAGAGTACTGAAGACTTTTTCTTCCACTACTATGTATGTCTGATGCCCTAGTTTATGATCTTATATTCAAAATAGAGAAGTTTATGATCTTATATATATGTCGTGGCTGATTTGATTGTTGTGTTCTACTTTGTTGAATAGGTTAATCTGAAGTATGAGGATGATCGACCGGTTGATGGCAAGGGGATAGGCAGAAAGGTGATTGATAGGCTGCAGCAGACCTACCATTCTGAGCTTTCAGACAAGGACTTCGCTTATGATGGTGAAAAAAGCCTGTTTACAATTGGCGCTCTTCCACAAGTAAACAATGAATTCACTGTGGTCTTGGAGGATGTTGCAACTGGAAAGTTAGTTTTACTCCTTGACCTGCTTTCTTGTTGTTTGTCCTTATCTAATACTGTGTTTGGTTGGTATTCCATATTGTGTAATTCTCACCTGGTTGTAGAACTGCTGCCAATGGGAGCCCTGGAGGTAACGACAGTCCTGGGGGTGGTGACAGGAAGAGAGTGAGGAGGCCGCACCAGACCAAGACTTTCAAAGTGGAGCTGTGCTTTGCAGCAAAAATCCCTATGAGTGCCATTTCTCAGGCCATCAGAGGTCAAGAATCAGAGAACTGCCAGGAGGCTCTTCGAGTTCTTGATATCATACTGAGGCAGCATTCCTCTAAACAGTATGTGCCTTCATGAATGAATTATTCCTAAGATTTTTTTAAAAAGTATTCTTCTGTGTTCAGGCTTCCATATACCATCCATGTCATGGCTGCAATTAATTTTTCTCACTGTCCACAGGGGCTGCCTTTTAGTCCGTCAGTCATTTTTCCACAACAATCCTTCTAATTTTGTTGACTTGGGCGGTGGTGTGATGGGATGTCGTGGATTTCATTCAAGCTTCCGTGGCACACAGAGTGGGCTTTCCCTGAACATTGGTATGTATTTCGTCCTAAAGTACATTATGTAACTACATTGTTCATCTTGCAATGGTTACATTTGATCTTACATACTAATGTCAACATCTTTTAACTTGCAGATGTTTCTACAACAATGATTGTTAAACCTGGCCCTGTTATTGATTTTCTTCTTTCTAACCAGAAAGTTGATCACCCTGACAGAATTGACTGGCAAAAGGTAAGTTGCATCTTTGATACTGTGAAAAATCAGCCAACCATATTTATTTTTGATAATTCTAATTTTGATGTTTGCTTACTCAATACAGGCCAAGCGTGCTCTCAAGAACTTGAGGATAAAAACCAGTCCTGCAAATTCAGAATTCAAGGTTATCGGTTTGAGTGACAGAAATTGCAATGAACAGATGTGAGAGCATATCTTTTCCCTTAATGTTTTATCCATTTTTAGCAGTACTTAAATTAACAATTTGGAGAAGGTATCCTTGTGTTTCGGGCTTACAATTTGTTTCTGTTCTGCAAATCTTACTGCTATTTATTAATTGCTTTCTGATTGGCATGTTTAACTAGGTTTTCATTGCGGCAGAGGAATGGTAACAATGGAGACTGTGACACTGTTGAAATAACAGTGTATGATTATTTTGTGAAGAACAGAGGCATAGAACTGCGGTATTCAGGAAATCTTCCCTGTATAAATGTAGGGAAGCCAAAGCGTCCAACGTATTTCCCGATAGAGGTTTGTTTCACTTTTGCTATTCGACACCCCTAAGCCTCTTCCTTTATTAAAATTATCTATTATCTCAAGTTATGTTGTGAACTTTTTTGCATTACCAGCTTTGCACACTTCTTCCACTGCAAAGATACACTAAAGCTTTGTCTACACTACAAAGGTCCTCCCTTGTTGAGAAATCCAGACAGAAGCCTCAGGAGAGGATGTCGGTCCTTAGTGATGTGAGTTGTCATCCTTGATTTTAGCCTGCTACAGCCATATATAACTGGCTTGCTTGATTGCTATGACTGTATTAATTGACAGTTCATGTTTACTCTAAATGCAAGGCACTGCGACGTAGTAACTATGATTCTGACCCCATGTTGAGGGCATGTGGCATTTCAATTGCTCAAAATTTTACCCAAGTTGAAGGAAGGGTCCTGCAAGCCCCCAAGGTTGGTGAGAATTTTATGTACTTACAAGGTTTTCACGTGCTTGATTTTCAACCGTGTATCTAAGTAAATCTTGTATCATGTAGCTGAAAGCCGGCAATGGTGAAGATATCCTCCCACGTAATGGACGGTGGAACTTCACCAATAAGGTCAGCATGTATCTCTTATTCTCTTTGCATCATATCTTTATTACCTCTTGATTACGAAGGAACTTTCTGATGATTTTGCTGAACCTTTATTTTTCAGAAGTTGATTCAGACTTGTTCTGTTGACAAGTGGGCAGTCGTTAATTTCTCTGCACGCTGTGATGTCCGGGGTCTTCTCCGTGACCTCATCAGGAATGCAACTGCAAAGGGGATTGTATGTTTTAGCTTTTCACATCATCTTGTACTCGCAACATTTTTCTGTTGCTCAACTTTGTTTGTTTGCAGCAAATGGATCAACCCTTTGATGTGTTTGAAGAGAGCCCCTCAATGAGACGAGCGCCTGTCTCAAGAAGAGTAGACGATATGTTTGATCAGATAAAATCAAAACTTCCTGGAGCACCGAAGTTCCTTTTGTGCCTTCTTCCTGAGAGGAAAAACTGTGAAGTTTATGGTTGGTTCATATTTTTGGTTTTCATTGTCACCCTTCTGTATAAACTTTCAACCCTTTGCTGAGTTATATTAATTTCTTTGAACCAGGTCCTTGGAAGAGGAAGTGTCTTGCTGAATTTGGTATTGTCACACAATGTCTTGCTCCAACAAGAGTTAATGATCCATACCTACTTAATCTGCTGATGAAGATAAATGCTAAGGTTTGTGACGTAATCCTGTATTCTTTGACTGTATTATTCACTTATGTATGCTTATGTCCGTGCTCTTTCCTCTGTTGTTAACCAGCTTGGTGGGATGAACTCATTGCTGCAAATTGAAGCATCCCCTGCAATACCTTTTGTATCAAAGGTACCTACTATCATCTTGGGCATGGATGTGTCACATGGTCAACCTGGACAATCTGATAGACCTTCCATTGCTGCGGTAAGAGGGATAAACTTTTACTCGTACAGTTCTACTATCTGAACAGTAGCTCGCATGGCATCTGAATGATTTTGTAAATATATAAGTGTGTGTGTGTTAATCACTAATCGGCTATACTCATGCCTTTTGGCTTTGTTTAGGTGGTTAGCTCTCGCCAATGGCCTCTCATCTCTAAATACAGAGCATCAGTGCACACTCAGTCACCCAAGCTAGAAATGATGTCCTCCTTATTCAAGCCACGGGGAACCGAAGATGATGGCCTCATTCGGTAAGAGGTGTCATTTGATCCAATCTTAAAATTTATTTCATTGTCAATATTATGTGCATCTGTCCCTGTATGCATCTTATGCTTTCTTATGTAATGCCTTTTGAATGTGACGCATATCATTGCACTTGGGACTTTCAGGGAATCACTTATTGACTTTTACACTAGTTCCGGGAAGCGAAAACCAGACCAAATAATTATTTTCAGGTTTGAAGTTCTGAAATTACTATTTGCAAATATCAATGAATTTTGTAGCGAAATGTTCTTTTACTGAAAATGGATAATTGATGCTGTCTTAACCACTTGGCATAACTCTTGCTGATTTTAGGGATGGAGTCAGCGAAAGCCAGTTTACTCAGGTGATAAACATCGAGCTTGATCAGATCATTGAGGTAGTGCATTAATTATGAATAGCCTTTCCACATGTCCTTGTTACACGTCCAACACACGTACTCACCAATAAGTAACTATTCCCCATTGCACATTGTTATTTCAACACTCTTAACCAATGCAGGCGTGCAAGTTCCTCGATGAGAAGTGGTCGCCTAAGTTCACACTCATTGTTGCTCAGAAAAATCATCATACAAAATTTTTTCAGACTGGATCTCCTGATAATGTTCCTCCTGGTAAACTTTATTTTGAATCTGTCTACAAAGTTCCCTACCATTTATGGAGGGCAGACATAGGCCTTTTCATGTGAATTTGTGATTATCTGTGAAATCATGGTAAAAATAAATGTTAATGCCATTCTGCAGGTACTGTTGTGGACAAACAAGTGTGCCACCCCAGGAATCACGACTTCTACATGTGTGCACATGCTGGGATGATTGTAAGCTATCTCTGTTCTCTGCTTTGTTGTGTTGTCAACGCTCAAGCTTGCAATTGTTTTTGAACTTGTGGATGCATTTATAGAGTGCTAATTGTTTTATGTTTGCTGTCTGTTTCAGGGGACAACAAGGCCAACGCATTACCATGTTCTGCATGATGAGATAGGCTTCTCCCCTGATGACCTGCAGGAATTTGTGCATTCACTGTCTTACGTGTACGTAGAAAATTGTACCACACGTCATTCTGCCAACTTAATGGCAAGTTATGCTTTAACTTGTTGCTGTGGCCTGTTTCAGGTATCAGAGGAGCACAACAGCCATATCAGTTGGTACGCCACTTTCCACGCCCTTCCAGTTTGTCTCGGCTAGGTTTGCCATTGTTTTCCTCTGCTTGTGCCGGTGCTTATCCGTGTATGTATGCAGTTGCTCCGATTTGCTACGCGCATCTTGCTGCTGCCCAGGTGGGCACATTCCTGAAGTTTGAAGATATGTCAGACGCGTCGTCGAGCCAAGGAGGCCATACGTCTGTGGGCAGCATTCCTGTGCCGGAGCTGCCTCGCCTGCACGAGAAGGTGAGGAGCTCCATGTTTTTCTGCTGATCGACGCCGGTGGGTGTGAACCGTGTCGGTGCTCAGTGGTGGTGTATGTATATAACCTTGAAACTCTGGATGCCTGTAGACTGAACCAGTCCTTTTGTCGCGCTGAGAAACATGGAACGGCGTGCTGCCTTGCCTGTCTTATGGATCATGTCATGTGTGTTAGCGTTTATCCAACAGGTCGTATGGATTATTGTTATTTTGTTTGTGTACCCCTCTCTGACTGTGCGGCTATGCATGGTTCGCTTCTTGGTGATACGGAATCGATGTTCCAGCTATCGGAGGGAGGTGAATCTGCCCTAGAAAAAGCTTGCTCGACTCCGGGGAGCATGGGCAACTGCGAAACCTAACCCGTCCTAGGCTTGGCGTAGCCATAGGCGGCCTCCACTGGTTTGGCCTTATAATGTTTGCGGAATCATTGTGATTTGTGGTGCGCTGGCAGGAAAACACTATTAGATTGTAAATTTTTATCTAGGGTGGCGATTTTCGGTCAAATTTTGAATTGAAATTCGAAAATTTCAGGTGTAGAAAGAAAAAAATGTTGAAACTATTGCAAAGTTTCTTTATATTTCATGAAAATTAGATAAAATCGAAAATTTTTCCCGGTGCGCTGGTACCACCCAGCCACGATTCAGATCAGCGCTCCCCAAACCCAAAGGCCACACGATTCTGGTACGCCGGTACTATGGCATGCGCACATCCGGTGTTAGAAATAGCCTCACAACGGTTATAAAAAGAAAAAAAAAGCATAACTTATAAAGGTGTAAGAAACCTTATATATTGGACTACTTTTAAGGGAGAGAAGGTCCAATACCACTTATAAGACTGTTGTTTTAGGGCTTGCATACAGCAGCTTGTGGGTTTAATTGTGTTCAGTACGTTTGGACCTAGGTCCGGAGAGTAAACCTGATTAGACCTAGACATGCGGCTAAGATCCGATCCAACAATTGGTATCGATGGGCGTGTCTCGGGATACATCACTATGCCCTTGCGCCTCCATTTATATAACCTCTAATCGGATTATTATCCGATACGATCATACATCGTATCTAACTTAGAA
Organism: Dendrocalamus latiflorus; assembly: GCA_017311315.1. Taxonomy (NCBI): domain Eukaryota; kingdom Viridiplantae; phylum Streptophyta; class Magnoliopsida; order Poales; family Poaceae; genus Dendrocalamus; species Dendrocalamus latiflorus. The sequence continues at coordinate 169,713 of CM029613.1, read as the reverse complement.
AGTCTCAGGTTAGATCTTTATCTAATACGAGTAGAGATCTTATTCTACTGAGAGAACCTCCAACTGGATCCAATATGATTAGAGATTGTATCCTATTTGGAATATATCATCTGGACCCTTATCGTTTTGACACGTTAAATATGTGACTTTGTAGGTTCATATATATTTGGTCATGAGCCGAAAACTCCTTTCTGGTCCATAAGTCGGTAGCGGTTCTTAGCAGGACATAACAAATCCAAAATATACATAAAGATCATATTGGACGAACCTATATAGTGCTCATGTATCGATCTCTCTGCTTCATGATACCAGATCGAACTCAAGGTGAGAAGCGTGTCATTCTATAATAGCTCGATCCTTCACTCAAACTTGTAGTAGACTATTCAGTTGCGATTGATTTCTCTACTATATTCGGCATGACCATGCATTTCATTAATCCAACCACATCGAGAGGCCTAGATATATCTCTTCCGTTATATAGGAGGGGCAAATTCCGTCTTGATCGTTCATATTTCTCCGCATGTTTAATAGTAAACCCGAAAGCTGCCTTTATAACCACTCAGATCCGAGGTAGTGTTTGGCAATTTCTAAGTAAACTATTACACATGTAACAAACTGTGACATGTTAGATCTAAGGATCCTACATACACTATGTATGAAACCAAGTGATGTCATATATAAGAATTTTCACAGTGTCTCATGGTAGTTCAATCCAATACCATATTCTCTAACATGTGTCCGTATTATTAATTTGATATCCCCTATATCTATGATCCATAAAATATGATCATCAATCAATATATGTGTAAATTATAATTATCCTATATAATAACATAAGGTTAAGGATAATCTAGAATAACATAAAAACATGAATATAAAGTTTCACAAATAAATCACATACTTATTAATTAATATGAAAGATGTTTATTTAAGAAACAAAATAAATTGTCCCTAGAATAAATCACTGATATACACATGCTTGATGACAGAAGTCAGGACGCAGACCTTCCAAGCCTTCTTAAGATCACGAGGCTTGTTGTATGGCGGGGGGCTCTGATCTTTAAGGATGCTAAGCTCTGGCCACCACCCCCCTCCACCGTTTGGCCACCACACCACGGCGGAGCAATCCCCTTCTCCAGAGGGAATCTCCTTATCTCCGTTGTGGGGGATCGCAGTGCTGCATTGTTAGGATGATCTCCACCCCGGTAGGCCCAACGGCCTACCGGGCCTTGAGCTCGCGCCCTGATCGGGGGCGCCCAACCCTAATGGTTGGTGGGCCCCTGTCACACTGCGCCATATATAAGGGTGGGGGCCGGCAGCTCTTTTTACGAGGTTGAACGGAGCCAGCGCAACCCCACCGAAAACCCTAATCCGATCTAGCGAGGGGGCGCAGCCAGTGACGGGAAGCACCACTGCCACGCCGCCCCTGGACAGCGCCGGCACCGGACTTCACCAACGCCGACTCCCGACTCCACCGACTCCATGGCGGACGCCTCTGCACCCGCAGCCAAGACCACGGATGGTTAGTACCCCTCTCTCCCTCTCGCTAACTCTCAAGAACCCGAACTAAAGATGAACCCCGCTAGATCTAACCTAGGAGATCCTAAAGAAAACCTAGACCTAACAATGGTATCAGAGCCTCTAGGCGTAGATCTGAGATGGGGAAAAGAAAAGAAAGAAAAAGGGGGAAAGAAGAACCCTAACCCTACCCGAACCCTAACCCTAGAAAAGAAACCGGGTACTTACCGGAGCCGCCGTCGTCGTCGCTGGCGTTGGGGGATCGGCCGAGCCTTGGGCTCGCCGGCGCTCCATGTTCTAGCCACCGTCGGCGCCGGCGTCAGACCAAAGCGTGCGCGCTCGGAAGGGCACCGACACGGAGCCGCTCGACGGCGGCGCGCTCCCTCCCAGGGGAGCGCGCACGCCGGCGAGAGGGCCCGCGGCGGCGCCGGCTCCTTTCTTCCTCTCCGGCGGCGTGGACGAAGTCGTCGCCGCCGCCGCTTCGCGGTCGCTCTCGGGTGCGAGGGTGAGAGAGGGGAGGCCGAATGATTAGGGTTTCGGGGGGCGTCCGCGCGGCGCGTTTTGATCGGGCGAGATCGTCGCGCAGCCGTCGGATCGCATCCGACGGCTGAGACAGCGCCGAGCGCACGCGGGCGAGATTCGGCCCAGGCGGGGAGGCGCTTTCGCGGCCCAGGCCCAGGTTGCGGCCTGGGCGCGGGGAGAACGGCGCGTGCGCGCGCGTGCGCGCGTTCGGCCGGGTGTGCGGGCAGGCCGCGGGCGCGAGCGCGTCCGCGCGCGAGGTTGCGCGAGGGAGCCGGCCGAGAGGCCGCCAAGGCCGCGAGGGGGCAGGCCGAGCGGGCCGCCGAGGCCGCGCGCGGGCAGGCCACCGTGGGCCGCGGTTGTGCAGGCCGGGCCAAATGGCCGGTTTGCACAGTAAAATCCCGAAAATTGGTTTTAATGAGTTTCAGAAGCATTTTTCTTTGATGAATTTGATAGAAATTTGATTTAAAATCTCTGTAAATTTTGCACCAACGTGTTATTTTTCCAGAGATTAAATATGTACAGTATTAATGCTTCTGAATAAGAATTAATTTTAGAATAATTACGGATGTTTCCGCTGCAAAAGTTAATGTTGGAGAACAGAAATTTTAAGTTTTTCTCTAATTTTAATTAGAACCAACGGGAAAATTAAAATTAGAGGAATGGTCACTTTTATTTACAGTTCATGTTTATAATTTGCTATTTTTCTGACCAAAGTTGATGATAGCAATATTATAAATTGATTTGTTTATGAATTTATGCATTAATTCTATCTTCTGCCCAACGGTGATGTAGAATTAATGTACAAGAATTTTGCATGTTTTAATTTTGACCAACGTTAAATCAAGGCATGCAATTGTTATGTTATTATGTTTCCTCATTTTTCTGATACTGTTTCAGGACTCAACCCAATGGCATACATCTCGCACATCCCGGCACTTGATGGGAACAATTATCGGGTCTGGCGAGAAAAGTATGATTTGGCACTTGCGCTGTCCGAGAATGACTTAGCCCTCACCTCTCCGTGTCCTACTGAGCCAGAGGACCCGGTGAGGGCAGAAAATGAGACTGATGCTGATTTCACTGCCCGAAAGCGTGATCATGCAGAAGTCAGAATGAAATATGATCTTGAGAAAAAGAAATGAGACATCTCGAATCGCAAGTGCCTGATGGTGGCTAAGGCCACCATTGCAGATCCAATAAGGGGATCCATCCCAGACTGTGACACTGCCACAGAGTATCTACAGAAAGTGAAGAATCAGTTTACTGGGTCTTCAAAGGCTACAGCAAGCACGCTGATTAAGAAACTAGTGAATGAGAGATACTCTAGTGGTGGAATAAGAGAACACATATTAAAGATGAGCACTACGGCAGCTAAGCTAAATTCCATGGATATGGGGCTCAAGGATGAGTTTCTAATTCATTTGATTTTTGCTTCTCTGCCAAAAGAATTTGACACTTTTGTTGTTAATTACAACATGCAGCCCGACAAATGGGATATAGAAAAGCTCATTGCAATGTGTGTGCAAGAAGAGGAGAGGCTTAAAACCTCACAGGGTGACTTTGCAAACCTTGTGAAGAACAACAAAAGAAAGAACTTTAATGCCAAACCACAAGGGAAACCTCAGTGGGATAGTAGCTCCTCTTCTAAGTCACAGGGAAAGGTTCCCCAGTTTCATAAGCCCAACCAATTTACAGTAGACAAAGACACCTGTAAATTTTGTAAGAAGAAGGCGGGGCACTATCAGAGGGATTGCCCAGAGTTCCTGAAGCATCTGTTGAAGAATGGTAAGGATGTCATTACATTAATAGATGAATCCTTGTATTTAAGTTATGAAAAATCTACTTGGTGGATTGACTCAGGTGCAACTGTTCATGTTGCCAATTCATTACAGGGATTCCATACGAGGAGGACCCTACAAAGAGGAGAAAGAACAATTAAAGTTGCGAATGGAATTGAAGCCGAAGTCGAGGCCATTGGAGATCTCTCTTTAGAATTTCATGATGGTTTTGTACTTAGGCTTTCAGACGTTCTTTATGTACCCTCTTTGCGCAGAAACTTAATAAGTGTGTCGAAATTAGATGATGATGGTTATGATTGCCATTTTGGTGATGGCAAATGCAGACTTGTGTTTAATAATAAATGTGTTGGTCTTGCCTTCCGACAAGACAAGCTTTATTTATTATCACTTTCTGAGAATGTGAATCATGTAACCATTGAGAATGAGAATACCTCTTCGTCTATGAATGAAAGAAAAAAGCGGAAGATAAATCATGATGCATCGTCGAAATTATGGCATTGTCGTTTAGGCCATATTTCGAGGGGGAGAATAGAACGATTGATTAAGAAAACACTTCTTCCGCCATTAGAATTTTCAGATTTAGAACAATGTATTGATTGCATAAAAGGAAAATATGTTAAGAAAATAAAGAAAGACGCCAAACGAAGCGCAGGAATTTTAGAAATAATTCACACAGATATCTGTGGTCCATTTCCTGTGATAAGTGTGGATGGTTATGATTCATTTATAACATTCACAGATGACTATTCGCGTTATGGCTACATTTATCCAATTAAAGAAAGATCAGAAGCATTGGATAAATTTAAGATATTTAAGGCTGAAGTAGAAAATCAGCACAATTTAAAAATTAAGATAGTAAGATCCGACCGTGGGGGGGAGTACTACGGTCGGCACACCCCGTATGGCCAAGTTCCTGGACCTTTTGCAAGGTTCTTACAGGAAAATGGCATAGTTGCCCAGTACTCTACACCGGGCGAACCTCAGCAGAATGGAGTGGCTGAAAGACGCAACCGTACCTTAATGGACATGGTGAGAAGTATGATAAGTTACTCCACGCTACCGATAAGTTTATGGATGGAGGCGTTAAAAACCGCCATTCATATTCTTAATCGAGTACCAAGCAAGTCGGTACCCAAAACACCGTATGAGTTGTGGACGGGAAGAGAACCCTCACTTAACTATTTACGTGTGTGGGGTTGTCCTGCTGAGGCTAAAGTTTTTAACCCAAACATAGGGAAGCTAGATCCCAAGACAGTCAGCTGCCATTTTATTGGCTATCCAGAAAAATCGAAGGGTTATCGCTTCTATTGTCCTGACAGACATACGAAGTTTGTAGAAACAAGACATGCTGTCTTCTTGGAGGATGAGATGATCAGGGGGAGCAGAGTAGCGCGAGAAATTAACCTAGAGGAAAAGCGGGTACATGTGCCAACTCCGATGGTTCAGGAACCATTTTTCACGCTACCTGTTGTTGCTACACCAACAGTGCCAGACACTGTAGTGACAGCACCTGTTGTCAGTTCTCCTGTGGGGACGATGAGTGAACATGAGGAACCTGTCCTTCAGGATCCCATAGAACCCATTGTCACCCAAGAGGAAGAACAACAACAGCCTCACACAGAACAAGCGTCAACTGGCGAGGGACTCAGAAGGTCTCAAAGAGCCAGAAGATCAGCTATCCCTAATGATTACGAAGTCTATGAAACTGAGGAATTTGAAATGGAGGGTGATCCCACCTCTTTTGAAGAAGCCATGAGAAGCGCTCATTCATCTAAGTGGCTTGAAGCTATGCAGGATGAAATGAAGTCAATGAGCACCAACGGTGTTTGGGACTTAGAAACTATTCCTAAAGGAGCCAAGACAGTAGGCTGCAAATGGGTCTACAAAACAAAACATGACTCTAGAGGGAATATAGAAAGATTTAAAGCGCGACTTGTGGCAAAGGGCTTTACGCAAAGAGAAGGCATAGACTACAATGAGACATTTTCTCCAGTCTCGTGTAAAGATTCTTTTAGAATAATAATGGCACTTGTAGCTCATTATGATTTAGAATTACATCAGATGGATGTAAAGACGGCGTTCCTAAATGGGGATTTGGAGGAAAATGTTTACATGGCACAACCGAAAGGTTTTGTTGTGGAAGGAAAAGAACGTATGGGATGCCGCCTGAAGAAATCCATTTACGGATTAAAACAAGCATCAAGGCAGTGGTACTTGAAATTTGATAGTACAATAAGAAGTTTTGGGTTTAAGGAGAATGTAGAGGACAATTGCGTGTATGCAAAGTTTAAGAATGGGAAATACATTTTCCTAATCCTGTATGTGGATGACATCTTACTTGCTAGTAGTGATGTTAGCCTATTACAAGAGACCAAGAAGTTCTTGTCCTCGAATTTTGATATGAAGGATCTTGGTGAAGCTTCGTTCGTTCTGGGAATAGAGATTCACCGAGATAGAACTAAGGGGGTTTTAGGTTTATCTCAAAAGGCATACTTAGAAAAGGTTCTAAAGAAATATAGTATGCAAAATTGTAAGCCTTCACCTGCTCCTATAGTCAAGGGCGACAGATATGGGGAATTTCAATGCCCCAGGAACCAATATGAGATCGATCAAATGAAAGCGGTTCCATATGCTTCAGCTGTCGGAAGCTTACAGTATGCTCAAGTGTGTACGCGCCCTGACTTAGCGTTTGTCACCGGGTTACTTGGCAGATTCCAGAGCAATCCTGGAATAGAACATTGGAAATTAGTAAAGAAAGTCTTGCGTTATTTGCAAGGAACAAAAGGCCTCATGATGACATACAGAAGATCAGATTCACTCCATATAGTGGGGTATACAGATTCTGATTATGCGGGAGATGATAGAAAGTCGACATCCGGATATGTATTCACTCTCGCAGGAGGAGCTATATCGTGGAAAAGCTCAAAACAAACCGTCACTACATCATCCACAATGTATGCCGAGTTTGTAGCATGTTATGAGGCCACGGGGCAGGTGAATTGGCTAAAGAAATTCATACCCGGGTTGAAAGTGGTAGATGACATACATAAGCCACTAAAGTTATACTGCGATAATGAACCAGCAGTATGTTATGCTCACAACAATAAGTCAAGTGGTGCTGCCAAACACATTGACATAAAGTATTATGTTGTGAAAGATAAAGTCCGGGATCATATAATCAGTCTTGAGCATATAAGGACAGAAAAGATGCTCGCGGATCCGCTCACAAAAGGCTTACCACCCAATGTGTTCAGAGAACATTTAGCCGGCATGGGTTTACGGGAAAGCCTATGATTCCTGGACAATAAGGGCCCAGTTGAGAGTTCATTTCAAAACAGAGAAGTACATTGTGGCTGTTGAATCTAATGGCATAAGACTGTGACGATGAGGCACGCTCTATGCACTGATCTGTGAAGGAATGAGAAAAACAATGAGTGATAAGTATAGAGTTCAGAATATAAGTTGAGATCAAGGGGGAGAATGTTAGGATGATCTCCACCCCGGTAGGCCCAACGGCCTACCGGGCCTTGAGCTCGCGCCCTGATCGGGGGCGCCCAACCCTAATGGTTGGTGGGCCCCTGTCACACTGCGCCATATATAAGGGTGGGGGCCGGCGGCTCTTTTTACGAGGTTGAACGGAGCCAGCGCAACCCCACCGAAAACCCTAATCCGATCTAGCGAGGGGGCGCAGCCAGTGACGGGAAGCACCACTGCCACGCCGCCCCTGGACAGCGCCGGCACCGGACTTCACCAACGCCGACTCCCGACTCCACCGACTCCATGGCGGACGCCTCTGCACCCGCAGCCAAGACCACGGATGGTTAGTACCCCTCTCTCCCTCTCGCTAACTCTCAAGAACCCGAACTAGAGATGAACCCCGCTAGATCTAACCTAGGAGATCCTAAAGAAAACCTAGACCTAACATGCATAAGTTCCAGCAGACAAGAGAGTGCCCAAGGCTGCAGTTCCAGCAGCGAGTGAAGGCTCGTTGTAGATATAATTAATCTTATTTCGATAGGTTCAGTTATTTTGGAGAGTTTGTGTTTTATATTTAGAAAATATTTAATATAGATACCAGAGCTGGTTTATATTCACTCTTGAATGAAATACGTAGAGACTTTGTTGAATATGAATAGACAAAAGAGCATATGCGCAAGTAACCAGTCTTGGTTTGTCTCTCCAGCTCCAGGCGGCGTAACAAATCCAAGCGGGTCCCGAGGAGGGAGGACACGCCGCGTGGAGCAGCAGAAGCCATAGCCAAACATCCATCCTCACGTGCTGCTCTCCTTGCCAGGCGAGGCGTCCCATCGGCGGCTCACGTCGAGAGCAGGATGGCACCGAAGAATACACCTGAAGTGGCATATTGAAAGTAGGAAGGAATACGAAAAATGCTTCATATGTGTGTATATATATAATATATAGAAAAATGATTCGATACTCCTTAGACGTACTATCAATCCTCATATACCGCTTTAATGATATTATTATATCTCTTTATCTATTTAAGTATACTCTAATAATAATTATAAGATACTCCAAACTAAGTTTCATGAAAAATTTCATCAAAATCCACTTTTATAACATGGTTTTTGTATATACTTCTTTTATGTATGCAAAAAGGTATATACCAAAAAAAATAAATAAAAGATTCTGATGAAAATTTTTAACCAAGCTGCATTGAAGTATCTTCAAATTTGTATTTAACTATACTGAAAGTGATAAAGATGTATAAAATATTCGTTTAAGTAGTATATTAGAAATTAGAGTACGCACCCAGGAGTATGGAAAATGCTTTATATATATATATATATATATATATATATATATATATATATATATATATATATATATATGTGTGTGTGTGTGTGTGTGTGTGTGTGTGTGTGTGTGTGTTCGCACTAAAATTTGAACTGAAGTTATCTTTTTTACAATAGTTTGTTTGTAAGTATGTATTGATTTTATATAAAAATTAGCAAAACATGTGATCTAAATCCGTTTAAAATATTTGAATTTGTGTATATTTTTTCAAATATATGTATTTTATTTAAATTATTATTTGAATTTGCCATCTGTTTGACCTGACCTGCAAAAAGAATATAGTATACTACGACACATGTAATGCTATTTGTACAGATCCATCTAACACGGGCACGGATAAAGAGCCGGGCGACGAGAGATTAATCTTCGACTCATAAGAAGCCACACCACATATGTGCTACTTCAATTCAATTATTGAGCCAAACAAATTGTTTTTAGTCGAGTAAACATGTGCACAGTATATATAGGTACTACTATATACTAGAACTCCTTTACTGCTTGTTTTTAATCTTGTCGCAGATTCTAGCAGCGAATCGCAACGAGTCCGGATAGCTCAATTTCCCACAATGGCTCAAATAAGAGTACTACCTGACTTGACCACTTCATCTAGTTTATCTTCTCAGAATGAAATTCGTTCAAAGAAAAAAAAAGGGTACCAGTGCCTTTCAATTTCGGTTCTTGATTCCAACCAGCAAATTGAACTGCAACAACACTGGTCTAATCAAGGTGGGTGCTGTGCTGTGCGCGCTACGCAGACATTGCTTGTAGCTGGACCGGACCATCGCGGCACTACTGCATTTGATACGTTGCCATATAGAATAGCTGAAGCCCGCCACTCCAATTGTCCAATTCACAGCCCATGCTCAGCAAATTAGAAATGGATGCGACAGACAAGTAGTAACATCAAGGAAAACAAAAACTTTCACACTGAATTTAATTTGTCTGTACAAACGTAATTGTTGCACGCATCTCGATCGAGGAACATCTAGCTGAATTTAATTCCTGTTCCTTCATTTTTTTTTCCAACTCAGCCTCTCAAAAAGCTCCCTGACAATCGATCGAGAGGAGTATGTACAAAGAGCAAAACTACCGGCGCTTCCATCAACACACTGAAACGCCTGCCACTTGCATCATACTGAAAAGCAAGCAAACAAAATACTAACAGCACACCACTCCAAACAATCAATCGATTAATCATCAGCACCAATCAAACTATTTCAACCACTATCCAGATTTTAGGGGCTACTCTGGCTGCTATGCTCAACAAGCAACAAATCAACCACTATCCAATTCAAATCCCTGTAAAAACCAATCAGGTCATGGCTCCTTCAGTACCTCTATAACCCAATTCCTAGCCCTGAGGAAGCACTTCATGGAGAATCTCTCGTACACCATCTCATACATCTGCAGGTTCTTGAACGCGAACCTCATGTATCTGTCAACGCATTCTTGGTATTTCTGATACAATGCCGGGATGGTCAGAACAGCAACAATACCTGTCCACCATATAGACAAACAAGCAGTGTGTGCATGCTTACTTAGAATCAATCCAATCCTAGCTAAACGTCGACAAAATTAAACAGAAAAAGAAAGTGGAAGCAACTTACTAGTGTAACAAAAAGTGGGGAAATCAGTCAAACTGCCAAGGATAGAAATGATCCACAGGCAAAGGAAGACTTGGAAAAATAGCAACGAATCCCTCCCAAGTGCGATATCATGGAAGGCGGAGAAGACCGTGTTCAGACCAGAATGCAGCAGGGCTGCCACTTCATTCACAGCCTGCTGCGAAACACGCATCTCTGGAATAGGTGGCTCTGTCCTGCAACTCATTTGTTTGCACAACCAGCATAGTTATAAATATATGTTGCCAAAAGTCCAAAGTGATGAGCGATTAACTCATCTTACTGAAGGGAAAAGGGAATAGTAAGCTGTATGCAAGGCAACGTTATTATCTAGTTCTACACTTAAGCTCTTGCAAAGGCATCACAACGGCTAGAAAAAAGAAATTCTCTTTGTTGGCAGTAATTTTGTAAGGGTTGATAGATTTCAAACAAGTGGCCAAATACTAAATAGGCAACGAGGCCTCTTGGTTAACTATGATGCATCACTTGCCTATCGTCTGATTAATTGTTAGGCTGTATATTAGCAGAATCTGGTGAAAGCATTGACCTACTCTGTCAGTGAAGTAATGATGAGAATTGATGGAAGAATGTTAGGATAACGGTGAAAGGCGTGATGAGGCCAACAACTAAGAGCTAGTCGCATGTGCCTGTGTTAGGTAACTGGTGATCCAAAAACGGAAAGTGAAGTGTGTCGCTCATGTCCAAGTGTGCCAGGGAAACAACACAAAGCATATTACTGGGCATCTGGGGAAATGTTGTAATCTTTTTCACAATTTGATTATTTTTTCTCAACCTTTTTTTGTGGGGCTTCTATCGGTCTATCCGTCTTGTGCAAATTGCACAGGTTAGCTAGTTAGGAGTTGAAGTTCCATCTAGTAGATCAACCGGAGGGGCAATGGACCATGGACACTGTAGCATAGGACACAGTAGTAGCTGCCGAGGGAATGGCCATATGGGATAGAAATAGGTAGTGTTACACTTTAATACCCCTTCTTATGCGCAACAGTCCTCGGATCAGATCAGAGTTTGTGAGTTACGACACGAGCATGCATGGTATCAAGAACGAAGAAAATGAATCTCGTACCAAGAACCAAAATAACAATTTGAAGCAACCACGATAAGAGAGAAAAGATTTGGCGAATCCGACCGCAAATTCCTTAATCACAACCTCAAAAGAGAGAAGATTTGGTGAACATCTTGAAAATTGTGTCGAGACCAGAAGATCTCCATCTAAGGTTGTGCGGTAGCCTATAAAGCATGATGACAGCCCATAAAGCAGATCGAAGTCCGAGACGATAGCAGCGCGGAAGGTAAGTACGATGGCTCTAAAAACTCGGGGTAGTGGCTCAGAGAAAAACAGCAGTAGTATAACCTCTACGATCTGCAATAGCTCAAAGAGAAGAGCGACGACTGCGATCATGCGAAAAGGAGAAGATCACACTCGATCCGAGAGGATGGACCATTGCTAGCAAAGCAATCAGTTGACCGACACATAAATTTGTGGACTCGCACAATATAACGACGTTTACAATTCTTCTAAGTCTTTCCATATTTTCTTCAGTGAATTCTCCTTAATCACCGAGTATTTTACCCCATCGGAGAGACATAGAAGGATTATACTGACAACTTTCTACTCCATCACTTTCTAGACTTCATCGGACGTCTTTTCCGGTTTGTCTCCTTTAAGAGCATCGGTTAGCTCCGCTAGACAAGGATATCCTTCACCACATATTGCCACACGCTGACATTTTTTCCACGGTCAAATTTCTCTACTTGATTCCACATCATCGACGTCGATCTTGATTTTGTGCCACTTGACGCTTTACCGACTTTCTCACAAATTAGATTAATCCGGTCTTAGCTCTGATTCTATTTGTTACACTCTAATACCACTTCTTATGGGCAACACCCTTCGGATTGGATCAGAATTTATGAGATACGGTACAAACGTGCATGGTATCAAGAACAAAGAAGATGAATCTCGTAGAGAGAACAAAATAACGACGTTGAAGCAACCACATCAAGAGAGAAGATTTGGCGAAGCCGACCGCAAATTCCTTAAGCACAATCTCAAAAGCGTATAAAGGGTTTCACTCTCTCACAACCCCTCGAATCTTTTAGGACCCTGGATTGTTTTCTTATATAAGAATCTAATGCTAAAAAATAACCTACCATCTAATCCTCTTATGCACATCTACCTTTCGATAAATGGTTTCTTTGCTTTGTTGCTTGTATCTTGGTTGCTTAGGTTCTCCGTAACCACCCCTCGTTGTTTTATATAGTCCCACTAGCCATTCTCCAAAGTAGAGTACGAATTCTACTAAAAAAAGTAGGAATTTTAATCCTATTAAGATTTATGTAGCACTCCTTAAAGCATATATTTCCAAATACTAAAAAGACTGGATACAAGTCACCGTCCTCAACATCTAAGACTCCCTTATAGCACACCCTTCGAAATCCTAAGACTCCTTATAGCACACTCCTCCAAATCCTAAGGCTCCTTATAACACAGTCTTCCAAATCCTAAAAGACTTCCAAATACTAAAAGACGGCACCATACTCAACCTGTAGTATACTCCAACTCCAGTATAGCAGCATGGGGAGGGGAAGGGAGGTCTGAAGGCACGTACCTGTTGAGGAGGCGTGCTGCCTTGGCCCAGAGGAAAAGGACGGTGAGGAGGAGGAGGAGCACGTTGGAGGCGAGGGAGAGCAGGGTGTAGCCGCCGGATCCGAAGAGCAGCCAGGCGGAGACAGTGGCCGCCAGCACGCAGGCGCTCGCGTCGCCCCGCCGCCACAGCACCACGTCCTCAACTGCAATAGTGCTCTCATCATTAATTACCCGACTGTTCGCATTATTGACTGATTGATTGGTGGATAGAGAAAACCAAGGAATAAAATTGAGAGATGACGATGGATGAATCGTTGAACTGAGGAGATGCCTACCGAATTCTGCGACGCCGCCGGCGGTTTCAGCATGACGATCCATGAATGAATACAACGAAGACAACCACCCAAGAAACAGTAAGTGTTCAACAGAAAAAATGCTGATGGATAGACGATGATGCTTGCTTTCGTGATATGCGCGCGCGCGAATGGATCTACGGAGGACTGGATTGGATTGGATTGGGCTACTGGACTGGAGACCAAGGAGGGGGGATTGAAGGGAAGCAGCAAGCCTTTTCTTTTCTTGGTCGATGGATCGGTTGCAACTTTCCCAAATGGTGGAAGGAAGGATTGATATGAGCTGGAACGTGGGTCCACCTCCATTTGGTCCAATCCAACCACCAACAGCTCCAGCCAGCCCTCTCATCCTATCCTACCTGTACTCTCTCTCTCTCTCTCTCTCTCATCAGTTCAAACCCAACCCAAAATTCTCAAGAAAATGGAAGGAGCTTCGTGTTTAATTTACTGTTAGGTTTTGTCTCATAAAGTCTCGTTTCGTTTACTAACTAACTATGTGCCTAGCTCCTCCCAACCGGTGCACAAGCACGAGGTGAAGGATCATCCCATTTTCATGCTAGGTAATTGATTAAATTTGCTGTACTCGTCCATATGCCATAGATTAAACATATAGGATAATTAAGGAACCGAGTAACCCATAAGCAGCTTTCTGAAAGATTCTTCATTTCAATTCGGCCGATTGGGGTACGACGCTGGCTGATCCAACAAATTCTTTATTTTCCTACGAGATCAACGCCGAGAAAAGATTTGGTCATCGGAACTGCAAACGACCACCGTTCACCGAACTTTGCAATTTAGGAGTTTTGGAAATTTGATTGGCAGTGTTGCTGGTCGGTCAGGGGAAGACCGGTTAAACTGGTATTGTGCCACCGGTCTGACCGATTGGTATTAGTGGTCAGACCGCTTGGGTAGATCGGTCTAACCAATTGATGTCAGTGGTTTGATCACCCGAGGGTTGGCGGTCTGACCGGCTGAGAAATGTCTAGATGGGGACTTTCGGCCAGAATTCATATTTGTGGATTTTGAGTTAAGGAATGGGTTTTGGTGAGTATGGTCAGTAATTTTATGTTGCATGAGCTATGTTATAGCTAACGTGGGTCAAGTTGTAAAAAACTTATGCCCGAAAATGATTTTTTTGCCTTTGGATGTGCATGGTCGCTTGTAATCAATTGTGGTCATACTTAATAACACGTGACAAGCTAGTGGTGCACCTACACATAGCAGGCATGGAGATTGCTTGCAATAGATGGTGATGGCTAGGTCAACGAAGGGTATTTTGGTAGTTTGGCCAAAATACTAGAAACTACGTTGGATCAAAACCGTAGCGCACGTGTGATGCTTGGGAGAGCGGTGTAGCTCGAGGTGGAGCTGGTTTGATCAAGATGGATCAAGGCTAAGAATTTAGCAGATTTGACATTATACGCTTTGAGAAACATGCATAAGTAAATATATGTGAGTAAAACACGTGTGTGTGGGGGTGGATATGGCTGGCTAGCCTATCTATAAAAGGGGGTTGGGATGGAGACATGTGGTTAACCTTCCAACCTACCTCTCTTGTGCTTTTTTGTTTTAGGGTTAGCGTTTTGAGTACATGGTGTGCTCTCTGACCTCCAAGGTAGATTGGCTATAAAACTTTTCTCCTTAAGCGGCAATAGATTTAATCTTTGATCATTCTCATGTCTATCTCTTTTCTTGATTGATTTGCTCTTGATTTGGTTGGTTTTTTCTCTCCTCCTTCCCTTTCTTGATCTTGCTGTGCCAAAGACGTGTAGAGATGGAGAGAATATCTGGAAATCATCATCCACCCATCTATGTATGTTGGTACCAAATTCATCAAGAAACTCGGTTTTTGCATATTTATGACCTTCAAAGTGGTTTCTTGATCTGAGAGTTTTTGGAGTGCTTTCTTTAATGTTTTTACTTGCTGTGATATGTGAGATTATATCCAAAGTCATCTTAGCTATCATCTGCCCATGAGTAAGTCTTGATTATAGATATTGGTTTTTGTTTAATTTGGATGCAACCTTGCTTAAAACTCAAAAATGTCTGAACTTTGACATAGGTCTTTACGATCCATGGATGAAATATGTTCTTGAGATCTTAAGCAAAGTGTATATAAAGTTTCACAACTTTTGGATCATCCAATCAAAAGTTACGTGGATTTGAAATCTAGCACCCATTCCAATTTTACAGTTTATAAGCTTGAAAATACTATTCATAGCGGTCATACTGCCTAAATAGAGGTTAGACCGCCCATTGGTTGGTGGTTAGACCACCAAGGAGAGGTCAGATCGTCCCCTAGTTGGCGGTCAGACCTCCAGGAGCGAAGTTCTTCGAGATTTTGTGTTCTTGAGTGATTAGCTTTGGATTTTTGACAGTGGATTTGATTCTCAGTAACTCTGTAGCTCATCATGAACATGAAATAGGTCCACAATCCTTGCATTTGAGATACTAATTGTGATTCCCCTTGTAGGATCGTTGATGGCAATCAGAGGGGGGTGAATGATTGCAATGACTAGCGGAAGCTTTTTCTCAAAATAAAATAAAATAAAGAAAACAGCAAGGAATATATATATATATATATTTGGGTTACTGTAGCAACTAATAAAAAGATAACCAAAAAAAACTATTTGCTCTTAGCTAACAGTGGAATAACTAGCCATGTGAAACAACTAATATGAGAGACAAGGAAAAAAAAACTAAACCTGCATGCAGTCAACAGAATCGATCTCACGTCCATACCTCATGCAATGCATACAATCCCTAATGACCTCTCACCAAATCATGCAACTAATCACTTCACCTCTAATCAAACGTCATGTCTAAAGAAACCAATGCATGCATATACTCACAAGATGGCTGTTGTGTTGAAGGATTGAACGTGGCTGCCAACGATCCAACTGCACGTAACTGAGACGTTAACGTGTTGGTTAGCACGTTTGCTCCCGAGTGATCGGCCGAGAACCTTGCGCCACGCGCGTGATCGGCAGTAGATCTGCTCTTCCGTGGGACCCGACGACGCTGTTGATGGACACCTCACCAGCGCTGAGAAGCACCGATCGATTCACGCGCAGGTGCCAAGAATAAAGCGACTTTCGTGCGCGAAACCAAGACCGAGACGAGAAAATTCCGTGAAGATGATTTCGGCGACGACGCACCACGCCAGAAAAATTTCTTTCGGAATAAATCTTAACTTTCTTTCTGAATCATGGTGGCTACAAAATACCCTCCTAGCACCCCTAAACCCTAGCACGAAAATAGCCTCTCCAAAAGCCCCCAGGGTTAGCTTCAACCCCACCTCTCTATTTATAGTCTAGGGCCCAAAACCTAGGCTTATTCCAAGCCCATGAGTTCTAATCCAATTCCAACAAATAAGGGACCCGAAACCCTTCCTAACACGGGTTTTCCAAAATTTCAACTACAACTTCTCCAACTCATCACATGTCGAAGACTCCAGGATCGCACCTCCTGTATCTTCTCCACGCATCATCTACCTTTGATCTCCATATGCTCCAGCGTGAGCCCGATCACCTCGTGACATCCTCGACCGCCTGGACCTCAGATTTCCCCCTCCTAGTCCCGGTCTTCCTCGTCATCGACCATGATCGTCTCCACGCCCAACCTGCACATGCAAAGACCAAAGAACGTTCTTTCCGACACAAGTTCTCACCAACTTGACCGATATTAGTCCACACACACGCACATGCCTCGAATAAAAATACTAAACAATGTTGTCAATTATTCATCATTAAAAAATCTTAAACCTAGCCACATGGTCTTACACCCCTTTTTTTCATTTCAAACATACTTCTTTCTACATACCTCTTTTGATTTTGCAGTGTTAGTGCCCAACAGCTTAGAGGTGAGAGGCATACAAGTTTTTGAGCAGTAGTATGGCCAGCTGCGGTGGCACAACAACCTATTGGTGAGTGACTGGTACCAAAGAACATTAGGTGCACCTTTACTACATGCACTGAAAGAGCAACCTGCAAGCACTTGACAACGAGCACTCATTTTAGCTCCCATTTGGTGTAATTAGAATAATCTTCTAACTAGCATCATGTAGTTTTGTATTGATTCTTGGAGTATATTATTGTATAGGAAAAAAAATGGTATGCTTGTTAGCTGAGCGGAGCTCTTCTATTATTTATTGAGATTGTCATGCTGGTTTGTTCAAATAGAAGAAAATTCAATTCTACTGCACTTGTCTCTTGATATACTCTAGATGTCTATGTACTTCAGATTCAAATGGAAGATGCCTCCTTTTTGGTACTTGTATTAGCTCAAATTCTTCCTTCCAAATTGTCGAGACCTGAATATGCAAGTCCAGACCCTCTGTGTATTCTGCACTAATTCAGGATTACGCTAGTGCACACAATGAAAACGTAGATGAAATGTCGACCATAATCACGATTAACTAAGAAAGACTCAAATAGTATTAGTTATCAGAGTTGTGACCTTATGGCCAAGTTTACAAATAATAGCCTGAAGGGCTGAACAAGAGAAAAATAACGATAAGCATAGTAGTCATTTGACATGTCCACATGCAATTGCTTGGGAAGCGAAGTCCTACTCCGAGAAGTTGATGAAGAATCTTTCCTCTGTTAACTCTGACTGATATAGCTCTTCTTCAATAACTGAGCAATTATGGATATAGCCATGAGTACAAAGAGTACTCAGCAAGTCATATGTAACAAGATGAAATTATAATTATGCAAGGCTTACAACTGATGACCGAGTGGTTATTTTATAGAAAATAATAATTTAGGGTAAATATAATAAATAGATTAAAAGCGAACCTTAAAAATAGTCAATAAGTAGTTAAATCAAAGGAACTGTATACCACAAGTGAACTAAACGTTTACCCAATGAATCACTCGTGAACTAACCATTCACGTAATGAACCACTAGTGAACTGATTATTCATTCTTCATTAACTTAATTATATGTCTGCTTCAATAAATTCTTTTTTGGTAGCAAATGTCATACCAAGGCTAAACTAAGGGTTTGTTGACTTCCTGTCAAACTTTGGGTACTTTGATTTCTTGTTTTCAGTAGCTTCCTCATCATCTTCTGAGTCATCAACGTCTCCATCAGTGGATGGTGCCTCATTCCCAGTATCAGCTGGTGAGATTGGTAACACTTCAACCTCTTTGCATTTCTGCTTGCCCATATCAACATCATCCTCTTCCTCTGTGCTTTCATCCCCCAACGTTAGACTCATCTTCCAAATCACTGATTTTTTCTTCTCCTACATTCTTCATCTATGGGAGCATCTACATATATTGACATTGACTCCACATAAATATCACCAACACCCCCCTTAGTAATATAATCGGACATGGTTTGGCATGACTTGTCATCTGTTAGCTCCCTAAGGCCATCCTTTAGTTTTTTCCCAGGAAAAGCCAGTGCAATAATGCTACTTCTTGGTCTGGAAAATGGTCCTTCAAGTGCCCAAGAATATCTGGTAGAGATATCTTACCCCGATTGATGTAAGACAACCCCTTAGTGCCTCCAGTATAATGCAATTTCTTCCCACCGTCAAAGAATTCCCCGTTGAAATGGAACCTCACTACAAGTTTGTCTAGAACATCCACAACTCATTGCCTAGTGCTTACAGGGCACGAAGCACCCCAAATGAACAGGGGGAAATCTATTGCACTACAACGAATGCAACTCGGGGAAATCTATCAATGCATCTACGGATTTTAACCCTAACACCAACACCAATCACTAAATTAGCTCCTAAATCATGACGGACTCATCACAAACTGCAGATCTATAGAAGATAGGACTTATCTTGATCTCATGACTAGTCTCCAGCAGAGCTAGGGCAAGGCGGAGGCGGCGCTACTGCATAAATGCGGCGTGTAGGAGGCACAAGTGGGGTGCCGCTTGGTCGCCTCCGTCGCCGTCTCTAGGGTTCATGAGATGTAGAGTGAGAGAGTGAGCGAGGGAGGGAGGGGGAGAGAGAGAGAGAGCGATAGAGTGATGGAGACATACATGCCCAATGTCTAGCCGAAGCCCATGGTCTACCACACTGGCAGCCGATGTGGCAAAAATACCGCTTTGATCCGATCGTAGGACCAAACATAAATGGTTTTCGAATTTGAAGTATGCTTTTGTCTGGTTTTGAACGTTAAAGACTAAAATCAATCAATCGTCAAACATTAGGGACCAAAAGTATATATACTTTTTCCTCATTTTGGTAGTGTTCTTAGATCATTTCCTCTCATTATCTTTGTAATCCGTAATTTTATCACCCCTTAGTCTTTATGGAAAGGGAGGTAAAAAAAAAGAAGAAGAAAAAAACAGTCTTAGGTTAACGGAGGGAGCTGAGGGAATAAAACTAGTAAAAGGTAGGCACGTATTGCAGCCAGCTGCGAGTAAACGCGGGGCACGTATGTCCCGTCCGGCAAGTTAATGGATACTCCAGTCCAGTCCCGGGCGCGTTCTCCCTCGATCGATCACTGCCGTCGTATCATGTGAGGAGCTAGCTGAGCTAGCTAGATCTACGGACGGACGGCTAATAATAACTTAAGTCGATCGTACGTAATTACACCAGGCAGGCAGGCAGGAAGGCATATGATCTCCACGTACTGCGTTGCGTTGCATGCACTAGCTAGATCTACGTACGCACGCACTATATAGCTAGGTATATGTATGTATGTATATATATATATATATATATATATATATATATATATAGAGAGAGAGAGAGAGAGAGAGAGAGAGAGAGAGCAGAGTAAATGTGCACACGCGCGTATTGGCGTACGCGCATCCTTGATCGGAGCTGGAATACAATAATAATATATTATGTTTGATCGATCGGAATGCAATGCGTGCGACGCCCTCGTCGACTGCATGCTCGACATTCACTACTCACGGGGACAAGCAGCCAGGCCATTACTAATCACTCTCTCTCTCTCTCATACGACACGTACGGTCCCGGCGGCTAGCTAGCTGCTTCAGTCCCCACCAAGGCATGCACGCACGTACCTCAGGAGGCATTCCACGCGGCGCCTATATAAGCACACACGGCAAGCGAGATTCGTCTTGCAGATCAGCATTCCTTCAGTTCGATCGCAGGCCAGCAGCAGATATAACAAGAATCAAGAACAAGCTAGCTAGCTTAGCTAGGATGTCGCACATCGCCGTGGAGCGGAACCGGCGGCGGCAGATGAACGAGCACCTCAAGGTGCTCCGCTCCCTCACGCCCGCTTTCTACATCAAGCGGGTACGTAATTAATTAAATACCTACGTACCTAGCTGCTTCTGCTTCTTCTTCTTCTTCATGCATATATGTGCAATCGATTAATTAATTAATCAAATCAAAGGGCGACCAAGCTTCCATCATCGGTGGCGCCATCGACTTCATCAAGGAGCTGCTGACGTTGCTCGAGTCGCTGGAGGCCAAGAAGAAGCGCAAGCAGCACAGCAGCGCCGCCGCCTCCTCCTGCTTCAGCCTCAGCCCCACGCCCAGCCCGCGATCCCTCCTCACCTGCTCGCCCGCCACCGGCAGCAGCGCCGGCTCCTCGTCCGTCGTCTCCCCGGCCGGCGCCGCCAACAACAACAGCAATAGCTGCTGCATCAAGGAGCTCGCCGCCTGCTGCAACTCCCCGCTCGCCGACGTGGAGGCCAAGATCTCCGGCTCCAACCTCCTGCTCCGCACGCTCTCCAGGCGCATCCCGGGCCAGGCCGTCAAGATCATCGGCCTGCTCGAGAGCCTCGACCTCGAGGTGCTCCACGTCAACATCAGCACCATGGAAGACACCGTCCTCCACTCCTTCGTCATCAAGGTACCTAAACCTACCTACCTAGATTCATTCATTCATTACCTAGCTTAATTAGCTACGTAAATTCATACTCTGCAACCTTAATTAATTCAGATCGACCGATCACTACTTGGCAGATTGGGCTCGAGTGCCAGCTCAGCGTCGATGACCTTGCCTTGGAGGTTCAGCAGACCTTCTGCTGCCAGCAGGAGCTCACCTACTCATCCATGGCGATATAACTATATATACATATATATGGTTCATTTATCGACTGATATAATTTTAAGATGCAGGCACGCAATTTCTACATGCAGTTCTAGTCTAGACTCTAGACTTCATTTAAGCAAGCTTACTAGCTTTAATCTGTCTAAAATGTAAGACATGCAGCAAGCATATATTAGCATCACATCGACCGATCGGAGAAATTTGCAGAAACTAAGTACTCTGCTGATCAATTATGCGCCGGCCAGTTCTACTGTATCGCAGAATGCTATATAAATTATTAGTGTAATCTTAACTTATGAGCACTATCTACAATGAATTTACATCCTTAGTTTGTGTACCGACCTACTAGGATAGATAGATATTTCCAGGCATGTGATTTCTTGACGTCTTCTGCTATATATTGTTTGCATGTGTGCCCTGAATCATGCATGACAACGTACGGAATAATTGGGTCCGCCTTAAGACCATCATCAGGCTGTGAAGCGCTAAGGTAAGACCGAGAAGCTAATTAAGCTAACTGTTAATGCAGACGATCTACACAAATTAAGATACGCTGAGGCCCACTTGCAAAAAAAGAAAAGAAAAGAAGACGAAATTAAGAAACCTATGTGTTCTAAATTCAGAAGTTAGAAGCAAAAGTTGTTTGGAGCGAGGCCTTTATCCACACTTCCACCGCTGGATCATGTATTCCCCATCGCACATCTCTCTCTTAAAAAACATCTTTGACCATTATAATTACTTATTTTAACCATGTGTTACTGAAAATCAATCAAACGCAATAGAAATTAGCACTCAGGTTTGCGTTTTAGGGTCTGTGACGTTGTCTAAAACGGTATTATCTAGCGATTGGAGGCAGTACTAGCTAGTACTTAATTTGTACAACTAGCTAGTAACTAACTTAACTAATTTTGTTTGATCGATTGGTATGCATGCATGCATTGCCCGATCGATCGGCCGGGCAATTCGGAGGAAGGAATGAATGGATGCATGGAAGCTCTGAGCTGATCCGCAGGCATGCAACGGACAACGTAATTTGAGACCACAGCTAGCACAGATCGATGCATGCATGAGTACATGGCATGATTTCTACTGGCTCCGGATCGGACGGATCGACTGGCTAGCTCCAGCCGATCCGATCCGTCTGGCTAGCTTGCTCGATCTAGTCAGCTAGTAGCCTAGTAGTAGTAATTCCATCCATCGTCAGTTAATCGAGTCTACAATCAGAGTATGTCTAATTGTCTATGACCACAACAATCTATACGACCACTATAGCTTACGACTAGTTTGAGTACTATAATACTTGTAAGTCGAGTAGCAGTAGGAATCAAATACTGTAGTAGCAGTCATAGTCGTAAAAAGTCAAAATTCAGAGTCCGCATAGGATTCAGAGTAGTCGAAAAAAAAGTCAAAGTGTGTTCATGTATGACTCTTAACATATGATGCTGTGTTGGATACAGAGTCTTGTATTTTGCTTCTCTATATAAGAAAGATAAAAAATCACCAACACCCCCCCCTTAGTAATATAATCGGACATGGTTTGGCATGACTTGTCATCTGTTAGCTCCCTAAGGCCATCCTTTAGTTTTTTCCCAGGGAAAAGCCAGTGCAATAATGCTACTTCTTGGTCTGGAAAATGGTCCTTCAAGTGCCCAAGAATCTCTGGTAGAGATATCTTACCCCGATTGATGTAAGACAACCCCTTAGTGCCTCCAGTATAATGCAATTCCCCGTTGAAATGGAACCTCACTACAAGTTTGTCTAGAACATCCACAACTCATTGCCTAGTGCTTACAGGGCACGAAGCACCCCAAATGAACATGGGGAAATCTATTGCACTACAACGAATGCAACTCGGGGAAATCTATCAATGCATATACGGATTTTAACCCTAACACCAACACCAATCACTAAATTAGCTCCTAAATCATGACGGACTCATCACAAACTGCAGATCTATAGAAGATAGGACTTATCTTGATCTCATGACTAGTCTCCAGCAGAGCTAGGGCAAGGCGGAGGCGGCGCTACTGCATAAATGCGGCGTGTAGGAGGCACAAGTGGGGTGCCGCTTGGTCGCCTCCGTCGCCGTCTCTAGGGTTCATGAGATGTAGAGTGAGAGAGTGAGCGAGGGAGGGAGGGGAGAGAGAGAGCGATAGAGTGATGGAGACATACATGCCCAATGTCTTGAGGAAGGCAGAGCAGAGGTAGGGCTGCCGAGCTTTAGGGTGGTGGTGTTCGTCGCCTTGGCCGCCGGCGGATCGTGAGGAGGAGATAGGATCAGGGATGGATGGAGGAGCATAGCAGCTAAGCTAGCCTAGCCTAGGATAGGAATGACAAGACACCTCCTCCTCCTCCTTAGCAGGGGCCTCGCCTCGGTACAAATTCAAGATCGGTCCCGAGGTGGCGGCATGGACAGTGACCTTGATCACCCACTTAATCTAATCCGATTTAGTGATGTGCAAATTAGAAGATCGGTGACCTAAACCCACGATGCAATTTACTCGTGATAAAAATACTCATCAACAGAGGGAGTAGATGTGTTTGCGCGCGCGGGCATTCTTCGCTAGAAATTAACTATGTACACAATTTCTGAGAATAACAAGAAGCTAGCTAAGCTAGACACTAATTATTAAACACAAGGACGCATACGGTACCAATTAAACCACGTTCAATTCGGTTAATTGCCCTTGCTGCAAAGATCAGGTGCATGCATGCATGCATGTTACCAGTAATTGATACCCCAATGTATGTACGTATGTATGAAATACCAATAATGCATCCACAAAACCAAACTAGCTAGCCACTCTTCGTACGTCGCAATTCACAGTAACATCGATCTCAAACCAATCCAACTCTAGTTCTGGCCATCCGACGGTTAGTTGCTGGATCGCCCGCTTCGATTGTCAAACCCCTGCATCGTGGGCAAAACATATACGTTACTCGCTATTAATTTGACAGCAACCCATAGTCGAATTGATGAATTAGCTAGCAGTCTGGATGGATTAGTCCTATACGCATGGCTTCCTGGCAAACTGGGCAGTCATAGCATAGCTAGAGTGGATTACCTAGTGTAGTGAGAGGCTTGACATTAGCCTGATAACATCCTGGCAAACTGGACATTCGTTACGCCGACTTAGGCATTTTTTGCATACCTACAAGGGAATTGCCAAATACACACATAGATGGGTTACGTAAGAATTCTAACAGCGGCTAAACCTTGAAAACTTCTTACCTCATGCCCACAGCCTAGGATCACCTCTTTGATTCTCAATCCGCATAATTGGCAAATCTAAAATACAGAATAACAGTTTTTTATTAAAAGCGTCAACATCTTGTGTGCGTGCGTATGTAATGATGAATAAATACACGTTCTGAGTCCTCGGCCCGAATTTGGGTGTCTATTCTTCATCTTCATGAAAAGATACCTAGCTCCTCCTAGGTATTCTTTTTTTTTCTTTCATAAATTCAAAATAGATTTAAAATATGTTTGTTTTCTTTTCAGTTATACCTTGTTGTAGGGGGGAGTGTTGGCTGTAACAGGATTTATGCCCACTTTAGAAACTTTTCTGGAAGATGTCATGGGCGAAGGTGAACTTGCTTCGACAATGTAGCTTGGAACAGGTGGTGGTAGAGGGACCCTCTCCATGAGGCTTGCAAATGGATTACTGGTAGAAAACCATTTACAAATGCATGACAATCATATACACAAGGGCAAGTCTCGTATAGTCAATATGAAATATCAGGTAGTAAGCATTCGTGAAGAATACACATACCCCTCGATTCCAAATTCTTGCATGTAAGCATATTGCAGAAGTACTTTGGCTAGTGCCTTAGATGCAAACTCTGCTTCTTTTCTTGACTTGGGTATCTCTTGTGACATCATTTCTTCTGTGAAATTCACAAACTGCCGAACCAATAGTTGCAAGTTCCAAGATAGCCCAAGTCAAAGAAAAGGTAGTACTAGAATATATGTTTTGATGTAGATGTGAAAAAGGTGCTATCGTGTACCTGTAAATTATCAAAAAATCTTTTGGATTGGTAATCCTCATACCTCTTCACTAGATCCCAAGGGCCACCCCCAACTCCAACTAAAATGATAGACAATGGGTATTCGCTGTGGCATGAAAACAAAGCAAAGAGATTTTAAAAGGCATAGGATGCGAAATTTAAGTGGAACTTATGATGATCTAAAAAAAGAGCTTATGACAGTCTGTATTCATATTAAGTTAAATAAGTATTTGAAAATGTATTGTTCATTTGAATAATTAACTCTACGTACCTAGCTTTTACTAAAGCATTCATGGTCCTTTCTTCTTCCAAACTTAACTTGTCAGACTGAGTATTCACATTTCCCAAAAACTGCAGAGATTAATTTCAACAGATCGAAACTCATATAGTTGCTGCAAAATAAGTTAGCAGGTAGCAACATGTTTTTTTTTTGGAAAAGGAATATATGATTACGTAAAGTTGAACAGCGAAGGCTTTATTTTAAGCACACATGGAATAGTGCGGCTAGTACTTCATATTTGCAAATAAGCAGAATTAAATGGTGTATCAACTGTGCAACAACATGGAGACAGAGTTACTAAATAATACTGACCTGACCATCTCCATCTGCAATTATTAGTAAGATATGAAAGAAGCAACCGCTCTTCTGTGTGATGTTAATGGCCATTTCTATTATTGGAGCAAAGCACTTTGGTTCTATGAACAAAAGATAAGAGAGCAATCAATATACAGATGATCAGAAGCATGAACATTATGCCGAAAGAAGTACAAAATACCTGCTAATTTCACATGTGGAGCAATATCTATGTACCGTTCAACAGCTTCCTGATAACCTTTGCATGGCCGCTCATCAGGATAGAAGGTAAATACGTCTTTATCACACGTGGACTCTGAAAACAAATAAGGCAGTTCCATTCGTTATCTACACATTAAAGCAATTGATAAAAGTTCCTAAGATCGTAAGTAGGAAAACTGCCATACCATCCCCAAAGCCAAAGCAGTGAACAAAGTTATTTTCTAGTAAAGGAGACAAGGTCTTTCCCATGATATTCATCACTTGCTCGTAGGGATTTGGATCCCTGCCAACTTGATGCAAGCATTGCCAGTTGGATGAATTTTCTTCTGTCCCCAGTTGCAGGTCAGATGAATGTACAGTAATTACTAATGGAAATGATGCTAGAACTGGCTTCCGGAAGAGGGGAAAAAAACTGAGATACACTGGAACTAACCTAAATGCCTGCTGCCTTTTGTGAAGTCAATACCAGTAATAAGACGTATGGAAGATAGACCACCATTTCGCAAGTTTTCAGTCACCTGCAAAAGCAATGTGCATTACTTCGATGGTATTGTAAAATGCCAATACCCAATGGCCCACAACTCCCAAGTAAATGAAGATTTGGAGTTTAAAAAAAAGCTTGATTTTGCTACCTGATTCACAGGGAACTATGGCTGATCTCTTCAGCTCCCAGAACAGATCATGAAATGTATGTATTTGTATATACCGAAACTATAGACTATACACGTGCTATTGAAAAGAGTAAACATGGACTATATAGATCTCATGCTGCCCTTTTAATGAACATTTAGTTCAGGCATGAATGAAATTCCCACATCTCTGACTACGGGTGAAAGCCACGTCCTTGCTTCAAACCCCCTCGGGAACTCCCCCAAGCTTTGGAGGAGAAAACCCTCCTTTCGGTCAGGGTAAGGAATCTGCTTCCCATGCCGTTTTGGGATGGAACAGTCGGTAATAAAAACTTTGATAGATCCGATACCAACCCAGGAGGTGAAGCAGAGCTCAAGGACAGCCATCGTCCAACGGGGCCATGGACCATTGTAGAGGGAACTTTGATTTTCTATCTTGGCAAAGAAGTTGAACCATTTTACAATTTATATTAGAAAGAAAATTAACACAGTGGTGTATTAACAAGAGAAAGCATGGTTGTTAAAAAGACTGGGAAATCTGCGAAATGCTTGTTTTCTCTAAGTTCCCCGTCCTGTACACTGAAAAGCTTCTACATAGATATTATCCTTGTATCGAAGATAACTCATATGATGTTTCTTCAAATCTAAGGAAGAGGGGGGCAAATAGATACCTCATATGATGTCTGAAGCTGGTCAACTAGTGTTGTTTGTTTTTCCCGCAGGATTTCCCACTCATCATCTGTTGTTGTATGCTGCCCAGAGCTGTCAGCCTGCCCATCCATCCTTTTGTTCCTCGTTGTGCTGACTGTGAAACAGCAGACAGATCTCCATCGTTGCTCTAGCCGGACTAAACCTTAATATGTTTGTGAATGAAGAAAGAAATTTACAGCAAATAATATTATCTCTAATAGCTTTGGTTCACACGCATATGTATCTTGTATGCTATGAAAGGCATGAAAGTTGTATCTGATATATAGCAGCTGCCAAGAAGGCCAAAAAAATTCCTTTCATAGGTCGTGGTCGTCGACAGTTGGATTGGGACGGAGCAGAATGTACAAGAAGAGATTGTGTTAATCTAATTGAGTCAATGACTTGCTCCGCGTTAATCTCTCTATTTGTGGTATATTCCATAAGGACTGAGCAGTGTAGTTGCCAGACTTAGAAAATTGCTGAAGAAATTGGGATTCATGCAATCTAGATGGAGACCATGAAGGAAATTGCTCGTCCCCCGGAAGAAATTAAGGGGAGGAAAGAGATGGAGCTAGCGGCTAGGCAATTAATAGGATCGATCATATGCATGGTTCAAAGTACAATCATACGCAAGAAACGGGAAGAAGAGGGCGACCTTGCTTGGTTCGTTGGCAGAGCAGCAGACGCAGAGGACGCCTCCGCCTCCGCCTCCGGGAACGAGGATTTCTTTTGCAGCCAGCCAGCAATTCCCTTGGCTTGCCCGCCTCCAGACTGCAAAAAAAAACACAAACAATCTTGAGGTGCGGCTGAGCTGTGCCTGACCACCACGGACGTTGACTTGCCGCATGGCCCATTATGCACGGCAAGTCAACCAGCGTTCGGACGGACTTGTACTTCTATTACATCTTGAGCCAAAAGCCCATGTCGTCGGCGATCAACTCTGCGTCGCCTGGCTCTAATTGATCAGACAAGAGCATCCGCGAAATAGCAAAACGCATTGCAAAAGCCAAGCCACCGCTGAAGCCGAGCACCCAACTCTGGTGGTGTCGATTAGAGGCTTTTCGCTACAATCTGACGTCCGGAGCATGCAAAACAGCGTCCGAGACTCTGCTATGTTTAATATATAGCTTGTGCCCAACATCACAAAATAATTTTTTTAAAAAAGAAAAAACAAATACAAGAAGAATTCAATCATTCCAAATAGACCATCACTTCACTTCGGGCATCGCAACCGGTTCGCACAATGATAGAGATAACAATAATAATACCTTTGCTTCGCGACTCATCACATAAACCCCACTACCACAGCAAAGTTTGCAGTTTTTCCATAAGACTTTTGGCTAAGAGAGACTAACATAACATATTGATACGGCAGACAATCAACACAAATAATCATCGCAGCACCAATCCTACTTGCCGCCATGCTTCGCTTTCGAGTGAGCTTGTAGAGCCATTTCACTGTTGAATGTCCTAAGGGGCAATAAACATTATATTAGATTGAATCAACTATTGTCAAACCATTGATGAGGCAAGCATGCTATACAACCAGTGAGAGTGAGAGAGAGAGAGAGAAACTTACTTGGTGCACGACTTGCACGCAACTGACCCACCCGATTTTGGGGACTTGTCATTGTTTCCAGGGGTCTTGCTCGCCTGCTTCGCCGGATGTGGAGTCGCCACATGGACACCCTTCTTGTCACCTGCTCAACAGGCGTACAGATTACAAACCAAAACCACATCACGGAAAAAGAAAACCTCCCAACTTAGCTGGTTGACAAGTTCGCACCTGTCTTCTGGCCAGATGGTGTTGCAACCTTTGCCTTCTTATCTGAAGCAGGTGTCTTCAACGCACTTTCAGCTGCTCTCTTCTTCCCAGTCTCTGCCTGCAACATAGCATCGCATTGATGTCTGATAGCAGCCACAGTAAAAGTAAACAACAGGGTAAACACATCAAGCACATACCTTCTTGGGAGTTTCTTCTTCATCATCCTCATCATCGTCATCTTCGCTGGAATCCTCATCACTTGTCTCCTACAACAGGCCATAATGGTAGTGTCCAAAATCCCCCTTTCAATCTATAAAGTAGACCATACGTAAATATAAATTATTGTCAAAAACTCACATCTCCATCGCCTTCCTCAGGAGATAATCCTTCATCAGAATCAGAATCATCAGTCTCGTCAGAATCAGAATCGTCCGCATCCTTCTTATTCTTTCCCACGTCCTTTGCAACAGCCTTTGATTTTAAAGCGGCAGCATCTATCTTGACTTGACCTTTCTGCTCCTTCCCTTTTCCTTCAGCCTTGCCTACACAAAAGTATATATGCATTCTTCAGAAGTTAACCTCATCAAGTTTCAAAACAGAGGTGCAAAACAGATACCCATGATTCAAATAAGTGCAATGGGAATGAGAAATTTGAATACCATTTTCCTTGATCACTGGAATGTTCTTTTCCTCCTCCTCCTCTTCATCTGAAATTGTAACAATCTGGTTAAGTCCTTGTCAAGAACACATAACATGCAACACACAGTCATACACTATATACCTTCAACTTCTTCAGAATCAAAATCCATTGTGGAACAAGGCAAAAGGCAGGTCAAGGAAGCTCAAATATACAAGTTCTTTTATACCTTTTAGTGAATGAAAAAAATAAAATATACACATTATGGATTTGAAGGACTTTGACCAATCATTATAAAGGATATTCATCGCCCTCAGCTGGCTGGTAAACCTTGTAACCAGACAAGAACACACTGGCAGTCTTTGAAGTGTGTGATATTTCAAACTCTTTATCGAAGACCAAATCAAATTGGATTTGAGGGAACCTCTCAGCTGAGAGGGTTCCAATGGCTAGCTTCAGATCATCAACTTTAACATACATCACCACACTGTCACTTCCTTTCTTCGATTCCCCAAGAGCAGCCTACCAAACAGTTGTTGAACAACACAAAAAAGGAACTGCTCAATGACCATAGAAAAGAACACATAACAGAAGGCAGAACTACAGGCACATAATTTCTAACTAAGAGGGTTGAGAGAAGAAAAGAAGGATGGGCATAATCCAGACCTGAGAAAGGTGCAAAATGTGCTCATCTTCAGGCTCATACTTAACAGTCTGTCCAGGCCTGACTTCGAGACCTGCACAACTTTGATCGATCAGCGGAAGTTCGGTTACGGAATCTAACTTCGCTTTGCAAAATAACAAGTGCAAATGAAAAACAATCTTTGATAACATTTGACTTTACAGAATGTAATGAGCTTCCGTACACTAAGCGGATCAAACGTACTTAAGTGCCTTTGTGCTGTGTCCTGAACAATTATGGCTACAAATTGCCAAACTATGTATGTAACATCAACGAGGAGAAGAGCACATACAGAAGCATAGCTATGAAATACGACGGCTAAATATAGATTGTGGCTACAAATTGCCAAACTATGTATGTAACATCAACGAGGAGAAGAGCACATACAGAAGCAGAAGCATTAACCATGGCATGCTCCCTAAACCCTAAAATAGATAAGAGCTACCGACTATTGTACTGGAGTAGGCGAAAAATATTGGAACACCGAAAACAAAAACAAATGAAATCGGCCGTCAAATTTCCCCTTGACTTGCCATGCGCACATGCCAGGGGGGGACGGGGACGGGGGATTCGAAGCGAGAGGGAGGGAGGGAGAGGGTACCCCAGAACTCCATCGGCGGCGGAGAGAAGAACCCTAGCTCTGGTTGCTGGGAGGATGAGGAGGAGCGCTGCCTCGTGCCTGCTAGGGTTTAAGAGCTGGCTGCGGTGGCCTTTTAAAGGGCTCAGGGCCGTCCGATGATCATCCCAACCGTTGCTCGGTTCCTGGGCCGCCATTTTCGGCTCCAGGGGCACTGCCTGGGCTGGCCCAGATAGGAAGCCCACCCAGCCAGCCTACCACTAGTACAATTACATACTAACCTACTAATCTGGATACATATTATCAAACGTAATACCAAACCGTATAATGAATATTAAGATTCTCTTGCATGTGTATCAAGTGAAACATATTTACGCATGCTAGTAAAGATACTGAATTGAAAAACACACCGTTTAAAAGTTAGTTACTATAGTATAAGTAATAAGCCAAAGTTGGAAGTCATACCGAATCCACTCATGTTCTTTTTTGGCCTTTCATTAAAGCTTTTTCTGGAAGACGGACAAACGAAAAGGTTTCTTCAAGTGACTTCTTAAAACGGCATTCTAAATTAAAAATTATGTACGTCACCCTTATCACGTCTCCAATGTCCATTACTATTTTAAAAAATATAAATAAAAATTATTAACCATAAAAATAAAAAAATCATCGACAGCCACCTAAAAGAAGGAACTATCGAGCCCATGATACCTACAAGTCAATGGAATCAGAATGTACTAGTGCGTACTCGCATAGTGCGCGCGCGTGCGAATGCTGGATGTGCATTTCCAGTGTATGCGATGAACTAAGTGGAAGATCCATCGATCGACCATCAGAATCCGCAAGTATGCACGCGCGCAATCGGGAGATACGGGCTGACCTGAGGTCAGACGAACATATGTTGAGATACAAGCAGCGCATATTAGGATTTTCTATCGCGTAAATCATACAAGTAAGAGATTATAGATCGTTACAGCTGTATACGTAGTGCAGCAAAATTAGAGTTGAAGTAGCCGATTCGACGAAGAGCGCGTCAGTATAGTGGTAGCAGTCGATCGTCCTCCTCCTCCGATCACTTTTATTCAATTTTTTTTGAGAATTTGAAAAGTTGTACGATCACTTTTAGTAAAACTTGCACTATTTTCACGAAAGATGTCATTTACACTATTTTAGTAAAGATGCACTATTTTAACTGTATGTAAGTATGTTGACCCGGCCGATCGATCCACGCGCGCATGCGCATGCATGATCGATCCACATCATATGCATGCTACTTCTTCCGCTTGCATATATCACGCGCGTAATAAGATACGTATACTGCTACTTTAAATACCGTGACCAACAGTGCTAAAAATTCTAGAGGAGGTCACTCACTGTCTGCCGGCAGGCCACTCTCGGTGGTTGGAGAGTATATATATATGCATGTGTCATGTGTGTCGAATAATTTACAGGCTGCAGGCCGGTTAGCAGCAAGAAGTTAAGATCGATGGTTGGACTTGGAGGCAGCAGCGAGGTGGAAGAGATCATTGGTGTGGCTGCAGCCAAAAGGGGCAACAAGAAGGCCCACGGATGGAGGTGCATGCCCTTCATCATAGGTAGGTAGGTCGGTTGCATGGTTGGTTGCTCGCCTTGTGTTAACCTCGCTCGCTCTAATCATTGCTTGATGCTGATCGCCGGCGGGCGGGCAGGCAACGAGACATTCGAGAAGGCGGCCTCGTTCGGCGTGGCGGCGAACCTGACGGTGTATCTGGTGCGCCGCTTCAAGGTCGGGCAGCTGCAGGCCACCAACATCACCAACATCTTCTTCGGCAGCACCAACTTCGCGCCGCTACTCGGCGCCTTCGTCTCCGACGCCTACCTCGGCAGGTTCCGCACCCTCGCTTACGGATCATTCGCAACGCTGCTCGTACGTACCGTACGCCCATCAATTCTTCTTCTTCTTCTTCTTCTTCTTGGATATCCCTCGGATGTTTGTATGCGCATGCATGCAGGGCCTGCTGGGTATGACCCTGTCCGCGTCGGTTCCGGCTCTGCGGCCCGCAGGGCCAGCGCCGTCGCCGGTGCAGCAGGGCGTGCTGTACCTGTCCCTGGGCCTCCTCACGGTTGGCGCCGGGGCCATCCGCCCGTGCAGCCTGCCCTTCGGCGTGGACCAGTTCGACCAGACCGACGAGGACAGCCTCCGCGGCCTCAACAGCTACTTCAACTGGTACTACGGCACCACCGCCGCCGCGCTCGTCTTCTCCATGATCGTCCTCGTCTACATCCAGAACAGCGTCAGCTGGGCCGTCGGCTTCGCCATCCCCACCGCACTCATGCTGCTCTCCATCGCCCTGTTCTTCGCCGGTGCCGGTCTCTACGTGCACGTGCCGCCGGAGGGCAGCGTCTTCTCCGGCATCGCCAGGGTGTTGGTGGCGGCCTTCAGGAACAGGCGCCTCGAGCTTCCTGATGACCATCGGCTCTACTACAATCCGCCCACCAAGAGCAACCGCGTCTTCAGGCTGCCGCTCACCTCCCAGTTCGCCTTCCTCAACAAGGCTGCCATCGTCGTCAGCGTATGGGAGCCGGAGGAGGACAAGATCAGCAAGAGCAAGAGCAACGATGGCCCGTGCAGCGTCCAGCAGATCGAGGAGGTCAAGTGCCTGATCCGCATCGTGCCCATATGGGTCTCGGGCGTGCTGTGCTTCGTGGCGCTGGCGCAGCAGTTCACCTTCGTCATCCTGCAGACCATGACCATGGACCGCCACCTCGGGCCGCGCTTCGAGATCCCCCCGGGCTCCATCCTCTCCATCTCCTTCCTCGCCCTCACCCTCTTCATCCCCGTCTATGACCGCCTCCTCGTGCCTGCGGCGCGCAGGCTCACCGGGGTGGAGAGCGGCATCACGCTGCTGCAGAGGCAGGGAATAGGGCTAGTGATCGCCCCCGTGTCGATGGTGGTGGCGGGGCTCGTGGAGCACAGGAGGAGGAGCTCGGCGCTGGCCCACGGAGGGGTGTCGCCCATGTCGGTGATGTGGCTCGCGCCGCAGCTGGCGCTGATGGGCGTCGCCGAGGCCTTCAACGCGGTGGGGCAGATCGAGTTCTACAACAAGCAGTTCCCGGAGCACATGCAGACGCTGGCGGGCTCCCTCTTCTTCTGCAGCCTGGGCGGCTCCAGCTACCTCAGCACCGCCCTCGTCAGCATCACCAAAAAGCTCACCGGCTCCCGCTGGCTAACTGACAACATAAACGATGCTAAGGTGGACTACTACTTCTACGTCATTGCCATCATGGGGCTCCTCAACCTCCTCTACTTTCTCGTCTGCTCCCGCTACTACCGCTACAAGGGCGGCCATGCCCACGCCCAATCCTAGCTAGGCCTTCGCTCGTGAACAGAATGACTCCTCTAGGCTCATTAAGATACATGCTGCTGCTGCTGCTGCTCATGATTACCAACACAAGGATGGACAAAGATGCACCCACAAAGCAGCGAAGTGCTCATCTGGCGCGATCAAGATCGAAAAGGAGTCTTCCTTCAGTGTGGGGTTTTCATGCAGAGCTAGCAATATACATATAGCATGATCTGCATGCTCCATTCCTTGGGCTTCTTATGTATTAACCGAAGTAATTGCCATATTGTAATGTAATGTAATGTTGTACTAGTATTTACCCGACTAGTACTTCACGAGTGCTCTTGACCCTCCGACTGCTCCTACGTTTGGTTTCTGCTCACTCCCGCGTGCTCACTTGTTACTTGAGTAGTTGTGTGCCTCTACTTCAATTCAGTCCAATCAGTGATCGGTGGTTGAGTGAATGGCCCAGCATTAGCAAGCAACATCGTTAGGATATCCGACTGCCCGCCTAGCAAGATATACGAGTAACAAAGATAACCAATTCCCACCTATGTATAAATAATCTAACAGTAACAGAACCAAACTATGCAATCGAAGTCTCTCCAGGGGGAAAAACATTTCAATTCAATCACCTCTAGCACTGACAAAAAAAAAACAGATCATATTCTCAATGACCTTGTTAATTAATTAAGAGACAACTAAAATGCAGATAGAAAATTTTAGAAAAGAAGCAACCGCTCGCTTTAGTCTGTTCAGATAGACACATAGTTCAGTACATAAACCTCCAAATTGAATTATCCCCACAGAGATGCCAATGATTTTGGAAGGAACAACCATAACAAATAAAGGCGGAGACAGGCAAATAGATAAATTCAAAGCAAAGGCTGTTCAGGTTGTTCAAGAAGCATCATGAGCACACATGCGTGTCCTTACCTATAACCTAAACATGTTACTGTTAGGCTGGCCAATCCTTCCTAATCTCAAAGCAATAGCTCATGTCCAAGTAGACTTTCCCATCATCGTCCACAAACTGGAAACAAAATTCACACAAATGCATTACAGAAGTGAGCTAGGACACTTGCGCAGATGACTTATATAAGATTGACTGAAATAGCTATTATTACGGTGCTAGGACTAGGCCAGACCATATTCATTGATTCAGCTCTTGTTTTGATCTCATCATGACTATTTCGAAATTTGTATAAGTTTATGTTTGAACATGGCCTTACCTTTAATTTAGCAGCATACGGACCCCTTGCAAACATACCGCTTGGGGTGTTATCTTCTTCAGCCTCGTAAATGTAAGGCTCCTGCCGAGGACTGAAGGTCCCAAGCATCACCTTCTGATTTTCCACTGCAAAAAGGAATAGGGACTCAACTATTTAGAGAGAACAGATAAGAGGGGGCAAATTGAGTGGCAAACACTACTCCTGTACTACATGACTATGATCTTGATCTCAATAGATCATTGCACGATTAATTGAACTCAATAAACAGCAATCGAAAATTGCACATTCAGCATAATATGCACACCTTTTTTCCACTGAGAATCATGAACCATGCTGCTACGCACAACATAAGATTGCCTTAAAATCAGTTGATTCATTCCGCATCATGAAATAATCACTCTCTCATAAGATCTTGAATTGACAGCACATTTATTGAGTGAGGAAAAAGATCTTTGATGAAACGTAATAGCAGGAATACATGACTTGATGGTTCAGATAAGAATTACTAAGATATATTATCTCATTGAGAAAAGTGGAAAATGGTGATTAAGACTACATGCCTCGAAGCCAATCATATATAGTGCAAATTCATTGATCAAAGATGTAGTGCCATGGTGCTTTATATAAATGACCACTAAAATCGTAAAGCAGATTCAGATCAAAACAAGGATTGCATAGAGCTATTTTCGACTCAGCCCATCATCTCACTAAACTTGTTTCAAACAAAAATCCATTCATTCTCATTTAGGGCAGCTTCAGAGCATAACCAACAAAGAGGACATAACAATCCATAGATATGATTAATTATGAATCACCTCTTACTCCAGTCTTCCAGATGGTATGTGTATACTTGAGACCGGACACAATGTTGTTGGAGATGGTAAAGGAGAAACGGAAGCTGTAGGTGCTCCCGTCCTTGAGTGCAAATGCGTACCCTTTGTCATCCGGCACGAATGGGATCGGCAGAACCAGATCAGGCCGACCCGGTGTCACGATGGTCAAGTTCAATATGGTCACCTCTGGTTCTGCGGTCTCTGAATATATGAAAGGAACAATCAGTCTAAGCATCTGGAAACTTGGTTTGACTGCACTTTCTAGGCCATGTTTCACTTTATCTATTCTAACTGAATAGAAATTTTAACAAAATAACATCTAATTTGTTAAAAGAAATAAAATGCTCAACTTATGTGCTCTAGCGTGCCCATTCAATGCTTGTTTTTGACATTCAAACACAAGCAGGAGCATTCGTGATTAACATAAATGTACCTCCAAGCTTAGTGGTGTCAACATCTCCAAGGAGCTGCTCCTTCCACCTTCTGAGGCTGACATCATCCTATGGGAAGAAAATCCATGATACCCTACACTTAGATGTTGAAGGTGCCATATCATGGTTATAAATAAAGAAAGAGTATGTTAATAGTACCTTGTCGAGCTCGAGGTGGTCCTTGAGGGGAACCTGAGGGCCAAGCACCATGGTGTGCTTCCCATGGTCGTCATCCTCGTCCTCCACATCGTTGGCGTCCGTGCCATCGTCCTCGTCCACATTGCTGACGCTCACCGACGCATGCTTATTCTCATTGGCGCCGGGCTCCTCCTTATCCATGCTCCTCCTAGCGTTGCTGTTCTTGAAGTCTTAGCTCTGAGACAATTACGATGTACTGAGCTAGCACATCGATACGAGGGCGAAGCTTAATCGCAGGTTGCAGTGCAGGAGCATCAAAATTAAATCTTGGGCCTTAATTGAGCCTTTTGAGCGGAACCAAACCAGTACGCCTCCTACTTGTTCTAGTATGATTTGTGAGGAAACGAAACGAAACGAAACGAAACGAAACAGTGGGGTGGGGTGGGATTGGGGGCTCGTCGCATACCTGAACCAACACCTGGTGCCTCCCTCCAATTGTTCTACCGTGCTCCCTCGCTCGCTTGAGATCTGCTAGGTAGGCCTGAGGTCGGAGGCACTTCGGGCTGCCGGCGATCGGGAAGAGAGGTCGCGCGGCTGCAGATCGGGGTTGGGAGGGCCTCAAACTGGAAGTGCTGCGGTTGCGGTTGGGTTGGGTGGTACTGACACCGCCGGAATCATGCCTCACGGTAGCATCTTTCTTTCTTTTAATTATTTTTAAAGTGATTCTATTTTTACGAGAATACTGCAGCAAGCATGCCCCATGACACATATGCTCGCAACTGAGCTCTCCAAATAGACTGATCAATGTCAATCCAAACCACGGTACTATTGATTCAAGTTAGACACGACACAACTCACGAATAAATGAGCCGTGCTAATCGGCATGGCATGCTGTGTTGCCATGCCGTGTTTGGAGCGGCACCACGGTATGGTGGGACAACCTGGCATGCACATCACGAAAAGTACCATGCCTAGCCAAGCACGACCCATGCACGGATAAGCACCATTAGGCCTGACGATATGGGAGCTGAGCCGGCGGTGGTCCGGCACTCCAGCGGATTTGGCAGGTGGCGATGGTAGATGAGGCGAAGAGGTAGGCAGCAAAGGGAGTGGGGGACGGGCGGGAGGCAGCACGTGGGAGAGGTGGGGGCGGGCCAAGCGTTGGACGAGGTGGGGGCGAGTGGGAGGAGGAGTGTCGGAGAGGTGGGGGCAAGCTGACTGGCCAAGCACCAAAGAGGGGGGGTGAAGTGCTGGACAAGGTGGGGACGGGTGGAGCGCTAGAAAGTGGGAGGAGGTGGGGGC
This sequence comes from Dendrocalamus latiflorus, assembly GCA_017311315.1. Taxonomy (NCBI): domain Eukaryota; kingdom Viridiplantae; phylum Streptophyta; class Magnoliopsida; order Poales; family Poaceae; genus Dendrocalamus; species Dendrocalamus latiflorus. The sequence continues at coordinate 131,430 of CM029613.1, read as the reverse complement.
GGGGGGAGTGGAGCGCCGGAGAAGGTGGGGGCGAGCTGAGTGGTGGAAGAGGGGTAGAGGGAGCGACGGAGGAGGTAGGCTAGTGGGGGTGGAGCGCTAGAAAGTGGGAGGAGGTGGGAGCGGAGCGCTGGGGAAGGTGGGGGCTAGGGGTGGCGAGCGGCCAGAGCAGAGCAGCTAAGAGGGGCGAGTAGTCAGAGCAAAGTGACTAAGGGACTAGGGAGGGCAGAAGGCCGATTGGCCGAGATGGTTAGCAGGTGGTGGCAGTGCCTAATGGTCCGATGGTCAGCCCATAAACTCCTTGGGCTGTACCTGAGTTTGAGGCTAAGCTTGTGGTCCAACATGACATGGGTTGTTTAGTTAATCGGGCCAACCGGGCCATGCTTAAACGGCTCGTGTTGGGCTGGGTCGGGTGGCTTATTTGACCAGGTCTTCTCGTAACTTCCCTCTCTTACCAACTCCATCACTGGAGCGCACCACTAGAACTTTCAACTCGTCACAAAAATCAATCAGATTGAAGAAATTTCAATCAAATTCCACTTTTCGTTGGTTCTTTCTGCATGAGAATTCAAAACTTTTAGCTGAGAAACCAAAACTTTCAAGGGGAATTTTCAATCAAGATCCGGAATCCCACTGGGATTCAAAAACTTCTACAAACCTTTCAAACTCAGGAAGTTGAACAACTTAGATTCAAACACAATTAAGTTTGGGAACTTTCAATTGACACTAGAAACTTTTCAATTTCAAAGTTTCAATCCTAAAAACTTGGATTTAGGGATGAAATTTCTCAAATTTGCTTATTGCTTCATGGTCATCTTCCCTCAACCAACAATGAGGGCGGTAGCATCTCCTCTTAAAGGTGGGACGCCACGAGCAACTAGTCAGTGGGATATAGTGGTGCGCAGAGTGCCATTGAGGAACATAACAGCAGGTGGAAGCTTGCACAAGAGGGTAGGAGAAATGGGAGGGAGAGCATATGCATTGATAGGTGGATACAACGACGCATATGAATCAACAATGTGTGCATAATAGGTGAAATGCCACACTCACACCATCACCAGCACCACAATAACAATAGGTGGTTCTGGCATGATCTATACCTTGTTGCACATGGTCACACGTGTCGGAAGAAGAAGGCATTTAGACCATCTTGGAAATGGAAAGAACAAGTAGGCACGCAGGCAAATTACAATGCTTGGTGATGAACTATAAATTTGACTTCACTTTGCCAATTGAATCTAGATAATAAGTACCGAAAGTATTACCTAGCCTTATTATTTCAAAGCAATAGGGTCTTACAGCTTAGCTCATAGTTTCATGTCTCACATATCCTCTTGTAGTGCACATACATTTGGGAAACACACCCAAAACAATAAAAATAGGGTATGCCTAGCATTAGGTACCTGTTTTTTCTTTGAAATTAGGTACATTTTGGACCGTATGATCACTTTAAGATTCATGCAAGCCCTAACATACCCATCCTCCTCTCTCCAGACAGTCACCGCTGCCACCCCTCCCTTACCATGCATGCTTCCTCCCCTACCTAGCCGGCGTCATCCCCGGCGCCAACGTGGCCCTCCAGCGTGCCACCACTGCCTCCACCTCCCATAGCGGCTGCTGGCATCGAGGGTAGCGCTAGCGCTACCGCTTCCTCCTCTACTGCCACCCTCCCTGACGCCTCCTCCACTGCTGCCGTCATATCCGCCACCCCGACCACCTCTTGCCGCCTCTCACACTGAACCCTAACTCACCACTCTTGTCATTCTCAATTCAGGTTGGAATAGTAGTGTAACATCCCAAAACGAGACATTTTGTATTTGTGAAAATTTAAAATCTTTTAATTGTGTCTCTAGTATTGTTTAAAAGTTTTTGGTGTTGATTCGATTTTCTTGTTCGGATCCCCTACTAAAAGTCCAAATCAATAAAATGAAAATCTTTATCAATAGCTAAGACCGAGAATCAAAGCAAGGAAATCTCAAATCCCCATGGAAGACCTAAACTCAAAATATAATAAATTGAAATCCGGATATTCAAGGTTGGCAATTGAAATCCAATATAAAATCTTGCCCACCCAATTTGCATATCTGGAAATTCAAATCCTGAAAGTTTAAAATTTACTTCTCAAAGCGCGGCAATCTTGAAATTAGATTGTCGAATCCAAAAATTTGAACCAAGATTTAAAATTCAAGACCTAAATACAAATTAAATCTGGAATCCAAAATTTAGAGTTTCCTTCTCAAATTTTGTGCTCGGCCCATTTTCTTCCCGGCCCAGCAGGCCTTCTCCTTTTCTGGCTTTCGGCGTGCCTGGCCCATCCGGCCTGCCCATCTCCTTCGCTCTCACTTCCCCCTGCCCCAGCTACGCTTGCGCAGGCCGCGGTGCCCCAGCTCTCACGCGCCCAGGTCACCGTGCGATGGCCGCACTCGCCTCAGCTCGCCGGCCCAGCCCCGTGCACACCCTGCGCCCGCACTGCCGCCCCGCGTCGTGCCAAGAACTTGCGCTCGCCCGAGGCGTTGACCCCAGCAAGCCCGGCAGCGCAAATCCCGTCGGCTATGTTGTATTGCGTCTGCACCAGCGCCCTGCTCCCGTCGAGTTCAATCACCTCTCCCCGTCTCGTCGCCTTGTGTCCCGGTCTTCACCTGCAGTGCTGCCACAATGCCAAGCCACAGCCCTTAAGGAGACCCAAGCGGCAGAGACGCCTCCGTGCCGCACTGACCGCTGCCGCCTCCTCACCGTCCCGCCGCTCCGGTTCAGCCCCAGCAAGACCACCCGCGTCACGGCGTGGCCCCAGTGGCCTCCTCTCTCCTCCCTCGGGCAATCGAACTCCGGCGACCCCAGCCAGCCGTGCAGCCGTTCCTCCTCGTCGCCGGCCAAATCCGCCAATTACGCCGCCGTCTCCAACTCAGCTCACGGTTCTTCGATTCCTCGCGTGTGGAGCATCTCAGTGTGGCCCCGAGGATCCCCCAACCGACGGCCGACGCCCTCCGCTGCCTGAGCACTCCCGCCACGGCGACCCGCCCTTGCCGCCGCCCGCGCATGTCGCCGGTGCGCCTCGCCATCTCCCCGGCCAAGCTGCCTCTTTCGGTGAGTCCCTCATGACCCCCTTGTGCTCGTGCATGCCCTACCCCCGTCCGTCTTCCCACCGGCCGCCGGCGCTCCTTCTCCCCATCACCGCCGGCCTCCTAGAGCCGCCGCCAGCCCGCCGCAGCGCCTCCTAGCCAGAGCCGCCGCCCCCAGGGGCTCCCTCTCCTCTTAGGGGTCCCGTTTTGCCGGTCTTCGCCGCGCCCCTGGCCGCTCCCCGCCGGCGATGCCGCACGGCTCCACTGATGCCCGCCTCCCCTGTTTCCTCCTCTCTGCCCGCTCTATTAGTTCAGCCGGCAGCTCTCTCTGTACTCTCTCTCTGTCCGCCCCTCGGTATGACATGTGGGCCCTACTAAAGATAAACATCTAGCTAATGTGTATCACTTGCATCTTCCCCATTTATTTCTAGGATCAATCTTAGAATATAATTTGTAAATAAAAATGGGAATAGTAATCTAATTGTGAGATTTAACTACAAGGGTTATGAAATGAAATTAAAGTTTGATTAATTTCATATAAAGACACATTGTGCATGAGAATAAGGATAAGGAATTATTTATGAATTCTTAATAAAAAAAGATTTATACAATTGAATCAACAACTTCACATTTGTAAATTTTGTGCCAATCAAGATTAATAATCTAATCCTCATGTACAAGATTTATCAAGCTAAATTTATGCCATGAACTATTTTACTATTATTGGGGAAATTACAAGAAGTTAATCTACTATGGTTAAATGATTCGGTAATGAAGCTTGCTAAAAGATTTACACCCATTTTATCTTGTCTAAACCCATGACAAACAAGACAATGGCAACAAAGGTAATTAAGATAATAAACTGAATGAATGTACAATCAAATATAACATTTCAATAGTAAGCATTTGAAACTACCCCGCTTATTAAAGTTACCTCTCAGGAATTATCAGGATGCCACATAAAATATCGAGTATAGTTTACTCATCTCTAAAAATCATAAGACCTTTCTATAATTAGTGTTTGATATAATTTTGGTAAACTCTCCCATAAAATGCCAAGATTTATATCAAGTGTCACCTCATATTTATTTAAAACATTCTCAAAGTAATTAGAACATCAGTATTCTTTTGTCAGTATCCCGATCAATCTCTCTCTTCCGTCCGTATGCCTTGTCTAGCCATACTCCTATCTAAAACGAAATGTCCTCGTGAATATTCCTTCGACGCCAATCCTCTTTCTTATCCTTTCCCGGTGAAGCTACTCCGTCACTTCTCTTCCATTCAAAAATTCGTTCGACTCCGTCTCTATGCTGCAACTCACTACATACCCTTGATCATACACAACTTATAAATAAACCCAATTAAACTTATTTGGACTTTTGCTGGATTTGTTGATTTTGTTAGTCGTTAGTCGTGCAATTACTCGCTGGAGTCACGAAGGGGCGATAAGTTCGAGCAGGAACAAGAATTGTAAAGAGACGAAGGTCAATAATCCAAATAATCGACTGAGAAGGCTTTGAATGAAATCGAAGCCATGGTAAATCAAGCAAGGCAAGTCATCACTTTGATCATATTGATCCTACATTTTATGCAAAATTATGTTCTTTTAAATTATCAAATTGCATGCTTACTTTATTATGCAAATGTATGTCGAAGCTTAAGGTAGTTACATTCCTATTTGATGTTTTAAATACTACTATGCCTTTTCCTTGACACTTGAATCACCTGACCATTGTCACCCTAGATGTTAATAATAACTTTACTAGCTTTAAGTCATATTAATGCCGTGCTAGTCTTGTAAAGTCCAGGGCCTCAGTAGCCCTGATAATTATTCTTTAATCATGGAAACTAGTTTTGGGACAGTTATGGGATGTACGTGACTGAATAATTATGTTAATTTGTGTTATGCTTCTCAAAACCCTAAAAATCTGCTAAACCTGTTTGGGCGGATGGTAAGAGCGGTGGGTGTGGATGTAACACAGGGGAAATGAGGAATGAACCGCCCGGACAATTTAAGGACTTAATCCTGTGTGGACCTTCCGTGTACAACAGTACAACCACAAGCTAGCATATTGTAGGCTTGGCTAAATAATTTACTAAGCTCTCTAGTCATTTCACGGAGAACGTGTGTAGGTGGGTAATGAAAGCCCCACTTGGAATGGGACACCAGATGTAGGTGACGTTGCCTAGGATAGCGTATGTGGAGAGTGGAGTCCGACTCCGACTGCGCTAACCTATGGTAGACATCCCGCACAACCTATGGAAGTAACCCCATAGGAGTGATATGCTAGAGTGTGAGGTATTGTAAAGGCCTCGTGATATTCTCTCGATCTACATGTCCAAGGAATCATGTAGAACCATCGGGACGATTATCTCTTGTGGGTAAAGATGTACAAACTCTGCAGAGTACAAACTATTCGAATAGCCGTGCCCACGGTCAAGGGTAGACATGGAAATCTTCCTCAAGTTAGTTCTATTTCAAAACTATTGTGGGTGGGAAGAAAACTGTCAGGCGGATGTAACCTGTAATTTTTCCTGGAGGGATGTACTCAAGTGTTGACAATGATGTGGAAGTAACCTATTGATCAAAAGTTAGTATAGGTGGATGAAACCTACACTGCTATAATTGCTGCACAATATCAAACTCCATAAAAGCATGTTTGTAAAATGCTAAGTCATAGGAATTTTAATTATGATTATTGCAAATGCCGTTTTTGCAAATAAATGAACCTCAATCCTCCCTTGACAGCATTGTATCTATTATTATTTGCATTCTGTGTGGTGGCTTGCTGAGTACAGTTGTACTCACTCTTGCTTAATTACCATTACTCAGTCAAAAAGAACAGGAATGTCAAGCCCTACGATGCTAAATAGGGATCGACAGATCTGGAAGACGAAGAGGCCATGAGCTAGGTCGCGAACCCCAGTTGGCTGCTTGTGGGCAAGTCCTGCGGGTCCCATCTGTGTGAAGTTTCCGCTGCTGCATTTTATTTTCGACCTAATCGGCCCATGAGTAAGTTGTTACTATATTATCTACGCTTCCGCATAATATGTTTTGACATACAGCAATGTAACTGTGAGCACTATCTACTGATCCAGGGAATAGTGCAGTGGAATCATGAGGGATTCCGGATGGCTAAATCCGGGGTCTTACAAGTATAGACTAGCAACATCAGGACCAGGACCAGGACCAGGTTCAGGTTGGAATAGTGGAGACGGTCTGCTTCTTAGGAGCGAAGGATACAATAAGCAAGCATATCAATCTAGACTAATTTTTTGGAGGCGTTTATATTGGCTTTTGCTGATGACTTTTGGCTTTGGTTTATAAATAGTAACAGCTTGTTGAGAGAAATACTCGCATGCAATTTTAACTGATATAAATAAAGTCAATACAATATGTACTACAATCAATTAGTAGATCATATTTTAAAAAGACACTACATTTAAAAGCTAGATGCTTTAAAAAATTATTTACTATAAAAAAAGACTTACAGAAACCAAAAGCGAACACCCTTTACCTAGCAAAAGAGCACAAAAGCACAGGATAACCTCACCCTTCAGAAGTAACTTGTCAACAGCCAGCGGGCACAACAGCCACTTCGTTTTTTGTCTGACAGACACAGGATAGGTAGGAGCGTCCTGACCCTGATCCGTAGCACCACAAATCAGCGCGTTGATGCATTAAACAGTTTGCTCCTGTACCCTTCGATTGCAGTATAACCAGGAGACCATAAAGTGCAAATATTGCAGAATATAAAAAAAAGATGAGAGCAAAGAAGATGTTGTTTTGTATTTTTATAGAAGGTTGATGTTTTTATGTTTTCGGTGGATAAATGTTACTTACCTTTTCATTTGATTTGAGATTAATACTATTCTTGTTAGAGAGAAAAACATAAAGGCACTGCTACAGAAACTTTTTATATGAACTGCAAAAATCAGGAACAACACGAAAAGTCTTGCTAAAGCAGTGATTTAACAGAACAAAGGAAATAACTTCAAGCTCATGTGCACTAACAGCGAATGAAGTAGGCCAACATTCTTACTACATTCCAACCTTCTAAATCGAATTATTTTTAGAAGAATACCATTTTTTCTGGCACAGAGTGGAAGAGCTGCATCAGAGCCCAACTTCTCTATAAATTTGCTGCAATATGTAAGCTCAACTCAAGGAATTTGTGCAAGTCCAGTAGGTATATATAAAAAAGGACTAAATTCATAATTTCATAGACAGATATCATGCCTCTTGACCTGTGAAACTATCTTGTAGAATTCAAGCAGTCCACATGAGAAGAGATAGAATATAATAGGACTTGGCATGGGCATATGGTCTTGTTCGCAGTCCACTTTTGGTCCAAACGCAGTTCTTACCATTAATGACTGATCTTGTGGGTAAGAAAAATGAAATTTTACCCTTGATAAATTTCTGCCCAAATTTTTGTATTCAGTTCAACTTGCATGGATCTTATGTGAGCTTGTAAGCAAAAAAAAAATCTCCTAAAAAAGAGCCAAAAAGTAAATGTGAAGTCATTCAAGATAAACCCACAAGAATTCTGAATTATCACGTTGGGTAAAGTTGTCTCGGCCTGTTGCAAGCTAGGCCAGTGCTGTGCTTATCAATGGAGCGTATCAGTAATACTCATTTGAGCATAACCATATCTATGTCGGAGCACTTCACTTTTCAATGTCAGAAGATGCATGAATGATGCTCAACAGTTGAAGTGTATGTAGTCTAGCTAAACAATACACTGGCATATGAAAAATCAAGTTAGGCAGCTGTATACAGCATGTAATCACATATATTAACTCTACAACACAGCAATACAATCCGCTATTTTGTTGTGCATAGTCGAATGAACATGCAAATTGAGCATGGCTAGGGTCTAGAATATACTGAATCCTGATAAACAATGACGGAGTACCTCACCTCATTAGACCATGTAAACAAGATATTTCAGACAAAATAAATCAGGAATTGTTAAACACCACAGATATATATCCATGAGCAAACAAGCTGGCACCAAAGCTCCATATCATGCACATTGAGCACATTTCTGGGAGGAATTTGCACATGCTAGTATTGTATGTGTCTTGTGCAGGCTAATATGCTAACAAGACACAGACAATACTTACCAAGTAAATTAATTTGATGACTCAAAAACAGGCACTACACAAAAATTACTTGAAATAGAAAGACAAAAATAAAAAAACAGAAATATTACGCGAACGGATCACTAATATAAGTTCAAACTAGAAATAAAACCTGATAAATCTCGTCATCACTAGGGTCTATATTTCCCTACAAGCAACAAATATTCCAACCCGGGCTAAAGGAATCAGTCGTGCTACCTTAAGGATTATAAATTTAAACTTATCCCCAAAGTAAATATCATCAAATGCATAATCCAATCCTAATTTTGAGACCATACTTAACAACATAAGAGTAATATTCTCGGTTGCAACATCTACCAATCTTCACATTACATCATCAGCTAAATCAATGAGCACACACATTCACAGCTGCAGGTTCTGCACAACCTTCCAGGTCCTCTCTTGCGTGCCACCGCCGCGCCGATGAACTACAGATTCGTGGTGCCAAGGTTAGAGTCCATGGGATCAACTCCTGTCTTCTCCCCTGACACTGCACCTCCAGACTCCACGGGAGCAGTTGCTGCCTTCTCTCCAGCCACAAGCACACCTCCAGCATCTGCAGGCCTAGTTTCCTTCCTCTCTTCCAAAGCTACACCTTCAGTCTCTGTTTTCTCCTCAGACACCAAATCCTCACCTTTTTCAGGCCTAGCTTCTGTCAAGTCTCTAGACACCTCACGCGCAGCTTGCGCAAATCCAGTTTCAAAGGACTTGTCCTTTCTTGGCCTCCCACGCCCTCTCTTGTTTCCCATTGGCGCATCATCTCCAGTTTCAGGAGACCTTGCTGCTGATGGCTTCTCATTCCTTGGCCTCCCACGCCCTCGCTTCTCCACCAATGCAGCAACTCCTATTTCTGCATGTTCAGTTTCCAATGGCTTCTCCTTTCTAGGTCTCCCACGCCCTCTCTTCTCCATCGAAGAAGCGCCTCCGGATTGCAAAAACCTAGCTTCACCTCCATTTTGAACAGCCACATATTCGCCTACAGCTTGTGCGGGCTCAGCCTCACCTCCAGCTTCACTCATCTCTGCCGCCACAGCACCTCCAACTTCTGAGGGCCCAACTGCCAAAGCCTTCTCCTTTCTTGGCCTCCCAGGCCCTCTCTTAGTCAATGCAGCATTCCCGGACAGCACATACCCATGTTCTAATGGTTTATCTTTTCTAGGTCTCCCTGGCCTTCTTTTCTCCACAGGAGTTCGGCCACGCTTTCTCTTCCCAGCAACCAGCGAAGGCATTGCAGTTGCTGGAGCAGCAATGCCACTGTGAGCAGGCAGCATAGCCTTACGAGGACGCCCACGGCCCCGCCTCGCACCAGATGAGCTGGTGCTAACCACAGCATTCTCCAAGGAACCTTGCACAGCACCTGTGGTCACAACACTCTTGCGTGGCCGTCCAGGCCTGCGCCTCCCATTCAGCTTGGCAGCAACAGTTGCCACAACCTTACGTGGCCGTCCAGGCCGGCCTTTCCCAATGGGCACGGCAGCAACAGATACTGCAACCTTGAGCGGCCTCCCTGGCCTTCCCTTCGCACCTGGTGCTGCAGTCAGGATTGGCGCACTCTTAGGTGGGCGACCACGACCCCGCTTCGCTCCCAACACAGCAGTGGGTAGCACTGCCGCAGGAGTGGCATTCTTCCGTGGTCGTCCAGGCCCTCGCTTCACTCCAGATGTAGGCGGCGGAGCAACGGGAGAGGCAGCATTCTTCCGCGGCCTTCCAGGTCCCCGCTTCACTCCCAGCGGCGCAACAGAGGAAGCCGCAGGGACGGCGTTCTTCCGAGGCCGCCCGGGCCCCCGCTTCGCCCCAAACACAGGAACGGGAACGGCGGCTAAAGCTGTATTCTTGCGAGGCCGCCCAGGCCCGCGCTTCTCACCAGGAGGAGGCGCCAAAGCCGCAGAGGGGGCGGGGTTCCCTTTCTTGGGCGGCCGGCCGCGGCCTCGGTGTTGCGGTGGAACAGCGGTGGGCGCGGACGAGGAGAGGAGGTAAGAGTATCCAGACATGAGGAGGAGGCCCTGGGACCTGAGGCGGCGGAGGTGGACGGAGAGGAGCCCGTCGTGGCGAGCGGGGAGGCCGGAGAAGTGGTCGGCGATGTACTTGGCGATGGCGCGGCGGCTAGACCCGCTTGGCTCGCGCAGCTCCGTCAGCGCCTGCACGATCATCTGCACATCAAGATTCAGGACAAGTAAGAACCACCGCCACCAGATGCAGCAAGATCCAAGCCAGGGGGAAAAGGTAAAACTGGAGAGGGAGAGTAGCTGGGAAGCTTGCCTCCTTGTAGGTCGGGTGGGGGCGGCCGGCCGCGGCGGCCGGCGCCGACGAGGGTGAGGCGACGGCGACGACCATTTCGCCTCCGGTCGCTGCTGAATATGCCTTTCCCCTTTCTGAATTTTCTTTATTTGTTTTATTTTTCAGCGCGGACCGAGGAAAGGCCATCGAGCCTCGAGGTGACCTTTTGTGGGGTCGTATGCGGATTGGCGTTTGATCGGACGGCTGGGATCGCCGATAGTGGGAGAGAAGCGGATCGGTGAGGTGGCCGCCATGGTCGTCCTTCGGTCGACATGCTCAATGGTGGATGGGCCCAGCTTCCACAGACTTAAGAGATAAGGTTACTCTTTTCTACATTTAAGTTTTCATTTCCTTTTTTATACATCTGCCATTTAATTCAGTAGGCCCTAATTATATTCCATAAATTATAGCCATTAGATATTATTGGAGATGGAAGTTTCCAAGTCAGACATATCTAATTTCTTTTTAAAAAACATCATCTTGAGGTTTCAAAAAAAGCCCTATTTGTTATCAACAGCAAGTAATAAATCAATAATTGCAGAAGTGGGAAAGGTAAGTCGAAAATAACTATTGTATATCGGTCGTTCTGGACACCTCCGCCGGTGTCACCATCGATGGCCTTCAGCCGCACGCCTTCGTGTGCATGCCATGGTGCATTGTCACCAGGTGGCGGGCACATGCCTCCGCGTGCGCACCGCCGCGCCATAATAGATCATCATTGTTATTGCGGGTTGGGCTAGGAATAGTAATGGGTTTCTAACAGTATCAAGTCAAATCTTGAACAGGGATGGGTCAGGTTGTGATTAGTGTTTGGCTATAGTGTTGGGTCGGCCCGTGGCTTGGCCTGACTATTTTTTGCTTTTGGGCCATCATTGTTTGGCCCATGGCCTACTGGGTCGTCATCCTCATCACTCTCGTTCTACAATGCACCAGAACAGGGGGACGATGATGGTGAGCAGTTGTGGCGCAGGCGAGGGTCGTCGGTGCTAACTGAGGTCATGGATAGGCTCAGTAGGTCAGTGTGATTCCATTTTTGGGATTTTTGAGGTTTGGGGATCGGCGGAGGTGGCCAGCGGTAAGAAGGGTTCCTCGAAGCTCTCCTATGGCATAGTGGCACTCCAAGGGTTAAACGGCGAAAACAATAGGGTTTTGAGCATCTAGGGATGATGAGAAAGCTAATGATAGCGTCCAATTTAGCTCGGGTGGCTTGTGGTGGGCTGTCCTTGTGTGGCTGGTTTTGCACAACAGTGGTGAAAGATGCCGGCGAAGATAGGGCTAAGAGAAGGGTCAGCAAGGTCGACAATGGTGTTGTGGTTGTCTAAGGGTACTACAGTCACAAGCAGGGCCGTACCTACGATTTGGAGGACCCTGAACGAAACGCGTGATGTGGCCTTAAAATTCGAGAAAATAATATAACGAAAGCATACTTTTACTTAATTATAAAGCTTCAAAATATACGTTGTTCTTACACTACTAAGAAGTAAGAACATATCAAATCTTAATGCTAAAACAATAAAAGTAGTACTCAAGCAACAAACTGACCTTATGTTCTACTGAAAAGCATCATTCTTTTAGTATTCTTTGAAATGAAATCTTCAATTATATCTTCATACTTGATCATCTCCAAGATATCATTTTCAAGTGCTATTGTCGCCAACCCATTGAGTCTTTCTTGTGTCATTGTACATCGCAAGTAGGACTTCAATAACTTGAGTTTAGAAAAGCTCCTTTCCGCAGATGCAACAGTAACAGGAATGGTTAACAAAATTCTATATGCAATAATGGCGTTTGGGAAAGAACCATGCTTTGCGGCACGGGGAAAACGAAACGTTGCCGGCCAATTCTCTGTACGCATGGGAAGCCAAGGAGTCAAGGACCCAAGCAGGCTGGTGGGCATGGCGGATGGCCATGGGCCTTACGTTGGGCCAATACTCCAATTAACAAACCAGTGATTGCAAGCCTGGCCGCATCTTAGTTTTTCTATTCAAGGATTAACTATTGCTAATTACTACTTAGTATAAATTTGGAGGCCCTGTAATTTTGGGGGCCCTGAACAGTTGCCCACCCTGCTCCTGCTAATGTACGGGCCTGGTCACAAGGAATCAAGATGAAATTGGCTGGAGCAGGGAAACAACCACTGGGGCTTACTAATGCAGGAGAGGGTGTTGGCGGTGCTGGGAATCGGTTCTGGGGGGCAGAGTTGCTTCAATGAGGCAATTGGAGGCTATGCGACACTCAGAGGCAGCTCGGTGGGGCTTTATAGCCAAGGTAAGACGATGGCAGCAATGGAGGCTCGACTAGGATGGTAGTGTGTGGCTGTTGCAGTGGCGGTCCAGAGGGTTCAGTGGAGAGAGCTGGCACAGGCTGACACGGTGAGGATGACCTGCCTCACTGGAGCCATGGTGTGTGCTGGCAAAGGTGGCATGATGTGTGTGCACGCGTCGGTTGCGCAAAGCCCCGTATTGCGGTGAAGCTCGGTTAGTGGCGCTACGTGCGAGGCGAGGATGGCGTGGAGGTGACGGCGAGTTATTGCTCAGTCGTCACATTAGCGAGGCGGCGCTGTGGCAAGGACATCGCGATGACTTTGGAGGTTGGCAACGGTGAATGCGAGCGTAGCGACAGTTGGAGCCATGCACAGGGGAGAAGGCAAAGTGAAGAAAGACGCCAGCCAAGGTAGAAAGCGGACACGTCCCAAAGAGGAAAGTGGGAAATCAAGGAAGAATGCTGAATTGGGAAAGAAATCCGAATTCAACTGAAATTCATGAAATTTCATTTTTTTTTTGAAAATTTTGGATCTGTTTCAGAATTCATCCAAACAAATGATCCACATGTCCAATTCAATCTGCGTTTCAGAGTACACACAATTACGACATGACCTGGACAATCTCTCCCCCTTATTTTATTGACTACAAACGAAGTCTTATGGTTAAGCTACATACACCAGCTAGAAATCAATGGCCTTTGGAGTTTATCTTCATCAATTAAGAACTGTATGATCAACTAATACCCTCATATGACAAAACTGAAAACTGATTTAATTAATCCCAACGTGACAGAACTGTTGAAACGACAGTGAAGAAACGTTTGGAGCAAAACGTCCTTAGCGATTTCCATTAGGAGTCTCAAATATATAAAGTACAGATGGGATTCGGGTGAAAACCGAATCTGTTACAACCAAAAATATCGTTAACAGATATGGAAGAGAAACTCCTAAACATGGCAACTAAATTTCTTAGAGCGGCGTAATCTCCGGAACGGCAAGGGCCATGCATGAGACGTGCATGGTATTGTGTGTCTCATGCATGGTACTGTGCTCTGCTAACACCCCCCGCAGTTGGAACGGGGGCGGCGCACACGTTCAAACTGGAACAAAATTCTCGGAAGACAGCAGTAGGAAGCCCCTTGGTGAAAACGTCAGCGTACTGCGAGGTCGTTGGAACGTGTATAACACGAACCTCGCCAAGTGCGACACGCTCTCGGACAAAATGAAGGTCGATCTCGACATGCTTCGTTCGTTGGTGCTGAACTGGATTTGTCGAGAGGTACACGACGCTGATGTTGTCGCAGAAAACGACAGTAGCCTGCTGTAGAGGACAAAATAGCTCAGTGAGGAGTTGGCGAAGCCAGGTGGACTCGGCGACAGCGTTTGCGACAGCCCGGTACTCAGCCTCAGCACTGGAGCGGGAGACTGTTTGTTGGTGCTTGGATGACCACGAGATGAGATTATCGCCGAGGAAGATGGCATATCCGGAGGTCGACTTTCGAGTGTCAGGGCACCCGGCCCAGTCGGCGTCAGTATATGCAAGTAACGTGCTCGGGGAAGTCCGATGAAGCTGCAGACCATGATCCATGGTACCCTTGAGATATCGCAGGATACGTTTCAGCAAGTTTGCATGAGGCTCACGCGGGTCATGCATGTGAAGACATGCTTGCTGAACTGCGTACGAAATGTCCGGACGCGTGAAGGTCAGGTACTGTAGGGCACCGGCGATGCTCCGATAGTCGGTGGCGTTAGCCACCGGGGCGCCTGCAGCAGGAAGTTTGGCGCTGGTGTCTACTGGAGTACTGCAGGGATTACAATTAGTCATACTAGCGCGAGTAAGAATCTCCGATATGTATTGCCGCTGTGATAGGAAGAAGCCGGATGGAGTGCGCTGTACGGAGACACCGAGAAAAAAATGGAGCTCGCCAAGATCCTTCAGTGAAAATTCACGGTGAAGTGAATGGATGACGCGGCGTAATAAGCTTGGCGATGAAGCAGTGAGCACGATATCGTCAACATAAACCAGCAGGTAGACAGTGTCTGAGCTTCGCCGATAGATAAATAATGAAGGATCGGCTTTGGACGCCAAAAATCCGAGCGACTGGAGGTATGTCGCGAAGCGGGTGAACCAAGCGCGGGGGGCCTGCTTGAGGCCGTAAAGCAAGCGGTTGAGTCGGCAGACGTGCGAACTCTGGGTCGGGTCGACAAACCCGGATGGTTGCTGACAGTAGACTGTCTCAGATAGCGTCCCATTGAGGAAGGTATTGTTGACGTCGAGCTGGTGGACGGGCCAGTCATTGGCCAAGGCGACGGTGAGAACAGTGCGGACAGTAGCCGGTTTGACAACCGGACTAAAAGTCTCACCGAAATCCACGCCGGGTCGTTGGGTGAAGCCGCGGAGAACCCAACGAGCCTTGTAGCGATCCAAGGAGCCATCCGGCTTCAACTTGTGTCGATAGATCCATTTTCCTGTAACAACATTAACACCCGTGGGGCGTGGAACAAGTTGCCACGTATTGTTAGCACATAAAGCATCGTACTCCTGTTGCATAGCCAACCGCCAATTTTCATCCTGGAGAGCAGCACGGTACATGCGTGGAATCGGAGAGGGAACAATGACATTCAAATTGAGTGGCTTGGTTGGCTGCCGAAAACCACGTTTGGCACGTGTGGTCATGGAGTGATTATTTGTGGTGGGAGAAATTTGCTGAGCGGTGGGAGGGGCTGGAACGGCAGCAATGTTAGGCATGACATCAAAAAAATCAAGATCGGGTGCAGGCGGGAAAGCAGTATGCACGGGAGAAACATGTGTTGCGGCGGGCGCAGCGGGGGAATCAGTTTGCACGGGAACACCCGGACCGCTCTAGAAACACCGTAACGATTGGAAAAGCTGAAAGTCGTGAGCTATAGGTACGCTTTCGGCCGAATCTTCTCCAAGAAACAAAATTCCCCCGAATGCTCCGATAACTCTAAACAAAATTCCCCCGACGGCCCTGTTAACCCTTGAACAACTAGAAAAGCTGAAAATCATGAGCTATAGGTCACGCTTTCGGTCAAATGTGATGCGAAACAAAATACCCGAAGTCCTCCAGTAACCCCGGAATGACTTGAAAAGGGGAAAATCTTGAGGTATGGGTCACCCTTTCGCCCAAATGTGATGCGACAAAAATCCCTGAATTCTCCGGTAACACCGTAACGATCAGAAAAGTTGAAAATCGATAGCTATAGGTCACACTTTCGGACAAATGTGTCCCGAAAAAGCTGAAATCGACTGCTCCGGTAACCCCGGAACGACAAGAAAAGCTGAAATCGTAAGCTATAGGTTACGCTTTCGGCCAAATGTGCTCCGAAAATTAAAAATACCCAGACAGGCCCGGTAACCCTGGAACGACTAGGAAAGCTGAAAATTGTGAGCTAAGGTCACGCTTTCGCCCAAATGTGCTCCGAAAAATAAAAATCCCCGCACTGGTCTGGAAACCCCGGAACGACTAGAAAAGCTAAATTGTGAGCTATGGATCATGCTTTCGGCCAAATGTGCTTCGAAAAATAAAAATCCCCGGACAGGACCGGTAAACCCGGAATGACTAGAAAAGATGAAAATCGTGAGCTATAGGTCACGATTTCGGCCACATGTGCTTCGACAAATAAAAATCCCCGAACTGCGCCGGTAACCCCGGGACGACTAGAAAAGCCGAAACCGTGAGCTATAGGTCACGCTTTCGGCTTAATCTACTCTGAGAAACAAAATTCCCCCGACTTCTCCGGTACCCCTTGAACGACTAGAAAAGCTGAAATCGTGAGCTATACGTCACGCTTTCAGCCGAATGTGCTCCGAAAAGTAAAAATCCCCGTACTGCTGCGGTAACCCTAGAACGACTAGAAATCTGAAATCGTGAGCTATAGGTCACGCTTTTGGCCAAATTTGCCCCGAGAAACAAAAATCCCTGGAATGCTTTGGTAACCCTGGAACGACTAGCAAAGTTGAAAATCGTGAGATATAGGTCACTCTTTCGGCCAAATGTGCTCCAAAAAACAAAATTCCGCGGAACGCGCGGTAACCCTGGAACGACTAGAAAAGCTGAAAATCGTGAGCTATAGGTCACGCTTTCGGCCAAATGTGCTCCGAAAAATAAAAATCACCGCACTGGTCCGGTAACCCCGGAACGACTAGAAAAGCTGAAATCGTGAGCTAGGTCACGCTTTCAGCCAAATGTGCTCCGAAAAATAAAAATACCTGGACTGCTGCGGTAACCCCAGAACAACTAGAAATGCTCAAAATCGTGAGTTATATGTCACGCTTTCGGACAAATGTGATAAGAAAAAAAATCCTTGGAGTTCTCTAGTAACCCCGAAACGACTAGAAAAGCGAAAAAATCTTGAGCTATGTGTCACCCTTTCGGCAAAATGTGATACGACAAAAATACCCAAAATGCTTCGGTAACCCTGGAACGACTAGAAAAGTTCATAATCGTTAGCAATTGGTCACTCTTTCGGCCAAATCTGCTTCGAAAAATAAGAATCCCCGGACTGGCCCGTTAACCCTGGAACGACTAGAAAAGCTGAAAATCGTGAGATATAGGTCACGCTTTCGGCCAAATGTGCTCCGAAAAATAAAAATCCCTAGAATCCTCCAGTAACACCGGAACGACTGGAAAAGCTAAAAATCGTGAGCTCGGCCAAATGTGTTTCGAAAAATAAAAAACACCGGACTGCCCCGGTAACCCCAAAACGACTTGAAAAGCTGAAAATCGTGAGCTATAAGTCACGCTTTTAGCCAAATCTTCCCCGAGAAACAAAATTCCCCCGACTGCTCCGGTAACCTTTGAACGACTAGAAAAGCTGAAAGTCGGGAGCTATAGGTCACGCTTTCGGCCAAATGTGATGCGAAAAAAAACCCCGGAGTCCACCGGTAACACTGGAACGTTTAGAAAAGTTGAAAATTTTTAGCTATAGGTCACGCTGTCGTGCAAATGTGCTCCAAAAAATAAAAATCCGCAGACTGCTCCGATAACCCTAGAACGATTAGAAAAGCTGAAATCGAGAGCTATAGGTCACGCTTTCGGCCAAATTTGCTACAAGAAACAAAAATCCCTGGAATGCTCCGGTAACCCTGGAATGACTAGAAAAGTTGAAAATCGTGAGCTATAGGTCACACTTTCGGCCAAATGTGCTCCGAAAATTAAAAATACCTGGACTGGCCCGCTAACCTTGAAACGACTAGGAAAGCTGAAAATCGTGAGCTATAGATCACGCTTTCGACGAAATGTGCTCCAAAAAATAAAAATCCCCGCACTGGTCTGGAAACCCCAGAACGACTAGGAAAGCTAAAATGTGAGCTATAGGTCATGCTTTCGGCCAAATGTGCTCTGAAAAATAAAAATTCTTGGACAGGTCCGGTAACCCCGGAACGACTAGAAAAGCTGAAAATCGTGAGCTATAGGTCACGCTTTCAGCCAAATGTGCTTCGAAAAATAAAAATCCCCGGACTGACCCAGTAACACCGAAACGGCTAGAAAAGCTGAAAATCGTGAGCTATCGGTCATGCTTTCGGCCAAATGTGCTTCGAAAAATAAAAATCTCCGGACTGCTCCGGTAACCCCGGGTCGACTAGAAAGCTGAATCATAAGATATTGGTCACGCTTTCGGCCAAATCTGCTCTGAGAAACAAAATTCCCCCGAATGCTCTGGTAACCCTTGAACGTCTAGAAAAGCTGAAAATCGTGAGCTATAGGTACGCTTTTGGCAAGTGTGCTCCAAAAAATAAGAATCCACGGACTATTCCGGTAACCCCGGAACGACTAGAAAAGCTGAAATCATGAGCTATAGGTCACACTTTCGACCAAATCTGCCACGAGAAATAAAAATTGTCGGAATGCTCCGGTATCGCAGGCACGACTAGAAAAGCTGAAAATCGTGAGTTATAGGTCATGCTTTCGAGCAAATGTGCTTCAAAAAATAAAAATACCCGGACCGCTCTTGCAACACCGGAACGACTAGAAAAGCCGAAAATCGTGAGCTATAGGTACGCTTTCGGTCGAATCTTCTCCAAGAAACAAAATTCCCCCGACTGCTTCGGTAACCCTTGAACAATTAGAAAAGCTGAAAATCATAAGCTATATGTCACTCTTCCTGCCAAATGTGCTCCAAAAATAAAAATCCCCAGACAGGCCCGGTAACCCTAGAACGACAAGAAAAGCTGAAAATCGTGAGCTATATGTACGCTTTCGGCAAATGTGCTCCGAAAAATAGATATCCCTGTACTACTCCGGTAAACTCGGAACGACTAGAAAAGCTGAAATCGTGAGCTATAGGTCACGCTTTCGACCAAATCTGCCCCGAGACACAAAAATCGTCGGACTGCTCCGGTAACCCCAGCACGACCAGAAAAGCTAAAAATCGTGAGCTCACGCTTTCGGCCAAATGTGCTTCGAAAAATAAAAATACCCGAACTATTCTGGTAACACCGGAACGACTAGAAAAGCTGAAAATCGTGAGCTGTAGGTACACTTTCGGCAAATGTGCTCCAAAAAATAAAAATCCCCGGACTACTCCGGTAACCCCAGAACGACTAGAAAAGCTGAAATCATGAGCTATAGGTTACGCATTCGACCAAATCTACCCCTGGTAAACCTGGTGTTGTGGCTACAGACCAAACAGAGAGAGAGATGGTAGTGGAGAGTGATGAAGATAAGTGTAATGGCCTGGGCCTTCCCATGGCTCCTCATCATATATATATACACATGAGGAGTGCTTTTACAGATATACCCTTACATCTGGTTATCCCCTCTGGGGGCAGTTATGTCATTACACATGGCCTATTCTGGGCCTTATAATCTCCTACCAGGCCTGCTGGGTTTAGGTGGGGGCCACCCCTACGACAGGAGCCTCTCATGGTGAAGGGCTTCACAGGGCCGAAGCCATGTCGTCGAGTCCTTTGGCCCCCTCCGTCCCCCGGCCTGTGAACCTGTCCAGACATGACCCGGGGCTGCGCTGCGGCCGAAGGGGCTGCGTGCTCTTCTGGTCGTGCACGCCTCGGCTGGGTGTTCTTTAATGACGGTTGGCTTGCCAGGGGGCAGGCTGTCGCATCGTGCAGTGTGCCTTCTCGTAAGTGGGGTGTGCGACGGTTTCCAGATAGCATGCGGTGCAGTGCGGACGATTGCTCTTGCGCGCCTCTGGTAACTGCACCGCCCGACGCCTTGCGCTTGTGCTCCCGTCGGTTGGCATGCCTCCCTGCTGGCGGCTCTTCGCCTAGCGAGGCTGAGTATAAATATGCTGGTGCCCGGGGCCGCTCCGTAGACATCCTTGCTGCACCTCCCGTACCTGTTCATGGTTAACTTCTCACATGTAGGAAAAGTTTTGTGCACCTGTGTTTGATGACTGCGTCGACCGGCGTCAATGCCTGCGCGCGCCGGTGAACGAAATACATCCCGTTTGTAGAAGTGCTTCCCCGCTTGATGCAGAGATGGCAAGGCCTGACTTGCTCTCATAGACAGATATGGAGTCGTCCGTATGCTCTGCTCGTGCGAACGGGCATATGCTGGTGTGGCGATTCATATCTGCCTATGAGATCATGTCTGCCCTTGCCGCAACATTTGACCTTTGCCTGTTCGAGTTATGGTGGTCGTATGTGCTGTTCTCCGTTCTCGGCTGGCGCCGAAGTCGAGGTAAACGCGCGCGCTCCGTCCCCTACCCTTCGAACGGGTGGCAGCGAAGCTGGCGCCTAGTCGAAGTAGACGCGCGCGCTCCGTCCCCTACCCTTCGAACGGGTGGCAGCGAAGTGGGCGCCTAGTCGAAGTAGGCGCGCGCGCTCCGTCCCCTACCCTTCGAACGGGTGGCGGCGAAGCTGGCGCCTAAGTCGAAGTAGACGCGCGCGCTCCGTCCCCTACCCTTCGAACGGGTGGCAGCGAAGCTGGCACCTAGTCGAAGTAGACGCGCGCGCTCCGTCCCCTACCCTTCGAACGGGTGGCAGCGAAGCGGGCGCCTAGTCGAAGTAGGCGCGCGCGCTCCGTCCCCTACCCTTCGAACGGGTGGCGGCGAAGCTGGCACCTAAGTCGAAGTAGACGCGCGCGCTCCGTCCCCTACCCTTCGAACGGGTGGCAGCGAAGCTGGCGCCTAGTCGAAGTAGGCACGCGCGCTCCGTCCCCTACCCTTCGAATGGGTGGCAGCGAAGCTGGCGCCTCGTCGAAGTAGGCGCGCGCGCTCCGTCCCCTACCCTTCGAACGGGTGGCAGCGAAGCTGGCGCCTAGTCGAAGTAGGCGCGCGCGCTCCGTCCCCTACCCTTCGAACGGGTGACAGCGAAGCTGGCGCCTAAGTCGAAGTAGACGCGCGCGCTCCGTTCCCTACCCTTCGAACGGGTGGCGGCGAAGCTGGCGCCTAGGCGAAGTAGGTGCGCTCGCTCCGTCCCCTACCTTTCGAACGGGTGGTAGCGAAGCTGGCGCCTAGTCAAAGTAGGCGCGCGCGCTCCGTCCCCTACCCTTCGAACGGGTGGCAGCGAAGCTGGCGCCTAAGTCGAAGTAGACGCGCGCGCTCCGTCCCCTACCCTTCGAACGGGCGGCGGCGAAGCTGGCGCCTAGCCGAAGTAGGCGCGCGCGCTCCGTCCCCTACCCTTCGAACGGGTGGCGGCGAAGCTGGCGCCTAGTCGAAGTAGGCGCGCGCGCTCCGTCCCCTACCCTTCGAACGGGTGGCAGCGAAGCTGGCGCCTAGTCGAAGTAGGCGCACGCGCTCCGTCCCCTACCCTTCGAACGGGTGGCCGCGAAGCTGGCGCCTCGTCGAAGTAGGCGCGCGCGTTCCGTCCCCTACCCTTCGAACGGGTGGCAGCGAAGCTGGCGCCTAGTCGAAGTAGGCGCGCGCACTCCGTCCCCTACCCTTCGAACGGGTGGCAGCGAAGCTGGCGCCTAAGTCGAAGTAGACGCGCGCGCTCCGTCCCCTACCCTTCGAACGGGTGGCGGCGAAGCTGGCGCCTAGGCAAAGTAGGCGCGCGCGCTCCGTCCCCTACCTTTCGAACGGGTGGCAGCGAAGCTGGCGCCTAGTCAAAGTAGGCGCGCGCGCTCCGTCCCCTACCCTTCGAACGGGTGGCAGCGAAGCTGGCGCCTAAGTCGAAGTAGACGCGCGCGCTCCGTCCCCTACCCTTCGAACGGGCGGCGGCGAAGCTGGCGCCTAGTTGAAGTAGGCGCGCGCGCTCCGTCCCCTACCCTTCGAACGGGTGGCAGCGAAGCTGGCGCCCAGTCGAAGTAGACGCGCGCGCTCCGTCCCCTACCCTTCGAACGGGTGGCCGCGAAGCGGGCGCCTAGCCGAAGTAGGCGCGCGTGCTCCGTCCTCTACCCTTCGAACGGGTGGCGGCGAAGCTGGCGCCTAAGTCGAAGTAGACGCGCGCGCTCCGTCCCCTACCCTTCGAACGGGTGGCAGCGAAGCTGGCGCCTAAGTCGAAGTAGACGCGCGCGCTCCGTCCCCTACCCTTCGAACGGGTGGCGGCGAAGCTGGCGCCTAGGCGAAGGAGGCGCGCGCGCTCCGTCCCCTACCCTTCGAATGGGTGGCTGCGAAGCTGGCGCCTAGTCGAAGTTGGCGCGCGCGCTCCGTCCCCTACCCTTCGAACGCTGAGCGGTGACTTGGGGCCTTGTGATGCGGTCTTGCGCTATAAAGACTCCTGGAATCGCGCCGCCCCCTGATCTGCCAGGGTTAGGTTTCCGTACTCTGCGACCTGGCGCGTCCGGGGCACGCGGCGGCCTATGACTGGTGGGTGGTAGGATGTGGACGGTTGCGTGTTTGCAGCCGCTCGCCTCTTCCCTAGGCAAGGGGGACACGGGGCGGGTAGTGGATGGCGCGTGTCGGAGCTGTTGTGACGGCCCTTGGCGCCTGTGAGCCGCGTCCTTCCAGTGGTGGGCGGGGGGCTGCGCTAGATGGGCGCTTGTACGACTGCGGTTGCGTCTCGTACGCGGGCCTTCGCGACCCTTCGCTTTTAATCACGGGGAATCGTGCGGGGCAGGCCGTTACACCGCTGCGGTTGCATCCGGCACACGGACCGTTGCGACGCTTCGGTAGCGGCGGCATGGGCGAGGTGGCTTGAAATAGCCCCGCCGTAACAGCGTCCCCGCACCTTTACGCCCTCTTTCCTGTCTGCTCTGCCTTCCACATCTTCGCGCTACGCTCACCGCTGCGACCTTTCCGTGGAAAGCGATGGCTTCCAGTGGCGCGCACGGCCAGATGGCTGGTGGCTCTGTCGTTCACCGGCGACCCGCGCAGCTAAAAGTGAAATACGCGCTCGAAGAGCGCGACCCGGCGGCGGCTGACAGGGAGCGGCTGGCGGTGGAGGAGGGAGGCACGTTCTCCGGCGAGCTGGGCCCCTCGCTCGTGACTGAGAAGACGATCCAGGGGCTTCTGCGCGCTGGGAAGTTGTCCGAGCGCCAGGCTGTACGACTGCCTGCCGCCGCCGAGACGGAACCACATCCCGAGAGATCGGAGGTGGTCGTGTTCGTCGCCTTTTTTGACGTGGGGCTCCGCATCCCAGCGACGGATGTTGTGGGCGATGTGCTGCGGACCTTCGGGCTGGAGCTGGCGCAACTGACTCCGAATGCCGTGGCCCGGCTCGCGGTGTATAGTCTGGCGATTCATATCTGCCTATGAGATCATGTCTGCCCTTGCCGCAACATTTGACCTTTGCCTGTTCGAGTTATGGTGGTCGTATGTGCTGTTCTCCGTTCTCGGCTGGCGCCGAAGTCGAGGTAAACGCGCGCGCTCCGTCCCCTACCCTTCGAACGGGTGGCAGCGAAGCTGGCGCCTAGTCGAAGTAGACGCGCGCGCTCCGTCCCCTACCCTTCGAACGGGTGGCAGCGAAGCGGGCGCCTAGTCGAAGTAGGCGCGCGCGCTCCGTCCCCTACCCTTCGAACGGGTGGCGGCGAAGCTGGCGCCTAAGTCGAAGTAGACGCGCGCGCTCCGTCCCCTACCCTTCGAACGGGTGGCAGCGAAGCTGGCGCCTAGTCGAAGTAGACGCGCGCGCTCCGTCCCCTACCCTTCGAACGGGTGGCAGCGAAGCGGGCGCCTAGTCGAAGTAGGCGCGCGCGCTCCGTCCCCTACCCTTCGAACGGGTGGCGGCGAAGCTGGCACCTAAGTCGAAGTAGACGCGCGCGCTCCGTCCCCTACCCTTCGAACGGGTGGCAGCGAAGCTGGCGCCTAGTCGAAGTAGGCGCGCGCGCTCCGTCCCCTACCCTTCGAATGGGTGGCAGCGAAGCTGGCGCCTCGTCGAAGTAGGCGCGCGCGCTCCGTCCCCTACCCTTCGAACGGGTGGCAGCGAAGCTGGCGCCTAGTCGAAGTAGGCGCGCGCGCTCCGTCCCCTACCCTTCGAACGGGTGACAGCGAAGCTGGCGCCTAAGTCGAAGTAGACGCGCGCGCTCCATTCCCTACCCTTCGAACGGGTGGCGGCGAAGCTGGCGCCTAGGCGAAGTAGGTGCGCTCGCTCCGTCCCCTACCTTTCGAACGGGTGGTAGCGAAGCTGGCGCCTAGTCAAAGTAGGCGCGCGCGCTCCGTCCCCTACCCTTCGAACGGGTGGCAGCGAAGCTGGCGCCTAAGTCGAAGTAGACGCGCGCGCTCCGTCCCCTACCCTTCGAACGGGCGGCGGCGAAGCTGGCGCCTAGCCGAAGTAGGCGCGCGCGCTCCGTCTCCTACCCTTCGAACGGGTGGCGGCGAAGCTGGCACCTAGTCGAAGTAGGCGCGCGCGCTCCGTCCCCTACCCTTCGAACGGGTGGCAGCGAAGCTGGCGCCTAGTCGAAGTAGGCGCACGCGCTCCGTCCCCTACCCTTCGAACGGGTGGCCGCGAAGCTGGCGCCTCGTCGAAGTAGGCGCGCGCGTTCCGTCCCCTACCCTTCGAACGGGTGGCAGCGAAGCTGGCGCCTAGTCGAAGTAGGCGCGCGCACTCCGTCCCCTACCCTTCGAACGGGTGGCAGCGAAGCTGGCGCCTAAGTCGAAGTAGACGCGCGCGCTCCGTCCCCTACCCTTCGAACGGGTGGCGGCGAAGCTGGCGCCTAGGCAAAGTAGGCGCGCGCGCTCCGTCCCCTACCTTTCGAACGGGTGGCAGCGAAGCTGGCGCCTAGTCAAAGTAGGCGCGCGCGCTCCGTCCCCTACCCTTCGAACGGGTGGCAGCGAAGCTGGCGCCTAAGTCGAAGTAGACGCGCGCGCTCCGTCCCCTACCCTTCGAACGGGCGGCGGCGAAGCTGGCGCCTAGTTGAAGTAGGCGCGCGCGCTCCGTCCCCTACCCTTCGAACGGGTGGCAGCGAAGCTGGCGCCCAGTCGAAGTAGACGCGCGCGCTCCGTCCCCTACCCTTCGAACGGGTGGCCGCGAAGCGGGCGCCTAGCCGAAGTAGGCGCGCGTGCTCCGTCCTCTACCCTTCGAACGGGTGGCGGCGAAGCTGGCGCCTAAGTCGAAGTAGACGCGCGCGCTCCGTCCCCTACCCTTCGAACGGGTGGCAGCGAAGCTGGCGCCTAAGTCGAAGTAGACGCGCGCGCTCCGTCCCCTACCCTTCGAACGGGTGGCGGCGAAGCTGGCGCCTAGGCGAAGGAGGCGCGCGCGCTCCGTCCCCTACCCTTCGAATGGGTGGCTGCGAAGCTGGCGCCTAGTCGAAGTTGGCGCGCGCGCTCCGTCCCCTACCCTTCGAACGCTGAGCGGTGACTTGGGGCCTTGTGATGCGGTCTTGCGCTATAAAGACTCCTGGAATCGCGCCGCCCCCTGATCTGCCAGGGTTAGGTTTCCGTACTCTGCGACCTGGCGCGTCCGGGGCACGCGGCGGCCTATGACTGGTGGGTGGTAGGATGTGGACGGTTGCGTGTTTGCAGCCGCTCGCCTCTTCCCTAGGCAAGGGGGACACGGGGCGGGTAGTGGATGGCGCGTGTCGGAGCTGTTGTGACGGCCCTTGGCGCCTGTGAGCCGCGTCCTTCCAGTGGTGGGCGGGGGGCTGCGCTAGATGGGCGCTTGTACGACTGCGGTTGCGTCTCGTACGCGGGCCTTCGCGACCCTTCGCTTTTAATCACGGGGAATCGTGCGGGGCAGGCCGTTACACCGCTGCGGTTGCATCCGGCACACGGACCGTTGCGACGCTTCGGTAGCGGCGGCATGGGCGAGGTGGCTTGAAATAGCCCCGCCGTAACAGCGTCCCCGCACCTTTACGCCCTCTTTCCTGTCTGCTCTGCCTTCCACATCTTCGCGCTACGCTCACCGCTGCGACCTTTCCGTGGAAAGCGATGGCTTCCAGTGGCGCGCACGGCCAGATGGCTGGTGGCTCTGTCGTTCACCGGCGACCCGCGCAGCTAAAAGTGAAATACGCGCTCGAAGAGCGCGACCCGGCGGCGGCTGACAGGGAGCGGCTGGCGGTGGAGGAGGGAGGCACGTTCTCCGGCGAGCTGGGCCCCTCGCTCGTGACTGAGAAGACGATCCAGGGGCTTCTGCGCGCTGGGAAGTTGTCCGAGCGCCAGGCTGTACGACTGCCTGCCGCCGCCGAGACGGAACCACATCCCGAGAGATCGGAGGTGGTCGTGTTCGTCGCCTTTTTTGACGTGGGGCTCCGCATCCCAGCGACGGATGTTGTGGGCGATGTGCTGCGGACCTTCGGGCTGGAGCTGGCGCAACTGACTCTGAATGCCGTGGCCCGGCTCGCGGTGTATAGCTGGGCCTTGCGCTCGGGAGCGTGTTGGCCCAGCGCTTCACTGTTTGCCTACCTGCACGAGGCACGGCACCAGCCCAAGGACCGGAAGGACGGGACGGTGTCGAGCTTCGGCAGCGTCACCTTCATCCTTCGCTCGTCGTGCAAGAAGCTCTTCCCCGCGAACTCAACTCGCGGGAAGTGGGAGTCTTACTGGATGAAGCGGTGGTTCTACCACCGCGTGGAGAGCAGGAGCGGCCTTGAGTGCACAGGCCGACCCATCGCGTTCAAGCCCTCGCCCGACCGAACGCTCGACGATGAGGACAAGCAGAGGGTCCGACGACTCGTAGGCTTGGCCGCCCGCTTCAACATGCGCGACCTCGCCGAAGAGTTCGTGATGTACGGCGTGGCACCGCTTGCCCGCGACTGGTGTCTCGCCGCCGAGAGGCGTCGAGACGACAATGTCTTGCCCTCGGTCTGCGTGCTGCCAGCGCCCGGCGATCTGCGTAAGCCTCGCTGATGTCTGTACTTTGCCAACGCTGAATGCGCTGTATGCTGATGATCTTCTCCTTTGTTTCAGGGATTCCCCTAGAGGAGGCGGAGCAGGCCGCGCGCGTGTTCCTGGGGCCGTACACCGGCAGGGAGCATAAGCAGCGTGCGGCGGCTGTTGCCGAGGCGGGTCTGGGGCGGATCAACCGCGTGTGCGAGGCTCTGGGCCTTGCTGCACCGGACCGTGTCGCTCCGGACGACGGTGGAGCGAAGGAGGAGGAGAAGAAGAAGGCCTTGTCTCGGAAGAGGGGGCGCGGCGGGGCGCCTGCCGCTAGTATTTCCGAGGGCACGGCGGACGCGGAGTCGGACTCGGCGAGGTATGCCGACTCCGGTTTGGGCAGCGCAGATGTCGAAGGCGAGGTATCTGCGGTGAGCGCCCCGGACGGCGGGTTTGCCACGCGCGGCCGAAGGAGGGAAGCCTCGCCGCCCACCGAAGTCACCGAGGCGGAACTCGTGCAGGCCAGCAATGCCGAGGTGGAGCCTTCGGCCATAGCCGCTGTGGTGCTGGTGGCGCCTCCTGCGGGGGCGCATGAAGCTGTGCTGCCTTTACCGACGGCGACAGAAACCGAGGTGCCCCCCGCGGCTCCCGCCACCATGGAACTTTCGCCCCTGGTCGTGGTAGCGACGGGGGCTTTGCCAACCGCGGCTGCGGGGGTAGTGCCGCTGCGGGTTGCCCCGGCTAAATGGCCGTGCGTGCGGCCGGAGCTCCACCGGACGCCGCGGGGATTTGTCGTGGCCACGGGCATCAGAAGCCTGTGGGACACCCGCGCAAGCGCTGGGGGCCCTGCGGTGTATGCACCTTCCGCCCCCCTGACGACGCCGTCCACCGCGCGGGGACAGCCGCCGGCCTCCCCGGGCGCGGAGGCTTCCGTCCGCGGTGGAACCATTCCTTCGGCTACCGAAGGTAAGGTGGCGGAGTTTACTCTGGTGTATGCCTTTATGTCTTGGAGTGGTCACCCGTATGCTTATGCGCAGCGTTGCTCATTCCGGAGGGGGAGCATCCGACGGAACCCCGGGCCTCCGAGCCCGTGAATCCTGCGGACTTCGTGCCGCCTCCGGAGACGCTGAGGTCGTGGCGCGGAATTGTGAATGACGCGGCCACGAGCATCGACCCGCAAATGCTGCAGGCCTACGGTGCGGGGCGCCTCGAGGACGCTTTCGAGGTGTCTGGGGTGAGGGTAAGTACTCATGCGACCACGCCCGAGTTTAGCTGAGTTTGCTAAGTCTTTTCCCTTCTACAGACACTCGTGCTGGGGCAGGCCCTGCAAGCGGCCTATGCTCGTAGCCAAAAAGCGCTCGAGGATAGGCTGCGGGCCGCCGAGGGGGAGCTGCGCGAAGCCTCTGGCGCCCGCTCTGCCCAGGACGCCCGCATCCGCCAGCTGGAAGCGGAATGCGCCGAAGCGAGGGCGCACACCGAGGGGCTTGTTGCGTCGGCGCAGGAATCAGCCGCGGCAGCTGCTGAGGAAAAGTTCGCGGCGGAGCGGGACGGGCTCCTGGAGCAAGTCGCCGCGCTAGAGAAGGAGAAAGGCGAACTTGCCTTGACTCTAGCGGAGCGCAACCGGACGCTGGGCGACGCCTCGGTGGTTGCCTGGGACGCCATGCAAGCGCTGGAGAGCCATCTTCAAGGGCTGGTGGCGAAGGTGCCTGGACGCGCCTTCGGTCCGGAGGAGCTGTCTCGGACGCTCCGCTGGGTCGGGGATGCAGCCAACATCGCGCGCGACGCGGCGACGTCCTTCGGCACACACTGCGCGTACACTTCGGCCTGCTTGGTGTGCGCGCTCCTCCAGCACCGCGGCTGTACGCATGTCGCCGGGCTAAATGACCCCCAGCTGGAGATGCCTGGCGGGGCCGGAGTAATGTCGGGCGCCGTCCGCTCCGCTCGCCGTGCCCTTGGGCCCTTCTGCGACCGGATCTAGGATCCCGTCGGGGCGGAAGCTGTACGGATCGAGCTCCAGAAGTCGCTCTACGGGACGGGGAGCCTCGGCCAATTTCTGGACGGGGTCCCTCGACGCGGTGATGGCGGCGCTGGGCCCTCCGAAGGCGTCGGGAACCCGCAGGTCTGATGCCGCGGTGCCTAGTGTAGGCGCGCGTTGTACTGTCCCTTGTCTTTGCTAATAAAGCGCACACTGTCTGCATGCATGCTGATTTTTACGTATATCCCGGGCAGCTTCCCTGCTGGGGCCGGCTTCGGGCGGCCGACCTTTCAACCCGATGGCGCCTTCGACGGTGGCGAAGGGCCGAAGAGTCGCTCGACTTTTGGGCGAGCCGGCCTTCTTCGAGCAAGGCCCCAACTTTAGCTCGTGTTAAGGACGAACCCGCGGGGTAGCGGCCTAGAGCAGCCGGGATGTTGGCGGACCATTGTACATGTGATTCTCCCGGTAAGCAGACCTCCGGGCGTTTTAAGATGTGCGCTGTGTTGATGCCGCCGTTGGCGACGTAGCTGCGCCAGGGTTCCGTAGAACGGACAGTCCGCCGACTGATGTATGCGGAGGCGGACCTCCGCAGTTTGCCTTGCTTTATAGTCCGGAGACTCACGCGTGCGGAGCAGGGCTCGACGCTACGTCGTATTTAGAGTCCGTAGACTATTGCATGCGGAGCTAGGCTCGACGCTACGTCTTCTTTATAGTCCAGAGACTCGCGCGTGCGGAGCTAGGCTCGACGCTACGGCTTATTTAGAGTCCGTGGACTATTGCGTGCGGAGCTAGGCTCGACGCTACGTCTTCTTTATAGTCCGGAGACTCGCGCGTGCAGAGCTAGGCTCGACGCTACGGCTTATTTAGAGTCCGTGGACTATTGCGTGCGGAGCTAGGCTCGACGCTACGTCTTCTTTATAGTCCGGAGACTCGCGCGTGCGGAGCTAGGCTCGACGCTACGTCTTATTTAGAGTCCGTGGACTATTGCGTGCGGAGCTAGGCTCGACGCTACGTCTTCTTTATAGTCCGGAGACTCGCGCGTGCGGAGCTAGGCTCGACGCTACGTCTTATTTAGAGTCCGTGGACTATTGCGTGCGGAGCTAGGCTCGACGCTACGTCTTCTTTATAGTCCGGAGACTCGCGCGTGCGGAGCTAGGCTCGACGCTACGTCTTATTTAGAGTCCGTGGACTATTGCGTGCGGAGCTAGGCTCGACGCTACGTCTTCTTTAGAGTCCGTGGACTATTGCGTGCGGAGCTAGGCTCGACGCTACGTCTTCTTTATAGTCCGGAGACTCGCGCGTGCGGAGCTAGGCTCGACGCTACTTCTTATTTAGAGTCCGTGGACTATTGCGTGCAGAGCTAGGCTCGACGCTACGTCTTCTTTATAGTCCGGAGACTCGCGCGTGCGGAGCTAGGCTCGACGCTATGTCTTATTTAGAGTCCGTGGACTATTGCGTGCGGAGCTAGGCTCGACGCTACGTCTTCTTTATAGTCCGGAGACTCGCGCGTGCGGAGCTAGGCTCGACGCTACGTCTTATTTAGAGTCCGTGGACTATTGCGTGCGGAGCAGAGCTTGACGCTACGCCCTTTTTTATAGTCCGGAGACTCGCGCGTGCGGAGCTAGGCTCGACGCTACGTCTTATTTAGAGTCCGTGGACTATTGCGTGCGGAGCTAGGCTCGACGCTACGTCTTCTTTATAGTCCGGAGACTCGCGCGTGCGGAGCTAGGCTCTACGCTACGTCTTATTTAGAGTCCGTGGACTATTGCGTGCGGAGCTAGGCTCGACGCTACGTCTTCTTTATACTCCGTAGAGTGCGCGCGAAGGCGTCCCCCCCTGCGTCTTATTTATACTCCGTAGAGTGCGTGCGGAGCTAGGCTCGACGCTACGTCTTATTTAGAGTCCGTGGACTATTGCGTGCGGAGCTAGGCTCGACGCTACGTCTTCTTTATAGTCCGGAGACTCGCGCGTGCGGAGCTAGGCTCGACGCTACATCTTATTTAGAGTCCGTGGACTATTGCGTGCGGAGCTAGGCTCGACGCTACGTCTTCTTTATAGTCCAGAGACTCGCGCGTGCGGAGCTAGGCTCGACGCTACGTCTTATTTAGAGTCCGTGGACTATTGCGTGCGGAGCAGAGCTCGACGCTACGCCCTTTTTTATAGTCCAGAGACTCGCGCGTGCGGAGCTAGGCTCGACGCTACGTCTTATTTAGAGTCCGTGGACTATTGCGTGCGGAGCTAGGCTCGACGCTACGTCTTCTTTATAGTCCGGAGACTCACGCGTGCGGAGCTAGGCTCGACGCTACGTCTTATTTAGAGTCCGTGGACTATTGCGTGCGGAGCTAGGCTCGACGCTACGTCTTCTTTATAGTCCGGAGACTTGCGCGCGCGAGGGCGTCCCCCCGGTGCGTATTTTGTTTATACTCAGTCCCGTCACCTTGGCGACGGCGAGTGCACACGCGAACGTGCGTCTTTGGTTTATACTCAGTCCCGCCCTCCCTGGCGACGGCGAGTGCACACGCGAACGTGCGTCTTTGGTTTATACTCAGTCCCGCCCTCCCTGGCGACGGCGAGTGCACACACGAACGTGCGTCTTTGGTTTATACTCAGTCCCGCCCTCCCTGGCGACGGCGAGTGCACACGCGAACGTGCGTCTTTGGTTTATACTCAGTCCCGCCCTCCCTGGCGACGGCGAGTGCACACGCGAACGTGCGTCTTTGGTTTGTACGGCGAGGGCGCGCGTGTTGGCTAAGCCAGCGCGCGCCCTCACCGCGTGCTTGCATGTAACGAAGAAAAATTAACGGCAAACGGCGATCTTCATGATATCCCCGTTTGCGCGGGTGAGCAACTACAAAGGGTGAATATACTGACCGTTTGCCCTTGGTGCGGCCACAGCCTCTAGTCGCGAGACATCTGCAGGGCCCGCGCAGGCGCCTATGGATGACCCCACGGACCTTCGCGCTGTGACGTCGGCTCTAAGGGCGTCGCTGGGCTTCGCGACGCGGGCATCTGGTGCCTAGCTCGATGCGCCGAGCCATATCCTGGTCGCCTCGGACGGTGATGATGGTCCTGGGGCCCGGGATCTTCACGCACAGATATCCATGATGTGGTACCGCGCCGAAGGAGTTGAGGATTGGGCGCCCCAGAATGGCATTGTAGGGGTATGGGAGGTCGACCACGTCGAAGGTGGCATCTTCGGTCCGCACATTGTCATCTCGGCCGAAGGAGACTTGAAGGCCGATCTGGCCCAGCGCCCGTAGGGGCTGTCCCCCGAAGCCCTGCAGTGGGATTCCCGAGGGCCCCAGGCGGCTTCGAGGGATCCCCATCTGGTCGAAGGCCGCCGCAAACAATACGTTCGCGGAACTGCCCCCGTCCACCAAGGCGCGCCCCACGTCGCATCCCGCGACGGTGACCCGGATGACCAGGGGGTCCTGATGAGGGAAGTCCACACCTTGGGCGTCATCAGGTGTGAATGTAACCTCGTGCCGGGCCCATTCCGGCGGTGCTTGCGCTGGGTATGCCGCCACATGATGTAGTCTTCGCGCGTAGGCCTTCTGCTGCCGCGCCGAGGCGAATTCCAGCGCAGAGCCGCCGGATATGACATTAATGACTCTGCGGTAGGTTGCGTCCGGGGCCTGCAACGACAGGAGGCCCTCCCGAGGCTGCTGTACGTGAGCTTGGATCCGCAAGGTGCCCTCCTTGGGTTGCATTCCCTGCGCCTGTACCTACATCCCCTGCGCCTGTACCTGCATGGGGGCCTCGTATGGGAATTGGACGTGGGCCACCGCAGGCGGGCGCGCCTCCGGGTTCCTGTCCCTAGCGACGCTGTCGCGGAGCGCCGCGATGGAGGTGCAGTTGCGGGTATCATGATTGCCGCGGCCGTGGACCAAGCACCACAGTCCTTGATGCTGGTCGTCGTAGTCTCCACGACCCTTGTCGTCGCGGCCCCTGCCACGGCCGCGGCCCCGGCCACGGCGCCCCCGGCCGCCTCGGCCCGCTGGAGCACCCTCGTCGGACCCGCCTTCGATGTCGAGGACGTACCGGTTTCGCCTCGACCTTTGCTGGCCGCGCTTGGGCTGATCCGACGACTCCTTATGCGGGTTGTCCCTGCGGTCGGACGCGTTCCTGGACGACTCCTGCTTACGCTTTCCCTTCGAAGAGCCGCCCTTCGGCGGATCTTCGATTTTTGCCGAGGCTCCGGCCTGGTTAGTGTCGGAGTCGTCACCTTGCCTTCGCCGCGCGTCTTCCTCCGCCCTGGCATATTCTTCCATCTTGTCAAAGAGCTTCGCCACCGTCTTGATTGGCTTCCGCGCATTGTACTCGGCCATCGGGCCCGGCCGAAGGCCCTGTATGGCTGCATTGACGATGGTGGTCTCGTTGACGTCCTTCACTTGACATCGAATCTTGGCGAAGCGTTTGAAGTACTCCCGGAGCTTCTCCGATGGTTTTTGCTTCACGGCGAAGAGTTGGTCTGCCTCGACCCGGTCGACGTAGTTTCCTTGGAAGTTGTTGTGGAGGCGGACGCGGAGCTGCTCCCACGCGTAGATGGAGCCCGGCTCTATGGTAAAAAACCAAGAGAGCGCTACTCCTTGTAGCGCGAGGGGGAGTCCCTTTGCCTTCGTGGTGTCGTCTCCGCCCGCGGCTTCGATCGCGGTTTCGTATACGCGCACGAACTCCCAGGGGTCCGTGTCGCCTTTATACGAGTCGATGGCGCTAGGGAACTTGAAGTCTTCGGGCCATGCCGCCTGCTGCAGCCCCGCCGAGAGCGGGGACTTCGGGTCCACGCGCCGCAGCGGCACGCGGCTGGACGTGGGGGCTTCGCGACTGTCCGCCCTCTCCGGCGCGGGCTCGGACGCGATTGCTGGCGCGGCCGGCTGACTCCGAGCCTCTTGTATATCTCTGACGGCTCCGCGAAGGTCCCCCAGCTCCCGCTGGAACGCGTTGAGAGCCGCCAGCAGGGCACTTTCCATCGCCGGTGCAGGCGGGGTCGCCGGTACTCCCAGCGGGCGGATCGGCGTGGGGACGACCACGTCGCGAGGTCCCGAGCTGCCGGTCGCTCCGTCGTGGCTACTTCGGACCACCTGGTCTGCGCCACCAGCGAGGGTTGCCGTGGGGGCGGCGAGGTCGGCTGCCGTTGCGTCGGCGGGGTCGGTTGTCACCGCACCCGCATCGACGTCTTCGACCGCGGGGTCGGCCGCGGGGCCCGTCCCCGCGACGCCGGTAGCGGGGCGGGTCGTCGCGGTGCCGGTGCCGGGGGCGATCGTCGCGGTGCCGGAGACGAGGTTGGTCGTCACCGCGCGAACGCCGGTGTCTTCGGCCACCACGCCTGCGTCGACGCCCGCGTCCGCCGCTGCCGATGCCGAAGCCCTGGTGCTCATATGGTGCTCCGGGCCGACCACCTTCTTTCCCTTCGCCGCCGCTGAAGAAGCTTTTTTCGGTGCCATCTTTTTCCTTCGGTCTTCAGGCTTGTCTCCGTCCTCCCCACGGACGGCGCCAACTGTTGTGGCTACAGACCAAACAGAGAGAGAGATGGTAGTGGAGAGTGATGAAGATTAGTGTAATGGCCTGGGCCTTCCCATGGCTCCTCATCATATATATATACACATGAGGAGTGCTTTTACAGATATACCCTTACATCTGGTTATCCCCTCTGGGGCAGTTATGTCATTACACATGGCCTATTCTGGGCCTTATAATCTCCTACCAGGCCTGCTGGGTTTAGGTGGGGGCCACCCCTACGACACCTGGTATGACTAGAAAAGCTCTGGTAACCCTGGCATGACTAGAAAAGCTGAAAATCGTGAGTTATTGGTCATGCTTTCGGCCAAATGTGCTCCGAAAAATATAAATCCCCGGACTGCTCCGGTAACAAAGGAACGACTAGAAAAGCTGAAATCATGAGCAATTGGTCATGCTTTCAGCCAAATGTGCTCCGAAATATAAAAATTCCCCGGCCTGCTCTGGTAACCCCGGAACGACTAGAAAAGCTGAAATCATGAGCAATGTGTCACGCTTTCGGCCAAATGTGGTGCGAAAGAAAATACCTGGAATCCTCCGGTAGCTCCAGAACGACTGGAAAAGCTGAAAATTGTGAGCTTTAGGTGACGTTTTCGACAAAATGTGGTCCGAAAAATAAAAATCCCCGGACTGCCCCGGTAACCACGAAACGACTAGAAAAGCTGAAAATCATGATGTATAGGTCACGCTTTCGGCCAAATTTGTTCCGAGAAACAAAATTTCCCCGACTGCTCCGGTAACCCTCGAACGACTAGAAAAGCTGAAAATCGTGAGCTATAGGTCACACATTCGGCCAAATGTGCTGCGAAATATAAAAATACCCGGCTATTCCGGTAACGCTGGTACGACTGGAAAAGATGAAAATCCTGAGCTATAGTTATGCTTTCGGCAAAAGTGCTCCGAAAAATAAAAATCCCCGGACTATTCTTGTAGCCCCGGAATGACTAGAAAAGCTGAAATCCTGAGCTATAGGTCACGCTTTCGACCAAATCTGCTTCGAGAAACAAAAATTGTCGGAATGCTTCGGTAACCCTGGCACGACTAGAAAAGATGAAAACTGTGAGGTATAGGTTACGCTTTCGGACAAATGTGCTTCGAAAAATAAAAATACCCGGACTGCTCTGGTAACATCGGAACGACTAGAAAAGCTGAAAATCGTGAGCTGTAGGTCATGCTTTCGGGCAAATGTGCTCCGAAAAATAAAAATCCTCGGACTACTCCGATAACCAAGGAATGACAAGAAAAGCTAAAAATCGTGAGCAATTGGTCACACTTTCAGCCTTAGGTGCTCCGAAAAATAAAAATCCCGGACTGCTCCGGTAACCCCGGACGACTACAAAAGCTGAAAATCGTGAGCTATAAGTCACGCTTTTGGCCAAATGTGATGCAAAAAAAATTCCTGGAATCCTCCTGTAAGTCTGGAACGACTGGAAAAGCTGAAAATTGTGAGTTATAGGTCACGCTTTCGGCCAAATGTGATCCGAAAAATAAAAATCCCCGGACTGGTCCTGTAACCTTGGAATGACTAGAAAAGCTGAAACCGTTAGCTATAGGTCACGCTTTTAGCCAAATGTGCTTCGAAAAATAAAAATTCCCAGACAGGCTCGATAACCCTAGAACGACAAGAAAAGCTAAAAATCGTGAGCTACAGGTACGCTTTCGGCAAATGTGCTCCGAAAAATAAAAATCCCCGGAATGCTCCGGTAACCATGGAATGACAAGAAAAGTTAAAAATGGTGAGCTATAGGTCACTCTTTCAGCCAAATGTGCTCCGAAAAATAAAAATTCCCAGACAGGCTCGGTAACCCTAGAACGACAAGAAAAGCTAAAAATCGTGAGCTATAGGTACACTTTCGGCAAATGTTCTCCGAAAAATAAAAATCTCCAGACAACTCTGGAAACCCCGGAACGACTAGAAAAGCTGAAATCGTGAGCTATAGGTCACGCTTCCGACCAAATCTGCCCCGAGACAGAAAAATCGTCGGACTGCTTTGGTAACCCTAGAACGACAAGAAAAGCTAAAAATCGTGAGCTATAGGTACGCTTTCGGCAAATGTGCTCCGAAAAATAACAATCCCCGGACTAATCCGGTAACTCCGGAACGACTAGAAAAGCTGAAATCGTGAGCTATAGGTTATGCATTCGACCAAATCTGCCCCCGGAAACAAAAATCGTCGGAATGCTCTGCTAACCCTGGCATGACTAGAAAAGCTGAAAATCGTGAGTTACAGGTCATGCTTTCAGCCAAATGTGCTTCGAAAAATAAAAATCCCCGGACTGCTGCGGTAACAACGGAACTACTAGAAAAGCTAAAAATCGTGAGCAATTGGTCACGCTTTCGGCCAATTGTGCTCCGAAAAATAAAAATCCACGGACTACTCCGGTAACCCCGGAACGACTAGAAAAGCTGAAATCGTGAGCTATAGGTCACGCTTTCAGCCAAATGTGACGCGAAAGAAAATTCCTGGAATCCGTCGGTAACTCCGGAACGACTGGAAAAGCTGAAAATTGCGAGCTTTAGGTCACGTTTTCGGCAAAATGTCCTCCGAAAAATAAAAATCGCCGGACTGCCCCGGTTACCACGAAACGACAAGAAAAGCTGAAAATCATGAGGTATAGGTCACGCTTTCGGCCAAATCTGCTCCGAGAAACAAATTATCCCGATTGCTATGGTAACCCTTGAATGACTAGAAAAGCTGAAAATCGTGAGCTATAGGCCAGGCTTTCGGCCAAATGTGATGCGAAAAAAATCCCCTGGAACGACTAGAAAAGCGGAAAATCTTGAGCTATGATTCACCCTTTCGGCCAAATGTGATACAACAAAAATCCTCCGGTAACACCGGAACGATTAGAAAAGTTGAAAATCGTTAGTTATAGGTCATGCTTTGGGGCAAATGTGCTCCGAAAAAAAAAAAATCCCCAGACTGCTCTAGTAACCCCGGGACGACTAGAAAAGCTGAAATCATGAGCTATATGTCACGCTTTCGGCCAAATCTGCTCCGAGAAACAAAATTCACCCGATTGCTCCGGTAACTCTTGAATAACTAGAAAAGCTGAAAATCATGAGCTATAGGTAAGGATTTCGGCCAAATGTGATGCGAAAAAAAATCCCCGGAGTCCTCCAGTAACCCCGGAATGACTAGAAAAGTGGAAAATCTTGAGCTATGGGTCACCTTTCGGCCAAATGTGATTCGACAAAAATCCCCGAAATTTCTCCGAAAAATAGTTAGCAATAGCTCACGCTTTCGTGCAAACGTGCTCCGAAAAATAAATATCCCCGAACTGCTCCGGTAACCCTCGAATGACTAGAAAAGCTGAAAGTCGTAAGCTATAGGTCACGCTTTCGGCTAAGTGTGATGCGAAAAAAATCTCTGGAGTCCTCCAGTAACTCCGGAACGTCTCGAAATGCGGAAAGCGTGAGCTATAGGTCACGCTTTCGGCCAAATCTGCTCTGAGAAACAAAATTCCCCCGACACCTCCGGCAACTATTGAATGACTAGAAAAGCTGAAAATTGTGAACTATAGGTCACGGTTTCGGCCAAGTGTGATGCGAAACAAATCTCCGGAGTCCTCCAGTAACTCCGGAACGTCTCGAAATGCGGAAAATGTTAACTTACAGGTATGCTTTCGGCAAATGAACTCCGAAAATTAAAAATCACTGGACTGCCCTGGTAACCCTAGAACTACTGGAAAAGCTAAAAATTGTAAGCTATAAGTACGTTTTTGGGAAATGTGCTCCGAAAAATAAAAATCCCCAGACTGGCACGGTAACGACAAGGAAAGCTGAAAATCGTGAGCTATAGGTCATGCTTTCGGCCAAATGTGATGCGAAAAAAATCCCCGGAGTCCTCCAGTAAGCCTGAAACGACTAGAAAAGCGCAAAATCTTGAGCTATGGGTCACGCTTTCGGCCAAATATGACGCGACAAAAATCCGTGGAATCCTCCGGAAACACCGGAACGTTTAGAAAAGTTAAATATCGTTAGCTATTGGTCACGCTTTCGGGAAAATGTGCTCCGAAAAATAAAAATCCCCAGACTGCTTTGGTAACCACGGAACGACTAGAAATTATGAAATCGTGAGCTATAGGTCACGCTTTTGGCCAAATTTGTTCCGAGAAACAAAGATCCCCGAAATGCTCCGGTAACCCTGGAACGACTAGAAAAGTTGAAAATCGTGAGCTATATGTCACGCTTTTGGCCAAATGTGCTCCAAAAAATAAAATTCTGCGGAATGCCCGGTAACCCTGGAATGACAAGAAAAGCTGAAAATCGCTTTCGACCAAATGTGTTCCGAAAAATAAAAATCTTCGCACTGGTCTGTTAACCCCGGAACGACTAGAAAAGCTGAAATCGTGAGCTATAGCTCACGCATTCAGCCAAATGTGCTCCAAAAAATAAAAATACCTGGACAGCTCCGGTAACCGTTGAACGACAAGGAAATCTAAAAATCGTGAGGTATAGGTGACGCTTTCGGGCAAATGTGATGCGAAAAAAATCCCCGAAGTCCTCCAGTAACCCCGGAACAACTAAAAAAGCGGAAAATCTTGAGCTATGGGTCACCCTTTCGGCAAAATGTGATGCGACAGAAATCCCCGGAATGCTCCGGTAACCCTGGAATGTTTAGAAAAGTTGATAATCGTTAGGTATTGGTCACTCTTTCGGCCAAATCTGCTCCAAAAAATAAGAATCCCCGGACTGGCCCGTTAATCCTGGAATGACTAGAAAAGCTGAAGGTCACGCTTTCGGCCAAATGTGCTACGAATAATAAAAATCCTCGCACTCCTCGAGTAATCCCAGAACGACTAGAAAAGCTGAAATCGTGAGCTCTACGTCACGCTTTCAGCCGAATGTGTTCCGAAAAATAAAAATCCCCAGACTGCTTCGGTAACCATGGAACGACTAGAAAAAGCCGAAATCGTGAGCTACAGGTCACGCTTTTGGCCAAATTTGCTCCGAGAAACAAAGATCCCCGGAATGCTCCGGTAACCCCGGAACGACTAGAAAAGTTGAAAATCGTGAGCTATAGATCACTCTTTCGGCCAAATGTGCTCCGAAAAATAAAATTCTATGGACTGGCCCGGTAACCCTAGAATGACTAGAAAAGCTGAAAATCGTGAGTTATAGGCCACGCTTTTGGCCAAATCTGCTCCAAAAAATAAAAATCCCCGCACTGGTCCAAAAACCCAGAAACGACTAGAAAAGCTAAAATGGTGAGCTATAGGTCACGCTTTCGGCAAAATATGCTCCGAAAAATAAAAAACCACGCACTGGTCCGGTAACCCCGGAATGACTAGAAAAGCTGAAATCTTGAGTTATAGGTCATGCTTTCGGCCAAATGTGATGCAAAAAAGTCCACAGAGTCCTGCAGTAACCCCGAAATGACTAAAAAAGCGGAAAATCTTGAGCTATGGGTCACCCTCTCGGCAAAATGTGATGTGAAAGAAATCCACGGAATGCTACGGTAACCCTGGAGCGACTAGAAAAGTTGAAAATCATTAGCTATTGGTCACTCTCGGCCAAATCTGCTCCAAAAAATAAAAATCCCCGGACTGGCCCGGTAACCCTGGAACGACTAGAAAATCTAAAAATCGTGAGCTATAGGTCACGCTTTCGGCCAAATGTGCTCCGAAAAATAAAAATCCACGCACTCGTTGAGTAACCCAAAACGACTAGAAAAGCTGAAATCGTGAGTTATACGTCACGCTTTCAGCTGAATGTGCTCCGAAAGGTAAAAATCCCCAGACTGCAATGGTAACTCCAGAACGACTAGAAAAGCTCAAAATCGTGAGCTATAGGTCACGCTTTCGGCCAAATCGGCTCTGAGAAACAAAATTCCGCCGACTGCTCCGGTAACCGTTAAACGACGAGGAAAGCTGAAAATCGTGAGCTATAGGTCACGCTTTCGGCTAAATGAGATGCGAAAAAATCCCTGTAGTCCTCCAGTAACCCCGGAACGACTAGAAAAGCGGAAAACTTGAGCTATGGGTCCCCCTTTCAGCCAAATGTGATGCGACAAAAATCTGCGGAATCCTCTGTTAACACCGAAACGATTAGAAAAGTTAAAAATCATTAGCTATTGGTCACGCTTCGGGCAAATGTACTCTGAAAAATAAAAGTCCTCGGACTGCTCCGGTGACCCCGCAACGACTAGAAAGGCTGAAAATCGTGAGATTTAGGTCATTCTTTCAGCCAATTGTGCTCCGAAAAATAAAATTCCGCGGAATGCCCGGTAACCCTGGAATGACTAGAAAAGCTGAAAATCGTGAGCTATAGGTCACGCTTTCGGCCAAATGTGCTCCGAAAAATAAAAATCCGCGGAATGCCCGGTAACCCTGGAACGACTAGGAAAGTTGAAAATCGTGAGCTATAGGTCACTCTTTCGGCTAAATGTGCTACAAAAAATAAAATTCCGCAGAATGCCCGGTAACCCTGGAATGACTAGCAAAGTTGAAAATCATGAGCTATAGGTCAGTCTTTCGGCCAAATGTGCTCCGAAAAATAAAATTCCGCGGAATGACCGGTAACCCCGGAACGACTAAAAAACCTGAAAATCGTGAGCTATAGGTCACTCTTTCGGCCAAATGTGCTCCGAAAAATAAAATTCCGCGGAATGCCCGGTAACCCCGGAACGACTAAAAAAGCTGAAAATCGTGAGCTATAGGTCACGCTTTCGGCCAAATGTGCTCCGAAAAATAAAACACCGTGGAATGCCCAGTAACCCTGGAACGACTAGGAAAGCTGAAAATCGTGAGCTATAGGTCACTCTTTGGGCCAAATGTGCATCAAAAAATAAGAATCCCCAGACTGGCCCGTTAACCCTAGAACGACTAGAAAAGCTGAAAATCGTGATCTATATGTCACGCTTTCGGCCAAATGTGCTCCGAAAAATTAAAATCTGCGGAATGCCCGGTAACCCTGGAACGACTAGGAAAGTTAAAAATCGTGAGCTATAGGTCACTCTTTCGGCCAAATGTGCTCCAAAAAATAAAATTCCACGGAATGCCCGGTAACCTTGGAACGACTAGCAAAGTTGAAAATCGTGAGCTATAGGTCACTCTTTCGGCCAAATGTGCTCCGAAAAATAAAATTCCGCGGAATGCCCGGTAACCCCGGAACGACAAAAAAAGCTGAAAATCGTGAGCTATAGATCACGCTTTTGGCCAAATGTGCTCCGAAAAATAAAACTCCGTGGAATGCCCAGTAACCCTGGAACGACTAGGAAAGCTGAAAATCGTGAGCTATAGGTCACTCTTTGGGCCAAATGTGCATCGAAAAATAAGAATCCCCAGACTGGCCCGTTAACCCTAGAACGACTAGAAAAGCTGAAAATCGTGATCTATAGGTCACGCTTTCGGCCAAATGTGCTCCGAAAAATAAAAATTCCCGCACTGGTCCGGTAACCCCGGAACGACTAGAAAAGCTGAAATCGTGAGCTATAGGTCACGCATTCAGCCAAATGTGCTCCGAAAAATAAAAATACCTGGACAGCGGCGGTAACCTCAGAATGACTAGAAAAACTCAAAATCGTGAGCTATAGATCACGTTTCGGCCAAATGTGATGCGAAAAAAATCCCCGGAGTCCTCCAGTAACCCCGGAACGACTAGAAAAGCGAAAAATCTTGAGCTATGGGTCACCCTTTCGGCAAAATGTGATGCGACAGAAATCCCCGGAATGCTTTGGTAACCCTAGAATGACTAGAAAAATTGATAATCGTTAGCTATTGATCACTCTTTCGGCCAAATCTGCTCCCTAAAATAAGAATCCCCGGACTGGCCCGTTAACCCTGGAACAAGTAGAAAAGCTGAAGGTCACGCTTTCGGTTAAATGTGCTCCGAATAATAAAAATCCCTGCACTCGTCAAGTAAACCCAAAACGACTAGAAAAGCTGAAATCGTGAGCTATACGTCACG
Organism: Dendrocalamus latiflorus; assembly: GCA_017311315.1. Lineage (NCBI taxonomy): Eukaryota > Viridiplantae > Streptophyta > Magnoliopsida > Poales > Poaceae > Dendrocalamus > Dendrocalamus latiflorus. The sequence goes on along the minus strand of CM029613.1, from coordinate 89,170 downwards.
CTTTCAGCCGACGCTTTCAGCCGAATTTGCTCCAAAAAGTAAAAATCCCCGGACTGCTGCGGTAACCCCAGAACGACTAGAAAAGCTCAAAATCGTGAGCTATAGGTCACGCTTTCGGCCAAATCTGCCCCGAGAAACAAAAATTGTCGGAATGCTCCGGTAACCCTACAACGACTAGGAAAGTCGAAAATCGTGAGCTATAGGTCATTCTTTCGGCCAAATGTGCTCCGAAAAATAAAATTTCGCGGAATGCCCGGTAACCCCGGAACGACTAGAATAGCTGAAAATCTGAGCTACAGGTCACGCTTTCGGCCAAATGTGCCCCGAAAAATAAAAATCCCCGCACTGGTCCGGTAACCCCGGAACGACTAGAAAAGCTGAAATCGTGAGTTATAGGTCACGCTTTCGGCCAAATGTGCTCCGAAAAATAAAAACCCACGCACTCGTCAAGTAATCCCAAAACGACTAGAAAAGCTGAAATCGTGAGCTATATGTCACGCTTTCAGCCGAATGTGCTCTGAAATGTAAAAAATCCCCAGACTGCTACGGTAACCCTAGAACATCTAGAAAAGCTCAAAATCGTGAGGTATAGGTCATGCTTTCGGCCAAATCTGCTCCGAGAAACAAAATTCCGCCGACTGCTCCGGTAACCGTTGAACGACGAGAAAAAGCTGAAAATCGTGAGCTATAGGTTACGCTTTCGGCCAAATGTGATGCGAAAAAAATCCCCGAAGTCCTCCAGTAACCCCGGAATGTCTAGAAAAGTAGAAAATCCTGAGCTATGGGTCTCCCTTTCGGCGAAATGTGATGCGACAAAATTCTGCGGAATCCTCTGGTAACACCGAAACGATTAGAAAAGTTAAAAATCGTTAGCTATTGGTCATGCTTTCGGGCAAATGTACTCTGAAAAATAAAAGTCCCCAGACTGCTCTGGTGACCCCGAAACGACTAGAAAAGCTGAAAATCTCTGAGCTATAGGTCACTCTTTCTGCCAAATGTGCTCCAAAAAATAAAATTCCGCGGAATGCCCGGTAACCCTGGAACGACTAGAAAAGCTGAAAATCGTGAGCTGGTCACGCTTTCGGCCAAATGTGCTCCGAAAAATAAAATTCCGCGGAATGCCCAGTAACCCTGGAACGACTAGGAAAGTCGAAAATCGTGAGCTATAGGTCACTCTTTCGGCCAAATGTGCTCCGAAATATAAAATTTCGCGTAATGCCCGGAAACCCTGGAACGACTAGTAAAGTTGAAAATCGTGAGCTATAGGTCACGCTTTCGGCCAAATGTGCTCCGAAAAATAAAATTCCACGGAATGCCCGGTAACCCTGGAACGACTACGAAAGTTGAAAATCGTGAGCTATAGGTCACTCTTTCGGCCTAATGTGCTCCGAAAAATAAAACTCCGCGGAATGCCCGGTAACCCTGGAACGACTAGAAAAGCGGAAAATCGTGAGCTATAGGTCACGCTTTCGGCCAAATGTGCTCCGAAAAATAAAATTCCACGGAATGCCCAGTAACCGTGGAACGACTAGGAAAGTTGAAAATCATGAGCTATAGGTTACTCTTTCGGTCAAATGTGCTCCGAAAAATAAAATTCCACGGAATGCCCGGTGACCCTGTAACGACTAGGAAAGTCGAATATCGTGAGCTATAGGTCACGCTTTCGGCCAAATGTGCTCCGAAAAATAAAATTACGCGGAATGCCCGGTGACCCTGGAACGACTAGGAAAGTTGAAATTCGTGAGATATAGGTCACTCTTTCGGCCAAATGTGCTCCGAAAAATAAAATTCCACGGAATGCGCGGTAACCCCAGAACTACTAAAAAAGCTGAAAATCGTAAGCTATAGGTCACACTTTCGGCCAAATGTGCTCCGAAAAATAAAAATCCCCGCACTGGTCCGGTAGCCCCGGAACGACTAGAAAAGCTGAAATCGTGAGCTATAGGCCACGCATTCAGCCAAATGTGCTCCGAAAAATAAAAATACCTGGATAGCTGCGGTAACCCTAGAACGAAAAGAAAAACTCAAAATCGTGAGCTATAGGTCACGCTTTCGGTCAAATGTGATGCGAAAAAAAAATCCCTGAGGTCCTCCAGTAATCCCGGAACGACTAGAAAAGCGGAAAATCTTGAGCTGTGGGTCACCCTTTCGGCAAAATGTGATGCGACAGAAATCCCCGGAATGCTCCGGTAACCCTGGAACGAGTAGAAAAGTTGATAATCGTTAGCTGTTGGTCACTCTTTCGGCCAAATCTGCTCCGAAAAATAAGAATCCCCGTACTGGCCCGTTAATCCTGGAACGACTAGGAAAACTGAAGGTCACGCTTTCGGCCAAATGTACTCCGAATAATAAAAATCCCCGCACTCGTCAAGTAAACCCAGAACGACTAGAAAAGCTGAAATCGTAAGCTATACGTCACGCTTTCAGCCGAATGTGCTCCGAAAAGTAAAAATCCCCGGACTGCTGCGGTAACCCCAAAACGACTAGAGAAGCTCAAAATCGTGAGCTATAGGTTACGCTTTCGGCCAAATCTACCCGGAGAAACAAAAATTGTCGGAATGCTCCGGTAACCCTACAACGACTAGAAAAGCTGAAAATCATGAGTTATAGGTCACGTTTTCGGCCAAATCTGTTGCAAAATATAAGAATACCCGGACTGCTCCGGTAACCCGGGAACGACTAGAAAAGTTGAAAATCGTGAGTTATAGACCACTCTTTCGGCCAGATGTGCTACAAAAATTAAAAATCCCCGGCTTGGCACGGTAACTCTAGAACGACTAGAAAAGCTGAATATCTTGAGCTATAGGTCACGCTTTCGTCCAAATGGGCTCGTAAAAATGAAAATCCCCGCACTGGTCCGGAAACCCCGGAACGACTAAAAAAAGCTAAGATGGTGAGCTATAGGTCACGCTTTCGGTCAAATGTGCTCTTAAAAATAAAAATCCCTAGACAGGTCTGGTAACCCCGGAACGATTAGAAAAGCAGAAAATCGTGAGATATAGGTCATGCTTTCGGCCAAATGTGCTCTGAGAAATAAAAATCCCCGGACAACTCCGAAACGAGTAGAAAAGCAGAAAATCGTGAGCTATAGGTCACGCTTTCGGCCAAATTTGCTACGAGAAACAAAATTCCTCCGACAGCTCCGGTAACCGTTGTACGACTAGAAAAGCTGAAAATCGTGAGCTATAGGTCACGCTTTCGGCCAAATGAGACAAGAAAAAAAATCCCCGGAGTCCTCCAGTAACCCCGGAACTACTAGAAAAGTTGAAAATCGTGATCTATAGGTCACGCTTTCGGCCAAATGTGCTCCGAAAAATAAAAATCCGTGGAATGCCCGGTAACGCTGGAACGACTAGGAAAGTTGAAAATCGTGAGCTATAGGTCATTCTTTCGGCCAAATGTGCTCCAAAAAATAAAATTCCGTGGAATGCCCGGTAACCCTGGAACGACTAGCAAAGTTGAAAATCGTGAGCTATAGGTCACTCTTTCGGCCAAATGTGCTCCGAAAAATAAAATTCCGCGGAATGCCCGGTAACCCCAGAACGACTAAAAAAGCTGAAAATCGTGAGCTATAGGTCACGCTTTCGGCCAAATGTGCTCCGAAAAATAAAACTCCGTGGAATGCCCAGTAACCCTGGAACGACTAGGAAAGCTGAAAATCGTGAGCTATAGGTCACTCTTTGGGCCAAACGTGCATCGAAAAATAAGAATCCCCAGACTGGCCCGTTAACCGTAGAACGACTAGAAAAGCTGAAAATCGTGATCTATAGGTCACGCTTTCGGCCAAATGTGCTCCGAAAACTAAAAATTCCCGCACTGGTCCGGTAACCCCGGAACGACTAGAAAAGTTGAAATCGTGAGCTATAGGTCACGCATTCGGGCAAATGTGCTCCGAAAAATAAAAATACCTGGACAGCGGCGGTAACCTCAGAATGACTAGAAAAACACAAAATCGTGAGCTATAGATCACGTTTTCGGCCAAATGTGATGCGAAAAAAAATCCCCGGAGTCCTCCAGTAACCCCGGAACGACTAGAAAAGCGAAAAATCTTGAGCTATGGGTCACCCTTTCGGCAAAATGAGATGCGACAGAAATCCCCGGAATGCTTCGGTAACCCTAGAATGACTAGAAAAATTGATAATCGTTAGCTATTGTTCACTCTTTCGGCCAAATCTGCTCCGTAAAATAAGAATCCCCGGACTGGCCCGTTAACCCTGGAACAAGTAGAAAAGCTGAAGGTCACGCTTTCGGTTAAATGTGCTTCGAATAATAAAAATCACCGCACTCGTCAAGTAAACCCAAAACGACTAGAAAAGCTGAAATCGTGAGCTATACGTCACGCTTTCAGCCGACGCTTTCAGCCGAATGTGCTCCAAAAAGTAAAAATCCCCAGACTGCTGCGGTAACCCCAGAACGACTAGAAAAGCTCAAAATCGTGAGCTATAGGTCACGCTTTCAGCCAAATCTGCCCCGAGAAACAAAAATTGTCGGAATGCTCCGGTAACCCTACAACGACTAGGAAAGTCGAAAATCGTGAGCTATAGGTCATTCTTTCGGCCAAATGTGCTCCAAAAAATAAAATTTCGCGGAATGCCCGGTAACCCCGGAACGACTACAATAGCTGAAAATCTGAGCTACAGGTCACGCTTTCGGCCAAATGTGCCTCGAAAAATAAAAATCCCCGCACTGGTCCGGTAACCCCGGAACAACTAGAAAAGCTGAAATCGTGAGTTATAGGTCACGCATTCCGCCAAATGTGCTCCGAAAAATAAAAATACCTGGACAGCAGCGGTAACCTCAGAACCACTAGAAAAACTCAAAATCATGAGCTATAGGTCACGCTTTCGGTCAAATGTGATGTGAAAAAAAATCTCCGGAGTCCTCCAGTAACCCCGGAACGACTAGAAAAGCGGAAAATCTTGAGCTATGGGTCACCCTTTCGGCAAATGTGATGCGACAGAAATCCCCGGAATGCACTGGTAACCCTGGAACGACTAGAAAAGTTGATGATCGTTAGCTGTGGGTCACTCTTTCGGCCAAATCTGCTCCAAACAATAAGAATCCCCGGACTGGCCTGTCAATCCTCGAACGACTAGAAAAACTGAAGGTCACGCTTTCGGCCAAATGTGCTCCGAATAAAAAAAAATCCCCGCACTCGTCAAGTAAACCTAGAACGACTAGAAAAGCTGAAATCGTGAGCTATACGTCATGCTTTCAGCCGAATGTGCTCCGAAAAGTAAAAATCCCCGGACTGCTGCGGTAACCCCAGAACGTCTAGAAAAGCTCAAAATGGTGAGCTATAGGTCACGCTTTCGGCCAAATCTGCCACGAGAAACAAAAATTGTCGGAATGCTCCGGTAACCCTACAACGACTAGAAAAGCACAAAATCGTGAGTTATAGATCACTCTTTCGGCCAGATATGCTCCAAAAATTAAAAATCCCAGCTTGGCACAGTAACTCTGGAACGACTAGAAAGGCCAAATATCTTTAGCTATAGGTCACGCTTTCGTACAACTGTGCTCTTAAAAATAAAAATTCCCGCACTGGTCCGGAAACCCCGGAACGACTAGAAAAGCTAAAATGGTGAGTTATAGGTCACACTTTCGGTCAAATGTGCTCTGAAAAATAAAAATCCCTAGACAGGTCCGGTAACCCTGGAACGACTAGAAAAGCTGAAAATCGTGAGATATAGGTCATGCTTTCGGCCAAATATGCTTTGAGAAATAAAAATCCCCGGACAGCCCAGATAACCCCGAAATGACTAGAAAAGCTGAACATCGTGAGCTATAGGTCACGCTTTCGGCCAAATCTGCTCCGAGAGAGAAAATTCCCCCGATTGCTCCGGTAACCGCTGAACGACTAGAAAAGCCGAAAATCGTGAGCTATAGGTCACAATTTCGGCCAAATGTGACGCGAAAAAAAAAAATCCCCGGAGACCTCCAGTAACCCTGGAACGACTAGAAAAGCTGAAATCGTGAGCTATAGATCACACTTTCGTCCAAATTTGCTCCTTAAAATAAAAATACCTGGACAGCTGTCGTAACCCCAAAACGACTAGAAAAGCTAAAAATTGTTAGCTCTAGGTCACGCTTTCGGCCAAATGTGCTCCGAAAAATAAAAATCCACGCACTCTTCAAGTAACCCCAAAACGACTAGAAAAGCTGAAATCGTGAGCTATATGTCACGCTTTCAGCCGAATGTGCTCCGAAATGTAAAAATCCCCATACTGCTACGGTAACCCCAGAACAACTAGAAAAGCTCAAAATCGTGAGGTATAGGTCACGCTTTCGGCCAAATCTGCTCTGAGAAACAAAATTCCGCCGACTGCTCCGGTAACCGTTGAACGACGAGAAAAGCTGAAAATCGTGAGCTATAGGTCACGCTTTCGGACAAATGTGATGCGAAAAAAAATCCCCGAAGTCCTCCAGTAACCCCGGAATGACTAAAAAAGCAGAAAATCCTGAGCTATGGGTCTCCCTTTCGGCCAAATGTGATGCGACAAAATTCTGCGGAATCCTCTGGTAACATCGAAACGATTAGAAAAGTTAAAAATCTTTAGCTATTGGTCATGCTTTCGGGCAAATGTACTCTGAAAAATAAAAGTCCCCAGACTGCTCTGGTGACCCCGGAACGACTAGAAAAGCTAAAAATCTCTGAGCTATAGGTCACTCTTTCTGCCAAATGTGCTCCAAAAAAATAAAATTCCACGGAATGCCCGGTAACCCTGGAACGACTAGAAAAGCTGAAAATCGTGAGCTATAGGTCACGCTTTCGGCCAAATGTGCTCCGAAAAATAAAATTCCGCGGAATGCCCGGTAACCCTGGAACGACTAGGAAAGTTGAAAATCGTGAGCTATAGGTCACTCTTTCGGCCAAATGTGCTCCGAAATATAAAATTTCGCGTAATGCCCGGAAACCCTGGAACGACTAGTAAAGTTGAAAATCGTGAGCTATAGGTCACGCTTTCGGCCAAATGTGCTCCGAAAAATAAAATTCCACGGAATGCCAGGTAACCCAGGAACGACTACGAAAGTTGAAAATCGTGAGCTATAGGTCACTCTTTCGGCCTAATGTGCTCCGAAAAATAAAATTCCGCGGAATGCCCGGTAACCCTGGAATGACTAGAAAAGCGGAAAATCGTGAGCTATAGGTCACGCTTTCGGCCAAATGTGCTCCGAAAAATAAAATTCCACGGAATGCCCAGTAACCGTGGAACGACTAGGAAAGTTGAAAATCGTGAGCTTTAGGTCACTATTTCGGTCAAATGTGCTCCGAAAAATAAAAATTCCCGCACTGGTCCGGTAACCCCGGAACGACTAGAAAAGCTGAAATCGTGAGATATAGGTCACGCTTTCGGCCAAATGTGCTCCGAAAAATAAAATTCCGCGGAATGCCCGGTAACCCTGGAACGAGTAGGAAAGTTGAAAATTGTGAGCTATAGGTCACTCTTTCGGCCAAATGTGCTCCGAAAAATAAAAATTCCCGCACTGGTCCGGTAACCCCGGAACGAATAGAAAAGCTGAAATCGTGAGCTATAGGTCACGCATTCAGCAAAATGTGCTCCGAAAAATAAAAATACCTGGACAGCGGCGGTAACCTCAGAATGACTAGAAAAACTCAAAATCGTGAGCTATAGATCACGTTTTCGGCCAAATGTGATGCGAAAAAAATCCCCGGAGTCCTCCGGTAACCCCGGAACGACTAGAAAAGCGAAAAATCTTGAGCTATGGGTCACCCTTTCGGCAAAATGTGATGCGATAGAAATCCCCGGAATGCTTCGGTAACCCTAGAATGACTAGAAAAATTGATAATCGTTAGCTATTGGTCACTCTTTCGGCCAAATCTGCTCCGTAAAATAAGAATCCCCGGACTGGCCCGCTAACCCTGGAACAAGTAGAAAAGCTAAAGGTCACGCTTTCGGTTAAATGTGCTCCGAATAATAAAAATCCCCGCACTCGTCAAGTAAACCCAAAACGACTAGAAAAGCTGAAATCGTGAGCTATACGTCACGCTTTCAGCCGACGCTTTCAGCCGAATGTGCTCCTAAAAGTAAAAATCCCCGGACTGCTGCGGTAACCCCAGAACGACTAGAAAAGCTCAAAATCGTGAGCTATAGGTTTCGCTTTCGGCCAAATCTGCCCCGAGAAACAAAATTGTCGGAATGTTCCGGTAACCCTACAACGACTAGGAAAGTCGAAAATCGTGAGCTATAGGTCATTCTTTCGGTCAAATGTGCTCCGAAAAATAAAATTCCGCGGAATGCCCGGTAACCCCGGAACGACTAGAAAAGCTGAAAATCTGAGCTACAGGTCACGCTTTCGGCCAAATGTGCTCCGAAAAATAAAAATCGCCGCACTGGCCCGGTAACCCCGGAACGACTAGAAAAGCTGAAATCGTGAGCTATAGGTCACGCATTCCGCCAAATGTGCTCCAAAAAATAAAAATACCTGGACAGCAGCGGTAACCTCAGAACGACTAGAAAAACTCAAAATCATGAGCTATAGGTCATGCTTTCGGTCAAATGTGATGTGAAAAAAATCCCCGGAGTCCTCCAGTAACCCTGGAACAACTAGAAAAGCGAAAAATCTTGAGCTATGGGTCACCCTTTCGGCAAAATGTGATGCGACAGAAATCCCCGGAATGCTCTGGTAACCCTGGAACGACTAGAAAAGTTGATGATCGTTAGCTGTGGGTCACTCTTTCGGCCAAATCTGCTCCAAACAATAAGAATCCCCGGATTGGCCCGTCAATCCTGAAACGACTAGAAAAACTGAAGATCACGCTTTCGGCCAAATGTGCTCCGAATAAAAAAAAAATCCCCGCACTCGTCAAGTAAACCTAGAACGACTAGAAAAGCTGAAATCGTGAGCTATACGTCATGCTTTCAGCCGAATGTGTTCCGAAATGTAAAAATCCCCGGACTGCTGCGGTAACCCCAGAACGACTAGAAAAGCTCAAAATTGAGAGCTATAGGTCACGCTTTCGGCCAAATCTGCCCCGAGAAACAAAAATTGTTGGAATGCTCCGGTAACCCTACAACGACGAGAAAAGCTGAAAATCGCGAGTTATAGGTCACGTTTTCGGCCAAATCTATTGCAAAATATAAAAATACCCAGACTGCTCTGGTAACCGTGGAACGACTAGGAAAGTTGAAAATCGTGAGCTTTAGGTCACTCTTTCGGTCAAATGTGCTCCGAAAAATAAAAATTCCCGCACTGGTCCGGTAACCCCGGAACGACTAGAAAAGCTGAAAATCGTTAGCTCTAGGTCACGCTTTCGGCCAAATGTGCTCCGAAAAATAAAAATCCACGCACTCTTCAAGTAACCCCAAAACGATTAGAAAATCTGAAATCGTGAGCTATATGTCACGCTTTCAGCCGAATGTGCTCCGAAATGTAAAAATCCCCATACTGCTACGGTAACCCCAGAACAACTAGAAAAGCTCAAAATCGTGAGGTATAGGTCACGCTTTCGGCCAAATCTGCTCTGAGAAGCAAAATTCCGCCGACTGCTCCGGTAACCGTTGAACGACGAGAAAAGCTGAAAATCGTGAGCTATAGGTCACGCTTTCGGACAAATGTGATGCGAAAAAAATCCCCGAAGTCCTCCAGTAACCCCGGAATGACTAAAAAAGCAGAAAATCCTGAGCTATGGGTCTCCCTTTCGGCCAAATGTGATCGAAAAAATAAAATTCCGCGGAATGCCCGGTAACCCTGGAATGACTAGCAATGTTGAAAACCGTGAGCTATAGGTCACTCTTTCGGCCAAATGTGCTCCGAAAAATAAAATTCCGCGGAATGCCCGGTAACCCCGGAACGACTAAAAAAGCTGAAAATCGTGAGCTATAGGTCACGCTTTCGGCCAAATGTGCTCCGAAAAATAAAACTCCGTGGAATGCCAAGTAACCCTGGAACGACTAGGAAAGCTGAAAATCGTGAGCTATAGGTCACTCTTTGGGCCAAATGTGCATCGAAAAATAAGAATCCCCAGACTGGCCCGTTAACCCTAGAACGACTAGAAAAGCTGAAAATCGTGATCTATAGGTCACGCTTTCGGCCAAATGTGCTCCGAAAAATAAAAATTCCCGCACTGGTCCGGTAACCCCGGAACGACTAGAAAAGCTGAAATCGTGAGCTATAGGTCACGCATTCAGCCAAATGTGCTCCGAAAAATAAAAATACCTGGACAGCGGCGGCAACCTCAGAATGACTAGAAAAAGTCAAAATCGTGAGCTATAGATCACGTTTTCGGCCAAATGTGATGCGAAAAAAAATCCCCGGAGTCCTCCAGTAACCCCGGAACGACTAGAAAAGCGAAAAATCTTGAGCTATGGGTCACCCTTTCGGCAAAATGTGATGCGACAGAAATCCCCGGAATGCTTCGGTAACCCTAGAATGACTAGAAAAATTGATAATCGTTAGCTATTGGTCACTCTTTCGGCCAAATCTGCTCCGTAAAATAAGAATCCCCGGACTGGCCCGTTAACCCTGGAACAAGTAGAAAAGCTGAAGGTCACGCTTTCGGTTAAATGTGCTTCGAATAATAAAAATCCCCGCACTCGTCAAGTAAACCCAAAACGACTACAAAAGCTGAAATCGTGAGCTATACGTCACGCTTTCAGCCGACGCTTTCAGCCGAATGTGCTCCTAAAAGTAAAAATCCCCGGACTGCTGCGGTAACCCCAGAACGACTAGAAAAGCTCAAAATCGTGAGCTATAGGTCACGCTTTCGGCCAAATCTGCCCCGAGAAACAAAAATTGTCGGAATGCTGCGGTAACCCTACAACGACTAGGAAAGTCGAAAATCGTGAGCTATAGGTCATTCTTTCGGCCAAATGTGCTCCGAAAAATAAAATTTCGCGGAATGCCCGGTAACCCCGGAACGACTAGAATAGCTGAAAATCTGAGCTACAGGTCACGCTTTCGGCCAAATGTGCCCCGAAAAATAAAAATCCCCGCACTGGTCCGGTAACCCCGGAACGACTAGAAAAGCTGAAATCGTGAGTTATAGGTCACGCATTCCGCCAAATGTGCTCCGAAAAATAAAAATACCTGGACAGCAGCGGTAACCTCAGAACCACTTGAAAAACTCAAAATCATGAGCTATAGGTCACGCTTTCGGTCAAATGTGATGTGAAAAAAAAATCCCCGGAGTCCTCCAGTAACCCCGGAACGACTAGAAAAGCGGAAAATCTTGAGCTATGGGTCACCCTTTCGGCAAAATGTGATGCGACAGAAATCCCCGGAATGCACTGGTAACCCTGGAACGACTAGAAAAGTTGATGATCGTTAGCTGTGGGTCACTCTTTCGGCCAAATCTGCTCCAAACAATAAGAATCCCCGGGCTGGCCCGTCAATCCTCGAACGACTAGAAAAACTGAAGGTCACGCTTTCGGCCAAATGTGCTCCGAATAAAAAAAAATCCCCGCACTCGTCAAGTAAACCTAGAACGACTAGAAAAGCTGAAATCGTGAGCTATACGTCATGCTTTCAGCCGAATGTGCTCCGAAAAGTAAAAATCCCCGGACTGCTGCGGTAACCCCAGAACGACTAGAAAAGCTCAAAATTGTGAGCTATAGGTCACGCTTTCGGCCAAATCTGCCACGAGAAACAAAAATTGTCGGAATGCTCCGGTAACCCTACAACGACTAGAAAAGCACAAAATCGTGAGTTATAGATCACTCTTTCGGCCAGATATGCTCCAAAAATTAAAAATCCCAGCTTGGCACAGTAACTCTGGAACGACTAGAAAGGCCAAATATCTTTAGCTATAGGTCACGCTTTCGTACAACTGTGCTCTTAAAAATAAAAATTCCCGCACTGGTCCGGAAACCCCGGAACGACTAGAAAAGCTAAAATGGTGAGTTATAGGTCACGCTTTCGGTCAAATGTGCTCTGAAAAATAAAAATCCCTGGACAGGTCCGGTAATCCTGGAACGACTAGAAAAGCTGAAAATCGTGAGATATAGGTCATGCTTTCGGCCAAATATGCTTTGAGAAATAAAAATCCCCGGACAGCCCAGATAACCCCGAAATGACTAGAAAAGCTGAACATCGTGAGCTATAGGTCACGCTTTCGGCCAAATCTGCTCCGAGAGAGAAAATTCCCCCGATTGCTCCGGTAACCGCTGAACGACTAGAAAAGCCGAAAATCGTGAGCTATAGGTCACAATTTCGGCCAAATGTGACGCGAAAAAAAAAATCCCCGGAGACCTCCAGTAACCCTGGAACGACTAGAAAAGCTGAAATCGTGAGCTATAGATCACACTTTCGTCCAAATTTGCTCCTTAAAATAAAAATACCTGGACAGCTGTCGTAACCCCAAAACGACTAGAAAAGCTAAAAATTGTTAGCTCTAGGTCACGCTTTCGGCCAAATGTGCTCCGAAAAATAAAAATCCACGCACTCTTCAAGTAACCCCAAAACGACTAGAAAAGCTGAAATCGTGAGCTATATGTCACGCTTTCAGCCGAATGTGCTCCGAAATGTAAAAATCCCCATACTGCTACGGTAACCCCAGAACAACTAGAAAAGCTCAAAATCGTGAGGTATAGGTCACGCTTTCGGCCAAATCTGCTCTGAGAAACAAAATTCCGCCGACTGCTCCGGTAACCGTTGAACGACGAGAAAAGCTGAAAATCGTGAGCTATAGGTCACGCTTTCGGACAAATGTGATGCGAAAAAAAATCCCCGAAGTCCTCCAGTAACCCCGGAATGACTAAAAAAGCAGAAAATCCTGAGCTATGGGTCTTCCTTTCGGCCAAATGTGATGCGACAAAATTCTGCGGAATCCTCTGGTAACATCGAAACGATTAGAAAAGTTAAAAATCTTTAGCTATTGGTCATGCTTTCGGGCAAATGTACTCTGAAAAATAAAAGTCCCCAGACTGCTCTGGTGACCCCGGAACGACTAGAAAAGCTAAAAATCTCTGAGCTATAGGTCACTCTTTCTGCCAAATGTGCTCCAAAAAAATAAAATTCCGCGGAATGCCCGGTAACCCTGGAACGACTAGAAAAGCTGAAAATCGTGAGCTATAGGTCACGCTTTCGGCCAAATGTGCTCCGAAAAATAAAATTCCGCGGAATGCCCGGTAACCCTGGAATGACTAGGAAAGTTGAAAATCGTGAGCTATAGGTCACTCTTTCGGCCAAATGTGCTCCGAAATATAAAATTTCGCGTAATGCCCAGAAACCCTGGAACGACTAGTAAAGTTGAAAATCGTGAGCTATAGGTCACGCTTTCGGCCAAATGTGCTCCGAAAAATAAATTCCACGGAATGCCAGGTAACCCAGGAACGACTACGAAAGTTGAAAATCGTGAGCTATAGGTCACTCTTTCGGCCTAATGTGCTCCGAAAAATAAAATTCCGCGGAATGCCCGGTAACCCTGGAATGACTAGAAAAGCGGAAAATCGTGAGCTATAGGTCACGCTTTCGGCCAAATGTGCTCCGAAAAATAAAATTCCACGGAATGCCCAGTAACCGTGGAACGACTAGGAAAGTTGAAAATCGTGAGCTTTAGGTCACTATTTCGGTCAAATGTGCTCCGAAAAATAAAAATTCCCGCACTGGTCCGGTAACCCCGGAACGAATAGAAAAGCTGAAATCGTGAGCTATAGGTCACGCATTCAGCAAAATGTGCTCCGAAAAATAAAAATACCTGGACAGTGGCGGTAACCTCACAATGACTAGAAAAACTCAAAATCGTGAGCTATAGATCACGTTTTCGGCCAAATGTGATGCGAAAAAATCCCCGGAGTCCTACAGTAACCCCGGAACGACTAGAAAAGTGAAAAATCTTGAGCTATGGGTCACCCTTTCGGCAAAATGTGATGCGATAGAAATCCCCGGAATGCTTCGGTAACCCTAGAATGACTAGAAAAATTGATAATCGTTAGCTATTGGTCACTCTTTCGGCCAAATCTGCTCCGTAAAATAAGAATCCCCGGACTGGCCCGCTAACCCTGGAACAAGTAGAAAAGATAAAGGTCACGCTTTCGATTAAATGTGCTCCGAATAATAAAAATCCCCGCACTCGTCAAGTCAAAACGACTAGAAAAGCTGAAATCGTGAGCTATACGTCACGCTTTCAGCCGACGATTTCAGCCGAATGTGCTCCTAAAAGTAAAAATCCCCGGACTGCTGCGGTAACCCCGGAACGACTAGAAAAGTGAAAAATCGTGAGCTATAGGTTTCGCTTTCGGCCAAATCTGCCCCGAGAAACAAAATTGTCGGAATGCTCCGGTAACCCTACAACGACTAGGAAAGTCGAAAATCGTGAGCTATAGGTCATTCTTTCGGCCAAATGTGCTCCGAAAAATAAAATTCCGCGGAATGCCCGGTAACCCCGGAACGACTAGAAAAGCTGAAAATCTGAGCTACAGGTCACGCTTTCGGCCAAATGTGCTCCGAAAAATAAAAATTGCCGCACTGGCCCGGTAACCCCGGAACGACTAGAAAAGCTGAAATCGTGAGCTATAGGTCACGCATTCCGCCAAATGTGCTCCAAAAAATAAAAATACCTGGACAGCAGCGGTAACCTCAGAACGACTAGAAAAACTCAAAATCATGAGCTATAGGTCACGCTTTCGGTAAAATGTGATGTGAAAAAAATCCCCGGAGTCCTCCAGTAACCCTGGAACAACTAGAAAAGCGAAAAATCTTGAGCTATGGGTCACCCTTTCGGCAAAATGTGATGCGACAGAAATCCCCGGAATGCTCTGGTAACCCTGGAACGACTAGAAAAGTTGATGATCGTTAGCTGTGGGTCACTCTTTCGGCCAAATCTGCTCCAAACAATAAGAATCCCCGGATTGGCCCGTCAATCCTGAAACGACTAGAAAAACTGAAGATCACGCTTTCGGCCAAATGTGCTCCGAATAAAAAAAAATCCCCGCACTCGTCAAGTAAACCTAGAACGACTAGAAAAGCTGAAATCGTGAGCTATACGTCATGCTTTCAGCCGAATGTGTTCCGAAAAGTAAAAATCCCCGGACTGCTGCGGTAACCCCAGAACGACTAGAAAAGTTCAAAATTGAGAGCTATAGGTCACGCTTTCGGCCAAATCTGCCCCGAGAAACAAAAATTGTCGGAATGCTCCGGTAACCCTACAACGACGAGAAAAGCTGAAAATCGCGAGTTATAGGTCACGTTTTCGGCCAAATCTGTTGCAAAATATAAAAATACCCAGACTGCTCTGGTAACCGTGGAACGACTAGGAAAGTTGAAAATCGTGAGCTTTAGGTCACTCTTTCGGTCAAATGTGCTCCGAAAAATAAAAATTCCCGCACTGGTCCGGTAACCCCGGAACGACTAGAAAAGCTGAAAATCGTTAGCTCTAGGTCACGCTTTCGGCCAAATGTGCTTCGAAAAATAAAAATCCACGCACTCTTCAAGTAACCCCAAAACGACTAGAAAAGCTGAAATCGTGAGCTATATGTCACGCTTTCAGCCGAATGTGCTCCGAAATGTAAAAATCCCCATACTGCTACGGTAACCCCAGAACAACTAGAAAAGCTCAAAATCGTGAGGGATTGGTCACGCTTTCGGCCAAATCTGCTCTGAGAAGCAAAATTCCGCCGACTGCTCCGGTAACCGTTGAACGACGAGAAAAGCTGAAAATCGTGAGCTATAGGTCACGCTTTCGGACAAATGTGATACGAAAAAAATCCCCGAAGTCCTCCAGTAACCCTGGAATGACTAGGAAAGTTAAAAATCGTGAGCTATAGGTCACTCTTTCGGCCAAATGTGCTCCAAAAAATAAAATTCCCCGGAATGCCCGGTAACCTTGGAACGACTAGCAAAGTTGAAAATCGTGAGTTATACGTCACTCTTTCGGCCAAATGTGCTCCGAAAAATAAAATTCCGCGGAATGCCCGGTAACCCCGGAACGACTAAAAAAGCTGAAAATCGTGAGCTATAGGTCACGCTTTCGGCCAAATGTGCTCCGAAAAATAAAACTCCGTGGAATGCCCAGTAACCCTGGAACGACTAGGAAAGCTGAAAATCGTGAGCTATAGTTCACTCTTTGGGCCAAATGTGCATCGAAAAATAAGAATCCCCAGACTGGCCCGTTAACCCTAGAACGACTAGAAAAGCTGAAAATCGTGATCTATAGGTCACGCTTTCGGCCAAATGTGCTCCGAAAAATAAAAATTCCCGCACTGGTCCGGTAACCCCGGAACGACTAGAAAAGCTGAAATCGTGAGCTATAGGTCACGCATTCAGCCAAATGTGCTCCGAAAAATAAAAATACCTGGACAGCGGCGGTAACCTCAGAATGACTAGAAAAACTCAAAATCGTGAGCTATAGATCACGTTTTCGGCCAAATGTGATGCGAAAAAAAATCCCCGGAGTCCTCCAGTAACCCCGGAACGACTAGAAAAGCGAAAAATCTTGAGCTATGGGTCACCCTTGCGGCAAAATGTAATGCGACAGAAATCCCCGGAATGCTTCGGTAACCCTAGAATGACTAGAAAAATTGATAATCGTTAGCTATTGGTCACTCTTTCGGCCAAATCTGCTCCGTAAAATAAGAATCCCCGGACTGGCCCGTTAACCCTGGAACAAGTAGAAAAGCTGAAGGTCACGCTTTCGGTTAAATGTGCTTCGAATAATAAAAATCCCCGCACTCGTCAAGTAAACCCAAAACGACTAGAAAAGCTGAAATCGTGAGCTATACGTCACGCTTTCAGCCGACGCTTTCAGCCGAATGTGCTCCAAAAAGTAAAAATCCCCGGACTGCTGCGGTAACCCCAGAACGACTAGAAAAGCTCAAAATCGTGAGCTATAGGTCACGCTTTCGGCCAAATCTGCCCCGAGAAACAAAAATTGTCGGAATGCTCCGGTAACCCTACAACGACTAGGAAAGTCGAAAATCGTGAGCTATAGGTCATTCTTTCGGCCAAATGTGCTCCGAAAAATAAAATTTCGCGGAATGCCCGGTAACCCCGGAACGACTAGAATAGCTGAAAATCTGAGCTACAGGTCACGCTTTCGGCCAAATGTGCCCCGAAAAATAAAAATCCCCGCACTGGTCCGGTAACCCCGGAACGACTAGAAAAGCTGAAATCGTGAGTTATAGGTCACGCATTCCGCCAAATGTGCTCCGAAAAATAAAAATACCTGGACAGCAGCGGTAACCTCAGAACCACTAGAAAAACTCAAAATCATGAGCTATAGGTCACGCTTTCGGTCAAATGTGATGTGAAAAAAAAATCCCCGGAGTCCTCCAGTAACCCCGGAACGACTAGAAAAGCGGAAAATCTTGAGCTATGGGTCACCCTTTCGGCAAAATGTGATGCGACAGAAATCCCCGGAATGCACTGGTAACCCTGGAACGACTAGAAAAGTTGGTGATCGTTAGCTGTGGGTCACTCTTTCGGCCAAATCTGCTCCAAACAATAAGAATCCCTGGGCTGGCCCGTCAATCCTCGAACGACTAGAAAAACTGAAGGTCACGCTTTCGGCCAAATGTGCTCCGAATAAAAAAAAATCCCCGCACTCGTCAAGTAAACCTAGAACGACTAGAAAAGCTGAAATCGTGAGCTATACGTCATGCTTTCAGCCGAATGTGCTCCGAAAAGTAAAAATCCCCGGACTGCTGCGGTAACCCCAGAACGACTAGAAAAGCTCAAAATTGTGAGCTATAGGTCACGCTTTCGGCCAAATCTGCCACGAGAAACAAAAATTGTCGGAATGCTCCGGTAACCCTACAACGACTAGAAAAGCACAAAATCGTGAGTTATAGATCACTCTTTCGGCCAGATATGCTCCAAAAATTAAAAATCCCAGCTTGGCACAGTAACTCTGGAACGACTAGAAAGGCCAAATATCTTTAGCTATAGGTCACGCTTTCGTACAACTGTGCTCTTAAAAATAAAAATTCCCGCACTGGTCCGGAAACCCCGGAACGACTAGAAAAGCTAAAATGGTGAGTTATAGGTCAAACTTTCGGTCAAATGTGCTCTGAAAAATAAAAATCCCTGGACAGGTCCGGTAACCCTGGAACGACTAGAAAAGCTGAAAATCGTGAGATATAGGTCATGCTTTCGGCCAAATATGCTTTGAGAAATAAAAATCCCCGGACAGCCCAGATAACCCCGAAATGACTAGAAAAGCTGAACATCGTGAGCTATAGGTCACGCTTTCGGCCAAATCTGCTCCGAGAGAGAAAATTCCCCCGATTGCTCCGGTAACCGTTGAACGACGAGAAAAGCTGAAAATCGTGAGCTATAGGTCACGCTTTCGGACAAATGTGATGCGAAAAAAAATCACCGAAGTTCTCCAGTAACCCCGGAATGACTAAAAAAGCAGAAAATCCTGAGCTATGGGTCACCCTTTCGGCCAAATGTGATGCGACAAAATTCTGCGGAATCCTCTGGTAACATCGAAACGATTAGAAAAGTTAAAAATCTTTAGCTATTGGTCATGCTTTCGGGCAAATGTACTCTGAAAAATAAAAGTCCCCAGACTGCTCTGGTGACCCCGGAACGACTAGAAAAGCTAAAAATCTCTGAGCTATAGGTCACTCTTTCTGCCAAATGTGCTCCAAAAAAATAAAATTCCGCGGAATGCCCGGTAACCCTGGAACGACTAGAAAAGCTGAAAATCGTGAGCTATAGGTCACGCTTTCGGCCAAATGTGCTCCGAAAAATAAAATTCCGCGGAATGCCCGGTAACCCTGGAACGACTAGGAAAGTTGAAAATCGTGAGCTATAGGTCACTCTTTCGGCCAAATGTGCTCCGAAATATAAAATTTCGCGTAATGCCCGGAAACCCTGGAACGACTAGTAAAGTTGAAAATCGTGAGCTATAGGTCACGCTTTCGGCCAAATGTGCTCCGAAAAATAAAATTCCACGGAATGCCAGGTAACCCAGGAACGACTACGAAAGTTGAAAATCGTGAGCTATAGGTCACTCTTTCGGCCAAATGTGCTCCGAAAAATAAAAATTCCCGCACTGGTTCGGTAACCCCGGAACGAATAGAAAAGCTGAAATCGTGAGCTATAGGTCACGCATTCAGCAAAATGTGCCCCGAAAAATAAAAATACCTGGACAGCGGCGGTAACCTCAGAATGACTAGAAAAACTCAAAATCGTGAGCTATAGATCACGTTTTCGGCCAAATGTGATGCGAAAAAATCCCCGGAGTCCTCCAGTAACCCCGGAACGACTAGAAAAGCGAAAAATCTTGAGCTATGGGTCACCCTTTCGGCAAAATGTGATGCGACAGAAATCCCCGGAATGCTTCGGTAACCCTAGAATGACTAGAAAAATTGATAATCGTTAGCTATTGGTCACTGTTTCTGCCAAATCTGCTCCGTAAAATAAGAATCCCCGGACTGGCCCGTTAACCCTGGAACAAGTAGAAAAGCTGAAGGTCACGCTTTCGGTTAAATGTGCTTCGAATAATAAAAATCCCCGCACTCGTCAAGTAAACCCAAAACGACTAGAAAAGCTGAAATCGTGAGCTATACGTCACGCTTTCAGCCGACGCTTTCAGCCGAATGTGCTCCTAAAAGTAAAAATCCCCGGACTGCTGCGGTAACCCCAGAACGACTAGAAAAGCTCAAAATCGTGAGCTATAGGTTTCGCTTTCGGCCAAATCTGCCCCGAGAAACAAAATTGTCGGAATGCTCCGGTAACCCTACAACGACTAGGAAAGTCGAAAATCGTGAGCTATAGGTCATTCTTTCGGCCAAATGTGCTCCGAAAAATAAAATTCCGCGGAATGCCCGGTAACCCCGGAACGACTAGAAAAGCTGAAAATCTGAGCTACAGGTCACGCTTTCGGCCAAATGTGCTCCGAAAAATAAAAATCGCCGCACTGGCCCGGTAACCCCGGAACGACTAGAAAAGCTGAAATCGTGAGTTATAGGTCACGCATTCCGCCAAATGTGCTCCGAAAAATAAAAATACCCGGACAGCAGCGGTAACCTCAGAACGACTAGAAAAAGTCAAAATCATGAGCTATAAGTCACGCTTTCGGTCAAATGTGATGTGAAAAAAATCCCCGGAGTCCTCCAGTAACCCTGGAACAACTAGAAAAGCGAAAAATCTTGAGCTATGGGTCACCCTTTCGGCAAAATGTGATGCGACAGAAATCCCCGGAATGCTCTGGTAACCCTGGAACGACTAGAAAAGTTGATGTTCGTTAGCTGTGGGTCACTCTTTCGGCCAAATCTGCTCCAAACAATAAGAATCCCCGGATTGGCCCGTCAATCCTGAAACGACTAGAAAAACTGAAGATCAGGCTTTCGGCCAAATGTGCTCCGAATAAAAAAAAAATCCCCGCACTCGTCTAGTTAACCTAGAACGACTAGAAAAGCTGAAATCGTGAGCTATACGTCATGCTTTCAGCCGAATGTGTTCCGAAAAGTAAAAATCCCCGGACTGCTGCGGTAACCCCAGAACGACTAGAAAAGCTCAAAATTGGGAGCTATAGGTCACGCTTTCGGCCAAATCTGCCCCGAGAAACAAAAATTGTCGGAATGCTCCGGTAACCCTACAACGACGAGAAAAGCTGAAAATCGCGAGTTATAGGTCACGTTTTCGGCCAAATCTGTTGCAAAATATAAAAATACCCAGACTGCTCTGGTACCGTGGAACGACTAGGAAAGTTGAAAATCGTGAGCTTTAGGTCACTCTTTCGGTCAAATGTGCTCCGAAAAATAAAAATTCCCGCACTGGTCCGGTAACCCCGGAACGACTAGAAAAGCTGAAAATCGTTAGCTCTAGGTCACGCTTTCGGCCAAATGTGCTCCGAAAAATAAAAATCCACGCACTCTTCAAGTAACCCCAAAACGACTAGAAAAGCTGAAATCGTGAGCTATATGTCACGCTTTCAGCCGAATGTGCTCCGAAATGTAAAAATCCCCATACTGCTACGGTAACCCCAGAACAACTAGAAAAGCTCAAAATCGTGAGGTATAGGTCACGCTTTCGGCCAAATCTGCTCTGAGAAACAAAATTCCGCCGACTGCTCCGGTAACCGTTGAACGACGAGAAAAGCTGAAAATCGTGAGCTATAGGTCACGCTTTCGGACAAATGTGATGCGAAAAAAAATCCCCGAAGTCCTCCAGTAACCCCGGAATGACTAAAAAAGCAGAAAATCCTGAGCTATGGGTCTCCCTTTCGGCCAAATGTGATGCGACAAAATTCTGCGGAATCCTCTGGTAACATCGAAACGATTAGAAAAGTTAAAAATCTTTAGCTATTGGTCATGCTTTCGGGCAAATGTACCCTGAAAAATAAAAGTCCCCAGACTGCTCTGGTGACCCCGGAACGACTAGAAAAGCTAAAAATCTCTGAGCTATAGGTCACTCTTTCTACCAAATGTGCTCCAAAAAATAAAATTCCGCGGAATGCCCGGTAACCCCGGAACGACTAGAAAAACTGAAAATCGTGAGCTATAGGTCACGCTTTCGGCCAAATTTGCTCTGAAAAATAAAATTCCGCGGAATGCCCGGTAACCCTGGAACGACTAGGAAAGTTGAAAATCGTGAGCTATAGGTCACTCTTTCGGCCAAATGTGCTCCGAAATATAAAATTTCGCGTAATGCCCGGAAACCCTGGAACGACTAGTAAAGTTGAAAATCGTGAGCTATAGGTCACGCTTTCGGCCAAATGTGCTCCGAAAAATAAAATTCCACGGAATGCCAGGTAACCCAGGAACGACTACGAAAGTTGAAAATCGTGAGCTATAGGTCACTCTTTCGGCCTAATGTGCTCCGAAAAATAAAATTCCGCGGAATGCCCGGTAACCCTGGAATGACTAGAAAAGCGGAAAATCGTGAGCTATAGGTCACGCTTTCGACCAAATGTGCTCCGAAAAATAACATTCCACGGAATGCCCAGTAACCGTGGAACGACTGGGAAAGTTGAAAATCGTGAGCTTTAGGTCACTCTTTCGGTCAAATGTGCTCCGTAAAATAAAAATTCCCGCACTGGTCCGGTAACCCCGGAACGACTAGAAAAGCTGAAATCGTGAGCTATAGGTCACGCTTTCGGCCAAATGTGCTCCGAAAAATAATATTTCGCGGAATGCCCGGTAACCCTGGAACGAGTAGGAAAGTTGAAAATCGTGAGCTATAGGTCACTCTTTCGGCCAAATGTGCTCCGAAAAATAAAAATTCCCGCACTGGTCCGGTAACCCCGGAACGACTAGAAAAGCTGAAATCGTGAGCTATAGGTCACGCATTCAGCAAAATGTGCTCCGAAAAATAAAAATACCTGGACAGCGGCGGTAACCTCAGAATGACTAGAAAAACTCAAAATCGTGAGCTATAGATCACGTTTTCGGCCAAATGTGATGCGAAAAAAATCCCCGGAGTCCTCCAGTAACCCCGGAACGACTAGAAAAGCGAAAAATCTTGAGCTATGGGTCACCCTTTCGGCAAAATGTGATGCGACAGAAATCCCCTGAATGCTTCGGTAACCCTAGAATGACTAGAAAAATTGATAATCGTTAGCTATTGGTCACTCTTTCGGCCAAATCTGCTCTGTAAAATAACAATCCCCGGACTGGCCCGCTAACCCTGGAACAAGTAGAAAAGCTAAAGGTCACGCTTTCGGTTAAATGTGCTACGAATAATAAAAATCCCCGCACTCGTCAAGTAAACCCAAAACGACTAGAAAAGCTGAAATCATGAGCTATACGTCACGCTTTCAGCCGACGCTTTCAGCCGAATGTGCTCCTAAAAGTAAAAATCCCCGGACTGCTGCGGTAACCCCAGAACGACTAGAAAAGCTCAAAATCGTGAGCTATAGGTTTCGCTTTCGGCCAAATCTGCCCCGAGAAACAAAATTGTCGGAATGCTCCGGTAAACCTACAACGACTAGGAAAGTCGAAAATCGTGAGCTATAGGTCATTCTTTCGGCCAAATGTGCTCCGAAAAATAAAATTCCGCGGAATGCCCGGTAACCCCGGAACGACTAGAAAAGCTGAAAATCTGAGCTACAGGTCACGCTTTCGGCCAAATGTGCTCCGAAAAATAAAATTCCGCGGAATGCCCGGTAACCCCGGAACGACTAAAAAAGCTGAAAATCGTGAGCTATAGGTCACGCTTTCGGCCAAATGTGCTCCGAAAAATAAAACTCCGTGGAATGCCCAGTAACCCTGGAACGACTAGGAAAGCTGAAAATCGTGAGCTATAGGTCACTCTTTGGGCCAAATGTGCATCGAAAAATAAGAATCCCCAGACTGGCCCGCTAACCCTAGAACGACTAGAAAAGCTGAAAATCGTGATCTATAGGTCACGCTTTCGGCCAAATGTGCTCCGAAAAATAAAAATCGCCGCACTGGCCCGGTAACCCCGGAACGACTAGAAAAGCTGAAATCGTGAGCTATAGGTCACGCATTCCGCCAAATGTGCTCCAAAAAATAAAAATACCTGGACAGCAGCGGTAACCTCAGAACGACTAGAAAAACTCAAAATCATGAGCTATAGGTCACGCTTTCGGTCAAATGTGATGTGAAAAAAAAATCCCCGGAGTCCTCCAGTAACCCCGGAACGACTAGAAAAGCGGAAAATCTTGAGCTATGGGTCACCCTTTTGGCAAAATGTGATGCGACAGAAATCCCCGGAATGCACTGGTAACCCTGGAACGACTAGAAAAGTTGATGATCGTTAGCTGTGGGTCACTCTTTCGGCCAAATCTGCTCCAAACAATAAGAATCCCCGGATTGGCCCGTCAATCCTGAAACGACTAGAAAAACTGAAGATCACGCTTTCGGCCAAATGTGCTCCGAATAAAAAAAAATCCCCGCACTCGTCAAGTAAACCTAGAACGACTAGAAAAGCTGAAATCGTGAGCTATACGTCATGCTTTCAGCCGAATGTGTTCCGAAAAGTAAAAATCCCCGGACTGCTGCGGTAACCCCAGAACGACTAGAAAAGCTCAAAATTGGGAGCTATAGGACACGCTTTCGGCCAAATCTGCCCCGAGAAACAAAAATTGTCGGAATGCTCCGGTAACCCTACAACGACGAGAAAAGCTGAAAATCGCGAGTTATAGGTCACGTTTTCGGCCAAATCTGTAGCAAAATATAAAAATACCCAGACTGCTCTGGTACCGTGGAACGACTAGGAAAGTTGAAAATCGTGAGCTTTAGGTCACTCTTTCGGTCAAATGTGCTCCGAAAAATAAAAATTCCCGCACTGGTCCGGTAACCCCGGAACGACTAGAAAAGCTAAAAATCGTTAGCTCTAGGTCACGCTTTCGGCCAAATGTGCTCCGAAAAATAAAAATCCACGCACTCTTCAAGTAACCCCAAAACGACTAGAAAAGCTGAAATCGTGAGCTATATGTCACGCTTTCAGCCGAATGTGCTCCGAAATGTAAAAATCCCCATACTGCTACGGTAACCCCAGAACAACTAGAAAAGCTCAAAATCGTGAGGTATAGGTCACGCTTTCGGCCAAATCTGCTCTGAGAAACAAAATTCCGCCGACTGCTCCGGTAACCGTTGAACGACGAGAAAAGCTGAAAATCGTGAGCTATAGGTCACGCTTTCGGACAAATGTGATGCGAAAAAAAATCCCCGAAGTCCTCCAGTAACCCAGAATGACTAAAAAAGCAGAAAATCCTGAGCTATGGGTCTCCCTTTCGACCAAATGTGATGCGACAAAATTCTGCGGAATCCCCTGGTAACATCGAAACGATTAGAAAAGTTAAATCTTTAGCTATTGGTCAAGCTTTCGGGCAAATGTACTCTGAAAAATAAAAGTACCCAGACTGCTCTGGTGACCCCGGAACGACTAGAAAAGCTAAAAATCTCTGAGCTATAGGTCACTCTTTCTGCCAAATGTGCTCCAAAAAATAAAATTCCGCGGAATGCCCGGTAACCCTGGAACGACTAGAAAAGCTGAAAATCGTGAGCTATAGGTCACGCTTTCGGCCAAATTTGCTCCGAAAAATAAAATTCCACGGAATGCCCGGTAACCCTGGAACGACTAGGAAAGTTGAAAATCGTGAGCTATAGGTCACTCTTTCGGCCAAATGTGCTCCGAAATATAAAATTTCGCGTAATGCCCGGAAACCCTGGAATGACTAGTAAAGTTGAAAATCGTGAGCTATAGGTCACGCTTTCGGCTAAATGTGCTCCGAAAAATAAAAATTCCCGCACTGGTCCGGTAACCCCGGAACGACTAGAAAAGCTGAAAATCGTTAGCTCTAGGTCACGCTTTCGGCCAAATGTGCTTCGAAAAATAAAAATCCACGCACTCTTCAAGTAACCCCAAAACGACTAGAAAAGCTGAAATCGTGAGCTATATGTCACGCTTTCAGCCGAATGTGCTCCGAAATGTAAAAATCCCCATACTGCTAAGGTAACCCCAGAACAACTAGAAAAGCTCAAAATCGTGAGGTATAGGTCACGCTTTCGGCCAAATCTGCTCTGAGAAGCAAAATTCCGCCGACTGCTCCGGTAACCGTTGAACGACGAGAAAAGCTGAAAATCGTGAGCTATAGGTCACGCTTCCGGACAAATGTGATGCGAAAAAAAATCCCCGAAGTCCTCCAGTAACCCCGGAATGACTAAAAAAGCAGAAAATCCTGAGCTATGGGTCTCCCTTTCGGCCAAATGTGATCCAAAAAATAAAATTCCGCGGAATGCCCGGTAACCCTGGAATGACTAGCAAAGTTGAAAATCGTGAGCTATAGGTCACTCTTTCGGCCAAATGTGCTCCGAAAAATAAAATTCCGCGGAATGCCCGGTAACCCCGGAACGACTAAAAAAGATGAAAATCGTGAGCTATAGGTCACGCTTTCGGCCAAATGTGCTCCGAAAAATAAAACTCCGTGGAATGCCCAGTAACCCTGGAACGACTAGGAAAGCTGAAAATCGTGAGCTATAGGTCACTCTTTGGGCCAAATGTGCATCGAAAAATAAGAATCCCCAGACTGGCCCGTTAACCCTAGAACGACTAGAAAAGCTGAAAATCGTGATCTATAGGTCACGCTTTCGGCCAAATGTGCTCCGAAAAATAAAAATTCCCGCACTGGTCCGGTAACCCCGGAACGACTAGAAAAGCTGAAATCGTGAGCTATAGGTCACGCATTCAGCCAAATGTGCTCCGAAAAATAAAAATACCTGGACAGCGGCGGTAACCTCAGAATGACTAGAAAAACTCAAAATCGTGAGCTATAGATCACGTTTTCGGCCAAATGTGATGCGAAAAAAAAGCCCCGGAGTCCTCCAGTAACCCCGGAACGACTAGAAAAGCGAAAAATCTTGAGCTATGGGTCACCCTTTCGGCAAAATGTGATGCGACAGAAATCCCCGGAATGCTTCGGTAACCCTAGAATGACTAGAAAAATTGATAATCGTTAGCTATTGGTCACTCTTTCGGCCAAATCTGCTCCATAAAATAAGACTCCCCGGACTGGCCCGTTAACCCTGGAACAAGTAGAAAAGCTGAAGGTCACGCTTTCGGTTAAATGTGCTTCGAATAATAAAAATCCCCGCACTCGTCAAGTAAACCCAAAACGACTAGAAAAGCTGAAATCGTGAGCTATACGTCACGCTTTCAGCCGACGCTTTCAGCCGAATGTGCTCCAAAAAGTAAAAATCCCCGGACTGCTGCGGTAACCCCAGAACGACTAGAAAAGCTCAAAATCGTGAGCTATAGATTTCGCTTTCGGCCAAATCTGCCCCGAGAAACAAAAATTGTCGGAATGCTCCGGTAACCCTACAACGACTAGGAAAGTCGAAAATCGTGAGCTATAGGTCATTCTTTCGGCCAAATGTGCTCCGAAAAATAAAATTTCGCGGAATGCCCGGTAACCCCGGAACGACTAGAATAGCTGAAAATCTGAGCTACAGGTCACGCTTTCGGCCAAATGTGCCCCGAAAAATAAAAATCCCCGCACTGGTCCGGTAACCCCGGAACGACTAGAAAAGCTGAAATCGTGAGTTATAGGTCACGCATTCCGCCAAATGTGCTCCGAAAAATAAAAATACCTGGACAGCAGCGGTAACCTCAGAACCACTAGAAAAACTCAAAATCATGAGCTATAGGTCACGCTTTCGGTCAAATGTGATGTGAAAAAAAAGTCCCGGAGTCCTCCAGTAACCCCGGAACGACTAGAAAAGCGGAAAATCTTGAGCTATGGGTCACCCTTTCGGCAAAATGTGATGCGACAGAAATCCCCGGAATGCACTGCAGGTAACCCTGCAACGACTAGAAAAGTTGATGATCGTTAGCTGTGGGTCACTCTTTCGGCCAAATCTGCTCCAAACAATAAGAATCCCTGGGCTGGCCCGTCAATCCTCGAACGACTAGAAAAACTGAAGGTCACGCTTTCGGCCAAATGTGCTCCGAATAAAAAAAATCCCCGCACTCGTCAAGTAAACCTAGAACGACTAGAAAAGCTGAAATCGTGAGCTATACGTCATGCTTTCAGCCGAATGTGCTCCGAAAAGTAAAAATCCCCGGACTGCTGCGGTAACCCCAGAACGACTAGAAAAGCTCAAAATTGTGAGCTATAGGTCACGCTTTCGGCCAAATCTGCCACGAGAAACAAAAATTGTTGGAATGCTCCGGTAACCCTACAACGACTAGAAAAGCACAAAATCGTGAGTTATAGATCACTCTTTCGGCCAGATATGCTCCAAAAATTAAAAATCCCAGCTTGGCACAGTAACTCTGGAACGACTAGAAAGGCCAAATATCTTTAGCTATAGGTCACGCTTTCGTACAACTGTGCTCTTAAAAATAAAAATTCCCGCACTGGTCCGGAAACCCCGGAACGACTAGAAAAGCTAAAATGGTGAGTTATAGGTCACGCTTTCGGTCAAATGTGCTCTGAAAAATAAAAATCCCTGGACAGGTCCGGTAACCCTGGAATGACTAGAAAAGCTGAATATCGTGAGATATAGGTCATGCTTTCGGCCAAATATGCTTTGAGAAATAAAAATCCCCGGACAGCCCAGATAACCCCGAAATGACTAGAAAAGCTGAACATCGTGAGCTATAGGTCACGCTTTCGGCCAAATCTGCTCCGAGAGAGAAAATTCCCCCGATTGCTCCGGTAACCGCTGAACGACTAGAAAAGCCAAAAATCGTGAGCTATAGGTCACAATTTCGGCCAAATGTGACGCGAAAAAAAATCCCCGGAGACCTCCAGTAACCCTGGAACGACTAGAAAAGCTGAAATCGTGAGCTATAGATCACACTTTCGTCCAAATTTGCTCCTTAAAATAAAAATACCTGGACAGCTGTCGTAACCCCAAAACGACTAGAAAAGCTAAAATTTGTTAGCTCTAGGTCACGCTTTCGGCCAAATGTGCTCCGAAAAATAAAAATCCACGCACTCTTCAAGTAACCCCAAAACGACTAGAAAAGCTGAAATCGTGAGCAATAGGTCACGCTTTCGGCCAAATGTGCTCCGAAAAATAAAATTCCACGCACTCTTCAAGTAACCCCAAAACGACTAGAAAAGCTAAAATCGTGAGCTATATGTCACGCTTTCAGCCGAATGTGCTCCGAAATGTAAAAATCCCCATACTGCTACGGTAACCCCAGAACAACTAGAAAAGCTCAAAATCGTGAGGTATAGGTCACACTTTCGGCCAAATCTGCTCTGAGAAACAAAATTCCGCCGACTGCTCCGGTAACCGTTGAACGACGAGAAAAGCTGAAAATCGTGAGCTATAGGTCACGCTTTCGGACAAATGTGATGCGAAAAAAAATCCCCGAAGTCCTCCAGTAACCCCGGAATGACTAAAAAAGCAGAAAATCCTGAGCTATGGGTCTCCCTTTCGGCCAAATGTGATGCGACAAAATTCTGCGGAATCCTCTGGTAACATCGAAACGATTAGAAAAGTTAAAAATCTTTAGCTATTGGTCATGCTTTCGGGCAAATGTACTCTGAAAAATAAAAGTCCCCAGACTGCTCTGGTGACCCCGGAACGACTAGAAAAGCTAAAAATCTCTGAGCTATAGGTCACTCTTTCTGCCAAATGTGCTCCAAAAAAATAAAATTCCGCGGAATGCCCGGTAACCCTGGAACGACTAGAAAAGCTGAAAATCGTGAGCTATAGGTCACGCTTTCGGCCAAATGTGCTCCGAAAAATAAAATTCCGCGGAATGCCCGGTAACCCTGGAACGACTAGGAAAGTTGAAAATCGTGATCTATAGGTCACTCTTTCGGCCAAATGTGCTCCGAAATATAAAATTTCGCGTAATGCCCGGAAACCCTGGAACGACTAGGAAAGTTGAAAATCGTGATCTATAGGTCACTCTTTCGGCCAAATGTGCTCCGAAATATAAAATTTCGCGTAATGCCCGGAAACCCTGGAACGACTAGTAAAGTTGAAAATCGTGAGCTATAGGTCACGCTTTCGGCCAAATGTGCTCCGAAAAATAAAATTCCACGGAATGCCAGGTAACCCAGGAACGACTACGAAAGTTGAAAATCGTGAGCTATAGGTCACTCTTTCGGCCTAATGTGCTCCGAAAAATAAAATTCCGCGGAACGCCCGGTAACCCTGGAATGACTAGAAAAGCGGAAAATCGTGAGCTATAGGTCACGCTTTCGGCCAAATGTGCTCCGAAAAATAAAATTCCACGGAATGCCCAGTAACCGTGGAACGACTAGGAAAGTTGAAAATCGTGAGCTTTAGGTCACTCTTTCGGTCAAAAGTGCTCCGAAAAATAAAAATTCCCGCACTGGTCCGGTAACCCCGGAACGACTAGAAAAGCTGAAATCGTGAGCTATAGGTCACGCATTCAGCAAAATGTGCTCCGAAAAATAAAATTCCGCGGAATGCCCGGTAACCCTGGAACGAGTAGGAAAGTTGAAAATCGTGAGCTATAGGTCACTCTTTCGGCCAAATGTGCTCCGAAAAATAAAAATTCCCGCACTGGTCCGGTAACCCCGGAACGAATAGAAAAGCTGAAATCGTGAGCTATAGGTCACACTTTCAGCAAAATGTGCTCCGAAAAATAAAAATACCTGGACAGCGGCGGTAACCTCAGAATGACTAGAAAAACTCAAAATCGTGAGCTATAGATCACGTTTTCGGCCAAATGTGATGCGAAAAAAATCCCCGGAGTCCTCCAGTAACCCCGGAACGACTAGAAAAGCGAAAAATCTTGAGCTATGGGTCACCCTTTCGGCAAAATGTGATGCGACAGAAATCCCCGGAATGCTTCGGTAACCCTAGAATGACTAGAAAAATTGATAATCGTTAGCTATTGGTCACTCTTTCGGCCAAATCTGCTCCGTAAAATAAGAATCCCCGGACTGGCCCGCTAACCCAGGAACAAGTAGAAAAGCTAAAGGTCACGCTTTCGGTTAAATGTGCTCCGAATAATAAAAATCCCCGCACTCGTCAAGTAAACCCAAAACGACTAGAAAAGCTGAAATCGTGAGCCATACGTCACGCTTTCAGCCGACGCTTTCAGCCGAATGTGCTCCTAAAAGTAAAAATCCCCGGACTGCTGCGGTAACCCCAGAACGACTAGAAAAGCTCAAAATCGTGAGCTATAGGTTTCGCTTTCGGCCAAATCTGCCCCGAGAAACAAAATTGTCGGAATGCTCCGGTAACCCTACAACGACTAGGAAAGTCGAAAATCGTGAGCTATAGGTCATTCTTTCGGCCAAACGTGCTCCGAAAAATAAAATTCCGCGGAATGGCCGGTAACCCCGGAACGACTAGAAAAGCTGAAAATCTGAGCTACAGGTCACGCTTTCGGCCAAATGTGCTCCGAAAAATAAAAATCGCCGCACTGGCCCGGTAACCCCGGAACGACTAGAAAAGCGGAAATCGTGAGCTATAGGTCACGCATTCCGCCAAATGTGCTCCAAAAAATAAAAATACATGGACAGCAGCGGTAACCTCAGAACGACTAGAAAAACTCAAAATCATGAGCTATAGGTCACGCTTTCGGTCAAATGTGATGTGAAAAAAATCCCCGGAGTCCTCCAGTAACCCTGGAACAACTAGAAAAGCGGGAAAATCTTGAGCTATGGGTCACCCTTTCGGCAAAATGTGATGCGACAGAAATCGCCGGAATTCTCTGGTAACCCTGGAACGACTAGAAAAGTTGATGATCGTTAGCTGTGGGTCACTCTTTCGGCCAAATCTGCTCCAAACAATAAGAATCCCCGGATTGGCCCGTCAATCCTGAAACGACTAGAAAAACTGAAGATCACGCTTTCGGCCAAATGTGCTCCGAATAAAAAAAAATCCCCGCACTCCTCAAGTAAACCTAGAACGACTAGAAAAGCTGAAATCGTGAGCTATACGTCATGCTTTCAGCCGAATGTGTTCCGAAAAGTAAAAATCCCCGGACTGCTGCGGTAACCCCAGAACGACTAGAAAAGCTCAAAATTGGGAGCTATAGGTCACGCTTTCGGCCAAATCTGCCCCGAGAAACAAAAAATGTCGGAATGCTCCGGTAACCCTACAACGACGAGAAAAGCTGAAAATTGCGAGTTATAGGTCACGTTTTCGGCCAAATCTGTTGCAAAATATAAAAATACCCAGACTGCTCTGGTAACCGTGGAAGGACTAGGAAAGTTGAAAATCGTGAGCTTTAGGTCACTCTTTCGGTCAAATGTGCTCCGAAAAATAAAAATTCCCGCACTGGTCCGGTAACCCCGGAACGACTAGAAAAGCTGAAAATCGTTAGCTCTAGGTCACGCTTTCGGCCAAATGTGCTCCGAAAAATAAAAATCCACGCACCCTTCAAGTAACCCCAAAACGACTAGAAAAGCTGAAATCGTGAGCTATATGTCACGATTTCAGCCGAATGTGCTCCGAAATGTAAAAATCCCCATACTGCTACGGTAACCCCAGAACAACTAGAAAAGCTCAAAATCGTGAGGTATAGGTCACGCTTTCGGCCAAATCTGCTCTGAGAAACAAAATTCCGCCGACTGCTCCGGTAACCGTTGAACGACGAGAAAAGCTGAAAATCGTGAGCTATAGGTCACGCTTTCGGACAAATGTGATGCGAAAAAAAATCCCCGAAGTCCTCCAGTAACCCCGGAATGACTAAAAAAGCAGAAAATCCTGAGCTATGGGTCTCCCTTTCGGCCAAATGTGATGCGACAAAATTCTGCGGAATCCTCTGGTAACATCGAAACGATTAGAAAAGTTAAAAATCTTTAGCTATTGGTCATGCTTTCGGGCAAATGTACTCTGAAAAATAAAAGTCCCCAGAGTGCTCTGGTGACCCCAGAACGATTAGAAAAGCTAAAAATCTCTGAGCTATAGGTCACTCTTTCTGCCAAATGTGCTCCAAAAAATAAAATTCCGCGGAATGCCCGGTAACCCTGGAACGACTAGAAAAGCTGAAAATCGTGAGCTATAGGTCACGCTTTCGGCCAAATTTGCTCCGAAAAATAAAATTCCGCGGAATGCCCGGTAACCCTGGAACGACTAGGAAAGTTGAAAATCGTGAGCTATAGGTCACTCTTTCGGCCAAATGTGCTCCGAAATATAAAATTTCGCGTAATGCCCGGAAACCCTGGAACGACTAGTAAAGTTGAAAATCGTGAGCTATAGGTCACGCTTTCGGCCAAATGTGCTCCGAAAAATAAAATTCCACGGAATGCCAGGTAACCCAGGAACGACTACGAAAGTTGAAAATCGTGAGCTATAGGTCACTCTTTCGGCCTAATGTGCTCCGAAAAATAAAATTCCGCGGAATGCCCGGTAACCCTGGAATGACTAGAAAAGCGGAAAATCGTGAGCTATAGGTCACGCTTTCGGCCAAATGTGCTCCGAAAAATAACATTCCACGGAATGCCCAGTAACCGTGGAACGACTGGGAAAGTTGAAAATCGTGAGCTTTAGGTCACTCTTTCGGTCAAATGTGCTCCGAAAAATAAAAATTCCCGCACTGGTCCGGTAACCCCGGAACGACTAGAAAAGCTGAAATCGTGAGCTATAGGTCACGCTTTCGGCCAAATGTGCTCCGAAAAATAAAATTTCGTGGAATGCCCGGTAACCCTGGAACGAGTAGGAAAGTTGAAAATCGTGAGCTATAGGTCACTCTTTCGGCCAAATGTGCTCCGAAAAATAAAAATTCCCGCACTGGTCCGGTAACCCCGGAACGACTAGAAAAGCTGAAATCGTGAGCTATAGGTCACGCATTCAGCAAAATGTGCTCCGAAAAATAAAAATACCTGGACAGCGGCGGTAACCTCAGAATGACTAGAAAAACTCAAAATCGTGAGCTATAGATCACGTTTTCGGCCAAATGTGATGCGAAAAAAATCCCCGGAGTCCTCCAGTAACCCCGGAACGACTAGAAAAGCGAAAAATCTTGAGCTATGGGTCACCCTTTCGGCAAAATGTGATGCGACAGAAATCCCCGGAATGCTTTGGTAACCCTAGAATGACTAGAAAAATTGATAATCGTTAGCTATTGGTCACTCTTTCGGCCAAATCTGCTCCGTAAAATAAGAATCCCCGGACTGGCCCGCTAACCCTGGAACAAGTAGAAAAGCTAAAGGTCACGCTTTCGGTTAAATGTGCTCCGAATAATAAAAATCCCCGCACTCGTCAAGAAAACCCAAAACGACTAGAAAAGCTGAAATCGTGAGCTATACGTCACGCTTTCAGCCGAATGTGCTCCTAAAAGTAAAAATCCCCGGACTGCTGCGGTAACCCCAGAACGACTAGAAAAGCTCAAAATCGTGAGCTATAGGTTTCGCTTTCGGCCAAATCTGCCCCGAGAAACAAAATTGTCGGAATGCTCCGGTAACCCTACAACGACTAGGAAAGTCGAAAATCGTGAGCTATAGGTCATTCTTTCGGCCAAATGTGCTCCGAAAAATAAAATTCCGCGGAATGCCCGGTAACCCCGGAACGACTAGAAAAGCTGAAAATCTGAGCTACAGGTCACGCTTTCGGCCAAATGTGCTCCGAAAAATAAAAATCGCCGCACTGGCCCGGTAACCCCGGAACGACTAGAAAAGCTGAAATCGTGAGCTATAGGTCACGCATTCCGCCAAATGTGCTCCAAAAAATAAAAATACCTGGACAGCAGCGGTAACCTCAGAACGACTAGAAAAACTCAAAATCATGAGCTATAGGTCACGCTTTCGGTCAAATGTGATGTGAAAAAAATCCCCGGAGTCCTCCAGTAACCCTGGAACAACTAGAAAAGCGGAAAATCTTGAGCTATGGGTCACCCTTTCGGCAAAATGTGATGCGACAGAAATCCCCGGAATGCTCTGGTAACCCTGGAACGACTAGAAAAGTTGATGATCGTTAGCTGTGGGTCACTCTTTCGGCCAAATCTGCTCCAAACAATAAGAATCCCCGGATTGGCCCGTCAATCCTGAAACGACTAGAAAAACTGAAGATCACGCTTTCGGCCAAATGTGCTCCGAATAAAAAAAAATCCCCGCACTCCTCAAGTAAACCTAGAACGACTAGAAAAGCTGAAATCGTGAGCTATACGTCATGCTTTCAGCCGAATGTGTTCCGAAAAGTAAAAATCCCCGGACTGCTGCGGTAACCCCAGAACGACTAGAAAAGCTCAAAATTGAGAGCTATAGGTCACGCTTTCGGCCAAATCTGCCCCGAGAAACAAAAATTGTCGGAATGCTCCGGTAACCCTACAACGACGAGAAAAGCTGAAAATTGCGAGTTATAGGTCACGTTTTCGGCCAAATCTGTTGCAAAATATAAAAATACCCAGACTGCTTTGGTAACCGTGGAACGACTAGGAAAGTTGAAAATCGTGAGCTTTAGGTCACTCTTTCGGTCAAATGTGCTCCAAAAATAAAAATTCCCGCACTGGTCCGGTAACCCCGGAACGACTAGAAAAGCTGAAAATCGTTAGCTCTAGGTCACGCTTTCGGCCAAATGTGCTCCGAAAAATAAAAATCCACGCACTCTTCAAGTAACCCCAAAACGACTAGAAAAGCTGAAATCGTGAGCTATATGTCACGCTTTCAGCCGAATGTGCTCCGAAATGTAAAAATCCCCATACTGCTACGATAACCCCAGAATAACTAGAAAAGCTCAAAATCGTGAGGTATAGGTCACGCTTTCGGCCAAATCTGCTCTGAGAAAAAAAATTCCGCCGACTGCTCCGGTAACCGTTGAACGACGAGAAAAGCTGAAAATCGTGAGCTATAGGTCACGCTTTCGGACAATTGTGATGCGAAAAAAATCCCCGAAGTCCTCCAGTAACCCCGGAATGACTAAAAAAGCAGAAAATCCTGAGCTATGGGTCTCCCTTTCGGCCAAATGTGATGCGACAAAATTCTGCGGAATCCTCTGGTAACATCGAAACGATTAGAAAAGTTAAAAGTCTTTAGCTATTGGTCATGCTTTCGGGCAAATGTACTCTGAAAAATAAAAGTCCCCGGACTGCTCTGGTGACCCCGGAACGACTAGAAAAGCTAAAAATCTCTGAGCTATAGGTCACTCTTTCTGCCAAATGTGCTCCAAAAAATAAAATTCCGCGGAATGCACGGTAACCCTGGAACGACTAGAAAAGCTGAAAATCGTGAGCTATAGGTCACGCTTTCGGCCAAATTTGCTCCGAAAAATAAAATTCCGCGGAATGCCCGGTAACCCTGGAACGACTAGGAAAGTTGAAAATCGTGAGCTATAGGTCACTCTTTCGGCCAAATGTGCTCCGAAATATAAAATTTCGCGTAATGCCCGGAAACCCTGGAAGGACTAGTAAAGTTGAAAATCGTGAGCTATAGGTCACGCTTTCGGCCAAATGTGCTCCGAAAAATAAAATTCCACGGAATGCCAGGTAACCCAGGAACGACTACGAAAGTTGAAAATCGTGAGCTATAGGTCACTCTTTCGGCCTAATGTGCTCCGAAAAATAAAATTCCGCGGAATGCCCGGTAACCCTGGAATGACTAGAAAAGCGGAAAATCGTGAGCTATAGGTCACGCTTTCGGCCAAATGTGCTCCGAAAAATAACATTCCACGGAATGCCCAGTAACCGTGGAACGACTGGGAAAGTTGAAAATCGTGAGCTTTAGGTCACTCTTTCGGTCAAATGTGCTCCGAAAAATAAAAATTCCCGCACTGGTCCGGTAACCCCGGAACGACTAGAAAAGCTGAAATCGTGAGCTATAGGTCACGCTTTCGGCCAAATGTGCTCCGAAAAATAAAATTTCGCGGAATGCCCGGTAACCCTGGAACGAGTAGGAAAGTTGAAAATCGTGAGCTATAGGTCACTCTTTCGGCCAAATGTGCTCCGAAAAGTAAAAATTCCCGCACTGGTCCGGTAACCCCGGAACGACTAGAAAAGCTGAAATCGTGAGCTATAGGTCACGCATTCAGCAAAATGTGCTCCGAAAAATAAAAATACCTGGACAGCGGCGGTAACCTCAGAATGACTAGAAAAACTCAAAATCGTGAGCTATAGATCACGTTTTCGGCCAAATGTGATGCGAAAAAATCCCCGGAGTCCTCCAGTAACCCCGGAACGACTAGAAAAGCGAAAAATCTTGAGCTATGGGTCACCCTTTCGGCAAAATGTGATGCGACAGAAATCCCCGGAATGCTTCGGTAACCCTAGAATGACTAGAAAAATTGATAATCGTTAGCTATTGGTCACTCTTTCGGCCAAATCTTTTCCGAAAAATAAGAATCCCCGGACTGGCCCGCTAACCCTGGAACAAGTAGAAAAGCTGAAGGTCACGCTTTCGGTTAAATGTGCTCCGAATAATAAAAATCCCCGCACTCGTCAAGTAAACCCAAAACGACTAGAAAAGCTGAAATCGTGAGCTATACGTCACGCTTTCAGCCGACGCTTTCAGCCGAATGTGCTCCTAAAAGTAAAAATCCCCGGACTGCTGCGGTAACCCCAGAACGACTAGAAAAGCTCAAAATCGTGAGCTATAGATTTCGCTTTCGGCCAAATCTGCCCCGAGAAAAAAAATTTTCGGAATGCTCCGGTAACCCTACAACGACTTCAGCTGAAGGTCACGTTTTCGGCCAAATCTGTTGCAAAATATAAAAATACCCAGACTGCTCTGGTAACCGTGGAACGACTAGGAAAGTTGAAAATCGTGAGCTTTAGGTCACTCTTTCGGTCAAATGTGCTCCGAAAAATAAAAATTCCCGCACTGGTCCGGTAACCCCGGAACGACTAGAAAAGTTGAAAATCGTTAGCTCTAGGTCACGCTTTCGGCCAAATGTACTCCGAAAAATAAAAATCCACGCACTCGTCAAGTAACCCCAAAACGACTAGAAAAGCTGAAATCGTGAGCTATGTGTCACGCTTTCAGCCGAATGTGCTCTGAAATGTAAAAAATCTCCAGACTGCTATGGTAACCCCAGAACAACTAGAAAAGCTCAAAATCGTGAGGTATAGGTCATGCTTTCGGCCAAATCTGCTCCGAGAAACAAAATTCCGCCGACTGCTCCGGTAACCGTTGAACGACGAGAAAAGCGGAAAATCGTGAGCTATAGGTCACGCTTTCGGCCAAATGTGCTCCGAAAAATAAAATTCCACGGAATGCCCGGTGGCCCTGTAACGACTAGGAAAGTCGAATATCGTGTGCTATAGGTCACGCTTTCGGCCAAATGTGCTCCGAAAAATAAAATTCCGCGGATTGCCCGGTGACCCTGGAACGACTAGGAAAGTTGAAATTCGTGAGATATAGGTCACTCTTTCGGCCAAATGTGCTCCGAAAAATAAAATTCCACGGAATGCGCGGTAACCTCGGAACGACTAAAAAAGCTGAAAATCGTAAGCTATAGGTCACACTTTCGGCCAAATGTGCTTTGAAAAACAAAAATCCCCGCACTGGTCCGGTAGCCCCGGAACGACTAGAAAAGCTGAAATCGTGAGCTATAGGTCACGCATTCAGCCAAATGTGCTCCAAAAAATAAAAATACCTAAATAGCTGCGGTAACCCTAGAACGAAAAGAAAAACTCAAAATCGTGAGCTATAGGTCCCGCTTTCGGTCAAATGTGATGCGAAAAAAAAATCCCTGAGGTCCTCCAGTAATCCCGGAACGACTAGAAAAGCGGAAAATCTTGAGCTATGGGTCACCCTTTCGGCAAAATGTGATGCGACAGAAATCCCCGGAATGCTCCGGTAACCCTGGAACGAGTAGAAAAGTTGATAATCGTTAGCTGTTGGTCACTCTTTCGGCCAAATCTGCTCCGAAAAATAAGAATCCCCGGACTGGCCCGTTAATCCTGGAACGACTAGGAAAACTGAAGGTCACGCTTTCGGCCAAATGTGCTCCGAATAATAAAAATCCCCGCACTCGTCAAGTAAACCCAGAACGACTAGAAAAGCTGAAATCGTAAGCTATACGTCACGCTTTCAGCCGAATGTGCTCCGAAAAGTAAAAATCCCCGGACTGCTGCGGTAACCCCAAAACGACTAGAAAAGTTCAAAATCGTGAGCTATAGGTTACGCTTTCGGCCAAATCTACCCGGAGAAACAAAAATTGTCGGAATGCTCCGGTAACCCTACAACGACTAGAAAAGCTGAAAATCATTAGTTCTAGGTCACGTTTTCGGCCAAATCTGTTGCAAAATATAAGAATACCCGGATTTCTTCGGTAACCCGGGAACGACTAGAAAAGTTGAAAATCGTGAGTTATAGACCACTCTTTCGGCCAGATGTGCTCCAAAAATTAAAAATCCCCAGCTTGGCACGGTAACTCTGGAACGACTAGAAAAGCTGAATATCTTGAGCTATAGGTCACGCTTTCGTCCAAATGGGCTCCTAAAAATGAAAATCCCCGCACTGGTCCGGAAACCCCGGAACGACTAAAAAAGCTAAGATGGTGAGCTATAGGTCACGCTTTCGGTCAAATGTGCTCTTAAAAATAAAAATCCCTAGACAGGTCCGGTAACACCGGAACGACTAGATAAGCTGAAAATCGTGAGATATAGGTCATGCTTTCGGCCAAATGTGCTCTGAGAAATAAAAATCCCCGGACAGCCCCGAAACGAGTAGAAAAGCTGAAAATCGTGAGCTATAGGTCACGCTTTCGGCCAAATCTGCTACGAGAAAC
Organism: Dendrocalamus latiflorus; assembly: GCA_017311315.1. NCBI lineage: Eukaryota > Viridiplantae > Streptophyta > Magnoliopsida > Poales > Poaceae > Dendrocalamus > Dendrocalamus latiflorus. The sequence goes on along the minus strand of CM029613.1, from coordinate 50,186 downwards.
AAAATTCCTCCGACAGCTCCGGTAACCGTTGTACGACTAGAAAAGCTGACTTATAGGTACGCTTTCGACAAATGTGCTCCGAAAATTAAAAATTTCTGGACTGGCCTGGTAACCCTAGAACGACTGGAAAAGCTGAAAATCGTGAGCTATAGGTACGCTTTCGGCAAATGTGCTCTGAAAATTAAAAATCCCCGGACTGGCCCGGTAACGACAAAGAAAGCTGAAAATCGTGAGCCATCGGTCATGCTGTCGGCCAATTGTGATGCGAAAAAAAAATCCTCGGAGTCCTCCAGTATCCCCAGAACGACAAGAAAAGCGAAAAATCTTGAGCTATGGGTCTCCCTTTCGGCCAAATGTGGTGCGACAAAAATCCGCGGAATCCTCCGGTAACACCAGAACGATTAGAAAAATTAAATATAGTTAGCTATTGGCCACGGTTTCGGGCAAATGTGCTTCGAAAAATAAAAATCCCCGGACTGCTCCGGTAACCACGGAACAACTAGAAAAAGCTGAAATCGTGAGCCTTTTGGCAAATTTGCTCCGAGAAACAATAATCCCCGGAATGCTCCGATAACCCTGGAATGACAAGAAAAGTTGAAAATCGTGAGCTATAGATCACTCTTTCGGCCAAATGTGCTCCGAAAAATAAAATTTCGCGGACTGGCCCAGTAAAACTGCAATGTCTAGAAAAGCGCTTTCAGCCAAATGTGCTCCGAAAAATAAAAATCCCAGCACTGGACCAGAAACCCAGGAACGACTAGAAAAGCTAAAATCATTAGCTGTTGGTCACTCTCTCGGCCAAATCTGCTTCAAAAAATAAGAATACCCGGACTGGCAAGTTAAACCTGAAACGATTAGAAAAGCTGAAAATCGTGAGCTTATAGGTCACGCTTTCGGCAAAATGTGCTCATAAAAATAAAATTCTCCGCCCTCGTCGAGTAACCCAGAACGACTGGAAAATCTGAAATCGTGAGCTATACGTGACGCTTCAGCCGAGTGTGCTCCGAAAAGTAAAAATTCCCGAATTGCTGCGGTAACCCCAGAACGACTAGAAAAGCTCAAAATCATGAGCTATAGGTCACGTTTTTGGTCAAATGTGATGCGAAAAAAGAAATCCCCGAAGTCCTCCAGCAACCCCGGAACGACTAGAAAAGCAGAAAATCTTGAGCCATGGGTCTCCCTTTTGGCCAATGTGATGCGACAAAAATCCGCGGAATCCTCTGGTAACTCCGTAACGATTAGAAAAGTTAAAAATCATTAGCTATAGGTCACGCCTTTTGCCAAATTTGCTTCGAGAAATAATAATCCCCGGAATGCTCGGATAACCCTGGGATGACTAGAAAAGTTGAAAATCATAAGCTATAGATCACTCTTTCGGCCAAATGTGCTCCGAAAAATAAAATTTCGCGGACTGGCCCAGTAACCCCGGAATGTCTAGAAAAGCTGAAAATCGTGAGCTATAGGTCACGCTTTCAGTCAAACGTGCTCCGAAAAATAAAAATCCCCGCACTGGTCTAGAAACCCAGGATTGACTTGAAAAGCTAAAATCATTAGCTATTTGTCACTCTCTCGGCCAAATCTGCTTTGAAAAATAAAAATTCTCGGACTGGACCGGTAACCCTGGAACGACTAGAAAAGCCGAAAATCGTGAGCTATAGGTCACGCTTGTGCTCCGAAAAATAAAAATCCCCGCACTCAACGAGTAACCCCAGAGTGACTAGAAAAGTTAGAATCATGAGCTATACATCACGTTTTCAGCCGAATGTGCTCTGAAAAGTAAAAATCCCTGGACTGCTGAGGTAACGACTAGAAAACCTCAATATCGTCAGCTCTAGGTTACGCTTTCGGCCAAATCTGCTCCGAGAAACAAAATTCCGCTGACTACTCCGGTAACCGTTGAACGACAAGGAAAGCTGAAAATCGTGTGCTATAGTTCACGCTTTCGGCCAAATGTGATGCGAAAAAAATCCCCGTACTCTTCAGTAACCCCAGAACGACTAGAAAAGCGGAAAATCTTGAGCTATGGGTCTCCCTTTTGGCGAAATATGATGCGACAAAAATCTGCGGTATCTTCTGGTAACACCGGAACGATTTGAAAAGTTAAAAATCGTTAGCTATTGGTCACACTTTCAGGCAAATGTGCTCCAAAAAATAAAAGTCCCCGGACTGCTCTGAGAAACAAAATTCCGCCGACTCCTCCGGTAACTGTTGAATGACTAGAAAAGCTGAAAATCGTGAGGTCACGGTTTCGGCCAAATGTGATGCGAAAAAAATCTCCGGAGTCCCCAGTAACCCCGGAACGCCTAGAAAAGCGGAAAATCTTGACTTATAGGTACGCTTTCGGCAAATGTGCTCCGAAAATTAAAAATTTCCGGGGCCTGGTAACCCTAGAACGACTGGAAGAGCTGAAAATTGTGAGCTATAGGTACACTTTCGGCAAATGTGCTCCGAAAATTAAAAATCCCCGGACTGGCCCGGTAACGACAAAGAAAGCAGAAAATCGTGAGCTATAGGTCATGCTGTCGGTCAAATGTGATGCGAAAAAAAATCCCTGAGGTCCTCCAGTAATCCCGGAACGACTAGAAAAGCGGAAAATCTTGAGCTATGGGTCTCCCTTTCGGCCAAATGTGGTGCAACAAAAATCCGCGGAATCCTCCGGTAACACCAGAACGATTAGAAAAATTAAATATCGTTAGCTATTGGCCACGGTTTCGGGCAAATGTGCTTCGAAAAATAAAAATCTCCGGACTGCTCCGGTAACCACGGAACAACTAGAAAAAGCTGAAATCGTGAGCTATAGGTCACGCTATTGGCAAATTTGCTCCGAGAAACAATAATCCCCGGAATGCTCCGATAACCCTGGAATGACTAGAAAAGTTGAAAATCGTGAGCTATAGATCTCTCTTTCGGCCAAATGTGCTCCGAAAAAAAAAATTTCGCGGACTGGCCCGGTAAACCTGGAATGTCAATTAAAGCGCTTTCAGCCAAATGTGCTCCGTAAAATAAAAATCCCAGCACTGGTCCAGAAACCCAGGATCGACTAGAAAAGCTAAAATGATTAGCTGTTGGTCACTCTCTCGGCCAAATCTGCTTCAAAAAATAAGAATACCCGGACTGGCCAGTTAAACCTGAAACGATTAGAAAAGCTGAAAATCGTGAGCTATAGGTCACGCTTTCGGCAAAATGTGCTCATAAAAATAAAAATTCCCGCCCTCATCGAGTAACCCAGAACGACTAGAAAATCTGAAATCGTGAGCTATACGTGACGCTTCAGCCGAGTGTGCTCCGAAAAGTAAAAATTACCGAATTGCTGCAGTAACCCCAGAACGACTAGAAAAGCTCAAAATCGTGAGCTATAGGTCACGTTTCGGTCAAATGTGATGCGAAAAAAGAAATCCCCGAAGTCCTCCAGCAACCCCGGAACGACTAGAAAAGCAGAAAATCTTGAGCCATGGGTCTCCCTTTTGGCCAATGTGATGCGACAAAAATCCGTGGAATCCTCTGGTAATTCCGTAACGATTAGAAAAGTTAAAAATCGTTAGCTATTGGTCACGCTTTCGGGCAAATGTGCTCCGAAAAATAAAAGTCCCTGGACTGCCCCGGTAACCCCCGAACGACTAGAAAAGCTGAAATCGAGAGCTATAGGTCACGCTTTTGGCCAAATTTGCTTCGAGAAACAATAATCCCCGGAATGCCCGAATAACCCTGGGATGACTAGAAAAGTTGAAAATCGTGAGCTATAGATCACTCTTTCGGCCAAATGTACTCCGAAAAATAGAATTTCGCGGACTGGCCCGGTAACACTGGAATGTCTAGAAAAGCTGAAAATCGTGAGCTATAGGTCATGCTTTCAGTCAAATGTGCTCCGAAAAATAAAAATCCCCGCACTGGTCCAGAAACCCAGGAACGACTTGAAAAGCTAAAATCATTAGCTATTGGTCACTCTCTCGGCCAAATCTGCTCTGAAAAATAAAAATTCTCGGACTGGACCGGTAACCCTGGAACGACTAGAAAAGCCGAAAATCGTGAGCTATAGGTCACGCTTTCGGCCAAATGTGCTCTGAAAAATAAAAATCCCCGCACTCGACGAGTAACCCAGAACGACTAGAAAAGTTAGAATCGTGAGCTATACATCATGTTTTCAGCCGAATGTGCTCTGAAAAGTAAAAATCCCCGGACTGCTGAGGTAACGACTAGAGAAGCTCAATATCGTCAGCTGTAGGTTACGCTTTCGGCCAAATCTGCTTCGAGAAACAAAATTCCACTGACTACTCCGGTAACCGTTGAACGACAAGGAAAGCTGAAAATCGTGAGCTATAGTTCACGCTTTTGGCCAAATGTGATGCGAAAAAAATCCCCGTACTCTTCAGTAACCCCAGAACGACAAGAAAAGCGGAAAATCTTGAGCTATGGGTTTCCCTTTCAGCCAAATATGATGCGACAAAAATCTGCGGTATCTTCTGGTAACAGCAGAACGATTTGAAAAGTTAAAAATCATTAGCTATTGGTCACGCTTTCAGGCAAATGTGCTCCAAAAAATAAAAGTCCCCGGACTGCTCCGGTAACCCTGCAACGACTAGAAAAGTTGAAATCGTGAGCTATACGTCACGCTTTTGGTCAAATGTGATGCGAAAAAAATGCCCGGAGTCCTCCAGTAACCCCCGAACGACTAGAAAAGTGGAAAATCTTGAGCTATGGGTCACCCTTTCGGCAAAATGTGATGCGACAGAAATCCTCGAAATTCTCCGGTAACCCTGGAATGACTAGAAAAGTTGATAATCGTTAGCTACTGGTCACTCACCCGCTCCGAAAAATAAGAATCCCCGGACTGGCCCGTTAACCCTGGAACGACTAGAAAAGCTGAAAATCGTGAGCTATAGGTCACGCTTTCGGCCAAATGTGATGCGAAAAGAATACTCAGAGTCCTCTTGTAACCCCGGAGCGACTAGAAAAGCGGAAAAGCTTGAGCTATTGGTCTCTGTTTCGGCCAAATGTGATGCGACAAAAATCCGTGGAATCCTCCGGTAACTCCGCAATGATTAGAAAAGTTAAATATCGTTAGCTATTGGTCACGCTTTCGGGCAAATGTGCTCCGAAAAATAAAAATCCCCGGACTGCTCCGGTAACCACGGAACGACTAGAAAAGCCGAAATCGTGAGCTATAGGTCACACTTTTGGCCAAATTTGCTCCGAGAAACAAAAATCCTTGGAATGCTTCGGTAACCCTGGAACGACTAGAAAAGTTGAAAATCGTGAGCTATAGATCACTCGTTCGGCCAAATGTGCTCCGAAAAATAAAATTCCGTGGACTGGCTCGGTAATCCTGGAATGACAAGAAAAGCTGAAAATCGTGAGCTATAGGTCACACTTTTGGCTAAATGTGCTCCGAAAAATAAAAATCCCCGCACTGTTGCAGAAACCTAGGAATGATTAGAAAAGCTAAAATGATGAGCTATAGGTCACGCTTTCGGCCGAATGTGCTCCGAAAAATAAAAAACCCCACACTGGTCCGGTATCCTCGGAATGACTAGAAAAGCTGAAATCTTGAGCTGTAGTTTACGCTTTTGACCAAATGTGATGCGAAAAAAAAACCCCGGAGTCCTGTAGTGACCCCGGAACGACTAGAAAAGAGGAAAATCATGAGCTATGGGTCACCCTCTCGGCAAAATGTGAAGCCAAAGAAATCGACAGAATGCTACAGCTGCGGTAACCTCAGAACGACTAGAAAAACTCAAAATCATGAGCTATAGGTCACGCTTTCGGTCAAATGTGATGTGAAAAAAATTCCCCGAAGTCCTCCAGTAACCCCGGAACGACTAGAAAAGCGGAAAATCTTGAGCTATGGGTCACCCTTTCGGCAAAATGTGATGCGACAGAAATCCCCGGAATGCTCTGGTAACCCTGGAACGACTAGAAAAGTTGATGATCGTTAGCTGTGGGTCACTCTTTCGGCCAAATCTACTCCAAACAATAAGAATCCCCGGACTGGCCCGTCAATCCTGGAACGACTAGAAAAACTGAAGGTCACGCTTTCGGCCAAATGTGCTCTGAATAAAAAAAAAAATCCCCGCACTCGTCAAGTAAACCTAGAACGACTAGAAAAGTTGAAATCGTGAGCTATACGTCATGCTTTCAGCCGAATGTGCTCCGAAAAGTAAAAATCCCCGGACTGCTGCGGTAACCCCAAAACGACTAGAAAAGCTCAAAATTGTGAGCTATAGGTCACGCTTTTGGCCAAATCTGCCCCGAGAAACAAAAATTGTCGGAATGCTCCGGTAACCCTACAACGACTAGAAAAGCTGAAAATCGCGAGTTATAGGTCACGTTTTCGGCCAAATCTGTTGCAAAATATAAAAATACCCGGACTGCTCTGGTAACCCGGGAACGACTAGAAAAGCATAAAATCGTGAGTTATAGATCACTCTTTCGGCCAGATGTGCTCCAAAAATTAAAAATCCCGGCTTGGCATAGTAACTCTGGAACGACTAGAAAGGCCGAATATCTTTAGCCATAGGTCACGCTTTCGTCCAAATGTGCTCCTAAAAATAAAAATCCCCGCACTGGTCCGGAAACCCCGGAACGACTAGAAAAGCTAAAATGGTGAGTTATAAGTCACGCTTTCGGTCAAATGTGCTCTGAAAAATAAAAATCTCTGTACAGGTCCGGCAACCCCGGAACGACTAGAAAAGCTGAAAATCGTGAGATATAGGTCATGCTTTCGGCCAAATGTGCTTTGAGAAATAAAAATCCCCGGACAGCCCCGATAACCCCGAAATGACTAGAAAAGCTGAACATCGTGAGCTATAGGTCACGCTTTCGGCCAAATCTGCTCCGAGAGACAAAATTCCCCCGATTGCTCCGGTAACCGCTGAACGACTAGAAAAGCTGAAAATCGTGAGCTATAGGTCACGATTTCGGCCAAATGTGACGCGAAAAAAATCCCCGGAGTCCTGCAGTAACCCTGGAACGACTAGAAAAGCTGAAATCGTGAGTTATAGATCACGCTTTCGTCCAAATTTGCTCCTTAAAACAAAAATACCTGGACAGCTGTCGTAACCCCAAAACGACTAGAAAAGCGAAAAATCGTTAGCTCTAGGTCACGCTTTCGGCCAAATGTACTCCGAAAAATAAAAATCCACGCACTTGTCAAGTAACCCCAAAACGACTAGAAAAGCTGAAATCGTGAGCTATATGTCGCGCTTTCAGCCGAATGTCCTCCGAAATGTAAAAATCCCCAGACTGTTACGGTAACCCCAGAACAACTAGAAAAGCACGAAATCGTGAGGTATAGGTCACGCTTTCGGCCAAATCTGCTCCGAGAAACAAAATTCCGCCGACTGCTCCGGTAACCATTGAACGACGAGAAAAAGCTGAAAATCGTGAGCTATAGGTCACGCTTTCGGCCAAATGTGATGCGAAAAAATCCCCGAAGTCCTGCAGTAACCCCGGAATGACTAGAAAAGCAGAAAATCCTGAGCTATGGGTCTCCCTTTCGGCCAAATGTGATGCGACAAAATTCTGCGGAATCCTCTGGTAACACCGAAACGATTAGAAAAGTTAAAAATCGTTAGCTATTGGTCATGCTTTCAGGCAAATGTACTCTGAAAAATAAAAGTCCCCAGACTGCTCTGGTGACTCCGGAACGACTAGAAAAGCTGAAAAATCTGTGAGCTATAGGTCACTCTTTCTGCCAAATGTGCTCCAAAAAATAAAATTCCGCGGAATGCCCGGTAACCCTGGAACGACTAGAAAAGCTGAAAATCGTGAGCTATAGGTCACGCTTTCGGCCAAATGTGCTCCGAAAAATAAAATTCTGCGGAATGCCCAGTAACCCTGGAACGACTAGGAAAGTTGAAAATGTGAGCTATAGGTCACTCTTTCGGCCAAATGTTCTCCGAAATATAAAATTTCGCGTAATGCCCGGAAACCCTGGAACGACTAGTAAAGTTGAAAATCGTGAGCTATAGGTCACGCTTTCGGCCAGATGTGCTCCGAAAAAAAAAATTCCACGGAATGCGCGGTAACCCTGGAACGACTACGAAAGTTGAAAATCGTGAGCTATAGGTCACTCTTTCGGCCTAATGTGCTCCGAAAAATAAAATTCCGCGGAATGCCCGGTAACCCTGGAACGACTAGAAAAGCGGAAAATCGTGAGCTATGGGTCACGCTTTCGGCCAAATGTGCTCCGAAAAATAAAATTCCACGGAATGCCCCGTAACTGTGGAACGACTAGGAAAGTTGAAAATCGTGAGCTATAGGTCACTCTTTCGATCAAATGTGCTCCGAAAAATAAAATTCCGCGGAATGGCCGGTAACCTTGGAACGACTGGGAAAGTCGAAAATCGTGAGCTATAGGTCACGCTTTCGGCCAAATGTGCTCCGAAAAATAAAATTCCGCGGAATGCCCGGTAACCCTGGAACGACTAGGAAAGTTGAAAATCGTGAGCTATAGGTCACTCTTTCGGCCAAATGTGCTCCGAAAAATAAAATTCCGCTGAATGCCCGGTAATCCCGGAACGACTAAAAAAGCAGAAAATCCTGAGCTATAGCTCACGCTTTCGGCGAAATGTGCTCCGAAAAATAAAAATCCCCGCATTGGTCCGGGAACCCCGGAACGACTAGAAAAGCTGAAATCGTGAGCTAGGTCACGCATTCAGCCAAATGTGCTCCGAAAAATAAAAATACCTGGATAGCTGCGGTAACCCTAGAACGAAAATAAAAACTCAAAATCGTGAGCTATAGGTCACGCTTTCGGTCAAATGTGATGCGAAAAAAAATCCCTGAGGTCCTCCAGTAATCCCGGAACGACTAGAAAAGCGGAAAATCTTGAGCTATGGGTCACCCTTTCGGCAAAATGTGATGCGACAGAAATCCCCGGAATGCTCCGGTAACCCTGGAACGAGTAGAAAAGTTGATAATCGTTAGCTGTTGGTCACTCTTTCGGCCAAATCTGCTCCAAAAAATAAGAATCCCCGGACTGGCCTGTTAATCCTGGAACGACTAGAAAAAATGAAGGTCACGCTTTCGGCCAAATGTGCTCCGAATAATAAAAATCCCCGCACTCGTCAAGTAAACCCAGAACGACTAGAAAAGCTGAAATCGTAAGCTATACGTCACGCTTTCAGCCGAATGTGCTCCGAAAAGTAAAAATCCCCGGACTACCGCGGTAACCCCAAAACGACTAGAAAAGCTAAAAATCGTGAGCTATAGGTTACGCTTTCGGCCAAATCTGCCCCAAGAAACAAAAATTGTCGGAATGCTCCGGTAACCCCACAGCGACTAGAAAAGCTGAAAATCATGAGTTATCGGTTACGTTTCGCCCAAATCTGTTGCAAAATATAAGAATACCCGGACTGCTCCGGTAAATCGGGAACGACTAGAAAAGTTAAAAATCGTGAGTTATAGATCACTGTTTCGGCCATATGTGCTCCAAAAATTAAAAATCCCCGGCTTGGCACGTTAACTCTGGAACGACTAGAAAAGCTGAATATCTTGAGCTATAGGTCACGCTTTCGTCCAAATGGGCTCCTAAAAATGAAAATCCCCGCACTGGTTCGGAAACCCCGGAACGACTAAAAAAGCTAAGATGGTGAGCTATAAGTCACGCTTTCGGTTGAATGTGCTTTGAAAAATAAAAATCCCTGGACAGGTCCGGTAACCCCGGAACGACTAGAAAAGCTGAAAATCGTGAGATATAGGTCATGCTTTCGGCCAAATGTGCTCTAAGAAATAAAAATCCCCGGACAGCCCCGAAACGAGTAGAAAAGCTAAAAATCGTGAGCTATAGGTCACGCTTTCGGCCAAATCTGCTCCGAGAAATAAAATTCCCCCGACAGCTCCGGTAACCATTGTACGACTAGAAAAGCTGAAAATCGTGAGCTATAGGTCACGCTTTTGGCCAAATGAGACGCGAAAAAAATCCCCGAAGTCCTCCAGTAACCCCGGAAGTACTAGAAAAGCTGAAATCGTGAGCTATAGATCACGCTTTCGTCCAAATTTGCTCCTTAAAATAAAAATACCTGGATAGCTGTCGTAACCCCAAAAAGACTAGAAAAGCTCAAAATCGTGAGTTATAATTCACGCTTTCGGCCAAATGTGCTCCGAAAAATAAAACTCTCCGGACTGCTCTGGTATCTCCGGGACGACTAGAAAAGCTGAAATCGGGAGCTATACGTCATGCTTTCAGCCGAATGTGCTCCGAAAAGTAAAAATCCCCGGACTGCTGCGGTAACCCCAAAACGACTAGAAAAGCTCAAAATTGTGAGCTATAGGTCACGCTTTCGGCCAAATCTGCCCCGAGAAACAAAAATTGTCGGAATGCTCCGGTAACCCTACAACGACTAGAAAAGCTGAAAATCGCGAGTTATAGGTCACGTTTTCGGCCAAATCTGTTGCAAAATATAAAAATACCCGGACTGCCCTGGTAACCCGGGAACGACTAGAAAAGCATAAAATCGTGAGTTATAGATCACTCTTTCGGCCAGATGTGCTCCAAAAATTAAAAATCCCGGCTTGGCATAGTAACTCTGGAACGACTAGAAAGGCCGAATATCTTTAGCCATAGGTCCGCTTTCGTCCAAATGTGCTCCTAAAAATAAAAATCCCCGCACTGGTCCGGAAACCCCGGAACGACTAGAAAAGCTAAAATGGTGAGTTATAAGTCACGCTTTCGGTCAAATGTGCTCTGAAAAATAAAAATCCCTGTACAGGTCCGGCAACCCCGGAACGACTAGAAAAGCTGAAAATCGTGAGATATAGGTCATGCTTTCGGCCAAATGTGCTTTGAGAAATAAAAATCCCCGGACAGCCCCGATAACCCCGAAATGACTAGAAAAGCTGAACATCGCGAGCTATAGGTCACGCTTTCGGCCAAATCTGCTCCGAGAGACAAAATTCCCCCGATTGCTCCGGTAACCGCTGAACGACTAGAAAAGCTGAAAATCGTGAGCTATAGGTCACGATTTCGGCCAAATGTGACGCGAAAAAAATCCCCGGAGTCCTGCAGTAACCCTGGAACGACTAGAAAAGCTGAAATCGTGAGTTATAGATCACGCTTTCGTCCAAATTTGCTCCTTAAAACAAAAATACCTGGACAGCTGTCGTAACCCCAAAACGACTAGAAAAGCGAAAAATCGTTAGCTCTAGGTCACGCTTTCGGCCAAATGTACTCCGAAAAATAAAAATCCACGCACTTGTCAAGTAACCCCAAAACGACTAGAAAAGCTGAAATCGTGAGCTATATGTCGCGCTTTCAGCCGAATGTCCTCCGAAATGTAAAAATCCCCAGACTGTTACGGTAACCCCAGAACAACTAGAAAAGCACAAAATCGTGAGGTATAGGTCACGCTTTCGGCCAAATCTGCTCCGAGAAACAAAATTCCGCCGACTGCTCCGGTAACCATTGAACGACGAGAAAAAGCTGAAAATCGTGAGCTATAGGTCACGCTTTCGGCCAAATGTGATGCGAAAAAATCCCCGAAGTCCTGCAGTAACCCCGGAATGACTAGAAAAGCAGAAAATCCTGAGCTATGGGTCTCCCTTTCGGCCAAATGTGATGCGACAAAATTCTGCGGAATCCTCTGGTAACACCGAAACGATTAGAAAAGTTAAAAATCGTTAGCTATTGGTCATGCTTTCAGGCAAATGTACTCTGAAAAATAAAAGTCCCCAGACTGCTCTGGTGACTCCGGAATGACTAGAAAAGCTGAAAAATCTGTGAGCTATAGGTCACTCTTTCTGCCAAATGTGCTCCAAAAAATAAAATTCCGCGGAATGCCCGGTAACCCTGGAACGACTAGAAAAGCCGAAAATCGTGAGCTATAGGTCACGCTTTCGGCCAAATGTGCTCCGAAAAATAAAATTCTGCGGAATGCCCAGTAACCCTGGAACGACTAGGAAAGTTGAAAATGTGAGCTATAGGTCACTCTTTCGGCCAAATGTTCTCCGAAATATAAAATTTCGCGTAATGCCCGGAAACCCTGGAACGACTAGTAAAGTTGAAAATCGTGAGCTATAGGTCACGCTTTCGGCCAGATGTGCTCCGAAAAAAAAAAATTCCACGGAATGCGCGGTAACCCTGGAACGACTACGAAAGTTGAAAATCGTGAGCTATAGGTCACTCTTTCGGCCTAATGTGCTCCGAAAAATAAAATTCCGCGGAATGCCCGGTAACCCTGGAACGACTAGAAAAGCGGAAAATCGTGAGCTATGGGTCACGCTTTCGGCCAAATGTGCTCCGAAAAATAAAATTCCACGGAATGCCCCGTAACTGTGGAACGACTAGGAAAGTTGAAAATCGTGAGCTATAGGTCACTCTTTCGATCAAATGTGCTCCGAAAAATAAAATTCCGCGGAATGGCCGGTAACCTTGGAACGACTGGGAAAGTCGAAAATCGTGAGCTATAGGTCACGCTTTCGGCCAAATGTGCTCCGAAAAATAAAATTCCGCGGAATGCCCGGTAACCCTGGAACGACTAGGAAATTTGAAAATCGTGAGCTATAGGTCACTCTTTCGGCCAAATGTGCTCCGAAAAATAAAATTCCGCTGAATGCCCGGTAATCCCGGAACGACTAAAAAAGCAGAAAATCCTGAGCTATAGCTCACGCTTTCGGCGAAATGTGCTCCGAAAAATAAAAATCCCCGCATTGGTCCGGGAACCCCGGAACGACTAGAAAAGCTGAAATCGTGAGCTAGGTCACGCATTCAGCCAAATGTGCTCCGAAAAATAAAAATACCTGGATAGCTGCGGTAACCCTAGAACGAAAATAAAAACTCAAAATCGTGAGCTATAGGTCACGCTTTCGGTCAAATGTGATGCGAAAAAAAATCCCTGAGGTCCTCCAGTAATCCCGGAACGACTAGAAAAGCGGAAAATCTTGAGCTATGGGTCACCCTTTCGGCAAAATGTGATGCGACAGAAATCCCCGGAATGCTCCGGTAACCCTGGAACGAGTAGAAAAGTTGATAATCGTTAGCTGTTGGTCACTCTTTCGGCCAAATCTGCTCCAAAAAATAAGAATCCCCGGACTGGCCTGTTAATCCTGGAACGACTAGAAAAAATGAAGGTCACGCTTTCGGCCAAATGTGCTCCGAATAATAAAAATCCCCGCACTCGTCAAGTAAACCCAGAACGACTAGAAAAGCTGAAATCGTAAGCTATACGTCACGCTTTCAGCCGAATGTGCTCCGAAAAGTAAAAATCCCCGGACTACTGCGGTAACCCCAAAACGACTAGAAAAGCTAAAAATCGTGAGCTATAGGTTACGCTTTCGGCCAAATCTGCCCCAAGAAACAAAAATTGTCGGAATGCTCCGGTAACCCCACAGCGACTAGAAAAGCTGAAAATCATGAGTTATCGGTTACGTTTCGCCCAAATCTGTTGCAAAATATAAGAATACCCGGACTGCTCCGGTAAATCGGGAACGACTAGAAAAGTTAAAAATCGTGAGTTATAGATCACTGTTTCGGCCATATGTGCTCCAAAAATTAAAAATCCCCGGCTTGGCACGTTAACTCTGGAACGACTAGAAAAGCTGAATATCTTGAGCTATAGGTCACGCTTTCGTCCAAATGGGCTCCTAAAAATGAAAATCCCCGCACTGGTTCGGAAACCCCGGAACGACTAAAAAAGCTAAGATGGTGAGCTATAAGTCACGCTTTCGGTTGAATGTGCTTTGAAAAATAAAAATCCCTGGACAGGTCCGGTAACCCCGGAACGACTAGAAAAGCTGAAAATCGTGAGATATAGGTCATGCTTTCGGCCAAATGTGCTCTAAGAAATAAAAATCCCCGGACAGCCCCGAAACGAGTAGAAAAGCTGAAAATCGTGAGCTATAGGTCACGCTTTCGGCCAAATCTGCTCCGAGAAATAAAATTCCCCCGACAGCTCCGGTAACCATTGTACGACTAGAAAAGCTGAAAATCGTGAGCTATAGGTCACGCTTTTGGCCAAATGAGACGCGAAAAAAATCCCCGGAGTCCTCCAGTAACCCCGGAAGTACTAGAAAAGCTGAAATCGTGAGCTATAGATCACGCTTTCGTCCAAATTTGCTCCTTAAAATAAAAATACCTGGATAGCTGTCGTAACCCCAAAAAGACTAGAAAAGCTCAAAATCGTGAGTTATAATTCATGCTTTCGGCCAAATGTGCTCCGAAAAATAAAACTCTCCGGACTGCTCTGGTATCTCCGGGACTACTAGAAAAGCTGAAATCGGGAGTTATAGGTCACGCTTTCGGCCAAATCTTCTCCAAGAAACAAAATTCCCCCGACTGCTTCGGTAACCCTTGAACAACTAGAAAAGCTGAAAATGTGAGCCATAGGTCAGGCTATCGTCCAAATGTGATGCGGAAAAAAAATCCCCGGAGTCCTCCAGTAACCCCGGAACGACTAGAAAAGCGGAAAATCTTGAGCAATGGGTCACCATTTCGGCCAAATGTGATATGACGAAAATCCCTGGATTCCTCCGGTAACACCAGAACGTTTAGAAAAGTTGAAAATCGTTAGCTATCGGTCACGCTTTCGAGCAAACGTGCTCCAAAAAATAAAAATCCCCGGACTGCTCCTGTAACGCCGGAACGACTAGGAATGCTGAAATCGTGAGCTATATAGGTCACACTTTCGGCCAAATGTGATGCGAAAAAAAATCCTCGGAGTCCTCCAGTAACCCCAGAACGACAAGAAAAGCGAAAAATCTTGAGCTATGGGTCTCCCTTTCGGCCAAATGTGGTGCGACAAAAATCCGCGGAATCCTCCGGTAACACCAGAACGATTAGAAAAATTAAATATCGTTAGCTATTGGCCACGGTTTCGGGCAAATGTGCTTCGAAAAATAAAAATCCCCGGACTGCTCCGGTAACCACGGAACAACTAGAAAAGCTGAAATCGTGACCTATAGGTCACGCTTTTGGCAAATTTGCTCCGAGAAACAATAATCCCCGGAATGCTCCGATAACCCTGGAATGACAAGAAAAGTTGAAAATTGTGAGCTATAGATCACTCTTTCGGCCAAATGTGCTCCGAAAAATAAAATTTCGCGGACTGGCCCAGTAAAACTGCAATGTCTAGAAAAGCGCTTTCAGCCAAATGTGCTCCAAAAAATAAAAATCCCAGCACTGGACCAGAATCCCAGGAACGACTAGAAAAGCTAAAATCATTAGCTATTGGTCACTCTCTCGGCCAAATCTGCTTCAAAAAATAAGAATACCCGGACTGGCCAGTTAAACCTGAAACGATTAGAAAAGCTGAAAATCGTGAGCTTATAGGTCACGATTTCGGCAAAATGTGCTCATAAAAATAAAATTCTCCGCCCTCGTCGAGTAACCCAGAACGACTGGAAAATCTGAAATCGTCAGCTATACGTGACGCTTCAGCCGAGTGTGCTCCGAAAACTAAAAATTCCCGAATTGCTGCGGTAACCCCAGAACGACTAGAAAAGCTCAAAATCGTGAGCTATAGGTCACGTTTTTGGTCAAATGTGATGCGAAAAAAGAAATCCCCGAAGTCCTCCAGCAACCCCGGAACGACTAGAAAAGCAGAAAATCTTGAGCCATGGGTCTCCCTTTTGGCCAATGTGATGCGACAAAAATCCGCGGAATCCTCTGGTAACTCCGTAACGATTAGAAAAGTTAAAAATCATTAGCTATAGGTCACACTTTTGGCCAAATTTGCTTCGAGAAATAATAATCCCCGGAATGCTCGGATAACCCTGGGATGACTAGAAAAGTTGAAAATCATGAGCTATAGATTACTCTTTCGGCCAAATGTGCTCCGAAAAATAAAATTTCGCGGACTGGCCCGGTAACCCCGGAATGTCTAGAAAAGCTGAAAATCGTGAGCTATAGGTCACGCTTTCAGTCAAATGTGCTCCGAAAAATAAAAATCCCCGCACTGGTCCAGAAACCCAGGAATGACTTGAAAAGCTAAAATCATTAGCTATTTGTCACTCTCTCGGCCAAATCTGCTCTGAAAAATAAAAATTCTCGGACTGGACCGGTAACCCTGGAACGACTAGAAAAGCCGAAAATCGTGAGCTATAGGTCACGCTTGTGCTCCGAAAAATAAAAATCCCCGCACTCAACGAGTAACCCCAGAGTGACTAGAAAAGTTAGAATCGTGAGCTATACATCACGTTTTCAGCCGAATGTGCTCTGAAAAGTAAAAATCCCTGGACTGCTGAGGTAACGACTAGAAAACCTCAATATCGTCAGCTGTAGGTTACGCTTTCGGCCAAATCTGCTCCGAGAAACAAAATTCCGCTGACTACTCCGGTAACCGTTGAACGACAAGGAAAGCTGAAAATCGTGTGCTATAGTTCACGCTTTCGGCCAAATGTGATGCGAAAAAAATCCCCGTACTCTTCAGTAACCCCAGAACGACTAGAAAAGCGGAAAATCTTGAGCTACGGGTCTCCCTTTCGGCCAAATGTGATGCGACAAAAATCTGCGGTATCTTCTGGTAACCCCGGAACGATTTGAAAAGTTAAAAATTGTTAACTATTGGTCACACTTTCAGGCAAATGTGCTCCAAAAAAATAAAAGTCCCCGGGCTGCTCCGGTAACCCTAGAACGACTAGAAAAGTTGAAATCGTGAGCTATAGGTCACGCTTTTGGTCAAATGTGATGCGAAAAAAAATCCCCGGAGTCCTCCAGAAACCCCCGAACGACTAGAAAAGCGGAAAATCTTGAGCTATGGGTCACCCTTTCGGCAAAATGTGATGCGACAGAAATCCTCGAAATTCTCCGGTAACCCTGGAATGACTAGAAAAGTTGATAATCGTTAGCTATTGGTCACTCACTTGCTCCGAAAAATAAGAATCCCCGGACTGACCCATTAACCCTGGAACGACTAGAAAAGCTGAAAATCGTGAGCTATAGGACACGCTTTCGGCCAAATGTGATGCGAAAAAAATACTCAGAGTCCTCTTGTAACCCCGGAGCGACTAGAAAAGCGGAAAAGCTTGAGCTATTGGTCTCCCTTTCGGCCAAATGTCATGCGACAAAAATCCGCAGAATCCTCCGGTAACTCTAGAATGATTAGAAAAGTTAAATATCGTTAGCTATTGGTCACGCTTTCAGGCAAATGTGCTCCGAAAAATAAAAATCCCCGGTCTGCTCCGGTAACCACGGAACGACTAGAAACGCCGAAATCGTGAGTTATAGGTCACGCTTTTGGCCAAATTTGCTTCGAGAAACAATAATCCTCGGAATGCTTCGGTAACCCTGGAACGACTAGAAAAGTTGAAAATCGTGAGCTATAGATCACTCATTCGGCCAAATGTGCTCCGAAAAATAAAATTCCGCGGACTGGCTCGGTAATCCTGGAATGACTAGAAAAGCTGAAAATCCTGAGCTATAGGTCACACTTTTGGCTAAATGTGCTCCGAAAAATAAAAATCCCCGCACTGGTGCATAAACCTAGGAATGATTAGAAAAGCTAAAATGGTGATCTATAGGTCACGCTTTCGGCCAAATGTGCTCCGAAAAATAAAAAACCCCGCACTGGTCCGGTAACCCCGGAACGACTAGAAAAGCTGAAATCTTGAGCTATAGTTTACGCTTTTGGCCAAATGTGATGCGAAAAAGAAAATCCCCGGAGTCCTGCAGTGACCCCAGAACGACTAGAATAGAGGAAAATCATGAGCTATGGGTCACCCTCTCGGCAAAATGTGAAGCGAAAGAAATCCACGGAATGGTACGGTAACCCTGGAACGACTAGAAAAGTTGAAAATCATAAGCTATTGGTCACTCTCTTGGCCAAATCTGCTCCGAAAAATAAAAATCCCCGGACTGGACCGGTAACCCTACAACGACTAGAAAAGCTAAAAATCGTGAGGGTCAGGCTTTCAGCCAAATGTGCCCAGAAAAAAAATCCCCGCACTCGTCGAGTAACCCCAGAACGACTAGAAAAGTTGAAACCATAAGCTATACGTCACGCTTTCGGCCAAATGTGATGTGAAAAATAATCCCCGAAGTTCTCCAGTAACACCAGAACGACTAGAAAAGTGGAAAATCTTGAGCTATGGGTCTCCCTTTCGGCCAAATGTGATGCGACAAAAATACGCGGAATCCCCTGGTAACACCGGAACGATTAGAAATGTTAAAAATCGTTAGCTATAGGTCACGCTTTCAGGCAAATGTGCTCCAAAAAATAAAAGTCCCCGGACTGCTCCGGTAACCCCGGAACGACTAGAAAAGCTGAAATCGTGAGCTATAAGTCACGCTTTTGCCCAAATTTGCTCCGAGAAACAAAAATCTACAGAATGCTATGGTAACCCAGGAACGATTAGGAAAGTTGAAAATCGTGAGCTATAGGTCACTCTTTCGGCCAAATGTGCTCCGAAAAATAAAATTCCGCGGAATGCCCGGTAACCCTGGAACGACTTGAAAAGCTGAAAATCATGAGCTATAGGTCACGCTTTCGGCCAAATGTGCTCCGAAAAATAAAAATCCACGCACTGGTCCAGTAACCCCGGAACGAGTAGAAAACCTGAAATCGTGAGCTATAGGTCACGCTTTCCGCTAAATGTGCTCCGAAAAATAAAAATACCTGGACAGCTGCGGTAACCCCAGAACGACTAAAAAAGCTCAAAATCGTGAGCTATAGGTCACACTTTCGGCCAAATGTGATGTGAAAAAAATAAAAATGTGCTCTTAAAAATAAAAATCCCTGGACAGGTCCGGTAACCCCGGAACGACTAGAAAAGCTGAAAATCGTGAGATATAGGTCATGCTTTTGGCCAAATGTGCTCTGAGAAATAAAAATCCCCTGACAGCCCCGAAACGAGTAGAAAAGCTGAAAATCGTGAGCTATAGGTCACGCTTTCGGCCAAATCTGCTCCGAGAAACAAAATTCCCCCGACAGCTCCGGTAACCGTTGTACGACTAGAAAAGCTGAAAATCGTGAGCTATAGGTCACGCTTTCGGCCAAATGAGACACGAAAAAAATCCCCGGAGTCCTCCAGTAACCCCGGAACTACTAGAAAAGCTGAAATCGTGAGCTATAGATCACGCTTTCGTCCAAATTTGCTCCTTAAAATAAAAATACCTGGATAGCTATCGTAACTCCAAAAAGACTAGAAAAGCTCAAAATCGGGAGTTATAATTCACGCTTTCGGCCAAATGTGCTTCGAAAAATAAAACTCCCCGGACTGCTCTGGTAACTCCGGGAGACTAGAAAAGCTGAAATCGGGAGTTATAGGTCACGCTTTCGGCCAAATCTTCTTCAAGAAACAAAATTCCCCCGACTGCTTCGGTAACCCTTGAACAACTAGAAAAGCTGAAAATGTGAGCCATAGGTTAGGCTATCGGCCAAATGTGATGCGGAAAAAAAATCCCCTGAGTCCTCCAGTAACCCCAGAACGACTAGAAAAGCGGAAAATCTTGAGCAATGTGTCACCATTTCGGCCAAATGTGATATGACAAAAATCCCTAGAATCCTCCGCTAACACCAGAATGTTTAGAAAAGTTGAAAATCGTTAGCTATCGGTCACGCTTTCGAGCAAACGTGCTCCAAAAAATAAAAATCCCCGGACTGCTCCGGTAATGCGGAACGACTAGGAATGCCGAAATCGTGAGCTATATAGGTCACGCTTTCGACCAAATCTGCAACGAGAAACAAAAATCGTCGGAATGCTCCGGCAACCCTGGCATGACTAGAAAAGCTGAAAATCGTGAGTTATAGATCACGCTTTCAGCTAAATGTGCTCCAAAAAGTAAAAATCCCCGAACTGCTTCGGTAACACCGTAACAACTAGAAAAGCTGAAATTGTGAGTTATATGTCACGCTTTCGGCCAATTGTGATGCGAAAAAAAATCCCTGGAATCCTCCGGTAACCCCGGAACGACTTGGAAAAGCTGAAAATCGTGAGCTATAGGTCACGCTTTCGGCTAAATGTGCTCCACAAAATAAAAATCCCCGGACTGCCCCGGTAACCTCAAAACGACTATAAAAGCTGAAAATCGTGAGCTGTAGGTCACGCTTTCGGCCAAATCTGCTCTGAGAAACAAAATTCCGCCGACTCCTCCGGTAACTGTTGAATGACTAGAAAAGCTGAAAATCGTGAGGTCACGGTTTCGGCCAAATGTGATGCGAAAAAAATCTCCGGAGTCCTCCAGTAACCCCGGAACGCCTAGAAAAGCGGAAAATCTTGACTTATTAAAAATTTCCGGACTGACCTGGTAACCCTAGAACGACTGCAAGAGCTGAAAATCGTGAGCTATAGGTACGCTTTCAGCAAATGTGCTCTGAAAATTAAAAATCCCCGGACTGTCCCGGTAACGACAAAGAAAGCTGAAAATCGTGAGCTATAGGTCATGCTGTCGGCCAAATGTGATGCGAAAAAAAATCCTCGGAGTCCTCCAGTAACCCCTGAATGACTAGAAAAGCGGAAAATCTTGAGCTTTGGGTCTCCCTTTCGGCCAAATTTGGTGCAACAAAAATCCGCGGAATCCTCCGGTAACACCAGAACGATTAGAAAAATTAAATATCGTTAGCTATTGGCCACGGCTTCGGGCAAATGTGCTTCGAAAAATAAAAATCCCCGGACTGCTCCGGTAACCACGGAACAACTAGAAAAGCTGAAATCGTGAGCTACAGGTCACGCTTTTGGCAAATTTGCTCCGAGAAACAATAATCCCCGGAATGCTCCGATAACCCTGGAATGACTAGAAAAGTTGAAAATCGTGAGCTATAGATCTCTCTTTCGGCCAAATGTGCTCCGAAAAAAAAAATTCGCGGACTGGCCCGGTAAACCTGGAATGTCTAGAAAAGCGCTTTCAGCCAAATGTGCTCCGTAAAATAAAAATCCCAGCACTGGTCCAGAAACCCAGGATCGACTAGAAAAGCTAAAATCATTAGCTGTTGGTCACTCTCTCGGCCAAATCTGCTTCAAAAAATAAGAATACCCGGACTGGCCAGTTAAACCTGAAACGATTAGAAAAGCTGAAAATCGTGAGCTATAGGTCACGCTTTCGGCAAAATGTGCTCATAAAAATAAAAATTCCCGCCCTCGTCGAGTAACCCAGAACGACTGGAAAATCTGAAATCGTGAGCTATACGTGACGCTTCAGCCGAGTGTGCTCCGAAAAGTAAAAATTACCGAATTGCTGCAGTAACCCCAGAACGACAAGAAAAGCTCAAAATCGTGAGCTATAGGTCACGTTTCGGTCAAATGTGATGCGAAAAAAGAAATCCCCGAAGTCCTCCAGCAATCCCGGAACGACTAGAAAAGCAGATAATCTTGAGCCATGGGTCTCCCATTTGGCCAATGTGATGCGACAAAAATCCGCGGAATCCTCTGGTAATTCCGTAACGATTAGAAAAGTTAAAAATCGTTAGCTATTGGTCACGCTTTCGGGCAAATGTGCTCCGAAAAATAAAAGTCCCTGGACTGCCCCGGTAACCCCCGAACGACTAGAAAAGCTGAAATCGAGAGCTACAGGTCACGCTTTTGGCCAAATTTGCTTCGAGAAATAATAATCCCTGGAATGCTCGGATAACCCTGGGATGACTAGAAAAGTTGAAAATCATGAGCTATAGATCACTCTTTCGGCCAAATGTGCTCCGAAAAATAAAATTTCGCGGACTGGCCCGGTAACCCCGGAATGTCTAGAAAAGCTGAAAATCGTGAGCTATAGGTCACGCTTTCAGTCAAATGTGCTCCGAAAAATAAAAATCCCCGCACTGGTCCAGAAACCCAGAAATGACTTGAAAAGCTAAAATCATTAGCTATTTGTCACTCTCTCGGCCAAATCTGCTCTGAAAAATAAAAATTCTCGGATTGGACCGTTAACCCTGGAACGACTAGAAAAGCCGAAAATCGTGAACTATAGGTCACGCTTGTGCTCCGAAAAATAAAAATCCCCGCACTCGACGAGTAACCCCAGAGTGACTAGAAAAGTTAGAATCGTGAGCTATACATCACGTTTTCGGCCGAATGTGCTCTGAAAAGTAAAAATCCCCGGACTGCTGAGGTAACGACTAGAAAAGCTCAATATCGTCAGCTGTAGGTTACGCTTTCGGCCAAATATGCTCCGAGAAACAAAATTCCGCTGACTACTCCGGTAACCGTTGAACGACAAGGAAAGCTGAAAATCGTGTGCTATAGTTCACGCTTTCGGCCAAATGTGATGCGAAAAAAATCCCCGTACTCTTCAGTAACCCAAGAACGACTAGAAAAGCGGAAAATCTTGAGCTATGGGTCTCCCTTTCGGCCAAATATGATGCGACAAAAATCTGCGGTATCTTCTGGTAACACCGGAACGATTTGAAAAGTTAAAAATCGTTAGCTATTGGTCACACTTTCAGGCAAATGTGCTCCAAAAAATAAAAGTCCCCGGACTGCTCCGGTAACCCTGGAACGACTAGAAAAGTTGAAATCGTGAGCTATACGTCACGCTTTTGGTCAAATGTGATGCGAAAAAAAAAATCCCCGGAGTCCTCCAGTAACCCCCGAACGACTAGAAAAGCGGAAAATCTTGAGCTATGGGTCACCCTTTCGGCAAAATGTGATGCGACAGAAATCCTCGAAATTCTCCGGTAACCCTGGAATGACTAGAAAAGTTGATAATCGTTAGCTATTGGTCACTCACTCGCTCCGAAAAATAAGAATCCCCGGACTGGCCCGATAACCCTGGAACGACTAGAAAAGCTGAAAATCTTGAGCTATAGGACACGCTTTCGGCCAAATGTGATTCGAAAAAAAAATACTCAGAGTCCTCTTCTAACCCCGGAGCGACTAGAAAAGCGGAAAAGCTTGAGCTATTGGTCTCCCTTTCGGCCAAATGTGATGCGACAAAAATCCGCGGAATCCTCCGGTAACTCCAGAATGATTAGAAAAGTTAAATATCGTTAGCTATTGGTCACGCTTTCGGGCAAATGTGCTCCGAAAAATAAAAATCCCCGGTCTGCTCCGGTAACCACGGAACGACTAGAAAAGCCGAAATCGTGAGTTATAGGTCACGCTTTTGGCCAAATTTGCTTCGAGAAACAATAATCCTCGGAATGCTTCGGTAACCCTGGAACGACTAGAAAAGTTGAAAATCGTGAGCTATAGATCACTCTTTCGGCCAAATGTGCTCCGAAAAATAAAATTCCACAGACTGGCTCGGTAATCCTGGAATGACTAGAAAAGCTGAAAATCCTGAGCTATAGGTCACACTTTTGGCTAAATGTGCTCCGAAAAATAAAAATCCCCGCACTGGTGCAGAAACCTAGGAATGATTAGAAAAGCTAAAATGGTGATCTATAGGTCACGCTTTCGGCCAAATGTGCTCCGAAAAATAAAAAACCCCGCACTGGTCCGGTAACCCCGGAACGACTAGAAAAGCTGAAATCTTGAGCTATAGTTTACGCTTTTGGCCAAATGTGATGCGAAAAAAAAAATCCCCAGAGTCCTGCAGTGACCCCGGAACGACTAGAATAGAGGAAAATCATGAGCTATGGGTCACCCTCTCGGCAAAATGTGAAGCGAAAGAAATCCACGGAATGCTACGGTAACCCTGGAACGACTAGAAAAGTTGAAAATCATAAGCTATTGGTCACTCTCTTGGCCAAATCTGCTCCGAAAAATAAAAATCCCCGGACTGGACCGGTAAACCTACAACGACTAGAAAAGCTAAAAATCGTGAGGGTCACGCTTTCAGCCAAATGTGCCCAGAAAAAAAATCCCCGCACTCGTCGAGTAACCCCAGAACGACTAGAAAAGTTGAAACCATAAGCTATACGTCACGCTTTCGGCCAAATGTGATGTGAAAAATAATCCCCGAAGTTCTCCAGTAACACCAGAACGACTAGAAAAGTGGAAAATCTTGAGCTATGGGTCTCCCTTTCGGCCAAATGTGATGCGACAAAAATACGCGGAATCCCCTGGTAACACCGGAACGATTAGAAATGTTAAAAATCGTTAGCTATTGGTCACGCTTTCAGGCAAATGTGCTCCAAAAAATAAAAGTCCCCGGACTGCTCCGGTAACCCCGGAACGACTAGAAAAGCTGAAATCGTGAGCTATAAGTTACGCTTTTGCCCAAATTTGCTCCGAGAAACAAAAATCTACAGAATGCTATGGTAACCCAGGAACGATTAGGAAAGTTGAAAATCGTGAGCTATAGGTCACTCTTTCGGCCAAATGTGCTCTGAAAAATAAAATTCCGCGGAATGCCCGGTAACCCTGGAACGACTAGAAAAGCTGAAAATCATGAGCTATAGGTCACGCTTTCGGCCAAATGTGCTCCGAAAAATAAAAATCCACGCACTGGTCCAGTAACCCCGGAACGAGTAGAAAACCTGAAATCGTGAGCTATAGGTCACGCTTTCCGCTAAATGTGCTCCGAAAAATAAAAATACCTGGACAGCTGCGGTAACCCCAGAACGACTAGAAAAGCTCAAAATCGTGAGCTATAGGTCACGCTTTCGGTCAAATGTGATGCAAAAAAAATCCCCGGGGTCCTCCAATAACCCCCGAACAACTAGAAAAGCGGAAAATCTTGAGCTGTGGGTCACCCTTTCGACAAAATGTGATGCGACAGAAATCCCCGGAATGCTAGAAAAGTTGATAATCGTTAGCTATTGGTCACTGTTTCGGCCAAATCCGCTCCGAAAAATAAGAATCCCCGGACTGGGCCGTTAACCCTGGAACGACTAGCAAAGTTGAAAATCGTGAGCTATAGGTCACGTTTCGGCCAAATGTGCTTCGAAAAATAAAAATCCCTGGAATCCTCCGGTAACTCTGGAACGACTGGAAAAGTTGAAAATCGCCAGCTCGGCCAAATGTGGTCCAAAAAAATAAAAAAAATCCCGGACTGCCCCAGTAACGCCAAAACGACTAGAAAAACTGAAAATCGTGAGTTATAGGTCACACCTTCAACCAAATCTTCCCCGAGAAACAAAATTCCCCCGACTGCTCTGGTCACCTTTGAACGACTAGAAAAGTTGAAAGTCGGGAGCTATAGGTCACGCTTTCGGCGAAATGTGATGCGAAAAAAAATCCCCGGAGTCCACCGGTAACACCGGAACGTTTAGAAAAGTTCAAAATCGTTAGGTATAGGTTACGCTTTCGTGCAAATGTGCTCCAAAAAAAAATCCCAGGACTGCTCCGATAACCCCGGAACGACTAGAAAAGCTGAAATCGAGAGCTATAGGTCACGCTTTTGGCCAAATTTGCTCTGAGAAACAAAAATCCCCGAAATGCTCCGGTAACCCTGTAACGACTAGAAAAGTTGAAAATCGTGACCTATAGGTCACTCTTTCGGCCAAATATGCTCCGAAATATAAAAATATCTGGCTGCTCCGGTAACCTTGGAACGCTAGAAAAGCAGAAAATCGTGAGCTAAAGGTCACTCTTTCGGTCAAATGTGATGCGAAAAAATCCCCGAAGTCCTCCAGTAACCCCGGAATGACTAGAAAAGGGGAAAATCCTGAGCTATGGGTCACCCTTTCGCCCAAATGTGATGCGACAAAAATCGTCGAATCCTTCAGTGACACCGTAACGATTAGAAAAGTTGAAAATCGTTAGCCATAGGCACGCTTCTGGACAAATGTGCCCCAAAAAATAAAAATCTCTGAACTGCTCCGGTAACCCCGGAACGACTAGAAAAGCTGAAATTGTGAGCTATACGTTATGCTTGTAGCCAAATTTGCCCTGAGAAACAAAAATCTTCGGAATGCTCCGGTAATCCTGGAATGACAAGAAAAGTTGAAAATCGTGAGCTATAGGTCAATCTTTCGGCCAAATGTACTCCAAAAATTAAAAATACCCGGACAGGCTTGGTAACCCCGGAACGACAAGGAAAGCTAAAAATCGTGGGCTATAGGTAACGCTTTCGGCCAAATGTGCTCCGAAAAATAAAAATCCCCGCACTGGTCCGGAAACCCCGGAACGACTAGAAAAGCTATAATGTGAGCTATAGGTCATGCTTTCGCCAAATGTGCTTCGAAAAATAAAAATTCCTGGACAGGTCTGGTAAACCTGAAATTACTAGAAAAGCTGAAAATCGTGAGCTATAGGTCACACTTTCGGCCAAATGTGCTTCGACAAATAAAAATCCCTGGACTGCGTCGGTATCCCCAGGACGACAAGAAAAGCTGAAACCGTAGGCTATAGGTCACGCTTTCGGCTTAATCTACTCCAAGAAAGAAAATGACCCAGACTTCTCCGGTAACCCTCGAACGACTAGAAAAGTTAAAAATCGTGAGCTATAGGTCACGCTTTCGGCCAAATGTGATGCGAAAAAAAATCCCAGGAGTCCTCCAGTAACCCCGGAACGACTAGAAAAGCAGAAAATCTTGAGATATGGGTCACCCTTTCGGCCAAATGTGATGCGACAAAAATCCCCGGAATGCCCCGGTAACACCGGAACGTTTAGAAAAGTTGAAAATCATTAGCTATAGCTGACGCTTTCGTGGAAATGTGCTCCGAATAATAAAAATCCCCGAACTGCTTCGGTAACCCCGGAACGACAAGAAATGCTGAAATCGTGAGCTATAGGTCACGTTTTCGGCCAAATGTGCTCCGAAAAACAAAAATCCCCGGAATGCTCTGGTAACCCTGGAACGACTAGAAAAGTTGAAAATTGTGAGCTATAGATCACTCTATCAGCCAAATGTGCTCCGAAAAAAATCCCAATACTTGCCCGGAAACCGTACAACGACTAGAAAAGCTGAAAATCGTGAGCTATATGTCACGTTTTCGGCCAAATCTATTCCAAAATATAAAAATACCCGGACTGCTCCGGTAGCCCTGGAACGACTAGAAAAGCTGAGAATCGTGAGCTATAGATCACTCTTTCGGCAAGATGTGCTCCAAAAAATAAAATCCCCAGACTCGCCCGGTAACCTTGGAATGAGTAGAAAAGTTGAAAATCGTGAGCTATAGCTCACGTTTTCGGCCAAGCCTGTTCCAAAATATAAAAATACTCGGACTGCTCCGGTAACCCTGGAACGACTAAAAAAGCTGAAAATCATGAGGTATAGGTGCGCTTTCAGAAATGTGCTCCGAAAAATAAAAATCCACGGACTACTCTGGTAAACCCGGAATGACTAGAAAAGCTGAAATCGTGAGCTATAGGTCGCTATTTCGACCAAATATGCCCCGATAAACAAAAATCGTCGAAATGCTCCCGTAACACTGGCACGACTAGAAAAGCTTAAAATCGTGAGTTATAGGTCATACTTTCGGCCAAATCTGTTTTAAAAAATTAAAATACCCAGACCGCTCTAGAAACACCGGATCGACTAGAAAAGCTGCAAATCGTGAGCTATAGGTACGCTTTCGGCCGAATCTTCTCCAAGAAACAAAATTCCCCCGACTGCTCTGGTAACCCTTGAACAACTAGAAAAGCTGTAAATCATTAGCTATAGGTCACGCTTTCGGTCAAATGTGATGCGAATAAAATCCCCGGAGTCCTCCTGTAATCCTAGAATGACTAGAAAAGGGGAAAATCTTGAGCTATGGGTCACCCTTTCGCCCAAATGTGATGCGACAAAAATCCTTGAATCCTCCGGTGACACCGTAACGATTAGAAAAGTTGAAAATTGTTAGCTATAGGTCACGTTTTCGGACAAATGTGCCCCGGAAAATAAAAATCTCCGGACTGCTCCAGTAACGCCGGATGACTAGAAAAGCTGAAATCGTGAGCTATAGGTTACACTTTCGGCCAAATTTGCTCCGAGAAACAAAAATCCCCTGAATGCTCCGGTAATCCTAGAATGACAAGAAAAGTTGAAAATCGTGAGCTATAGGTCAATCCTTCGGCCAAATGTGCTCCGAAAATTAAAAATACCCGGACAGGCTCGGTAACCCTGGAATGACTAGGAAAGCTAAAAATCGTGAGCTATAGGTAACGTTTTCGGCCAAATGTGCTCCGAAAAATAAAAATCTCCGCACTGGTCCGGAAACCCCGGAACGACTAGAAAAGCTATAATGTGAGCTATAGGTCTTGCTTTCAGCCAAATGTGCTCTGAAAAATAAAAATCCCTGGACAGGTCCGGTAAACCCGGAATGACTAGAAAAGCTGAAAATCGTGAGCTATAGGTCACACTTTCGCCCAAATGTGCATCGACAAATAAAAATCCCCGGACTGCGTCGGTAATCCCGGGACGACTAGAAAAGCTGAAACCGTGATCTATAGGTCACGCTTTCAGCTTAATCTACTCCGAGAAACAAAATTCCCCCGACTTCTCCGGTAACCCTCGAACGACAAGAAAAGCTGAAAATCGTGAGCTATAGGTCACGCTTTCGGCCAAATGTGATGTGAAAAAAATCCCCGAAGTCCTCCAGTAACCTCGGAACGACTAGAAAAGCAAAAAATCTTGAGCTACGGGTTAGCCTTTCGGCCAAATGTGATGCGACAAAAATCCCCGGAATGCTCCGGTAACACCGGAACGTTTAGAAAAGTTGAAAATCGTTAGCTATAGGTGACGCTTTCGTGCAAATGTGCTCCAAAAAATAAAAATCCCCGGACTGCTCCGGTAACCCCGGAACGACAAGAAATGTTGAAATCGTGAGCTATAGGTCACGTTTTCGGCCAAATGTGCTCCGAAAAACAAAAATCCCCGGAATGCTCCGGTAACCCTGGAACGACTAGAAAAGTTGAAAATCGTGAGCTATAGATCACTCTTTCGGCCAAATGTGTTCCGAAAATAAATCCCAAGACTTGCCCGTAAACCCTGCAACGACTAGAAAAGCTGCAAATCGTGAGCTATAGGTCACGTTTTCGGCCAAATCTGCTCCAAAATATATAAATACCCGGACAGCTCCGGTAACCCTGGAATGACTAGAAAAGCTGAAAATCGTGAGCTATAGGTACGCTTTCGGAAATGTGCTCCGAAAAATAAAAATCCCCGGACTACTCCGGTAACCCCAGAACGACTAGAAAAGCTGAAATCGTGAGCTATAGGTCACGCTTTCGACAAAATCTGTCCCGAGAAAAAAAATCGTCCAAATGTTTCGGTAACCCGGGCACGACTAGAAAAGCTGAAAATCGTGAGTTGTCACGCTTTCGGCCAAATATGCTTCGAAAAGTAAAAATACCCGGACGGCTCTGGTAACACTGTAACGACTAGAAAAGCTGAAAATCGTGAGCAATAGGTAGGCTTTCGCCAAATGTGCTCTGAAAATTGAAAATCCCCGGACTGGCCCGGTAACCCTGGAACGACTACAAAATCTGAAAATCATGAGCTATAGGTGACGCTTTCGGCCAAATGTGCTCTGAAAAATAAAAATCCACGCATTGGTCCAGAAACCCCGGAACGACTAGAAAAGCTAAAATGTGAGCTATAGGTCACGCTTTTCAGCCAAATGTGCTTCAAAAAATAAAAATCCCCGGACAGCTCCGGTAACCCTGGGATGACTAGAAAAGCTGAACTCGTGAGTTATAGGTCACACTTTCGGCCAAATCTACTCCGAGAAACAAAATTCCCTCGACTGCTCATGTAACCCTTGAACGACTAGAAAAGCTGAAAATCGTGAGCTATAGATACGCTTTCGGCAAATGTGCTCCAAAAATTAAAAATCCCCGGACTGGCCCGGTAACAGTGGAACGACTAGAAAAGCTGAAATCGTGAGCTATAGGTCACGCTTTCTACCAAATCTGCCTCCAGAAACAAAAATCGTCAGAATGCTTCGGTAACACTGGCACGACTAGAAAAGCTGAAAATCGTGAGTTATATGTCATGCTTTCGGCCAAATGTGCTTCAAAAAATGAAAATACCCGGACCGCTCTGGAAACACCGGAACGACTAGAAAAGATAAAAATCGTGAGCTGTAGCTACGCTTTCGGCCGAATCTTCTCCAAGAATCAAAATTCCCCCGACTGCTCCGGTAACCCTTGAACAACTAGAAAAGCTGAAAATCATGAGCTATAGGTCACGCTTCCGGTCAAATGTGATGCGAAAAACATCACATGTGACTAGAAAAGGGGAAAATCTTAAGCTATGGGTCACGCTTTCGCCCAAATGTGATGCGACTGTTGGACTGAAATGGCGACAGAGGGGGGGAGGGGTGAATGTCGACTAAAAAAATTGCTCCCCAAAAATGCTCACGGAACGATTCCTCTCCAATAGCTACAAAGTTATGAAGAAAAGAGCATCAAGAACTAAAAAGGACTTTAAGCAGCAGAAGAGAAGGCAATAACACTAACGGAGCGAAGAACCGAAAAACAAAACAGGGCTTCAACAGCACCGGTGGTCTGACCACAAAGCATGGGGCGGTCAGATCGCACAGATGCCGCCAGTCTGACCGCTCCCCTCACGCCGGTCGGACCGCCTTGTCATGAGTGGTCAGACCGCAAGCCACCAACCGATCAGACCGGTTAGCTCTGTCCAGAGCACGAACAGCCCGAATTCAAGCTTGACAAACTGTAATTTCAGAGATAATCCAAGAAAATAAGAGAAAGGGTTCTATTCTCCTCAGATCTTAAGACCAAGAAAAGGTTCTAAATAGCAAGAGGAGTCTAGAAACCATGATAATCCAACTTGAAAGCAAGAAACTGGGATTTGGGCCAAAATCTGAAACCTTACAGAGTGCTGCCTTCAAACTTAAATTGCCATCCCATCTCAGATTCTTTGACCATGAAACTCAAGGATTAGCAAGAGAATAACCTTGAGGCCCTAAGACTCAAAACAAATCCCATCCTTTTGGAGCAAAACAGAAACTCCAACAAAACCCTAAAACAAGAACAAGAACACAGGAAAGAGAAAAATGTGATTCTTGCAGATCGATCAAATTGCTCTTGGAACTAGATGACCAAAGGATTTAGAAATGCAATTCCATCATAGAGCAACCCATTTTGCCACTCCGCAGCAAGAATCAACTCAAAACACAAAAACTCAAGAATCAAGCATAGGAAGCATCGAAGGGAACACAGGGCACGAACTGGAAATAAATCTCAGACCTTTCATTCCTAATCAATCAAGGATTACAAGGAGTCCCCATACGCGATTGATACAAGAGGAATGATTACATGAAAGCTCAACTCATCCTCTCCCTCTCCCAAGCCCAAGAACACCAAGAACCCTACATGCTTGGAGGGGAGCTACGAGCAAGACAACAGAGAGAGAGAGAGAGACACACCTCCAACACAACTCTGTCTCCCTCAACCACTAAAGCCTAAAGCCAAAACAACCTCTCCAAAGGCTATTTTGACTAAAAGCAAACCCTAAAGCCATGCACTCCCTCACAAGACATGCATGCACTTGAGAATCCTTCTCCTATTTATAACCTTTGGCTAACAGGTCTCCAACCCGTTATGCCCGCTAAACCCCGAACAGAACCGCTTCCACCTGTGCAGCTTTGCGCTTTTATCGAAACGCCCCTCCTACAACTTCCGGGAAGCTTCCGCGTTCCTTGTCGTCCAAGCCTCACAATCACCTCGAGTCTCCGTTGTCTTCGACACATCCGACCGTTCTGACCTCGACACCGCCTGTGCCTAGTCCGGTCACCTCGTGCCTCGCCACGACTCCGCCTCGACGTCCTGCAGCCATCACAGACAAGAAACACATCAAATGGCACCGCTCGACACATGTAAGTATAAATAGCATCAATGAACCAACTTATGCATGAAAGAGCCCAAACCTGTCAAATCAAGAGAATATGCATCCTAATCACTTTGACCAGGTTTGACCAAGTCCTGACCGAAACCGATTGCACCATGCAACGACATGGTCCGAACCACATAAACCAAACTCGACTTTCCTAAACCGATGTCAATTACTCATCACAAACATGGGGTCATAACCACATGGTCTCTCAATCTCCCCCTTATGAGTATATTGATAAACCCAGAAAAAGCGCAAAGTTGAGTTTGAAAAAGAAAGAGTGTCAAGCATGGTCCAAAAGAAAACAAAGAAGCTCAAGACCATGTCGACAGAAGGAACACTAGAGCTACAAAAGAAAGAGCAAATTGTTCTCCAAAGCTCTAGAAAGATCCCAAATGGCTTTTTCTCCGCTATTCTCCCCCTTTTGGCAATAAACACATCAAGGATGCAAAAGAGAGAATAAGGTCACAAAAATGGATGAAATGGCTGAAGTTGGTCTATTCTAAGCATTTAGAGCCATGAAGATTATCCAAAATGACCGTGCATTATTACATCAAGCCATAATCGATAAGAACGCTAAGAAGATCATGACAAAACATGTATAAGCAAGCTAAGCCAAATAAGTCACAATCTGAAAATTTAGTAGAATTCCTTAGCATGTCAAGTCAATCATGATTCTAGTCTAGCTAGAGGTATCCATAGATGATGCAGGACATGTCAATAAGCGAAGTGGAACCAAGAAGCTAGTATTGAATCATTTTAGAGTGCTATTAGTTCAAGAGAGAAACAATTGTTCAAGTACTTGATCTTTTTGTATAATTAAGCAAATGATGCACATTTGTCATAAATTTTTCTTTTAAAGCTCATGATTGTCTCCAACCAACATTTTTAGCTATATGCTAGATCTCAAGCCTTATGCAACTACTTTAAACGAGAAGCTTAAGAAAATAGTCTTGGTCATCCAAAACTCCCCCTGAGCTCATGCCTAGTGCAATGGCAAGTTGTCTCATGAAAAAGAATTGGTGAGATCAGTTGTTTCGCACAAAAGAGATATTTTTGCTTTCTTAAAAGGTTGTACTAACTCATGTTTCATCAAGGAACTAACATAGCTCAATCTAAAGCTCAATATAGATTCAAGACTCAACTCAGCTCATTTGACATGGCATGAATCATAAAAAGATAACTAAAGAAAGACTAGTGTCAAGAGCTAACATGACATGAATTAGTTCAAGTTGAGCATTTTAATCAACCTATCATGGCAAAGACGTGACTACACATATAAAGTCATGATATATCTAGCAAATAAGCACAGATCATGGCAAGATGTAAAGCATTGTAAACATGTCATAACAGGATAATAATTAAGGCTCCATGTAGTTATATTATAATGCAGAAAGAAATGCAGAAAATCCAGCTCCCCCTTAATATGAGATGCACTTTTAGTTCAAGTTGAGTTATGTCAACATTAAGATCTAGAAGCTCCCAAATGAACTCCCCCTGAACCAAAGCGATAAATACGAGAAGCTGGGAAGAAAAACAGAAGAGGTAGTCCTTAAAGCATAGATAAGATAAAGAGGATACTATGGCTCAGACTGACTCTCATCTACCCCATATGGCTCTAGGACTATCAGTTGATCATCTAGCACACTAAGGAGCAAACACGTACCCTGTCTACCCAAGGGTGGCCCAACCCTTGCTAGAACCTTCAAGCAGTGAGTGAGCTCAACCTAGTGAGAAGAGAAATAGCTAATAAGCAGCGTCCTAGAATCACAAGATGAGAGAAAGAAGTCTAAGCAACTCGGCAAGAGAACCACTCTAACCTATGCTAAAAGGACTATCCCAAATGCACCCAAATGCAATGCGACAGAAAGGAGCAAGAGCATGATAATATAGAGTAAAACAGTAAAGCACAAAGCTCCCCCTCACAACAGTCCATAAGGACAAACCACCCTAAGCTCTCCCCGCAGAGCTGAAAACCTAGAGCTATCCAAAGGCTTGGTAAATATATCGGCTAACTGGTGGTCACTCTCCACAAACTGGAGCACTATGTCACCCTTCTCTACATGGTCTAAGGAAGTGATATCGAATATCAATATGCTTGGTCCGAGAGTGCCGCACTGGGTTCTTAGCAATGTTAATAGCCGAAGTGTTATCACAGAAGAGTGAAACACTGTCTATAGCTAACCCAAAGTCCCGCAAGGTCGAGACCATCCAAAGTACCTGGCTGCAACAACTGGCGGCAGCAACGTACTCGGCCTCTGCGGTGGACTGTGCAACACCGGACTGCTTCCTAGAAGACCACAAAACAAGAGAAGTGCCAATGAATTGGCAGGTGCCAGAAGTGCTCTTCCTATCTATCCTACAGCTAGCAAAGTCTGCATTCGAGTAGGCTCTCAAGGAAAGATAGGACGAGGAAGAGTACTAGATACCATAGTCAATGGTAGCTCGAAGGTACCGAAGGATGCGCTTCACCGCCTGGTGGTGAGATACGCGAGGAGAAGCTTGAAACCGAGCACAAAGACACACAGTGAAGTGTATGTCCGGTCTCGAGGCAGTGAGGTATAAGAGAGCCAATCATGATGCGATGCTCCTTCTGATCAACTGGCTCGCCGTCCTCATCTGGGTCAAGAGAAGCTATGGATGCCATGGGAGTCGACACTGGCTTGCCATCACTCATGTCAAACGTCTCAGGCGGTCACGAGTGTACTAGCCTTGATGCAAGAAAGTACCCTCCCGAGTCTGCTTGATCTGGAAGCCAAGGAAGAAAGTCAACTCACCTATCATACTCATCTCAAACTCGGTGCTCATGACATCCGAGAACTGTGAAACAAGAGTATGAGAAGAGCCGCCAAAGATGATGTCATCCACATAAATCTGGACGAGCAGAAGGTCAGCGCCACGCCAGCGAATGAACAAGGTCTTATCCACCTTACCCATCTCAAAACCATGACTTAACAAATAGTACTTAAGCCTCTCATACCAAGCTCTAGGGGCCTGCTTAAGTCCATACAAGGCTTTGGAAAGCTTGTAGACATGGTTTGGGTATTTGGGGTTCTCGAAACCTGGAGGCTATCTCACATAAACTTCTTCCTCAATAAAGCCATTGAGGAAGGCACTCTTGACATCCATCTGGTAAAGCTTGAAACCCTTAGAAGCCGCAAAAGCAAGCAGGATTCTAATGGCCTCAAGTCTAGCGACAGGGGCAAAGGTCTCCTCAAAATCTAGACCCTCAACCTGGGAGAAGCCCTGAGCTACCAGTCTAGCCTTGTTCCGAATGACAACCCCATCCTCACTCTGCTTGTTCTTGAATACCCACTTAGTTCCAATGACATTGTGACCTCGAGGGGGCTCAACAAGCGACCAGACCTTGTTTCTTTCGAAATTCTCTAGCTCCTCATGAATGGCATTGACCCAGGACTCATCAGATAGAGCATGACAAACGTCCTTGGGCTCGAAAGAAGCAACAAAGGCATAATCGAGACAGAAATGTGACATGCCAGATTTTTAGCGTGTGACTCGCTCAAAGATGTCTCCAATCATCTGCTCGGAAGGATGGTCTTTCTGGATATGTCGGGGAGGTCCTGGATAAGAAGAAGAAGTGGCCTCTACCTCATGAGCTGATGAGGAAGGAACAGAGCTACTAGCTCCAGAAGAAGCAGAAGGCATGAGCTGATGGTCTGGAGGTGCAGTGGAAGAAGGCACCTCAAGGGGAGGATGAGGAACTGGATCGGGTAGACAACCCTCATCTCCATCATCCTCATCATCCACAAAGATGGGCTTGGACTGCTCTAAAGAACCTGAGATATCAGGCCTAGTCCCCGGACTGGCTTCGTCAAAGGTCACCTCACAGGTCTCTACCAACTTATTAGACTCGCAATTTCAAACCCTATACGCCCGCGAAGAAGCCGAGTAACCTAGAAAGATACCATCACAAGAACATGACTCGAACTTGACTAGGTTCCCGGACTTCAGAATAAAACACTTGCAACCAAACACACGAAAATGCGAGACACTGGGTTTTCGCCCATATCTCAACTCATAAGAAGTGCGATGCAAGTGTGCCCGAAGAAAAACACTGTTCAAAACATGGTACGCGGTCGC
Source organism: Dendrocalamus latiflorus (assembly GCA_017311315.1). NCBI lineage: Eukaryota > Viridiplantae > Streptophyta > Magnoliopsida > Poales > Poaceae > Dendrocalamus > Dendrocalamus latiflorus. Next base: position 14,556 of record CM029613.1, on the reverse strand, counting down.
AACAGCCTCAGCCCAAAACTTCCTAGGTGTAGAATACTCATCAAGCATCGTCCTGGCCATCTCAACCAAGGTACGGTTCTTCCTCTCCACGACGCCATTCTGCTGTGGGACGTGCGGAGAAGAGAACTGGTGCTCTACACCTGTCTCATCCTAGAACATCTCAAAGTAGGAATTCTTGAACTCCGTGCCATTGTCACTGCGGATCGCTCGTAAGGCACCCGGGAGCTCAACAGAAAGCCTACTAAAAAGACCTCGAAAATGTGTAAATGTCTCATCCTTCGAGGCTAAGAAAAACACCCAATAGTACCTCGAGAAGTCATTGACCACGACAAGAACATACCACTTCCCTCCTGCTGACTACACTCGAGCTGGTCCAACTGTGTCCATATGAAGCAGCTGTCCTGGTGCATCGGTCATAGTCACTGTGACCGGAGGATGAAAAGCGGCAACCATCTTGCCGTGCTGGTATGGAGCGCAAACTAGATCTTTGACCATCTTGAGTTTCGGCAGACCACGAATGAGATCGTGGCCGCTAACTCTGGTCAAATGGTCAAATCCAATATGACCAAGTCTCCTATGCCAGAAAGTAAGGTCACAGGGCTTAGAAGCAACCAAACACGGGAGAGGATCGCCAGAAGACTCAGAAAAATCAGCACGAAAGATCCTCCCATAACGAGAAATCCCGCAAACCAGACTACCCGAAGAATCAAGAATTTTGCAAGCATTTTTCTTAAAGCTTACCTCAAAGCCGTCATCGGTAAGCTGAGAAACAGAAAACAAATTATACTGCAGCTTACTAACCAAGGCAACATCTTTCAAAATAAAAGACTCATTAACGCGCACTGTACCTTTGGCGATGACGCGCCCAGACGAAGCGTCTCCGAAGGTGATCGTCTCATCACCTGGAGCACGAGCTAGGGAAGAGAACCAACGGGAGTCTCCGGTTATGTGTCGAGAACACCCGGAGTCAATGAGCCAAACCTCTCTCTTCCCTGCCCGGGCGAACCTGAGTCAACGAGAGAGTAAAGTCTCAGTACTGGAGTAAATCAAGAGTGATTTTGGCACCCAATACTGAGTAACACGTTGAGTAGAAGAGTAGCCACACACGACTGACCTCTATCTACCCTACGCTCTTTGTCGCTCAACAAGTCTGAAGGTCCACGAGCAGACCTGAAGCTATTGTTGGGTCCGACTGCTATAGAAGAGCGAGTCGGAGCACCAGCAACATGCTGATCACGCCGCGGGTAGCCATCTCGACAGAGGAAACGAGATCTACCCTTAGAACAACGGAAGTCACGACCAAAGGGAGCATGAGGACGAAAACTCAGAAAAACCAAGTCCTCGATGCTACCCAAACCCATCAGAAACACCTGAAGCAGACCTAGACCTCGTGTTGGTCTTAGGTGCACTCAAGGTCTGGGGCTGATCCTGAATATGCCTAAGAGCTGCAACACGATCTCTACACGCGATCTTGGCGTGCCTGAAGCATCGCTCGATCAAGTGTCCATCCTTCTGACAGAAGGTGCAATGATACTTCACCTTCTGAGAGGTAGAAGTAGCACGAAGAGGCTTCGCCTTCTGAGAGGCCGAAGCAACAAGTGAACTCACCTTGCTGTCAGAAATCCCTTGGACAAAGCCCGCTGACTTGAATTGAACTTTCTCAGTTCTGGGCTCAACCTCGATCACAGCTGCGACTATGGGTCTAAGCACGGCAGGTGGATGCTTCCTCGTGACCTCATAAAAATCATATCCTAGACCCTGATTGAATTTGGAAATCTTAGATTGGTACAGGATAAGATTTAGCTTCTTCTTGCCTCCTACAAGTCTCTCGAGAGTGTTCATAAGATACTGACACTCCCGAAAGAGAGTGGTGCAAGAAGAGCAGGGGGAAGAAGAGACAGCAGTAGGTAAGGGAGTAGAAGAAGAACCAGTAGCAGAAGAGCGAATGGCTTGTGCATGCACAGTCGACTCAGAAGGGACAGTCCTACTACTAGCCAGTTGGTTCACGTCGCTAAGCGTCTCTACCTTACCCTTGGGCTTCTCCCCCACATCGGTACACACATTACAAGCAACTGATGGTGGCTTCTCTAGAAGGTTCTTAGTTAGCTTCACACATTTCTCATCCAATGCAATCAAGTCAGATTTTAGTTTGTTACAATTAATGCATGGTGAGCTAACAGGGTCCTTAGAAGCATATTGAGCAAATCTGTTGTTATCATTAACTAATTCTTGAAACTGTTTGGAGACAGATTCAAGTTCAGTAGTAAGCTTGGGACAATTCACACATGAAGCAATAGGCTCAAGTAGAAAAGCTTGTAATTCAGCAATTTTATGATCTGCCCGTTTTAAGTTCATCTTGAAATTATTACAACTTTCACAAGTCTCGGGCAGATCGAGCAACATGGTATAAAGACCTCTAAATGCATTGTCTTTATCCTCACATGAGGTGCAAGATGTAGTCTCAACAATAGTAGATGCAAGAGTAACAATCCTACTCATCTTTAGTTCAGCCAAAAGACTAACATTCTGCACCTTAAGCATGTCAAGCTCAGAAGACAAATTATCATGAGAGGTCCTTAATTTCTCCATGTCACCAAGCAGGGCAGTACATACATCACAATCGTCACAGGAGGGAGCAGATCTAAGTGAAGTAAGCTCCCGTGACAAGCTCTCTACTTCCTTCTCCAACTCACTAACCCTAGTTCTAGATCTAGCATGGAATTTACCTAGCTTAAGAAAAACATCATTAAGCTGGTCGTAGGAAGGGTATACCTCATCGAAGTCGGAATAGAGCTCGCTGTCGCTGACCTCGCCCTCAAGGGCCATGAAGCATATGCCGGAGAAGTTGTCGCCACCCTTGGGATCTTGCTCGTCCGTCCCATCATCATCGCTCCACCCCTCCACCTCGCTGAGGTCGAGGTCATCGAAGGTGGTGAGGACGCGATGGAAGAGCTTCTTGGCTTTGCCAAGGTCGCGGAACTTCTTCTTGCCTTGGGCATGAGCTGAGGGCTTTTTGTTGTGGTTCTTGTCGATGTAGTCATTCTTGCTCACACCGCCGTAGTTGCCCTTGCCCTTCTCCAGCTTGGGGCAGTTTGCCCGAATGTGGTTAGGGCCACCACACTCGAAGCAGATCACGGGTCCTCCTCTCTTTCTGTCCCTCCTTCTCTTGTAAGCATGAGAAAATTTTCTGGCTAGGAGGGCCAACTGGTCATCTGCAAGCTGCTCTAACTGATCATCAGTTACATCACAGAGAGCAGCAAGAGAGAATCCACAAAGTGACTCAGAAGAAAATCCTGAAGCTGAAGTGGGATCAGTGACTAACGCCATCGACTGCGACTTCGACTTACAAGAGACAATGTCAATCTCGTGAGTCTTGAGGCATGAGTACAACGCATCAAGAGTCAAAGTTGAAAGATCGGTAGTGTCATTGATGGTAGTCACCTTCATCTCCCAAACGCGCAAGTCAAGAGCAGATAGCATCTGTCGAGCATTATCCGAGTCGGGGTATGTGAGACCGACCGCTCGGAGGTTGCTCAAGATTTTGTGGAATCGCGAAAAACACTCATCGAGGGACTCGTCAGCGAGCATTTCAAACTTGTTGTAATCTCGCTTGAACTGGTCCTATCGAACCGTCTTGATCTGGGTGGTGCCCTCATGGTATGCATCGAGGGTCTCCCAGATGTCGAAAGCCGACGACAGATGAGAGATGCGATTGAACTCGCTTCTACTCAACCCCTGGATTATGATTTTCCTTCGCATTCGCCTCAACATCAAGCATGTTTCCAGCGTTGATGTTCTCATCGGTAGGAACAACATATCGTACCTTGACCTTACGTCAGATGGCGTAGCCCTGAGCCTGGATGTAGGTCTCCATCCGGCTCTTCCAGAAGGGATAATCGATCCCATCGTAGACCGGGGGCTTGGTCAAGTACTTGTCTGTCGCCATGGCTCTAGAGACCGGTTAAGATCTATGAGGAAGAGCTAACCGGCTCTGATACCAATTGTTGGACCGAAATGGCGACAGAGGGGGGTGAATGTCGACTAAAAAAATTGCTACCTCAAAATGCTCACAGGACGATTCCTCTCCAATAGCTACAAAGTTATGAAGAAAAGAGCATCAAGAACTAAAAAGGACTTTAAGCAGCAGAAGAGAAGGCAATAACACTAATGGAGCGAAGAACCGAAAAACAAAACAGGGCTTCAATAGCACAGGCGGTCTGACCGCAAAGCATGGGGCGGTCAGACCGCATAGATGCTGTCGGTCTGACCGCTCCCCTCACGCCGGTCAGACCGCCCTGTCATGAGCAGTCAGACCGCAAGCCACCAACCGGTCAGACTAGTTAGCTCTGTCTAGAGCAAGAACAAGAACACAGGAAAGAGAAAAACGTGATTCTTGCGGTCACCTGTCAAATTGCTCTTGGAACTAGATGACCAAAGGATTTAGAAATGCAATTCCATCATAGAGCAACCTATTTTGCCACTCCTCAGCAAGAATCAACTCAAAACACAAAAACTCAAGAATCAAGCATAGGAAGTATCGAAGGGAACACAGGGCACGAACTGGAAATAAATCTCAGACCTTTCATTCCTAATCAATCAAGGATTACAAGGAGTCCCCATACGCGATTGATACAAGAGGAATGATTACATGAAAGCTCAACTCATCCTCTCCCTCTCCCAAGCCCAAGAACACCAAGAACCCTACATGCTTAGAGGGGAGCTACGAGCAAGACAATAGAGAGAGAGAGACACACACCTCCAACACAACTCTGCCTCCCTCAACCACTAAAGTCTAAAGCCAAAACAACCTCTCCAAAGGCTATTTTGACTAAAAGCAAACCCTAAAGCCATGCACTCCCTCACAAGACATGCATGAACTTGAGAATCCTTCTCCTATTTATAGCCTTTCGCTAACAGGTCTCCAACCCTTTATGCCCGCTAAAACGAACGGAACTGCTTCCAGCTTTGCGCTTTTACCGAAACGCCCCTCCTGCACCTTCCGGGAAGATTCCGCATTCCTTGTCGTCCAAGCCTCACAACCACCTCGATTCTCCGCCGTCTTCGACACATCCGACCGTTCTGACCTCGACATCGCATGTGCCTAATCCGGTCACCTCGTGCCTCGCCACGACTCCGTCTCGACGTCCTGCAGCCATCACAGACAAGAAACACATCAAATAGCACCGCTCGACACATGTAAGCATAAATAGCATCAATGAACCAACTTATGCATGAAAGAGCCCAAACCTGTCAAATCAAGAGAATATGCATCCTAATCACTTTGACCAGGTTTGACCAAGTCCTGACGAAAACCGATTGCACCATGCAATAACATGGTCCGAACCACATAAACCAAACTCGACTTTCCTCAACCGATGTCAATTACTCATCACAAACATGGGGTCATAACCACATGGTCTCTCAGCGACAAAAATCCCCGAATCCTCTGGTAACACCAGAACGATTAGAAAAGTTGAAAATCGTGAGCTATAGGTCACGCTTTCGGCCAAATGCGCTTCGAAAAATAAAAATCCCCGGACTGCTCCGGTAACCCCGGGATGACTAGAAAGCTGAAATCATGAGCTATAGGTCACGCTTTCGGCCAAATCTGCTCCGAGAAACAAAATTCCCCCGACTGCTCCGGTAACCCTTGAACGACAAGAAAAGCTGAAAATCTTGAGCTATGGGTCACCCTTTCGGCCAAATGTGATGTGACAAAAATCCCTGGAATCCTCCGGTAACATCGGAACGTTTAGAAAAGCTGAAAATCGTTAGCTACAGGTCACGCTTTCATGCAAATGTGCTCCGAAAAATAAAAATCCCCTGATTGCTCCGGTAAACCCAGAACGACAAGAAAAGTTGAAGTCGTGAGCTATAGGTTACGCTTTCGGCCAAATGTGCTCCGAAAAACAAAAATCCCAGATTGCTCCGGTAACCCTGGAACGACTAGAAAAGTCGAAAATCGTGTGCTATAGATCACTCTTTCGGCCAAATGTACTCCGAAAAATAAAAATCCGCAGACTGGCCCGGTAACCCTACAACGACTCGAAACGTTGAAAATCGTGAGCTATACGTCACGTTTTCGGCCAAATCTGTTCCAAAATACCCGGACTGCTCTGGTAACCCTAGAACGACAAGAAAAGCTGAAAATCGTGAGCTATATGTACGCTTTCGGCAAATGTGCTCTGAAAACTAAAAATACATGTACTAGTCCGGTAAACCCGAAACGACTAGAAAAGCTGTAATCGTGAGCTATAGGTCACGCTTTCGACCAAATCTGCCCCGAGAAACAAAAATCGTCGGAATGCTCCGGTAACCCTAGCACGACTAGAAAACCTAAAAATCGGGAGTTATAGGTCACGCTTTCGGCCAAATGTGCTTCAAAAAAATAAAAATACCCGGACTGCTACGGTAACACCGCAACGACTAGAAAAGCTGAAAATCGTGAGTTATAGGCACGCTTTCGGCAAATGTACTCCGAAAATTAAAAATCCTTGGGCTGGCCCGGTAACCCTGGAACTACTAGAAAAGCTGAAAATCACTGCGAAAAATAAAAATCCCGGCACAGGTCCGGAAACCCCGAAATGACTAGAAAAGGTAAAATGGTGAGCTATAGGTCATGCTTTCGGCCAAATGTGCTCCGAAAAATAAAAATCCCTGGACAGGTCCGGTAACCCCGGAACGACTAGAAAAGCTGATAATCGTGGGCTATTCGGCCAAATGTGCTCCGAAAAATAAAAATCACCCGACTGCCCTGGTAACCCAGAAACGAATAGAAAAGCTAAAAATCGTGAGCTATAGGTCACGGTTTCGCCTAAATCTGCTCCGAGAAACAAAATTCTCCCGACTACTCCGGTAATCGTTGAACGACTAGGAAAGCTGAAAATCGTGAGCTATAGGTCACGCTTTCGGCCAAATCTTCTCCTGGAAACAAAATTCCCCCGACAGCTCCGGGAACCTTTGAACAACTGGAAATGCTGAAAATGTGATATATAGGTCATGCTTTCGGCCGAATGTGATGCGGAAAAAAAATCCCCGGAGTCCTCCGGTAAGACCGGAATGTTTAGAGAAGTTGAAAATCGTTAGGTATAGGTCACGCTTTCGGGCAAATGTGCTTAAAAAAATAAAAATCCCTGGACTGCTCCGGTAACCCCAGAACGAGTAGAAAAGCTGAAATCGTGAGCTATAGGTCACGTTTTCGACCAAATCTGCCCCGAGAAACAAAAATCGTCAGAATGCTGCGGTAACCCTGGCACGACTAGAAAAGCTAAAAATCGTGAGCTATAGGTACGCTTTCGGCCAAATGTGCTATGAAAAATAAAAATCCCCAAACTGGCCCGGTAACTCTAAAACGACTAGAAAAGCTGAAAATCGTGAGCTATAGGTCAGGTTTTAGACCAAATCTGCCCCGAGAAACAAAAATCGTCAGAATGCTGCGGTAACCCTGGCACGACTAGAAAAGCTAAAAATCATGAGCTATAGGTACGCTTTCGGCCAAATGTGCTATGAAAAATAAAAATCCCGAAACTGGCCCGGTAACTCTAAAACGACTAGAAAAGCTGAAAATCGTGACGTTTTCGACCAAATCTGCCCCCGAGAAACAAAAATCGTCAGAATGCTGCGGTAACCCTGGCACGACTAGAAAAGCTAAAAATCGTGAGCTATAGGTACACTTTTGGCCAAATGTGCTATGAAAAATAAAAATCCCCAAACTGGCCCGGTAACTCTAAAACGACTAGAAAAGCTGAAAATCGTGAGCTATAGGTCACGCTTTCGACCAAATCTGCCCCCGAGAAACAAAAATCGTCGGAATGCTGCGGTAACCCTGGCACGACTAGAAAAGCTGAAAATCGTGAGCTACAGGTCACGCTTTCGGCCAAATGTGCTACGAAAATTAAAAATCCCCAAACTGGCCCGGTAACTCTAAAACAGCTACAAAAGTTGAAAATCGTGAGCTATAGGTCAGGTTTTCGGCCAAATCCGCTCCAAAATATAAAAATACCCGGACTGCGCCGATAACCCTGGAATGATTAGAAAAGCTGAAAATCGTGAGCTATAGATCAGTCTTTCGGCCAATGTGCTCCGAAAAATAAAAAGCCCCAAACTGGCCAGGTAACCTTAGAACGACTAGAAAAGCTGAAAATCGTGAGCTATGGGTCACGTTTTCAGCCAAAATTGTTCCAAAATATGAAAATACCCAGACTACTCCGGTAACCATGGAGCGACTAGAAAAGCTGAAAATCGTGAGCTATAGGTACGCTTTCGGCAAATGTGCTCCGAAAAATGAAAATCCACGTACTACTCCGGTAACCCCGGAACGACTAGAAAAGCTGAAATCGTGAGCTATAGGTCACGCTTTCGACCAAATCTGCTCCGAGAAAGAAAAATCATCGAAATGCTCCGGTAACCCGGGCACGACTAGAAAACCTGAAAATCATGAGTTATAGGTCACGCTTTCGTGCAAATGTGCTCCGAAAAATAAAAATCTCCTGATTGCTCCGGTAAACCAGAACGATAAGAAAAGTTGAAATCATGAGCTATAGGTTACTCTTTCGGCCAAATGTGCTCCGAAAAATAAAAATCCGCAGACTGGCCCGGTAACCCTACAACGACTAGAAACGCTGAAAATCGTGAGCTATAGGTCACGTTTTCGACCAAATCTGTTCCAAAATACTCGGACTGCTCTGGTAATCCTGGAACGACAAGAAAAGCTGAAAATCGTGAGCTATATGTACGCTTTCGGCAAATGTGCTCCGAAAACTAAAAATCCCCGTACTATTCTAGTAAACCCGAAACGACTAGAAAAGCTGTAATCGTGAGCTATAATTCACGCTTTCGACCAAATCTGCCCCGAGAAACAAAAATTGTCGGAATGCTCCGGTAACCCTAGCACCACTAGAAAACCTAAAAATCGGGAGTTGTAGGTCACGCTTTCGGCCAAATGTGCTTCGAAAAAAAATACACGAACTGCTACGGTAACACCGCAACGACTAGAAAAGTTGAAAATCGTGAGTTATAGGCACGCTTTCGACAAATGTACTCCAAAAATTAAAAATCCCTGGACTGACCCGGTAACCCTGGAACGATTAGAAAAGCTGAAAATCACTCTGAAAAATAAAAATCCTGGCACAGGTCCGGAAACCCCGAAACGACTAGAAAAGCTAAAATGGTGAGCTATAGGTCACGCTTTCGGGCAAATTTGCTTCGAAGAATAAAAATACCCGGACTGCTCCGGTAACCCCGGAACGACAAGAAAAGTTGAAATCGTGAGTTATAGGTTACGCTTTCGGCCAAATGTGCTCCGAAAAACAAAAATCCCCGGATTGCTTCGGTAACCTTGGAACGACTAGAAAAGTTGAAAATCGTGTGTTATAGATCACTCTTTCGGCCAAATGTGCTCCGAAAAATAAAAATCCGTAGTGTGGCCCGGTAAGCCTACAACGACTAGAAACACTGAAAATCGTGAGCTATAGGTCACGTTTTCGGCCAAATCTGTTCCAAAATACCCGGACTGCTATGATAATCCTGGAACGACAAGAAAAGATGAAAATCATGAGCTATATGTATGCTTTCGGCAAATGTGCTCCAGAAACTAAAAATCCCCGTACTACTCCGGTAAATCTGGAACGACTAGAAAAGCTGTAATCGTGAGCTATAGGTCACGCTTTCGACCAAATCTGCCCCGAGAAATAAAAATCGTCGGAATGCTCCGGTAACCCTAGCATGACTAGAAAACATAAAAATCGGGAGTTATAGGTCACGCTTTCGGCCAAATGTGCTTCGAAAAATAAAAATACCCGGACTAATCCAGTAACCCCGGAACGACTAGAAAAGCCGAAATCGTGGGCTATAGGTCACGCTTTCGACCAAATCTGCCCCCGAGATACAAAAATCGTCGGAATGCTGCGGTAACCCTGGCACGACTAGAAAAGCTGAAAATCGTGAGCTACAGGTCACGCTTTCGGCCAAATGTGCTACGAAAATTAAAAATCCCCAAACTAGCTCGGTAACTCTAAAACAGCTACAATAGTTGAAAATCGTGAGCTATAGGTCAGGTTTTCGGCCAAATCTGCTCCAAAATATAAAAATACTTGGACTGCGCCTATAACCTTGGATTAATTAGAAAAGCTAAAAATCGTGAGCTATAGATCAGTCTTTCGGCCAAGGTGCTTCAAAAAATAAAAATCCCCAAACTGTCCCGGTAACCTTAGAACGACTAGAAAAGCTAAAAACCGTGAGCTATTGGTCACGCTTCCAGCCAAATGTGCTCCGAAAAATAAAAATCCCTGCACAGGTCCGGTAACCCCGAAACGATTAGAAAAGCTGAAAATCGTAGGCTATAGGTCACGCCTTCGGCCAAATGTGATTCGAAAAATAAAAATCCCCGGACTGCTCTGGTAACCGCGGGACGACTAAAAAAGCTGAAATCGTGACCTATAGGTCACGGTTTCGGCCAAATCTGCTCCGAGAAACAAAATTCCCCCGACTGTTCCGGTAACCCTTGAATGACTAGAAAAACTGAAAATCGTGAGCTATAGGTCACTGTTTTGGCCAAATGTGATTCGAAAAAAATCTCTGGAGTCCTGCAGTAACCCCGAAACAACTAGAAAAGCGGAAAATCTTGAGCTATGGGTCACCCTTTCGGCCAAATGTGATGCGACAAAAATCCCTGGAATCCTCCGGTAACACCGGAGTGTTTAGAAAAGTTGAAAATCATTAGCTATAGATCACGCTTTCGTGCAAATGTGCTCCGAAAAATAAAAATCCCCGGACTGCTCCGGTAACCCCGGAATGACAAGAAAAGTTGAAATCGTGAGTTATAGGTTACACTTTCGGCCAAATGTGCTCCGAAAAATAAAAATCCCCGGATTGCTCCGGTAACCCTGGAACGACTAGAAAAGTTGAAAATCGTGTGCTATAGATCAGTCTTTCGGCCAAATGTGCTCCGAAAAATAAAAATCTGCAGACTGGCCCAGTAACCCTACAACGACTAGAAACGCTGAAAATCGTGAACTATAAGTCACGTTTTCTGCCAAATCTGTTCAAAAATACCCGGACTTCTCTGGTAACCCTGGTACGACAAGAAAAGCTGAAAATCGTGAGCTATATGTACGCTTTTGGCAATTGTGCTCCGAAAACTAAAAATCCCCATACTACACCGGTAAACACAGAACGACTAGAAAAGCTGTAATCGTGAGCTATAGGTCATGGTTTCGACCAAATCTGCCCCGAGAAACAAAAATCGTCGGAATGCTCCGTAACCCTAGCACGACTAGAAAACCTAAAAATCGGGAGTTATAGGTCACGGTTTCGACCAAATGTGCTCCGAAAATTAAAAATCCCTGGACTAGCCCGGCAAATCTGGAACGACTAGAAAAGCTGAAAATCGTGAGCTATAGGTCACGCTTTCGGCCAAATGTGCTCCGAAAAATAAAAATCCCGGCACAGGTCCGGAAACCCCGAAACGACTAGAAAAGCTAAAATGGTGAGCTATAGGTCACGCTTTCGGCCGAATGTGCTCCGAAAAATAAAAACCCTCGACAGGTCCGGTAACTCCAGAACGACTGGAAAAGCTGAAAATCGTGAGCTATAGGTCACGCTTTCGGCCAAATGTGCTCCAAAAAATAAAAATCCCCGGACTACCCTGGAAACCCAAAAACGAATAGAAAAGCTAAAAATCGTGAGCTATAGGTCACGGTTTCGCCTAAATCTGCCCCGAGAAACAAAATTCCCCCGACTGCTCCGGTAACCGTTGACGACTAGGAAAGTTAAAAATCGTGAGCTATAGGACACGCTTTCGGTCAAATCTTCTCCACGAAACAAAATTCCCCCGACAGCTCCGGTAACCCTTGAACAACTGGAAATGCTGAAAATGTGAGCTATAGGTCACTCTTTCGGCCAAATGTGATGCGGAAAAAAAATCCCTGGAGTCCTCTAGTAACCCCGGAAAGACTAGAAAAGCAAAAAATCTTGAGCTATGGGTCACCCTTTCGGCCAAATGTGATGCGACAAAAATCCCTGGAATCCTCCGGTAAGACCGGAATGTTTAGAAAAGT